>CM053581.1:454561328-454624684 GCA_028627135.1 Pseudochirops cupreus
TTTTTTTTGCAACATGGCTAATATTGAAATATGTTTTGCATGATCACAAATGTATTATTTATATCAAATTGCTTGCCTTCTCAAGGAGGGGGTAAAGGAAGGAGAGGTAGAGAATTTTTCAAAATTATAAAAAACCCCAAATGTTAAAAATTTTTATTTAAATGTGGTTGAGAAAAAAATAAAAATAAACAACTTTAAAGTACAGTATATCAGGCCTCAGCCCTGCTATGACAGTTGGGATTGAGGAGGAGTCATAAACAGGTACTGTGCTAAGCTGAGGACACAAGAGAGGCAAAAAATGGTCTCTGCTTCTCAAGGAGCTCATAGCCTAATGGTGGAGACAACTGGCAAACAGCTCTTACAAACAAGATATACGTAGGATAAATTAGAGATAACTTCAGAGGGAAGGCCCTAAGATTAAGGTGAATTGTAAAAAGTCTTCTTGCAGAAGGTGGGACTTTAGCTGAGACTTGAAGGGAATCATAGAAGCCAGGGGACAGAGATGAAAAGGGAGAGAATAAAAGGCATGGCATATATAGCCAGTCAACATACCTGGAGTCAGGAAGTTAGTTCAGCCAGCTGGTGTTAAAAAGATGGCAGAACCATGTAATCAGTCTGTAACTAACCCACCAAATCAAAGTCAATGTCCCCACTACTTTACACACACACACACACACCCCTTACGCTTCATATTTTGGGAATTTTTCCCCTGTTAATGACTTCCCTTTCCTTATAAGCTTCCATTCATGTTCAATTCACTGGATAACATCTGTAAAAAACAAACAAACAAAAAAACTGAGATGGAGGGTAGCAAAGTTCACAGCACCCTCTCCTCGCAGCCCTAGGATTATCCCTGCTTAAAGTCACTTTTGCCTGAAATATTCAGATAATTGAAGCTAAAATTCAGAGATTGCTATTGTTTTTTCATCGGAGTGCTATGTTTTATTACAGTGTCAGAAATCACACTAGCTCTGCATTGCAGTAAAAACGAAACTTACAGTTGGGGTTTCCTGCTCCCAACTGAGCCTCTGACTCTGTAGACTTTGGCACTACAACTACCTGTCTTCTCACCCTGGTACTTTGCTCGATGCCTGGGGCCTTCTAGCCCTGGCATAGCCTTGGCTATGCTTGTCCCTTTCTACTGTTGCAGAAAGTTCCTTCCAGAGGCCTTTGTTCTGGAGAAAGGCTTAAGGCCCTAGGCCATCTGGCCTTGTTTCATTCCCCTTCTGGCTGTGCTGCTGACTCTTGGGGACTGGGTCCAAGCTCTCCCAACTAGGTCCAGGCTCCAGTACTTCCCTCTGCCTTCATGCCCCTTTCAACTCCCTTTTGTTGTTCTTTTTTCTCCTTATTAGAATGTAGGCTCCTTCTGGGCAGGGACTGTCCTTCTTGCATGTATCTGTACCCCAGGTGCTGGCACATAAGAGCTTATTTAATGATTTTTGCCTTGCTGCCTTGCCTTTCCTGGGTCCTCTTGTTTAGGAACTTTTTCTTTACCCCTTACCAGTATAAACATCAGGAGTTTGACAGTGGCTTTATGGTTTGCCAGGTTAAATTTAATTCACTGCAAGCTGGGTAACTAAATCGTCCAAATGCCAGATCAGCTAGGAGATCCAGAAGTTAGAGTTCCTGTGTGATCTGCTTTCTCTTAATAAAATGTTACAGATGGTAGCAGGACCTGGGATTTCTCTGGTACACTGCACTCCCAAGTGAGGAAATTCCTTCTACCAGCGAAGATCGGGGCCTTCTGTGCCAGGGCTATGCTAAGTGCTAGGAATACAAAAGGGGGGCAAAATACTAGTCTTCCGAGAGTTGTTTAGAGCATTGAGAGGTTAAGCTGCTCACTGGCCCAGGATCACAAAGTCAGTATGTATGAGAGGTCTTCCAGGCCTCAAGAGAGTACAGTGTTGTTTATTTTTAAAACCCCGATCTTACATACCTAGACACGAACAATTAGGGAATTTTTTGACTATGGGTATCTATTACTAGATTCTTGTTTTGCTGGGGGCAGGGGGCTGTGTGAGGAAGAAATGGCGGGAAGGTGAAAAAAATAAATGCTTGATAAATGGGAGGGGGACAAAAATACCAGACTATTACTAGCAAAATTCAGTGGAAAGGAGAAAGTAAAAGACAATTTTAAGCTTCTTGTAGGCCGAGGTTCCACAGCAGATATTACTAAGGAGGTCAGAAAATTATACAAGGAGGATCCCAAACAGGAGTCATGTACGTTCGTATGTGCTTGCGTGCAAGTTTGCGTGAACACGGTCAGTTTTGCAAGGGGATCCTCCTCGGGTGGTCTACAAGGGTTTCTAGGTTTTGAGTACCCTCTGGCTCATGCCCTGCACAGCTAGGTCTTTTTGCGGCATGCAGCGACTACCGCAGGCTCTTCCGGCCAGGCGCAGGGATCCTCGCTCAGGCCTGGGGGAAACCGAGGAATCCCAGCACCCGCTTCAGGAAATCGAGAAGAATTCGACAGGAGGAGGGAGGAGGGAAATGACGCACAGACAAGAGGCGTGGCGATCCCGCGCGTCGCTGTGGAGGGGGCGGGGCCTCTAGGCTCTACGCCCTCTCCTCTTACCGCGCAGTCCTGCGGCGCCTCCGCCCCGCGCAGCTGCCGGGGAGACTATGGGCGCCAAAGGGCGAGAGCCCAAGAGGAGGGTGGAAGACCAGAGGGGAGACGCGATGGTGGGAAGAGCCGGGGAAATTCCCCGGGCGGGGCGGGGTGGGGGCGGGGTCCGGCCGGTCAGCTGAGCGGCTCGGGGCGGGGCCAGGGGCTTCACAACAAACGCGCTCCGCCGGCTCACCGGGTCTTGCCCTGCTCCCTCGCCAGCCCGTGGGCCCAGTGGGCGGTGTTTCTGGTCGGCCCCCAACCCCTGGCCTCCTGGGATGTAGCTGAGGAAGCGGTGACCCGGCCGATCAGCACCACTGGCTGCGACCGCGCCGGTAAGCCGGGAGAGGGGCAGGGCCACCCGTCCACGCCCGAAGGGAGTACCCGGCAGGGGCTGTCGCCGTCCGGGCGCCGAGGATGCGGAGGGCCCCGGAGGGGCGGGGGAGCCAAGGGGTTACAGGAAGAGCGCGGGACTCCCTGTCCTTGGGCAAGGGTTCCGATCTCTAGTCCGCCTCTTTCTACGGCGTGACCTTGGCCTTGTAATTTCACCTGCCGGGGCTCAGGGTCCTCCAGTGTACCGGGAGGGGTGATGCTAGGTGACAGGTGCGCTCCGATTCCCCTTGATTTCAGGAAATCGGAAGCCCCTGTGGCCGACAGGGGCTGTGCAGCGGGGCGGGGCAGGTGCTGGCTCCCCAAGGGAGGTCCCTCCCGGAGCCGGAGGCTCACGGCCCCTGCCCGCCTCCCTCGAGGTTCCCGAAACGCCCGAACCGGGCTGTGCCTGGCGAGGAGAGGGGCTCCTGCGCCCGCGCTCCGTGGTCGGGGACGGACTGGCCACTCCGTGCCGGGGACCAATCCCGGCGGGCCAGGCCGTGGAAGGGGACGAGGGCCCCGCCCGAGAGCGTGCTGGTGGCCGCCTTGGCAGCCCCACAGGGCTGTGCCCACTCACGGGGACGCTTTGGCCGGACCCGAGAAACGATGCTTCCCGTGGAAGCCCCTGCGGATAAAGCCGTGTCCCTGGGAGAGGGGTCCCGCTCCTGTGGACAAGGGACCCAGCAATAGCAAGGGAGATGCCTGCTCGGAAAGGGAAAGCAAAACCGCCTGACCTTAGGAGAGGAGTCGGAGGGGACTGTCACCGAGGGGATGCAGGGGAAAGGGCATTCATTCCACCTAAAGTTTAAAGAGCCGACTTCTGGGGTACTCTCTACCCACTGTCTGTAAAGTGGGGTCCATAAAACCTTCCTTACTAAAAACGTCATCAGGATCAGAGTAATAAGAAGTTGAAAGGTAAAGTGCTGCTGATTTTGGTGAATCAAAGGCCACCTTTCAAAGCCAGAGACCCTGCCTGGGGTTGAGAGTGAAGAGAAAATCTAAAATTTGAAAGCTATGCCTGTCTGCAAGTCACTGTCCAGTTTGGATTGTACTAGAAAGTTCTAACTGGGATGGTCAAGACCAGACTACTGTTGTGAGTCTGAATAAACAAATGAACTTTTAAAAAAATGTGCAGCTCAGAAAACAATAATGGTATTCATTTGTCTTGTGAAGAGTCTTTGGTGTTTCTCTGCTACCACTTTTGGTAAAATCAAAATAAAAAAATCTTCTTTTCAGGCCATAAGTTTAAAAAATTAATCACCAACTAAATGAACCCGATTAAATACAAAAATGAACAACTCAGGCACTTATTAATGTGCTAGGCACTGTGTTATGTGCTGGGAATACCAAGGACAAAAATTGAAAGGAGAGCTTATATTCCATCCAAGGAGACAACATGCACATACATATATTTTCTGTGTGTGGGGGGGGGGGGGGTGTAATACTTTTGCCAGACATAAAAAGTAATGCTGCTGTGGAACCCTTAGAGAATAAAGAAATACCTCATGTCACTTAGAGACTGTCTTTATTCCTGTTAATCTATTTGTCCATCCCTCTGTCTCTCCAAGTATATATAGATTGTATACATACATGTATGTATACACATAAACACGCGAGATATCCCAAAAGTCTTAGTGCATTAAGCTTTAATAGTTTAGAACCTGCACTAAGCTTTTGGAACACCTAATAATGTGATATATTTTGCATGTATATGCAAGTTAAATATAAGTTAATGGGGGGGGCAGGGGAGGGAAGAATGATAGTAGCAGTGAAACTAATGCATGCTATAGAACTTTAGTGAAACTATGGAAAGGCCTTGTGTAGGAGACAGCACATGGTAAGATGGAAAAAGTTTATTTTGGAATTAGAGAACCCTAGTTGGAATCCTGGTTGTTATTTACAGTCACCTATGTGATCTCGGGCAAGCCTCTTAACCTCTTTAGACCTCAGTTTCCAAATCTATAAAAGGAGAGAGTTAGATTAAATAACCTCTAAATTCTTTTCTAACTCTAAATCTGTGATCACTAGGGATGGTACCTAAGCTGAGATTTGAAAGAAATTATTTTGGGGGTGGCTAGGTGGCTCAGTGAGTAGAGAACCAGCCCTGGAGTCAGAAGGACCTGAGTTCAAATTGGCCTCAGACACTTAACACTAGCCATGTGACCTTGGGCAAGTCACTTAACCCCAATTGCCCTGCCTTCCTCCTCCAAAATGCAAAAAAAAAAAAAAAGAAGAAGAAGAAGGAAAAAAAGAAAGAAATTATTCTGAAGCAAAGGTGAGGATTAGGGATAGAGGTCAACCTGTACAAAAGTCTCAAAATGGGAAATGGGAAGTCCTGGTAGAGGAAGAGCAAGAAAGCCAGTTTGGCTAGACCACAGACTTTGTAAAAGGAAGTTTTATGTATGTATGTATGTGTGTGTGTGTGTGTGTGTGTGTGTGTGTGTGTGTATACACACGCATATGTATATATATGGCATATATATCTATAAAAACCAAAGATTCCTGAGCAAATAACATTTTTCCTTACTGAGCAGAGGAGGGACATAGTGTTCTAGGCTGGATCTGACTCCAGCCAGTCCCGATAGTTTAAGTTCAGTAGTGGAACAAAATGAACACTTGCATATCATCCAGCAGTTAACACAAGATTTACTGAGTGCTGCTCCCTTGTCTAAGTTGCCCATTGTGGTTAGCCAAGCATTAGAGAGCACCTGGAGCTTTTCCTGGCTGCTTTATACTCAAGTGATCAGGAGTCATGTCTGCTTGACCCAACCAGGCATCCAGGATGGTCTCAGTATCTTTTAAGGAAAAGAGAAATTACATGGAAGCAGGGATTAGTGTGAAAGTTGAGGAGTGGAGTGGAAAAAGGAGAAACTTGAGGCAGAGAGGAAAATGAGGGGACTGTTTCAGTTGTCCAGCCAGGACGTGATAAAGACTGAACTAGAATTATTATTAACTACATCCAACTGGGAATTAAGATATACAGGCACTGTGGTAGGGAGATCCATCCTGCCTACCGAAAAGTCAGAGTGGCAAGGGGGAGGACATAGGAGACAGCAGATTGGGGGAGGAGTTATACAGTGGGATGGCTGTTTTGGGGTGTTGGGTGGGAGGGAAGATGGGGAGAAAATTTGTAACTCAAAATCTCGTGGAAATGAATAATGTAAACAAGAAAATAAATTAATTTATTTTTTAAAAAATAAAAAGACCGAACTAGAGTATAGACCACTTGAATAGAGAGAAGGAGATGGATGTGAGAGAAGTGGTGGTAGAATACACAAGACTTAGCAACTGATTTATTGGATGAGTTCAAGACATTCTGCTAGGTGCTGTGGCCAAAAAGAAAAACAAAGCAGTTTGATTTTGCCTTCAAAGAGCTCACTTTTTAGTGGGAACAGCATCTCTGCAGATAACTTGTTACCAAATAATTTTTTTTTTTGAGAGAGGAGCAACTTGATTCCTTGATAGTTGTTTGTATGTCATAGCCCTATACAATCATCCCCCGCCCCCATTAAGAGGGTATTTCTACCAATGGAATACTAGTTACCTCTCCCCTTCCTTCCCCCCGCAAAAACCCCTTCTGACTTGTGGCCTTAAGCACCTAATAGGTTCTTTAAAACGAACAAAGTAGGATTATGAATTTCTTCTTACGTCCCAGTGGAAATAAGAATACATATGTTTAACTTTTTAAAAAATTCTGGGAATGTTCACCACATAGTAGCCAGAAGAAAAATTGATAATGATAGTCTTGATTTCTCTTTAATAACAGCCCCTTCATTGGCGTCCCTGGCTCCGGCTTGCCCCTTTCCAACTCATCTTCTACCCAAGTGATATTCCTAAAACCTAGGTATGTCTGGGTAGTTGCTCGGCTCAGAGATCTCCAGTGGTTCCCTACTGGCTCTAGAATAACATACAAACTTTTGTTATTTCCCAATCAGAATCTAGCCTGCCTTTCCACACTTGTTCCATATTACTTTGGGAGAACTGCATCCCAGTCAAACTGAGCTGCTTGCTTTTACACATGATATTCTATCTCCTACCTCCACCCCTTTGTTCCTTTATGCCCAGCATACCCTATCTCACCTCAGTCTTTTAAAATCTCTGAGTCCCTTCAGTTCTCAGCTCCAGGGCCATCTTTTGCATCAGGCCTGTTATCTCTTAGGTGCTACTCCTCCCATAAATGTTTTTACTGAGTATACATTTTTGCTTCTTTTTTTGGGGGGGGGGGGGAAAGGCAGGGCAATTGGGGTTAAGTGACTTGCTCAAGGTCACAGGGCAAGTAAATGTTAAGTGTCTGAGGGATTTGAACTCCAGTCCTCCTGACTCCAGGGCTGGTACTCTATTCACTGCGCCACCTAGCTGCCCCTGAGCATACATTTTTTATTCACTTATCTATCTCTTTCCCTCCTCCCCAAGAGAATGTAGACCCCTTGAGCAGGACTGTTTCATTGTTGTGTTTGTATATTCTGTCTGGCATAGTGCCTGCCATATAGTATCAGATGCTTAATAAATTCTTTTAAGAATCTCAAAGTAACGGACAAAATACTAATTAAGCTTTTACATCGATTACCAAAGAGATAATCTGGCACTGGCTAGAAAACTTGCCCCAGAGCCAGGAAGATATTAGTTAAAGTCCTTGTTATGTCATTTAACCTCTCAGTGCTCTGGACCAGTGTCAAACTCGTAGCCTACAAAACTCCTAATTAAAATGTAGTTGGGAGGGGCAGCTAGGGCCCTGAAGTCAGGAGGACCTGAGTTCAAATGTGGCCTTTGACCAGATACTTGACACTTACTAGCTGTGTGACCCTGGGCAAGTCAAAAATAAATAAAATATAATTGGGAAATGTTATATATAATATATATACACATATATACATACATATGTATATATAGTAGAACATAGATAATGCTCATTTGTGGTTTTGTTAAGTCAATATGTGGCTTCAAGGAGCTTATTTCCAGTAGAATTTGATACCAGTGGTTTAGACAATTCTCTTAAGACTAAGTGACAGAAAGGGAGCTGATTTACATTGGTAGAGGAGATTTTCCATCCACGAAGTTCCTACTCTAGTCCCTGTCCCAATCCTGATGCTTAAATACATTGGTTACCATTCATTATATGCACCTACCATAAGAAAAATAAGAGACCAGATCAAAATGGATTAGAGGACTGATCTTAGAGTGAGGAAGACCTAGGTTTAATTCTTGCCTCAGACAAGTTTGCTGTATGATCATAGGCAAGTCACTTAAACTTTGAGGCAGCTCTTTAAAACTGTTAATTATAGACAAGGATTTGCATGAGCAGAAGGAGTTTCCACATATTAGAGTTCTCTACTGAGATGTATTCATAGATTTATACCAAAAAAATATTAAATAAAAAATAAATGGTCCCTCTCCTAAATGAAGATGACTACTTGACCTTCTGACTTGCCTTGAGCTGTTTTTCAAAGAGTGGAGATGGAGTCAGTTAAATTTAACAAACATTTAAGTATCTACTGTGTTCTTTCAACATTGTCCCCCTTATGACCAAGGTCCTACAATTTGTAATATGGTTGACCAGGCCTAAAGATGCTTTTTGATTATGGATTTAGCATCTAAAAAGCTTTTTTTATTATAATTGCTTAGTTTAAACATAATATCTATGTTTTATTGTATTTTTATTTTGTTAAATGTTTCCCAATTACATTTTAATCTGGTTCCACAGGCTCTAAGGAGGGGTTGTGGCCCCATGCAGCTTCAGGTGTTTGACACTTATGTTTTAGAGGAGGAAAATAGGAATAGTATGTAGAAGTCACAAAAAGTGAGGTTTCATTTCAGTATGAAGATCTTGCTAACAGGTAGAACTGTCCAGCAGTGGAGCCAGTATCTGCTTCAAGAGGCAGTGAGCTCATTATCACTAGAGGTATTTAAACACAGCCTAGATGACAATTTCCCAGGATACTATAGAAGATAGTTTTAGGTTAGGTAGGAATTCGAACTCTGAACTTTAAAAACTTTAAATGTTTTGTTTGAATACCTCTAGGAATTTTTCCCACTGGGTAGCTCTAATTGACTTCGTGTGGGTGAAACCTTACAAAATTGTGTACTTGAATAAATTAACCTTTAAATGCCATTATGCTGAAGACTAAGTTAAAGTTGAATCAGTAACAAAATTAGACCACTGTCCTGTTGTTGTGGAAAAAGTGTTATGTGAGCTTGAAGGCAAGAAACCTGGGTTCATTTATGGGCACTGACATCTCTCTGACCTCTGGGAAATCACTTCTCTCTGTGCCTCAGTTTCCTCATCCATAAAAATGGGAATAACAATATTTCACTACCTACCTCAAAGAGTTGTAAGGAAAATAACTTTATAAACCTTAAAACAGTATATAAATATGAACTGTTGCTATTAGAGCTGTAGATGAATTTGTACTCTTGTGTGTATACACTTTTTAAATGTAAGGATTTATTCTTGTCATTGGTTGCCCTAATGAAAGCAGTCCTTGAGACACTTGCCAAGTATTCATATTTTAAGTTCTTTATTAGCTAGTATTCTACTAACCGACACTACCATATTGCTAGAAATTGGTAGTGGGTACTTGTTATGATGAACTTGAAATATTGCAAAAACCCGAAAGACCTTGTTTTATCAGTATAATGTTAGTGCTAAGTATTCACATTCTTTGGAAATTAGTTTTAAATCACTATCCCTTCCTTGTCTTTAAGATGAGGGAACTGGTCTAAATCTGGGACTTTTAACCTGGGATACATGAACTTTTAAAAATATTTTAATAGCTGTATTCTTATAAGTTGTTTTCTTTGTAATTATCTGTATTTTAGTTTATGCATTTTAAAAACATTCTTCTCAGAAGGATCCATAAGCTCCCTCAGAGGCCCAAGGGGCCCGGGTCATGAAAAAAGTTTGAGTCATTGGACTAGGTAGTGATTTTTAAGATCCTTTTCAGCTCTAAATCCTGCTAACTATGAATTAATACTCCAATAACCAAAATATTTGATTATGTAAAACCCTTGAGTTCCATTAAGAAGATTACTGTGTTCCTATTAGAGAAATAAAGCAAAGGGCAAGGGAACTGTAGTGGATCACAGTAGATAGGACACATCCAAGTTTAGCACCTGTCTCCTTGACAGCTATGTAACCCCAGGAAAGTCCCTTAACCTCTGTGATCCTGTTTCCTCACTGGTAACATGATGATAGTACTTGCCTCCAAAGGTTTTTCCAAGTCTCTAGTGAAATAATATATGTGAAACATTTTGCAGACATTAAAGCACTATAAACATTACTTCTCTTAGGAATGCCTGCCATAGAACTTTAGTGTTAAAATGAACATCTTGTGTAATCCAACCCCCTCATTTTACAGATGAGGTAGGCAGCTGAGGCCCCAGATTACTTTACGTGATCATAGGAAATTAGCCAGTGGTAGAGCTAAAACACAAAATTGGTTCCTGTTTTCTGTCGCACCAATCAATGTACTTTTCATTAGGCCATGTTGTGTCCCTAAATACTATGCCTTATTTTGGCTAAACTTGATCATCCTAGAATAGAGAAAAGCACAGACTTTTAAAAAGAATTTAAGCTAACCTAGTTGTACCTAGACTGACTATGTATAAATGTACAGGTAGGAAGATTGAGGAAAATCAGGAGTGATGGGAAGATTTTTTTCTTTAAATTTTTTCCTTATTTTTTGTGGGATAATAGTGGGGATTAGAAATTCTTAAAGGGAGAGGATAATTGATTTTCCATATGCAGAGTTTTAGTCAGTAAGCTAGTCTCCAAGGAAGAAGAATCTTAGAAAACACTGTCTCTCTACTGCTTTCTCCAACCTGCGAATTAGGCTTCCATTTGTTTTCACCCTATCATCCCAGCACCTTTCCTACTCTTCTGCTTTCAAAGTTGTTTGCTTGGCTTTCATGAATATTAAAACCTTCTCCAGAGCCACTGTTCCTGAATATCTTGAGTCTGTTCAGCCTTTTGACACTGAAGAGGGAAGGACATGGAAGTAGTTAGGGTGCAGCTAAAAAAGTAGATGAGTGACATCTTCGAAAGGCGGTAGGTGGCATGGGGCAGGAGTGATAAATTCAAAGTATAGTTAATTGTCCACAGTAATCCAGGAGATTTAAGCATCCACATATTACCAAATGCTAAAGTTCTTAAACATTTTCCACTTAGCTATTTGCCTGCTTTATCAGTTGCTCAATCTTGCTCCCAAAAATAAACTAAAATAATCTGTTGTGTTTTTTTTTTTTAAGAGAGAGAAACCTGAAGACTGAGCAAATGGTTTATCTAAAGGCAGGGAATGTTTCCTTGAGGAAGTAGCATCTGAGTTGGGGCTCAGTAGAAGAAAACTTTAATGAAAAGAGATATTTATTATTTCTAGTCTAAGATGCAGAAACTGAGTTATAGATAGTTTAATTATTTGCTCCACAATTTACTATTAAGATTTGTGGATATTATAAAAGAGAATCTAAACTAATTTGAAAAGAATTATGTTTGGTTTGTTTTTTTTTTTTAATTCCAGGGAATAGAAGAGGCTAGTAAATAAAGCTGGGGAAAACTCCAGTACATTCATCTTGCTACTTGGATAAGTCTACAAAATATGTAAACAATACATGTATAAAACTTTCATGTTAGTGAAATTCCATTGAGACTTCTGTATCTTGTCCTTGCGATATTTTTTCAACTTTTAAATCTGTTGTTTCTCCCTATTTTGTAACTTATTGAAGGTTTAGGCATGCAATGTTATCTTAACAGAAGGAAAACAGAATTTCAACCAAAGAAGCTAAAATATCACAAGAAGGTATAAGATAGGAGCATATAAATTTATAGATCTGGCTAGTAAAATTTGGTTTGGTAATACTTGCTAAGATCCAGATATGAGCATTTAAAATTGTGTGATGTATGCTGTTGACTGATTCAGTGTTTATGGTTTCTCATATTTGCTACCTCTTGTTTCCTAATGCTGTTTCTACCCTGGTAGTTCCCATTTCTTTTTCCTGCCCTATTTTGCCCCAATATATAAAGTATGGAACTTCATTTATAACTTGTTAAAAGGAAGATTAACAGACTTTTAAAGAGCATTAGCATGTCAACATGGTTTTCTGATCTCAGAAGAAGTGAAAATGCCTTGAAAAAAGGAGAGTTTTGGAAGAAAAAATAACTACCCTCTAAAGCATTTTATGTTAGGGAATAAATATTGAGATTTTTCTGTATTTGTGGGGAGTTTTAGAATCTAGCACTTGAATATGGGAAAAAGAACCTGGATTTTTGTAATGTGATTGTCTTATAGGAGCTGCTACAATGTCCCGCCAACCAGTGAGTGACACGACTGAAAATGGGGATTGTTCCAAGGGAAGCACAGGAAATGGACCTCAGAATTTGGCTCATCCAGACCTGGATACGTTCACTCCAGAGGAGATGCTGAAACAGATGAAGGAGCTCCTTATTGAGAACCACCAGTTAAAAGGTGAAAGATAATTGGCCTCTAAATTTATCTTTATTTCTCATGTTTCCCTGTGCCTTTTGAACTATAATCTCATTGTAAAGACCTAGGAATTGGATTTTTTTTATAGTTCACTTTCTCTCTGTTTCCCTGGGGAGAAATGTCTGTAGAATTTGGCTTTTGACAAGGCTGGACCTCTCTCTGTTGTTTAGCATTCACACATAGGTTAGAACTGAGTATTCATCTGTAGCAAACTTTAAAAAAAATTTAAAGCAAAAGACATTCTAAATAAATGCCGTCTTTTTAAGAAAAAAACATGTCTGTGTTATCTCTATTCCAGAAAGGTCCAGGGATCCAGTTTAGGACCCCTGAACCAATTCTTAATCTGCTGAAGACTATCTCACATTCTTAGTGGGACTCTATCATTTAGTATTCCTGAAGCTCTAAAGACCGAAATAGGCCTATTGTACCCTTTTTTTAAACCAGCTCATTAAACCTTTTTCTTGCTATTCCTTGAGCCTAAGTTGAGCTTTTATGTCCAAGTAACAGAGTTATCTATGGAGAAATTTAATTGGGTGACTTTATCCTTCAAATTACTATATTGGTCCACTTCTCTGGTCAACTGATACCCTCATTGTATACAGAGGCTATGAAGCTAAATAACCAAACTATGAAGGGACGGTTTGAAGAGCTTTCAGCCTGGACAGAAAAACAAAAGGAAGAGCGTCAGTGTTTTGAGTTGAAGTTCAAAGAAGTCAAGGAGAGCTTGTTATCTTTGAGTAATGAAAATGAAACTCTGAGAGCAGAAATTGAAAACCTTAAAGGGAAAAAGGAAAGGTCTTTTGAGGTAAGCAAAATATATTCATGTTTTTTTTTTTAAATTCACTGTAACAAAATCTAATCTGTGTTGTAATGGACTAAAATCTTTGATCATTCTGGTTGTGCTGGAGTTAACTTTTGTATTGTTTATGCAGAAGTTTTCCTGAGGAAATTTATTCATAAACAAGATAATGGGGAGCATATTTAACTTCTTTTAGGGAATGTTGCTTGTACCGTTTACAAATGACAGGTCAGGCCTCTAGACCTCTGGTACTTGTAGCCTCCCCAAGAGACTGGTTCATGGCTTGAGATCTGGAGTTCTGAGCTGTAGTAAGGCTAAAGCAGATCACAGAGGGCATCCTCACCACGTTTAGCATGTCCATGGAAGGGTGAAGCAGCCCAGGTCAGAAAAGCAGCTGGTTGGATCAGCAATTGGGGTCAGGCCTATGGATGACCGTTATATATCCAGACTGGAGTATAGCTAGGGAAGATCCAGTCTCTCAGAAATGAACAAATAAAAAACAACCAACCCCAAAACATTTTTCTGTTCCATCTAGCATGTTTAGGACTCCCTCTCCTTGGTAATAGAAGCATGTCTTTGAAAGTCACCCGACAGCGTTTTTAAAAATCAGGGTTTTTTGTTTATTTGTATTGTCCTATCTGTATAATCTAAAACTTGAAGGTTGTTTTCTTAGTTTTCAGAAAATGGTTTGAAAGCTTTTTTAAAATGTCATTTAATATCCTTTAATTAATCTTAATAAAGCGAACCTTACTAAAGCACAAATAGCTCAAAGAACCTGAAGAAAAAAAATTCTTACCCAAGCTTGTAGCCATGTGTACATTAAGCATTGGACACAGCATGTTCTCAGGATTATAAGACAGTACCTCACTATGACACCATGGAGTTGGGGATGAAAAAGGATTTCTTTCCTGAACTCTCTTCCCTTATTTCAAAGAACCATGAATGGGATTTTTTTTGCTTAAGTGTATGATCCTGTGATTATTCTCCTTTTTGAGATTTTTCCCAAAATCTAGAATAGGAATTCTTTATCAGAAGTCTATAAACATTAAAAAGAAAATGAATAACTGTTTCAATATAACTGGTTTCCTTGGTAATCCTATATAGATTATATTATGCATTGTAAAACATTATTCTGAGGAGTTCATAGAATTCACCATGCTGCCAAAGAAATCCATGACACAAAACATAGAATTTTTCTCCCAGTAAAGATTAAAGTACTAGGTTGGGGTAAAGCACCAGTTAAGGGGGTCAAGTGAGTTCATGCTTATATTTTGCTTTTACCATGAATTTGATCAACTACTAATTTTTGGACAGATGGGGAAAAAACAACAAATGAATGAATAGAGAGAATTAAGGAAAGGGAATATTGAGAGCAGTAGAAGGGATGGAAGCTTGAGTGTTATACATGATAACAATGATCACAGGATCATACAATTAGTGCTGGAAGGAACCTTAGAAGTCACTGAGATCTAATGGTAGCCATCTCCAGGACCGAGGGGAAGGGAGGAGGGAAGAAAAAAAAAAGAAATTTCTATGATAATTCTGATGTAGGAATAGCAAGTTGTGCTTAGTAGATTTGCAGTTTCAGGAACAATCATCTTTTTTTTATTATACTATGTTGTGGAAATGATTGTTTTATTCCATGAATTAAAGAAAGTAAAATAAACATTTTTTGATAAGTCACTGAATCCAACACTTCACTTTATAGAGGAGGTAAGCAACGAAGTTACCTGACATGCTCAGAGATCACACAGGCCGTAAGAGGTAGAACTGGCATTTTGTTGAAAAGCTGATGGTTAAATGGCCCGCCCACAGACTAAGAAAAAATCCACGTGTAGTATCTCCTAGAAGCAGACCTGTCAGTGACTCAGCAGAGATCACATTTGCTGTATCTGATAATTCAACCTTTATGTTTCAAAGGATGTTAACTTGCTACTTTGGAGTTTGTCATCAGTTAAGTTTGTGGAAGGTCAAGATGAAATGGCAATTTCACCTGGAAAATACGAACAATACATAGCATATTGTTTTAGAAGGAGAAAAATCAAGTTTATCTTTCTCCTCCTTTAGCCTTAAGAGAGCTGACAGTTGGCTTTAGCTTGCAGTGAGCCAATCACATTGTAGTTTGAGAGGGAAGATTCCACAAACAGTCTGTTTGGGCAGTTGCCCACAAGTTTCAAAAGAGACCTTGAATTGAGGGACATTGAGATCAGAAGCTAGGGCCTAGATGGCTTCTTCTAAAATGGGAAGCCAACGGAAATGAGCTGCAAGGAGGACCCATTAGTGAGGTGGTAGATTCCTCGGGAGAGTAACTGCTAGTGTCATCTTTCTACTTTGTCATCTTTTTCTTCCTCCAAACCTTGCTTTCCAGCTCCATTTTCTTCATACTTTGGCCTAAATTTCCCTTTCATAAAGTCACTCCCTTAAAGTATTAATTACTTAGGCCATGCTCTCCATTATTCTGTTCTTTGTTTCAATCTTCTTTTCCTCAGTTAAAGTTTTCAGGCCCTTAATAGCTTGAGGTTTTGATTGCCCCATGAAGCTTCATTGAATAACATAAAAATTATCAGAAAGCATTTACATCCCTAATTGTATATTCCCTAGCCTAGATTAGGCAGTATACAGATTATATAGAATTGTTCCTCTCTTATGTGGCTTTTTAAGCTTAGTTTACAAAGGATTTGCCTTTAATAACTTAAATTCCAAGATGAAAACACATGTATGAGACATAAAGATACAAAAGAAATGTTAAATCAATACATGATGGGTCAGACAACTATAGAGTTTTGAAACAGCCAACATGTATATATCCTTGGTATAGGATCTTGGCATGCAAAGGTCTACTTTGCTTAAGTTTAGATATCTTTTTTTACTGACTGTCAAATAATCCTGTGTTTTACCTAAACAGGAATATCAATAATTGATTTTGAGGCTAGGGAGAGAAATAACATAGTAAACTATGGCCTTTTCTGATTGTGTGGTCTTCTCGATGTGATAAGTTAGTGCCTGCGGGATGACAGCTTCTGTCTTTATTTTCTGGAACTAGATGTATTAGATTATAAGTTTTTTAAAGGCAAAGATTATGTCATTTTTCATCTTTGTATCACCAGTGATACAATGCCTTGCACATAGTAGGTACTTAATAGACATTTGGTTTAGAATTAAAATTTGAATTTGATTGTTCCATAATTCCAATTTCCAGCACAGCTTCTATCCAGTTGATTTCCAGGGTTGTAGATTTAAAGCTCAAATGGACCTTAGGGGTCATTAAGCCCAGTATACTCACATTATAAATAAAAAAACTGAGGCCCAGAGCAGGTAAAGGAATTGCCAATGGTTACAAAGGTAGTAAGTGGCAGAGCCAGGATTTGCACCTTGCATCCCCTGACTAGATACAGCATTCTTTTCTGCCACTCTAGACTGTCAGCCTTTTCTTTCTGAGCATAACATGGTTTCCATCTTCTTATTTTTGAAAACAATATTTATATGATTATCATATGGTACTTTTTAAAATTGCCAAATGAAAGTAAAGATTTTTAGTTGGGGAGAGAGATGGCCTGGGAAATGAGTTTAATGCTTGGAATGCATCAAATTTGGTGGTCTGTTTTTTGTTCTATTTGCTAATCTGCTTAGCATAACTTGTCATTCTCAGGATATCACTAGTGACTCCAGGATTCCCAGGACCGTGATAGACCAAGAAATGGAACAATTAAAGACACAAGTTACTCGTCTTCAAGCTGAGAAGGCGGATTTACTCGGTATCATATCGGAATTACAGCTCAAGCTGAACACAGGCTCCTCTGAAGACTCATTTGTTGAAATTAGAATGGCTGTAAGT
The DNA here is from genome assembly GCA_028627135.1 of Pseudochirops cupreus. Classification (NCBI taxonomy): domain Eukaryota; kingdom Metazoa; phylum Chordata; class Mammalia; order Diprotodontia; family Pseudocheiridae; genus Pseudochirops; species Pseudochirops cupreus. Next base: position 454,578,413 of record CM053581.1, read on the forward strand.
TACAAGTTAAAGACAAGGGAACTATCTTTTGTCACTTTTTCTTTCTGATGGAGAAAAGATAAATGATGCCCCATTTTGGTGGCATGAGAAATTTAAGTACAGCCTCCTTGATGTGGGGAATTCATTCCCCTTTTTAAAAACTTCTCTAAGATATTTGAGATGAAATATTGGTTACTTTTCAAAATCAGAAGATTTGCTTTGTTTTTAAATAATGAGCAAAGAAACATTCTATTGTTGAATTAAAAGGAAGACATTACATTAAGAACTGTTCTGATTTGGTTATTAGTCTAGGCCAGCAGAATGGCATTAGATGTTTCATGGATGATCTTTATCTAGTTCTCTCAAACTAGGATTTACATGGTATCATAAAATTAAATATACTAACAGATCCTGCATGTCTGACACGTGCTTTTTCCTCGAAATTTTTTGGAAGGAATATGTATCACTATATTATTTAAATAATCAGAAAACATGTTAGGCAGCAAAAAATGAAGTTAAACTCTGAGGGAGCCTGTGCTCTGTTATGGCAAGATGAGATTGGATGGTGGGTCTGAAAGATCCCCAGAAAGAAAGATTCGTTATCATCTTTCCTGTCTTTTCTAAGACAGTGTTAATATCTTTTAAAGGAGAAGAGATAAAATATTTGTCTCAGTAAAAGAGCTAAAGTATGTGGGTATATGTGTAAAGAAAGAAAGAGGGGTGGCTAGGTGACGCAGTGAATAGAGTACCAGCCCTGGAGTCAGGAGAACCTGAGTTCAAATCCGGCCTCAGACACTTAACACTTACTAGCTGTGTGACCTTGCGCAAGTCACTTAACTCCAATTGCCCTACCATTTTCCCTCCAAAAAAAGCAAAAGAAAGAAAGAAAGAAAAACAACCTGTGTTCCAAAGAACCAGTCATTTTGGTGGCAACCAAAAATACTACTATAGTATCTGGCAAATTGGTGCTTAAAAATAATTGTTGATTTTTTTTTTATGATCAGATTAAGAGTCACTAAGGTATGACTTTAGTATAGTAAATGAAGCAGGCAGCAAATAAAGTACAGTAAGTACTATTTGAAAATAACTTCCATAACCAATACATCTAAACCACCCTAATTTGGATGATTTATAGCCATAAAATTAAAGAGATTTTATAGCTCTTCGCTTAAAATAAAGTTAAACTTTGTACCTAAAGCCTTTCTGCAAGTTACTGAAGTTTACCAAAAGCTAATGGGTTTTTATGAAGAGCTTTGTTTGGTGCAAATAAATTGATAAATTCAGAAAAACCACCCACTATATTAGAAGTTCTTATATGAAATTCCTTCTTCTGAAGCTCTTGATTAGTAAGACATTTTTCTTCACAGGTGAATAATAATCATATTGGCCCTCAAAGCTAGGGTAAAAACATTTTTCTTGCTTCAGTGAATTGGAAATATTGCTTAATAATCTGAAAGACCCCATGCAATAAAAATAATTTATAACATTTTAATATTTTTGGAAGATTTTTCCTTTGCGCATATTGTAATGTAAATGTATTTTGATGTCAGTTGTAGCTTCTTAGTTTTTCTTGTGCCCTAAAGATCATGCAGTCTATAATATGTATCTAACAAGAGCCATCTTGGGAAAGACATCCTACTCTGTTAACCTTATAAGGTGGAAAACCTGTCTCCTCCATTTTGGTTATAGTAACTTTGAAAGACAGGAGGGAGTTGTGAGGAGACAGAACTAGCATGGGTGCCTTATTGCTTGAAGGGAAAGAGGGACTACTAGAGAAGGAGGCAAGAGTTTCTCTTTTATAAGGCCAAATTTACACCTTTACCTTCTGAGTGACTTTGCAAAAAGGACCTTAATTCATTGTGATATTGAATAAAAAGGGCAAAGTTAGCTTCTATTCCCTTTGAATGAATTAAACATTTTAAGTACTAAGAATTTTCTTGGTTCCTTGAATTGAGTGTCTTTAAAATTCTTTATCTATTCAGTTCCCCTCATTTGATTGTAAAGATAAAGCATATGTCTTTGATATCTGTTCACTGTTAAGACTGCTTATGTTTTTTTTAATTTCACAGGAAGGAGATGAGGCTGAAGCTCTAAAAGAAATCAAGAATGGTCCTGGGTTGATAATTCCCGATCCCATTGACAAGTAGGTAGAATAAAATATATCAAAAAAGTATTATAGTGAGAAACCTTGTAATTATTTTGACTTCATCCTCTGATGGGCAGAAATGTAATTTTCATGTATTTATACTACTAATCCTTGGAGAAGTTTGTGTTTAAATGTGATTAGCTATAACAGTAAAAATGCAGGAAAAATACTATAACGGTATTTAGAGTTGCCTTAAAGACCAGCTAATACATGTTAAAGAAAGAGGACCAGGCTTTTATGTTCCCCAGACAAGAGGAGAAAGGATAAAAAGGTGAAACAACTCACTTTCAATCAGTAGATCTTTGGTAGAAATTGGAGTAGAATCCATGTTTCCTGATATCTACACCAATGAATTCTCCAATATCTGAAAAGGGTGCATCTTTATAGCCCAACATTTGCCGCTTCCCATCCTTCATTTATCCTACTCATACAGTAGCATGACTAAGGACTTTATAATCTTGCACATGAATGAGTTGTATTTAGTGTGTATTGGGTGAGGAGGGTGGTCTGTATAACCTGAGAAGTGTCTTGGTTAGTGGAAAGAATGATGGACCTGGAGGTGGGACACCTAGAGTTTGAATCCTGCTTATGACATTTAACAGTAGTATGACCATGGAGAAGTCACTTTACCTATTTCCTTGTCTTTAAAATGGAGGTAATGGTATTTAGCTTGTCCTGACAGAATTATTTTTTAAACGTCGGAGTGCCACATAAACATGAATTTATTATCTGTCCCAACTAAACATTAGATGGGTGATATGGGCATGTTGGCAGCTAGGTGGTGCAATAGAGTCCTGGGCCTGGAGTCAGGAAGATTCATCTTTTTGAGTTCAAGTCTGACCTGACATTTACAAGCTGTGTGACTTTGGGTAAGTCACTTAACCCTGTTTGCCTCAGTTTCCTCATCTGTAAAATGAGCTGGAGAAGGAAGTGGCAAACCACTCCAGTATCCTTACTAAGAAAATCCTAAATGGGGTCATGAAGAGTCAGACATGACTGAAAATGACTGAAGTAGGGACACAGAAATGTGAGAGATCTGGACTGGGGGTAGGGAGAGGGGCTTAGTTAAAAGAAGACATATAGAATGGAAACTCTTTTTCTCAAAATGTTTGAGTAGCAGTATAATGAATTAGTAGACTTCTTACTGTCAACCCTAATACAAGATGGTCTCTACTGAAGCACTACAGGGGTCTGTCATTGGCTCTGTGCTATTTAACAGTTTGATTTTTTTAATGCATTATAAAAATCTGCAAATGACATAAGGCTGCACCACATGGGAATACCTGATAAGCCAGAACGTTGTCTTAGAAGAAAAAATTCACTAGAGATAAATAAAACTATTATATTTGTGAAGTTTTTTTTTTTTAACACAATATCAAATGAGAAAAGCAGTGCTGGATAGACAGTACTTTAATCTGAAGAAGATTAAGTTTTAGTGTACTGTAAACTTCATATTAGTCAACAGTGATGGCAGCCAAAAAAGTTAAGGAAATTTTAGGCTGTATTAAGACAACAGTGTCCAGGACTAGAAAGGTAATAGTTTCACTGTAGTCTGCCTTGTTCATATCACATCTGGAGTGTTGTGTCCATTTAGTTCTGAGTGACACATTTAATAGGATGGAGGGCAACCAGAGTGGTGAAATGGCTTGCAAGCATGTCATATGAGGGTGGGTTAAAGAAACTGGTGATATTTAGTTTGAACAGTAGAAGACTTAGGAGGAGATATGACTTTCTTAAAATATCTGAAGGGTGGATTGTGGGAAGTGTGGAAAAAGGATTAGGTTTATTCTGCTTAGTCACAGAGGACAAAACTAGAAGCAATGGGTAGACATTTTAGAGAGTCAGATTTAGGTTTCCTATGAGAAAAAACTGCCTAATAATTTTATAATCCAAAAGTGGCATCAGTTACCTTGAGGGGTTCCTTTTAGTAGAAATTTTCAAGCAAAAGCAGGGTGACCCCTTTTTGTCAGGAAGAGGGGACTGTTAAGGAAAGGGTTGGACTAGATAGCCTCTAATAAGGCCCTTCTAATGCTGATTCTGTAATTTCCATGATTTAGAAGTAAATGCCATTTAGTGATATTATCAGAGCTCTGCCTTTTAACGTCTTATCCATCCTTAATAGCCCAGTTCAGATGCTATATCTTCTGTGAAATTTTCCCCAATCTTGACCACCTCTCTCCTCACAACTGGAAGTGATTTGTCCATCCTGTCATCTGACATTTTATATTCTTTTTTTACAGGCCTATATTGTAAATGTAGTATTTTAAATTCTAAACATGGTATTATCTGTGGATGTGTCCTCTTTCTTGCCAGCTCAAAGTCTTTATGAGTTAAGTTAGTCTAAAATGAACTAAATAATCTGAATTAATTAATAATCTAAACAGTTTTTTTGATACCTTCCTCAACTTTTTTCTTTTTTCCTCTGATGACTCCTTGTTTTTGTTAAAGGATTTTTCTAGCACTGAAAAGAGGAGGAAAGAAGGCAATTTTTGCTTGAAACTTCTGGGTAAATTTTCCTTCCTAATACATTTATTCTAAGGTGCTTCAGTGACATCATTAAAATTCATAAGAAGAAACCATTTTACTCAAACTAAAAATCAAACATTGTAATTAGAAATTTTTTTTAATTCCAGTGCTTTCTCTCTGTTAATTATTTCCTGTTTATTCTGTATAGTTTTTCATATATTTGTTTGTATGTTACCTCCCCTATTAGAATGTAAATTTCTTGAGGACAGGGACTGTCTTCTGCCTCTTTGTATCCTCAGCACTTAGCAGAGTGTCTGGCACATAGTAGGCACCTAATAAATGTTGTTTGATTGATAGGCAGTTATCCATGTCCCATTTTGCTATTCTGTAAGAAAGATACAGATTTAACTTCTTGTTGCCTATAAAGGATCCATCCCTGGGGCCCTACTGTTCTCAGACAGCTTACTGTAGGATTCCAGTTCCTTCTTAGAACATATTTTACTTTTGACAGCCCCTCACCTCTTCCAGGGATTTAACCTGTTACAGCTTCCTAAATCTTCACCTGTCTCTTAAAACCTAACTTGAAATGTTAAACCTATAGAACCTTTCTGGGTCCTGACTTCAGTTTATTACCCAATTCTATAATTCCCAGAACTCACCCTTAGTTAAACAGAAAACCTTCTCTTTGCACAACATATTTGAGAGGGAAACAAAAATTGTTAAGACATAGTTCTAGCTCTCAAGCAACTTCATGTAGTAGTGGAGATAAAACATGTAACAAAAACCTAGACTACAAAATGGAACTTAAGTGCATAAGAGAAGTGCTAGTGAAGTGCTGTAAGAAAAGGGGAACAGTCCCTTTGGGTGAGTAAGCCCAGCTTGAATGTTACAAGAGCATTGTTTTGTATTCACTTTGCTGTTTCCTTTAAAAACAGCAGAAGAGATTGATACGGGAATTAAAACTGTATCAGTGAGTAAGAGCTGATGAATGGGTAGCCTGTTTAAAACAGACAATGTTTAAAGGAAATAATCTATTTTGTTATAACACTTTTACTTTCTGATCCAGATGTTTTAACTTTTTGTTCTTTAATTTTACTAAAAAACAATGCTTGTTTTCTACATAGGAACAAATCTGTGGATGGAGCAAAGAATTATTTGGAATCTGAGGAATTAACTGTTAGTCAGCTTCTACTGTGCCTCAGGGAAGGAAATCAGAAGGTGGAAAGACTTGAAACTGCACTCCGGGCAGCTAAAGACAGGTATAAAACCTATATACATTATATTTAGAATACTTTCAGGACCTCTTAATTTTTACAAAAGATTTTTTTTAAATGTGAAGTACAAAAGTCTGTTTTCCTAGCGTAAGAATTGTTTTCCTTGCCTAATAGCATCACTGTGAGATTCCATTGTGCTAATGTATTTGAAGATGCTTCTAAAGTTATGTGTGATGGTGATGATATGAAGTGATAGTTATATCTGATAGTTAATAGCTATTGACATATGACTATTAATTTCATGAAAGCGAGGCTAATACTACTACTTAAATATGATTAGAAAATTCAGTTTGCCCAAAATAACTCCAGATGGGAAAGGTTTAAATTAGTTATTTCAACTTTAATCTGCTATTGACAGTCTGGGTTGGACTCTTTTATATTTTCCCTGTGGCCTGCTTATTAATCAGCACCTTTAAAAAAACCTCTGTTGACTAGCTACTAAATTTTATCAATGGCCCATGTCTGAACAGCATGATACTTTTTGCTTGGCCCCCACAGGAAGGAAGTAGGAATTTGTTAGCTGTGGAGAAGAAGATTTATTCTTCATATAATAAAATATTTTCTTACATTTAGAGCTAACCAGAAGCATAATGGTCTTCAAGCAAAGGATGGATGATACACTTGTTGGGGGAGTTAGAGAAGGGATTCTGGTATAAGTACAGGTTGGACTGGAGGGTCTCTGATGTCCTATCTAATTTGGGCCCCTATCACAAGACTCTAAAATGCACTTCTTTAAAAGCTCTGTTTGGTACCTTCATATTATGTGATTGGTTATATCATCTCTAATTAGTTGGTTGAACCAATGAACATATTAGCAAAGCTGGAGAAGAAATGAAAAATTGCACCTCTTTTCTTTACTTGGAGAGGCAGGAAGTTGTGGGTATGGAATGTTACCTATTCAGTCAGTTTGCCAATTAGTTTTGTTTAACTGGTTTGTTTTTTTTTTCTTTATTAGGAAGGCTCACTGGAAGATAGGGCAAGGAAAGAAAGCTATATCTTAAAATGATTGATTTAGAAACAAAAAAGCATCAGTAAATCTTTTTAAAATAAAATTAAAAATATTTAAAGTCAGAAAAGAAAAAATGATTCTTTTTTACATCCCTATTACTAAGGCTAATTATTGTTTGGTGGTAGTCTTTGTTTTTCAAGAGACTGAAAGGTAGTTTGGCCTGGTGGATAGAGGGCCAGATTTGGGGTCAGGAATATCTGAGTTTAACCGATAATTGCCAACTTTGTAACTGTCTGCAAGTCACGTAACCTCCTTGAGCCTCAGACAGCTCTCTTTAAGGCTCAAAGTTATGGAGCAGTCAGAAAGAGTTCTCATACTGGCAAAACTGCCAGGTCTTGAAAGGGGATGTTTCTAGTGGTTCTTGGTTCCTTAGATCCTTAATGGCCATTAGCAATCAAAGTGTATTTTAGTTAAGTAGATCCCATAACACAAAAATTTACTAATTGTATTATTTTAGCATGATCACTATGCAGAAACTATCTTATACTGCCGCTATCTTCAGATGAATTATTACTGTGTGTTGTAGAATGGACGACCAAGTGGGGTTTAGTCCTTCAGATTATAGCCAGTGATCTAGGGCTACCCTTCAGGGTGGATGACTCTCTGTCTCACCCAGGGCACCATGAGAAAGAGTCACCAAATCAGCCTTGAAATGACATTGACAGCAATGGAATTCCTCTTCCACAAAGTGTATCTTTTTCTTGTCCTCAACTTAGTTCAGTATTTAAGAGTCGGGTGATTTTTTAAAAGATTTTTGTGAGCATTTTTCTGTCATTTTCCTTATTCCCCTACTGCCCTATAGTCATTGACAAATTGGGACTGAGAAGTTCCCAAACTATAAGTATAGAGAGAATTTTGTTTGAGACTGGCTCTGAATTTAATAGTAAATATATAATATTTACTATATACTTAGATAATTATACTATGTTGTGAGGATTAAGTGCGATAATACTTGTAAAGTGCTTCCTTAGCACAGTGTTTAGGACATGGTAGGGATTATATAAGTGCTTATTCCCTTCCTCTTTTCCTGTTATGTTACGTACCTAATATTACCACTAAGTAATAGCATTTCTCTTCTTATATAGAATACATTTTATACTTCTTGACTGTAAATGTTTTTTTCTTTTTTTTTCTTTTAGTGGAGTTTATTTAGAGCAAGGATTCTTAACACATTTTGTATCCTAAACTCCTTTGGAGTCTGGTGAAGCTTATGAATCTCCTTTCAGGATAACATTTTTAAAAGCATAAAATAAAATACACAGGATTATATTTATATTAAAATACAGTTAGCAAATATTTTTAGCTTCACAGACTCCAGGTCAAAAACCCCTGAGCTAGAGAACCATGAAGGTATATTGTCCTCAGTCTTCTGTATGTGAAAATACCCATTCGGTTTGTGCTTCAGGTTTGATTTTCAAATCAGAACATTGTTACCTGGTGATAATTATTTCATCAAATTAAATGAGCATTTGTTATCTTTGTAATACAGCTGTTATATTTGTCTAAAATATATTCACACAGTTGGTTCAAATGGTATACAAGCATTTTCAAGAACATTAACTTTCTGTTCTAAGAAAGAAATGAACCAACTTTCATTCAGTATGTTATAAACTAGAAAAGCCTTAGTACCAAGCTGGAAGCAACAGTACTGTTTTTTATGCTTCTTAGGAAACATTAATGATAATTCCTCCCTGTTATTCTCAAACAAGGAAAATCTGAAACCAAAAAATGAAAGCACTGGGACTCTAGTACTCTGAACTAATGTGTTATTTGTAAGAATGACAGAATACATCTAAAATGATTTTTGTTTTGTTTTTTGAGATGAGATATATAAAGTTACCTTTATAGAACCTCTTCACAAAGAAGTGAATCTATAACCCAAAATACCAAGTTATAAAGAAAGCACTTAAATCTTATTCTGGAATATGTTATCTGGGGCCAAGAGAGTTTTGCTGAGACTAGCATTAAATAAAATGTGAATTTCCTAAACATATGCCAATTTATAGCAGACCTGTGGGGTGGGAGGGGATGTGCCTAGAAAGTCATCAATTCAGTTTCAGCAAACATTTGTTAAATACCTACTGCCTTCAAGACATTGTACTAAGTGCTGAGGATAGAAAGGAAGATAAAACCAGGAGTCTACTCTTAAGGAATATACAAGTGTGATGAGTTAGCTGGTGAAGCTGACCAAAAGGACCATAGAAATCCATAAGGTGATTCCCTGATAAGATGACTGACATTGAGATCTAGCTCTCTTCAGGTAGGTTATGTATGGTGGTAATTCTTAATCAAGATTTCTATGCACTGATTAGGGCTCTTTCCCTTCTGAATATTGAATCACTAGTAACAGTATTTTAGAATCTAATTAATCTGCAGGAAAGAAGACTACGCTAAGTTTTGTTTTTAGTTTAAATTGAAATATACCAAGGTGTAAGGGAAAGGAGATGCCCCATCTCACCAAAGCACCATGGTAACAGTTTAACAGTTTTGGAGTTCAGTATTGCTAATTTGATGTTGGAAACTTATAAGAAATAACAGTGTTGTTTGTTGCTCTTCTCAGTGAAGGTCACTTAATGTAATTTTGTTATGAAGTGAACAGTTGTACATCTATCCTTTCAATCAGCTAGCATTCATTAAATGCTATCTCTGTACCAAGCACAGTGCTAAACACTGGGGATACACAGAGAGGCAAAAAGCATTCCCTGCCCTCAAAAAGCTTATATTCTTCTGGGGGAGACATGTAGATAAATAAGTATGTATCAGATATGTACAAACTAGTTAGAAGATCACCCTAGGAGGGGAAGCCTACAACAACTACAGGGACAGGAAAGGCCTCCTGCAGAAACTTCATTTGAGCTGAATATGAATACGATTTAGGTATTCTAAGAAGTGGCATTGAGGAGGGAAAGTAAGTATTCTAAGTATGGGAGACATCCAGGGCAAAGGCACAGAGACAAGTGTCATGTTAGAGGAACAGCAAGTAGGACAGGATGGCTGAATCATAAGAGTATGTAGAACAGAGAGTATAAGAAGACTGAAGATATAGGAAGAGACCTGGTTGTGTTATTTGAAATTCCAAATAGTTTTACATTTGATCATGAAGATAGGGAAAATAGGAAGGGGACCTGGTTATAAAGAACTTTAAATGTCAAATAAAGGACTTTATATTTGATCCAGGGGGCCAATGGAATTTATGGAGGAAGAAAATGACATGGTCAGACTCATACTTTAGGAAACTGTCTTTAGCAGCTGTGTGGAGGAAGGATTGGAATATGAAGAAATTTGAGTTAGGGAAACCAATTAGAAGACTATTCTAATAGTCCAGGAAAAAAGTGATGAGGGTTGGGGCAGCTAGGTGGTACAATGAATAGAGAGCACTGGCCCTGGAGTCAGGAGGACCTGAGTTCAAATCTTAGCTCAGACACTTGACACTTAACTAGTTGTGTGAACTTGGACAAGTCACTTCACCCCAATTGCCTTGCCTTCCCCCCTCCAAAAATAAATAAATAAAATTTTTAAAAATGTTAAAAAGTGATGAGGGTTCTGTCCCAGGGCTTGGCAAATTAATCTCCTCCAGGAAAGCATAGCCCTGCTTAGTATGGGGAGAGCCAGTTTCAGGAAAGGCCAATAATACAAATACACATGCAGAGAGTTTAAAATAAATGCCCAAATATTACAGTTACTTGAGGATAAACAAGGCCTATATTCTAGATTAGTTTAGGACCCTCCTTGTTTTTGTGTCAGTCCTTAGGCATATTACATCTTAAATCTCTGCCAGCCAACTTTGTCCTAAAAGAGCAAGTCCACAGTTAGTCTTTAAACATAGTATAACCATGTTCCAGTTAGCACTTCTGCAATTGTCATTCCTCTTCAGACCTCAATGAAAGTAACATTGGACTTTTTCAGACTCGCAGATTTAGAAAAGAAGGCAAGAGATCATTCTGAGAACGGCACCCAGACTGAAGAGGGTCCTGGAGAAGAAAAAGAAAAGGAGAAAAGCATGGAGACTGTGGGTAACAGAACTCAAAGACTGTTTCTCTAACATGTTTCATAGATATGCTATAAGATGAGTACTGCATTATATTGCCGATTACACCCCCAGAACATATTATCTGCTTTGAGAACACAGACATTTTGTATACTCTAAATATTTATCACCACTCTAAAGTTTTCTTGATTTGAACATTCTGTGTAAAATTCATTGAGCCGTATCTTCATTCTTGTAAATGTAGGAAATCCTGGCCTCGGTATTTACTGCTGTCAGGTGCTGTCAGGCCTGTGCTGTAGCTTTCCCCTGAATCTCTTAAGGGACTAGGAAAATTACAAAGGCAGGTCTTGTGAAAATGGGAGTTTTTCTTGAGAATTTACTCATATAACTTAGTGTGTGGATTAGTTGGGGTCCTAACACAATTGAAATATCAGAAAATAGAGATAGTACAGAAAGTTTCTTAAAACTGTCTGCTTGGGGCAGCTAGGTGGCACAGTGACTAGAGCACCAGCCCTGGAGTTAGGAGGACCTGAGTTCAAATGTGCCTCAAACACTTGACACTTAACTAGCTGTGTGATCCTGGGCAAAGTCGCTTAACCCCAATTGCCCTGCCTTCCCCCCTAGAAAAAGCAAAAAAAAAAAAAGACTGTCTCCTTGTTGATCGTTACAAAGGGTAGACTTAGGTAAGGTGGATAAATTTTATAAAGGTTTCCAAGTTGGCCTAAAAGAGCCTACAAGCCAAAACAAGGTAGTTTTTATAGCCACAGAAGTTTCTGTGGGATACAATAAAATACAACATTTCAATAAAAACCTCATTTCTGCTTAACCATCTAAAGTTGGAAAAGGGAGCTGAAACACAGAGACTTACCAGGAAGTCACAGAAGCTTCCAGTACTGCTAAATTCAATAATTAGCTCATTATAAAAAGTGATTGACTCTTCTTAGACTTCATAAAAGACATAACTCCCCTGTATGGAGAAGAATCTTGCATTAATATAGTCACAAAATAAGATCCAGGTAAATAAGGGCTGGTTAAACAGAATTGTATTTCTGGAAATTTAAGGCTGAACCACAGTCATGATTAAAGTTGTGATCTAGTCATTTATTCTGATAGAATAAGTTGAGGATGTGAAGGAAGGAGAGCTATTTCCAAAAACTACCTTTAATATTTTAAAAGTACATTAACAACAAAAATAAATAAATAAATAAATAAAAGTACATTAACAAGTATTTATGAGTTATTGACATTGAAAACAGTTCCATGACTGTTGATATCTTATAGCAGAATAATCAAACTAACAAATTTTGTTTTGTGTTTTCAAGAAGAAACAAACCTGGAGTGATAACCTTTGTGTGTTTGAATTTTCTGTTGGACAGGTTGGAAGTGAAGTGGAAACACTGAACCTCCAGGTGACAGCTTTGTTTAAAGAGCTTCAAGAAGCTCACACTAAACTCAGTGAAGCTGAGCTGATGAAGAAGAGGCTTCAGGAAAAGTAAGAATAAAGAACAGAGATGACTTGCATTTGGAAAATAAAAAGAAACATATTGAGTTAATACAATAGTAGTGTTAGCAAAAAGAAAGACCTGCTCTTTGTTTTAAAATCAGAAAATCTTAATGTTATAATAGTTTCAGGCATATAAGTGAAAAGCTATTATGACTTTTGATAACCTTTTATTCCGTGTGTGTGTGTGTGTGTGTGTGTGTGTGTGTGTGTGTGTGTGTAAAAGTGTTTCCATGTGAGATATTTTAATAAATAAGATATACATTCTGAGAAGGTTGTATGGTTTGTCCCTCATTCTTTTTTTTTTTTTTTTTTGCTTTTTGCAGGAGGGAGAAGGCAGGGCAGTTGGGGTTAAGTGACTTGCCCAAGGTCACACTGCTAGTAAATGTTAAGTGTCTGAGTTAAGTGTCTGAAGCCACATTTGAACTCAGGTCCTCCTGACTCCAGGGCTTGTGCTCTATTAACTGTGCCATCTAAGCTGCCCCTTTGTCCTTTATTCTTGAAGAGGACCATGACATCAAGGAGATGATGACATGACTTGTAGTTAACTCAGATTTGATTGAGGGACGGCTATGCAATGTCAGCCTCCCTTTCTCCTCCCGAGGCATCTGGGTCCAGTGGCCAGATATTGATAAAGATGACTGAAGATGGCCCTGGATGCAGTGGGAGACCTTGGCCCTTTCAAGCTAAGGTCTTTTCAAGTTCTCACTTTGAGAGAGGCAATACCCATTCAGTGAATAGACCTCTTTAAGAAGTGAATCAAGAGATGTCCTCTTTAATTAAAAAAAATATCAAACTGGGAGGGGAAGGCCCTCAGGTCTGACCAAAAGAGAAACAGTATTTACATTCACTCTGAGCCAGACGGGCCCAAAAAATAACCTTTAAATGGCACTTGGATGGGGACCTATTGTTGTTCAATCCCTGACATCCAGAGTGAATTGGGTTTAAGGTTTGGTCTTTGAAAAAGAAATCTAGCCAGTAAACCCCAAATTAACTAGATAGCTCTCAGCCATCAAAAATTTCCCTTCCTTTGGGCAGAACACCTTCAGGCTAATAAGGGCCAGGCAGGGGAGAGGAGAGGACTTCATTAGCAATAACATTCAACTAAAGGGGAAGAGAAGAGGAAGAAGTTGTTTTTTCATTGGAAAAATCTTTTCATTATGGATCAGTTATTAAGGCTAATAATGAGTGATGTGAGAAGTTTATTAATGATTTTAAAAATTCCTTAATTCTTTTTTAAGTGCATCTTCTTATTCTTCTGCCTAGAGCACTAGTTAGTGTTAAAACTGATTACACTTAAGTATTTTTGTGTTTTCTTCTTGGACGAGAGAAGTTTGCACATCTTAACAGCACATAGACTGTTGGACTTGTTAAGTTCATTTTCCAGATAAACCAAAGTAGTGTTCAAATAACAGCTCCAAATACTGATATTTTCAAGGTTACCAGTACATATTTGGAGAACCAAGGTGCTTTTTTATTTTCCCTATACTTGTAGCTAACTATACGATTGTCTCTTGAAAGAGATTTATCAAGTTGTAGTCATAACCTTTAAATTAAAGGTACATAATTTACAAGAACAGGAACAGTACTGCCAAGTCTAAACCACTTTGGGAGGAACATCTTCTTACTAATAACTGCTATGGTTTTTGAAAATTGTTCAACAATAACTACTGTTACCTCCTAAAAGTGACTGAAAGTTTAAAGTAGGTTAGTATTTCATGTGGTACTAACTATGGAATTTTCTTTTGGTAATGGCAGAGTGAGTTAGTAAATAAACCTTTGATTAGTAAGAAGGCAAATGGGGGCTGGAATTATGTTTTAACAACTAAATAAATCCCTATACATTATTTACACGACATGCTTTACATTTACTACATAAGCTATATGTGTTAAAGTCACATGTCAAAAGTTTAAATGATATTTTATGCATGGCCACAAGTTGGGTTCCGCTCTGACATGGATGGCTTAGAAGTGAAAGAACCATCTCTGTTCCAGTTAAATCTCTTCCCTGCCCTTTTCAGGTGTCAGGCCCTTGAAAGAAAAAATTCTGCAACCCCATCAGAATTGGATGAAAAGCAAGAATTAGTATATATCAACAAAAAGTTAGAGCTACAAGTGGAGAGTATGCGGTCAGAAATCAAAATGGAGCAAGCCAAAACAGATGATGAAAAGTGAGTTTGGCATAAATGAAAGCACTAATAAAAATGGAACGATAAAGTCCTTTGTAAGAGTGGAATTTGGGGAATGAGTTTGTACAAGGTTCTTCTTTTAACTATTGTACTTGAGTAACAGGGAACTCTTCTGATGGGATAGCATGTTTCATTAGGAAAGAACCATAAGGGTAGAGTGGAGGAAGAATTGAAACCTATACCTTAATTTGCTGGGTGGAGTATTTTTCCTGGTAGATAAGAAGTTGAGGGAGAAAGGAGAGAAATACTAATGTATATTTATATCATAGGAGAAGCTATTTTTTTTTTTTTGCTATTTAGGCGAGGAGGAGACAATGTATTAAAATCACTGATTTTTTTTTCCAGTCTTCCAATTAATATTTTTATTTGTTGAAATAGGTCCAAATTTGCCATTTTACAGACTACACACAACAAGCTTCTTCTCGAACATAATAATGCACTGAAAACAATTGAAGAACTAAAAAGAAAAGAGGTATTTAAAAAAAAAGTTTAATTACACAGATAGTAGAGAGGAATATGATTCTCTGTGTCTGTCAGTTGTGCATGTGAGATAGCTCAGTTAGACATCGAAATTTTGCATCAAAAGTTATTTTTAAGTTTATAATTTTTAGTGACTTAGTATTGTTGTTTGTCATCTGTTTCATACGTGTGTAATATGCCATTGTGTACAAAAATGACACTTCTGACCAACTCTTGATATTTTAACATTTCTGATATTTGTGATAAATTTGTGTGGTATGTCCACACGCCTCTTGTCATCAGTGTCATGCACAGGTGAGAGAGTTGGCTGGGATTAGAAGTGTTTTCTATCTCTACAGAAACTGACCTATGATTGATTGCCTAAATTGATATGTACTTTAACCAAGCTAATGCCTCTCATAGTGTAATGCTTTAGAGTATGACAACTTTAATTGGAGAAAATTTTTTTGTTGTCATTCTCACCAAATCATAATTTTAGTGATTCTCACTAGTCCAGTAGTTATAGTTTATTTTTGAAATGTCCTTTCACTTGTGCTTGTCCCCTTTTAATGTAAACATTTTTCTTTTTTTCTACTGATTACACAGATAAATTACATTTAAAAATAATATGAATTAGTTACATTCTCAGTCAGCTTAAAGGGATTTAGCTGTTGTGATTTGGTTTTGTTTATCTTTTTTAGGCTGAGATTAAGTATTAAATCCTACCAGGAAGTCAAGGGTCCTAAGTTGATATTCACTGATATTTCTAAGAAACTGTGAAAGAAAAGTTGGCAACTCTTGTTGTTCAGAGACAGAATAACTAGAAACCAGTGATTTTTCCCCACATATTTTATCTATTATTTGACTAAAGGATATTTTATGGTTTCAGTATTTTCTCTTCAATGAATCTTTTGTGACAGGCAGAAAAAGTTGACAGTTCAGTAATGAAGGAACTAAATGAAAAGCTTGATTTAGCTGAGAGAGCCCTGGCTTCCAAGCAATTGCAAATGGATGAGATGAAGCAGATTATTGCTAAGCAAGAGGAAGACCTGGAGACCATGACTGTCCTTCGGGCTCAGGTACAGATATACTTCACACGTGGTAAATTTAGATATCACCTAAACTAATGTTTATTTCATTGTGAAATAATACCATAACATTGGTAGTAATTAGTAATATTTGGTACTTTCATATGTCTGTTATCAGTGTACTTTAAAGTCAGATATCCATATTGTCAGTCTTTAAAACTTAACTGGAATGATTTCTCTCTTTATATATTACTAAGGAGAGGCAAAGAGCATGTATTTCTGTGGTGGCAAACTATTCTTCCCTGGTCTTTTACTGTTCTCTTAGCACATACTGATATTGAAAGCATCCCTAAACTTTTCAGTGTATTAGAATATGGACTATTCTGTTTATGATTCCTATTCTCAATAGTAAAAAAATAAATCTGGTATTTAACATATCTAATATCTTTTTTAAAAGCATATCTAATCAGGGCTATACTGTTAGACAATTAACCTAGGAATCCCCAGGAGAGCAAATATATTATCAGAATTAGGCCTTCTTTTTATTTTTTTATTTTTATTTTTTTAAACTTTTATTTATTTTAGTTTACATCATTCATTTCCACGAGATTTTGAGTTACAAATTTTCTCCCCATCTTTCCCCTACCCACCACCCCAAAACAGCCATCCCATTGTATAACCCCTCCCCCAATCTATTCTCTCCTATGTCCTCCCCCATCACATCTCTGACTTTCCGGTAGGGCAGGATGGATCTCCCTACCATAGTACCTGTGTATCTTCAGTTCTAGTTGGATGTAGTTAATAATTATTATTATTATTTTTGTGTATATATATATGTATATACATGTATATATATGTATGCATATATATTTTTAACATTTGATTATAGAACTTTAAATTCTAGATTCTTTCTCCTCCTCCCTCGTCACCCACCCCCACTGGAAGGACAAGCAATCAAATACAGGCTGAACATGTGTAATTACGCAGAACCTCTCCACAGTGGGCATATTGTGAGAGACTGATTACATGTCCCTTCTTCCTCTCCCGCCCCCCCCCCAGGCCTTCTTTTTACAAACTGTTGGGGTAGTTGATCTTTTAGTGCTGAAGCTAAAGGCCTTTATTAGATCTCTTTGATCCCATTAGCAAGAACATACTAAAGAAAGGGAATTCTAACCAGAATTTTTTTTTAAGATGTGTTTTTTAGCATGATTTTCCCAGGTCTGGCTTCAGCTTTGGAAATCAGAACATCATTGTGAGCTAAAATTCTGTGGCAGCCTTGCGTAAGAGACTATCAGTTATAAGCCATGGGTGGCAAGTTGCAAAGTCTCTTTAAGGGCATTCTTCACATTATTGATGGTATTTTACTGTCCTCATGTATTTAGGCCATTAGACAATTCTATTTTATTATTTGAGAACTTTTCTTTTAATATTAATTGAGGGAGAAAATTATATTCTGAATTATAGCTTCATAGTCAGCTATAGGTCATGATTTATTATCTTTTTCCTTGTAAAAAGTATAAGAAAAAAGTAAAGGCCACTTGATTTCTGACTATTGGTGAAATACAAGGTGATTAGTATAATTTTACTGCTTAGGTATTGAAAAATCTAAGTGAAATTTTGTATCGTTCAGTTTTTGTATTTTGTATTTCATGTCCTTTGATACAATCTAGAACTTTAAGAGCTTCCCTTGTTGTCATTCTTTTAGACACATCAGCCTTGTTTCATATATTTTCTTTTTGTCCTCCTTTTTTCTTTTTAAATATTTTAGTTATTTTAGTCAGCTAAAATCTGCCTTCTCATTCTCGCATCCTACCTCTCTCTGCCAGTTGAGAACACAAGAAAAGCATAAGCCATTACAAACATATATAGTCAATCAAAACAAATTTCTACATTGGCTATATCCAAAAAAGTTTGTCTCCTTCTGTTCTGAGTTTTCTCCTCTGTATCGTGAGGTGGGTTGCGTGTTTCCTAATCAGTCGTCTGGGATTGTGATTGGCCATGATGTTGATTGAAGATTATGACAAAAGTATTCCATCATATACCATAACTTGCTCGGTTACTCACTAATTTATAAACATCCTCTGAGATTTCCGTTCTTTGCCACTTCAGAGAGCTATAAATATTTCTGTTCATCCTTAGGTGTTTGGGTTTTTTTTTGTTTAGAATTAATCCCTCACTTAAAATGCCCTCCCTCAAATTCTCCTTCCTTATCTCTTCCCCTTTCCCTCCTATTTTCTTGTTGAGTGAAATGTATTTCTATACCTAATTTGTATGTGTTCTTCCTTCTTTTGACCAGTTCAGATGAAAGTGAGGTTCAAATATCAGCCAGTCCCATCTACCCTCTCCCCTTATTTGTGTACCTTAATTGTGAGAGAATTTTTCTTAACCTTCTTTCCCTTCCCCCTCCCTCCAGCGGATTCTTCTTCCCCTCTCTCCATTCTTTTCTTAAGATCGTCAAGACATAACAGAAGCATTCTCAGGCCTAGTTTAATGGGACTGCCTTTATCACTCCGATGATGATAGGGTTCTAAGGGAACATGTAAACAAATTATCTTTGTGTAATCCTTTATTATTGTTCATTCTCGATTATCTTTTTTATGTTTCTCTTCATTCCTGCATTTGAACTTCAGAGTTTCTATGCAGTTCTGGTCTTTTAATCAGGAATGCTTAGAAGACCTCTCTTTCATTAATGGTCCGTTTTCCCCCGTGTAGTGTTATACTCAGTTTTATATTCTTGGCAGGAAGTATATATTCTTTGCTTTCTGGAATGTATATTCCAAGTTCTTCACTGTGTTGAGTGGGGAAGGTTGTCAGTGTCTTAAGCTCCAGAGAGGTCAAGTAGAGTGAGAACTGAGAAGAAACCATAATATCTAACATTTCACATCACTTTATTCAAGTCATGGGATCAGAACCTGAATTTTAATAGATCAAGAAGTGAATGAAAAGTGAGGAAGTAGAAGCTTTCTCTAAGAGTTTGATAGAGAAAGAACAAAGAGATATAGGCTAATATGAAAAGAGATGGTATAATCAACAGAAGGATTCACAGAACTTGAGGAGATCTAGGGATAAGAGGTATCAGGGAAGGAGCCAGAAAAAAGGATAAATTAAAGTTATGTATGAGGTTGGATAGGGAGGAAAACAAAAATGAGAGAAAGGGGTAAGAACACAAGTACTGGTTTTATACTGGACAAAAGGTCCACCTTTTCATCATAGACAAACATGGCCAGGGGTGGGGGGGAGAGTAAGGGTAGGGCAAAAGGGAACAACTGGTAGAATGAGTGGTTCCAAAGTGTAAAGTAAGAGGACAGAGGAAGCCCATGGTAGATGACTTCAGTTTCTTCAGCAAAATAAGCAAAATCCCTTGCTGTGAGAGACAGGAAAGGAGGGGATGGTATAGTGTAAAAGGCCCGAGAAGAAAGGTTTTGAAAGAACTCTTCCAAGTAGTACGATAAAGAATTTCTTGTGAACTGCCTGTCCTTATCCTCTGATTGTTTATCTAGTGGGGAGTGGCTATCATATATTTGAAACAGTTTCTTATATAATTTGTATAGAGAAACTTCTACAAAGATTTTTTTTCCAGGTAACTTCTTCCCTTCTAATTTTAACTGTATTAGTTTGTGCAAAAACTTCAATTTTATATTATCAAAATTATTCATTTTGCCTTTTCTGATCATCTTTCTCCTTTGTCTGGTCATGGACTCTTTCTCTATCCAAAGGGCAAAGGATATTTTCTTCTTTGATTCTCTGATTTGTGATGTGACCTTTTTAGAACTAGGTCATTTATCCATTTGAGGTTTATTATAATATGGGGTATTAGGCCTTGGTCTTAAACCTGTCTGCCTGACTGCTTTCCAGTTTCTCAGCAGTTTTTGTCAAATAATGAGTCTTTCCCCTGGTAGTTTGAATTGGGGGTTTATCCGACACTGTGCTTCTGTTCCGTGGATGGTCCTCTGTGTTTTTGAATCAGCGCCAAACGGTTTTGTGGTGTCAAGATCTGGCGCTGCTAGGCTCCCTTCTGTCTCACTCTTTTCACTATTTCCCTTGAAATTCTTTACCTTCTTGTCCTCCTGATACATTTTGTTGTCTTTTTCTAACTCTATAAAGTAATCCTTTGGCAATTTGATTGGTATGATAGTGAATAAGTAAATTTAAGTACTCGTGTCATTTTATTGTATTAACATGGTATAAATAAAGTATAGTTTATATTTTTCCAATTATTTAGGTCTATATTTCTGTAAAGAGAATTTTGTACTCATAGAGTATTTTCATATACTTACTGCATGTGCATTGGTGGGTAGACACCTAATATTTTCTTTTACATTGTTATTATTTTGAATAAAATTTCTCAATATCTTTTCCTGCTGGGTTTTGCTAGCAGTTTATAGAAGGGCTGATGATTTATTTAATATACTGCTGCTTTGTTAAAGTAATATTTTTTTTTCTCTTTGCTTCTGTTTATTTCCTTGATTCCCCCCACCCCACACACACATTGCCTCTATTGCTAGTATTTCTAGTGTTACATTAAATAATACTGGTGATAATGGACATCCTTGCTTTACTCCTGAACATATTGGAAAAGCCTCTAGTTTATCTCCATTTTATATAATACTCGATTTTGCTTTTGATACTAGAAAAATGCCCATTTGTTTATATGTATTGTAGTGTATTTTGTCAGAAGCTATTTCTCCATGTAATATAATGATGTGATTTAATTTTTTATTTATGTAGACTATTAATATAGAATAGTAAAATACATTTATAGTTTTTCTAATACTGAACCAACCCTGCATTCCTGACATGAATCCTACCAGGTATTACTGTGCAATCTTTTTGATGTATTGCTGTACTCTTTACTAATATTTTATCTAAAATTTTTGTATCCATTTTCATTAAGAATAATGGTCTTTAATTTTATTTCTCTGATTGTCTCTCTGTGGCTTTGGAATCAAGACCAAATATATGTCATAGAAGGAATTTAATAATAATCTTTTTCCTACCTTGGCTAATAGTTTATGTAATGTTATAAATAATTGTTATTTTAATATTTTAAAGAATTCACTGGTAAATCCATATATTTTTTCTTTGGAGTTCATTTATTGCTTCCTCAGTTTCTTTTTCTAGGATTGGATTATTAAAATCCTCTAGTTCTGGTTCTATTAATCTGGATGTTGCATATTATTATAACTATTCACCTTTTTCATTTAAGTTATCACTACTGTTAGCATATAAATGGATAATAGTTTCTTTTTTAAAAACTTTTTAAACATTCTTTTCTTTTTAAATTTTGAGTCCCAAATTTGCTCCCTCTTACCTATCCTCCACCCACCAAGAAGGCAAGCAAAATGATATCTATCAGTCATACATGTGAAGTCATGCAAAACATATTTCCATATTAGCCATATTGCAAAAACAGAGTAACAAAAAAATAAAGAAAGCTAGAAAGTTATACTTCGTTTTAAACTCAGAGGCTATTAGTTCTCTCTCTGGAGGTAGATAGCAATTTTTATCATGAGTTCTTTGGAATTGTCTTGGATCATTATATTGATAAGAGTAGCCATTTCTTTCACAGTTGATTATCATTACAACATTGTTATTACTGTACACAATTATCTCCTGGTTCTTCTCAATTCCTGTTGTATCCATTCCTATAGATCTTCCCATGTTTTTCCTGAAACCACACCACATGTCATTTTTAAGAGCACAGTAGTACTCCAGCACAATTATTATGCTGCAACTTGTTCAGCCATTCCCCAACTCCTGAGCAATCCCTCAATTTCCTATTTTTTATCACCACAAAAAAAAGAGCTGCTATAATATTTTTGCATAAATAGGTCCCTTTCCTTTTCCTTTGATCTCTTTGGAGTACAGATCTAGTAGTAGTATTGATAGGTCAAAGGATATGCGCAGTTTCATAGCAGTTTGGGCATACAGACAGTTCTCGCTTTGCATAAATTCATATTATGCAAATACAGCTTCCCAGGGCTGGTGGCAGGACCTTGTGCCAGGCCAGACAATGCCTAACTGCAGTCCTGTGTGTGCTGCAGTAGCTCTGTGTATGTCTCTTTCTGTTTCAGGTTTGTCTCTTGTAAATAACGTTTCTGGATTCTGGTTTCCAATCCATTCTGCTAGCTACTTCTGTTTTATAGGTGAGCTCATCCCATTCACATTGACAGCTATGATTCCTAACCGTGTATTTCTATCAACTCCATTTACTGTTGATCCTTCTCTCTTTTTATCCTGTCCCTCCACAGAAGTCTGTTTTGCTTCTGCAACTGCTTTCCTTAATCTACCCTTCCTTTTATCACCCTCCCCCATATCTTTTCCCCTTCTCTTCCTAATTCCTTATTGAGTCACATAGAATTCTATACCCAAATGAGTGTGTATATATATTCCCTTTTTGAACCAATTCCAGTGAGAGGAAGATTCAGGTATTGCCCACCTGCATTTCCTCTTCCATAAAAGCTCTTTCTTGCATGCCCTTGTTATGTGAGAAAAAAATCTCCCCATTCTACTTCTCCTTTACCCATTCTCACTCTCACTTTTTTTTTTTTTTTGGAAAATCATCCCAATATAATTGACTCACACTCATGCCTTCTGTCTATGTAAATCCCTAATAAATACTATAATAGTAAATAAAGAATATTTATTATTTATTACTTGTACTATTTATTATTAAAATTGATATATAACAATAATAAAGTTAATAACATAATAATAAAATTCTTTAGAGTTACCATCAAGTGTCATCTTCCCATATAGAAATGTAAATAGTTTTAACATATTGTCTCTTAAGATTTCTTCTTGTATTTGCTTGTCAGATTTTTTGTTCAGGTCTGGTCTTTTCATCAGCAATGCTTGAAAGTTGAAAGTCATCTATTTCATTAAATAACCGTTTTTTTCCCTTGAAAGATTATACTCAGTTTTGCTGAGTAGTTTATTCTTGATTGTAATCGTCACTCTTTTGTCCTCCCAAATATCATATTCTAAACTCTCTGTTCCTTTAACATGGAAGCTGCTAAATCTTGTATAATCTTGACTGTGGCTCCATGATATTTGAATTGTTTCTTTTTTGACTGCTGTATTTTTTCCTTGATCTAGGAACCCTGAAAATTGGCTATAATATTCCTGGGAATTTTCATTTTGGGATGTCTTTCAGGGAATGATTGGTAGATTCCTTCCATTTCTAGTTTGGGCTATGGACCTAAGATATCATGGCAGTTTTCCTTGATGAGTTCTTTCTCTTTTTTTTTTTTTTTTTGGAGAGAGGGAAGGCAAGGCAATTTGGGTTAAGTGACTTGCCCAAGATCACACAGCTGGTAAGTGTATCAAGTGTATAAGGCCAGATTTGGATTCAGGTCCTCCTGACTCCAGGGCCAGTGCTGTATTCACTGCACCACCTAGCTGCCCCAGATGATTTCTTAAAATATGATGTCTGAGCCCCTTTTTTGGCCATGGCTTTCAGGTAGTCCAATAATTCTTAAATAATCTCTACTTGATCTTTTTTCTAGGTCAGTTGTTTTTCCTTTGAGATAGTTCACATTTTTTCATTCTTTTGACTTTGTTTTATTGTTTCTTGATGTTTCATGAAATCATCTGCTTTGAATGCCCAGGTATAATTTTTAAGGAATTATTTTCTTCAGTGAGATTTTGTACTTCTTTTTTCTATTTAACCATGGGACAGGTAGGTGGCACAGTAGTCAGGAAGATCTGAATTCAAATCTAGCCTCAGATGCTAGCTGTTGGACCCTGAGCAAATTACTTATCATATTTGCCTCAGTTTTCTCATCTGTAAAATGAGCTAGATTTTGCTTTTTAAAAAAGGAGTTCTTTTTTATAGTGAATTTTTGTGCCTCTTTTACCATTAGGCCAATTTTGTTTTTCAAGGTGTTATTTTCTTCAGTAATTTTTTTGTGCCTCTTTAACCGAAACAATTCTCTTCATAATTTTCTTGCATCATCCTCATTTCTTTCCTAGTTTTTCCTCTACTACTCTTATTGCTTTCTTTAACTCTTCCAGGAATTCTTGTTGGACTTGGGTCCAATTAGCATTTTCCTTTGAGGCTTTGCTTATAGCTCTTTTCACATTATTGTCTCCTTCTGAGTTTGTGTCTCGGTCTTCCATGCCACCTTATTAGTTTTTTATGGTCAAGTCCTTTTATTTTTTAAAAATTATTTATTTATATTTGTTTTTTGCTGTTTGCTCATTTTTCCAGCTTATTTCTTGACTTTGAACTTTATGTTAAAGTTGGATTCTGCTCACCTGAGGGTAGAGAGACCTTGTCCCAAGCTCCAGGCTTTTTCTGCTACTGTTTTCAGAGCTAGTTCTGTGGGTTTGCAAGTTTTCAGTACTTCCAAGGTACCATATGATCTAGGGAAAGATGTGGTAACTATTGACAGTCTCTGGTCTTTACCCTTCCAAGAGGCGCCCTTACTCCCCTGGCAACCACAAGTGTGAGTGTTCTTTTTGGCCCTGGAAATGTGACCAAGTCATCAACTCTCCTGCAGCCACAAGTGATAGTGCTCTTCTCTACCTTTGAACTTAGACCAGGGTTTCTGTTGCTTTAACTGACCACAAGTGCTCCTCTCTGCCCTAAACTATGACCCAGAACTACTTATGGGCAATAGAGTTTCCACTCAGTACCAGCTGCACCCAGTGTCTGCAAAGGGTTGCCTGTAATCACTTTCTGACCAGTTTTCTAATTCCCTTACCATCTGTGGGCTTAGAGCTCCTGAAGCTGCTACTGCTGCCACTGCCTCCAAGGCCTGCCGCTGGTGCTGCTAGAGCATGCATGTACTTGACAGGCCTCCACCCTGGTGTGACAGACTTCTCCTGTCGAACTTCTTGTTGTCTTAGGCTGGAAAAATGTCCTACTCCAACCTTTTGTTGGCTCTACTGCTCCAAAATTTGATTTGGGGTGTCATTTTAAAGTTGTTTGGAGGGGAACATTGGGCAAGTTCACCTGGGTTGCTGGGAAACTCCACTATATTGGCTAGATCCAGCAATATTATTTTGAATAATTTCCTTTAATTTTCATTTCTTGTAAATGATTTTTTAAAATATTTGATGCTGGTGATTTGATTTTCCTAAATCAGACCAGCCAATTGTTTTTTTTTTAATTATTTTATCTTAAGCAGCTTCTAGTTTTAAATGGTCATTGCATCTTTTTTTAACTTCCAGTTTTATTTATCTCTTCTTTGGTTTTCAGAATTTCTATTTTGGCTGTTATTTTTTTTTTTAATTTGCTGATTTTCTAGTTGTTTTTTTAGTTGCATACCCAGTTAATTGATTTGGTTTTTTTTTTAATAAAAATTATATAATGTATGTTTCCAAACAGTCTTTAATTGGCTTAGCCTGTGGAAGAGGAAGGGAGAGAAATCTCTGTTCACTTAGCATTGTAAAGGGAACGCTAAGTGGCATAGTGGCTAAAGTGCTGGGCCTAGTGTCAGGAAGACTCATCTTCCTGAGTTCAAATCTGGCCTCAGACATGAAGCTATATAACTGTGGACAAGTCACTTAACTCCCTCAGTTTCCTTATCTGTAAAATGAGATGGAGAAGGAAATGCAAACCCCTCCAGTATGTTTGTCAAGAAAACCCCAAATAGGGTCACAAAGAGTTGGATGTGACTAAAACAGCTGAACAACATAAATCATAAATGTCCATAGTTTTATTCCTAATGCAATCTCTTGAGCTATTCTTTAAACATCTGCTACCTATTGCCCTCCCTCTTTTGCTCCAGTATTGAAGTTTGTGAATGTGCTGATAGTCACTTGACAATGTGCTGAATTCTGTTTGATTTTTTTTTCCAGGTAAAATCCATATATAGCTTGGGGGTATGGGTCAGAGGCAGACAACCCAACTACCATTATTGATCATACCTACAATAAGAAAAATGTAGAAGACTTGCTTCATTGGGGCCATCTCTACTAACCTCTTCTGCCAGATATGCTTGTTATACCTGAGGTCTTTTTACATCTGTGCTATGTCTCTGCTACTCATCCTCTACTCCTTGCATCCCCTCCACACCCCTACCTCCACTGTGCCTACTCCCACCTTTTCCCACTGGATAATATGAGCAGCAAACCCTCCTTTCCAGCAACAGTTTTTTCCTTAACAAGGAAGGAGTCATACATAGACATCATCTTTTTTCTATCCTTTTCTTTCTTATTTCTCTTTCTCCCCTTTCCTATGCCCTTCCCCGCACTTCCCAAGTGGATCAAATCTACTCTTGTCTGCCTCCCATCCCCCATTTTGCCTTCCTCCACCACTATGGTGGGGCAACCAAGGTGGGATGAGGCTATATGGGTTTTGGGCAAATGGTTTTGTTTTGTTTTGTATTGTTTTTTAAAAGGGACAATACTATATTCAGTTCAAGTTGTGAAGAAAAATATAGATCAATGTTTTCAAATAAAATACAGTGACTACTTGAAGGGGGAGGAAATATAATACACATTATATATTTGGGAATATACATGTTAGATATACATTTTCCTCCTTGGGACTGCTTTGACCGTATCCTGAAAGTTTTAGCATGTTGTCTCGTTTTCTTTGATGAAATTTTCTATTGTTTTTTGACTCAAAAATGCTTTAGGATTATGTTATCTATCTAGTCTCAATCAATTTTTAATCCTGTCTTCAAATATAATTTCATGGCATTTGTAATCTATAGTTACATTTACATGTGAGGTGTGTATGTCCTAGTACATGGTCAGTTTTTATAGAGATGCCAAGCATAGCTGAGAAATAATTATGAGATATCTATTGAATCTAACTTTTCTAAAATTCTGCTCAGGTCCTTTCTTGCTTACTGTTTGGTTTTATTTATCTAGGTATGAGAGGGGTATATCAAGGTTGCCCACTATTAGTTTCACTGTGTATCTTTCCCTGTAATTCAGTTAAGTTTTAAACTATTTAGATGCTATGCCCATTTGGCATAAATGTTGATACTAATTCTATGCTGCTTAATGTGTATGCGATTAATATGCAATTTTCTTTGAGCCCTTAAGTTTCCTTGTTCATTTGTTCTAATCCAGTCTATTTTTATTGTTGCCATATCTGAGATCATCACTGCTTTTTTTAGTTTAACTGAAGAATAGATTTTACTCCTGTACCTTATTTTAACCCTGTATAAATCTTCGTGTTTTGAGTGCGTTTCTTGTAAGCAACATTGTTGGATTCTGCTTGCTAATACATTCTGCTACCCTCTTCCATTTATGGGTGAGTTTATAACATTTATGATCACTGTTATGACTATTAATTACACATTTCCCTCCATTCTGTCATTTTATATTTTCTTTTTCTTTGCTTTCCCTTCCTTAAGAAGGGAATGTTGAAGGAGTGTGCATAACACTAGTGATAGAGTCTGCTTCTGTTCTACTACTCCTTTTCTTTTCCCTAATCACAAGTTCTTACCCTTTCCTTTTATTCCACTCTTCATGGTCTAGCCTTTGAAGAAAGAGTTTGTTTTGCTTATAACTGATGCCTCCCTAAATCTTCTCTTTTTTCTTAATTCCCTCTTTCCTTAATCTTTCTCTTACTGAGTCCCTCTTATGTTCAACGTATTTCTACACTAAACTGTGTGTTCAACTCTCCGCTGACCAGTTTAGTTGAATGTGAGATTCATGTGGCTGCCTGTTTCCCCTCCCCCCTTCCTTCCCTCCATGTTCGTATAATCTTCTCCCACAGCAGAACTGTGATAGGTCCGTTGCCTTCTTCCTCCTTTCTTTTAATGCGTTTGTATTTTCTTCCTTTTTTCCCTTTTTTAAGAAAATAAAAATATAACAAAACAGCTCCCACATTTACTTATTCATTTCTCCAAGACTTTTGAAGACATTAGGGTTTTGAGGGGATACTTGCTTTTTCTCCCCATTAGAATGTAAACAATCATTATTTAATTCAAATGTATTTCCATTCTGCTTCTATTGATTCTTATGTTTGTAATTCAGAATGTATTCCTAGTTTCTTCATTAGGAATACCTTGAAGTCCTTTATTTCATTAAAGCTTCATTCCCTGCACCCCGAGCCCCCACCCACCCACCCAGTGATTACATTCAGTTTTATTTTTGGTTATAAGTTTTTTATTTTTGCATCTGGAATATCATATTCCCTGCTCTTCTCTTAATTATAGTGGAAGCTGCCAAAGGTCCCACACTATCAATTTTACAGTGTGTCTCTCCCTATAATTCAGTTAACTTTTAAAGTATTTAGATGCTATGCTATTTGTCTTCTTAGTGCTTCAACTCTTTTTTCCTGATTATTTTTACAGGTTTTTTTTCTTTTTCTTCAAAGCTCAAGATTTTGGCTATAACATTCTTGGGAGTATTAATTTTGGGGTTTCTTCAAGGAGATGACCAGTAGATTCTTTCTTTTGTCACTTTGCCTTCTGGTTTTTAATAAGTCTGGGCAATTTTTGTTCATTATTTCTTGAAACATGGTACCTAGGCTTCTTGTTATAGATTACGTTTTCAGGTAGTCTGATCCTTCCTAGATCTCTCCTTCACTTGTCTTTTAATTTTGTTCCAATATATTTTGTATTTGGAATCATTGATCTCTAATTTAATTTTCAAGGTGTCTTACTTGAGAAGGTTTTGTACAACCTGTAACTTAAGTTCTTTACAAATTAGGTCCTAATTGGTGCCAATTATGAATCCTCTGAAGTAGTCACATATATTTGTATGAATAGTGAATTCACACTATTCCAAGCTATAATTATGTAAAATGTGTTAATTTGTTCCAACCCAATGGAAATAAGCAATTTGAATTCAAATAATGCAACCACTTAAGGGGGTTCATGACTTACATTATCTGGGATCTAACTGTATTCTTTTTCCAATTCTTTCCTCTAATATTCTCAATTCCTTTCCTGTTCTTTCTTCTAAATCTCTCCATTCATGTGATCATTTTTAAACTCTTGTTTTTATTCCTTTTTAGATTCCAATAGAGTTTTTGGCAAATGTACAATTTTCTTTGAGGCTTTACTTTTATGTGATTTGGATTTATTTTCTTCTTTTCAGTATATTGAGCATCACAGGGTCCATAATATTTATCACTAGTATTTTCATGCGTTTATTCATTTTACTAGCCTTACTTCCTGAATTGGGATTTGTTGTTGTTGTTAGACCCAGTCTTTCTTATACTTCTGGAAGGAATGCTGACGCTTTCTTTGGTACCAATCTGTATAATCTGTAGTTTGGGTAATGAGTACCATGTTTTTCAAGGACTTCAGGAACAGCTGTAGTCAGCTTACTACTTCCTCTCACTTCATGATCTTGAGTACTACTCTTATGAGCCTGTTTTTTTCTCCAAATGTCAGGGAACAATAGTTAAGAGGCAGCATTGCAATTGGAATGTGTAACTGGTTACCTAAATACGTGGATGTTGCGTTCCTAGATGACTGACTGAACTCACACTCAGTATCTGTTCATTATCTTCTCCCCAGATAATCAGGATGACCAGCATCCATAAGATATACAAGATGCCCTATATGTAGTATATGCATTCTGCTCTTGGTTGTGTCTGGTACCTGAGATCTTGGTCCTGTCCAGCACTTTGTATCTGGCTTCTCAGTGGTTAAGCAGTATAGTCTGTTGTTTTTCTTAGTTCAATGAAACATGACAGTAAGTATACCTAGCTGTTGTCCATGAGTTGAGGAGGCCTTCACACTGAATCCTAGAATCCCCGCCCTTCTGGCTCCAGTGGTATGAAGGAAAGAGTTAGTACTGAGGCGGTACTCATGACATCAGAAGCAGTCTTCACCCACTTGCGCTTTTAGTAGTAATGGAAGATTAAGGTAATCATAGATCTAGAGCAGAGGTGGGGAACCTGCAGCTTGAGGCCACATGTGGCCTTCTAGGTCCTTGAGTGTAGCCTTTTGACTCAGTCCAAGTTTTATAGAACAAATCCTTTTATTAAGGTGATTTGTTCTGTGAAGTTTGGATTTAGTCAAAGGGCCACACTTGAGGACCTAGAGGGCCACATGTGGCCTTGAGGCCTCAGTTTGCCCATCCCTGATCTAGAGTTGTAAAGGAGTTGTAAAGGGATCCCAGAGTCTATTTAGTCCAGCCTCCTCATTTTACATGGGAAGAAAGTGAAGCCTAAGGGGATTAAGTGGCTTGCCCAAGGTCACCTAGGTGTAGTATTTCATCAGAGGTAGAATTTGAATTTCCTTGACTCTAGAATCAGTGACCTTCCCACTGTGCCATTTTCTCCTGTGTTATTTTCTAGATGTTCAGTGTCACAGAACAAAGTAATTAGATTCGGGAAAATAGGTTTGGTGGCAAGGAGGGCCCCAAATCCATTTCTGGAGAAGGGGATGAGGTAGCCATTCTTGCTAGCTGAGAGACAGTGGCACAATGTACACTTCTCTACCCCTTCCATACATTCATCTACCATCATTCTACACATCTGTTGTCAGAAAAACTAACTTGCTAAGTTAATAGAGTCTTAGTATAAGAAGGCTGGTCACCAGAGGGTTATTGGTGAACTTCGGCCACAGAAGCTTATCAAAATGATCTACTAAGGTCTGAAAGGGTTGTGAGTTGTATTGGTGGGAAGAGAATGATAGTGGGGGTAAAAAAGTTTAAAAGTTGCAGTTCAATAACAAAATTAATCATTGATACTTGTATCCAAGTGTTTTGTGCTAATACAGCAGAGAAGAGCTGATAATGGGCGATGATCATTATACTAATCTTTCTCAGCCTTCCTGTAGATGGCAGCAAGAGCCGTATATTAATGTTTGCAGTGCACAGAAAGGCAGAGTGGGTTGAATTCAAATTTTTTTCTTTGTAACCAGATGGAGGTTTATTGTTCTGACTTCCATGCTGAGAGAGCAGCAAGAGAGAAGATTCATGAAGAAAAAGAACAACTGGCATTGCAGCTGGCATTTCTGTTGAAAGAAAACAATGTTTTTGAAGATGGGAGCAGGTAAGATAAAGTGAAAAGCAGACTTGAAATAGATTGCAATACAGACTTGGAGCTTGATTCTCTATTTAGCAGAACTATCTTTGTTCCCCGATAAGAGGAAACTGCTTATAAACTTTAAAAAATCTAAGTGTGGTTTGTGTGTGTGTGTGTATGTGTGTGAGCGCATGCGTGTGCGCACATGTGTGTGTCTCTATGTATGTATGTTCTGGAGAGACAGAATAGTATAGTCGTGTAAGTGCTAGACTTGGAGTGCCTCGGCCTGGGTTTGATTTCTTCCTCAAGCACTTACTTTGTGATAATGGATAAGCCCTTTAACCTTACTAGCTTCAGTTTCTGTAAAATGGTGCTGATAATACTTTGCAGGCAGTGCAGGGGATAGAGTGCCAGGCCTGGAATCAGAAACATTTATCTTCCTGAGTTTAAATCTGGCCTCAAACACTAACTGTGACCCTGGGCAGGTAATTTAACCCTGTTTGTCTCAGTTTCTTCATCTGTAAAATGAGCTGGAGAAGGAAATGGCAAGCCACTCCAGTATCTTTACCAAGAAAACCTCAAATGGGGTTTGGAAGAGTTGAACATGACTAAAAAAAGACTGAACAACAGTAACAAATACTTTTACTACCCACCTCACAGGGTTATTGTGAGGAAGGTGCTTGTATGAACACTGAAGTCCTAGGCAAATGGGAAAAGTTGGTTATTTTACTTTTGAGGAATGGCACTGGATTATTTGGTTTCACTAGAGTTCCCCTTTTTCTTTTGTTTTTAAAGATTGGGTCTCCCTACCTCACCAAGGCTAGAAGTGCTTAAGCTTCTCCTGGATGTGGTGCCACTCTGATTGGCACGGGAACTTTGACCTGCTTGTTCTCTGGAGCAGGTTTGCTCCACCATCAATATCCTACTGACCCCCTGTTCTCAGAGTTTTCCAAACCAATGGTGAATGTAGTACAGACACCCAACCAGCTTAGTCCATTGCAGCTCACAACTCCTGAGCTCCTGGAGCTCTAGCCTACTCACCAGCAGGGATTGCAGGTGTATTACACAATTCCTGGCTGTCTTTATTAAAAAAAAACAAAAACAGAAACTGAATTACATGGATGTCTATGACTCATTTACCTTATATATTAACATAGTAGCCCTCAACTTCTGACCTAACATTTTAGATCGTCTCATTCACTGTATTTGTGAAAGCTGAAAAGATTCCATTAGATGCAAAGAAAGACTACCCTATATCTTATGCTTGGGGTTTTGATTGTTTGGGGGCCATCCCCAGTACCTACAGTTGTTAAGGAAAGCTTTCATTCTACTGGAGAGAAGCAGCATGTACAGAAATAAGCAAATAGAAAATAGATATAAGTTAATTTGGGGGAGGTAGATATGAACAATAACACCTGAGATAATTAGCAAAATTCTTTCTGAAGCAAGAGCCTTGGGATTCCAAGCATTAGAGATGAGGAAGGAGAAAATTCTAAGAATTATGTGGCAAAACAGCTTCAATCCAGTTCCTCTAGATATAAATCCAGTACTCCCTCTACTATACCATGGTATACTCAGTACTTATAATCTGCTGTTTATTTTCTTGGTCAAATGCTAATTTACATTAACTGAATTATGCCCATTTCACTGGCACTTTTCTTACTAGGCTAGTGCACACAGGCTTGATTAGTACTGAGAAGTTGAGACTTGATGTGCTAAAAGAAGTAAGAGGGGCTACAATAGAGAAATTATTTTGATAAGAATTCAGTCTCTTTTGAACTACCTACTGGATTCCTTGCACTGTTGGCCATTCCTATGACTCAGGCGTTTATATTGGTGATGCTTTTATTATGAAGATATAAGATTTACTCATTGAGGACTTTCACCTATCTGTGGTGCCTTCTTTTAGAGATATAAAAAACATCATTGTGGATTTGGGGGTTATATTTTGCAACCCTAATGGATTAAAACTTTCAAAAAATTACAATATAGATTTTAAATAAAAACTTTAATTCTGTATGTGAATAAAAAACACTTCATCTACTTAGTGTTATGAAAGAAAAAACATTACTGAATGTCTGAGTTTATACTTCAAGTTAATTTATTGAAACCATGTCGTGTTTAAGTAATATTGTTTAATACTTCTATAAGAACATAGATTTTTTTTCTCTGCCTTTGGCTTCATTTTGGAAGTGAGATGCGATCTTGAATGTGGGGTGGATGGAACACATGTGCGATTTCATCAGTGCAGAGAATGCCCACTATGACACCTCTTTCCAGTAATGTAGATTGGCAACTTGTCTATTACTTACAGTCTCAGAAAATTGCTTGGAGCTCTTTAGAGAGACTTGGTCAGGGTCACATAGCCTGTATAGTAGCTAGCAGTTACATAGTACTTTAATGTTACCTCATTTGAGTCTCACACAACCCAGTGAGTTAAGCAATGGTCTTATCCCCATTGTACAGATGAGGAAACTGAGGCTGAGAAAGATTAAGTACCTTGCCCAGGGTCACATAGCTAGTAAATGTCTGAGGCCACATTCAAACTCAGGTCTTTCTGACTCCAAGGCCAACCTCCTCTCTATTATTGCCACCTATCGGCCAGTTTATTTCAGAGGTAGGACTTGAAACCAGGTCTTTCTGACTTCAGGCTAGACCTCTGTTCATTATTCCATGCTTCCTCTTTTTTATTTGATTTCTTGACATTTTTACAATGTATTTGATTTTGTTCTCTTTAAAATTTAATATTACTTCTGTCTTTTAAAATGCTAGAAAATTAGTATGTGATCATCTTTATAATTAGCAGACAGTCTTTGATGGAACTGCAAAGCCGTCATGGGGCCAGATCAACAAATGAACAAGACCAGCAACCCTACCTTGTTCAGAGAGGTAAATTATTAAGCCCATTACTTTGCTTACATAACATATAGCATAATATCCTCTGGAACCTTGTACAGACAAAACCTTATCTGACCCAATTTTTATACTCCCAGAAACTTTCAAAGTACTTATTTACATGTGTCTGAAAATATGACTTGCTATCATAGGCTTGAGAATTTGGTGGGTTTTTTTTAAACTTTTTTTAAAGCTAATTCTAAAAATAAGCATATTTCCCTGAAGTCCTCCTACTCCTTGGCATGGGAAGTGGCTTAGGCTTCTCAAAGATCATGTCAGCAGAAACACAAGCCCTGGCAGGTCCTATCAAGTAAGAGTATGGTCTTGTTAGAGTATGGATTCTATTTGTTACCCTAGCTAAAATAAGCCACATCTCTTATTCTTCCCTGCCCCCATCATTTAAAATTTGCTAAAATGAGGTCAAAATGAATTCAAAGGCATCTCAGAGAGGATCATCACTAGAAGGTTGTCTACCAGATAATGAACAGTGTTTTTGTTTTTATCTTTTAAATCATAGCAACTCATATGAAGATGGTTGCCTAATGCATAAAGGGGTTGCAAATCTCAGTCAGTAGAAGGAATACCCCAATTAATTAAATTACAGATAATCTGAAGTATCAACTCCAAAAATCATTAAGTTTTTGAATTTGGGGTTAGATTTAGGGGAGAGAAAGGTATTATCCTTGTTTTGTAAATTCTGTTAAACGTTTGCTGAAAGTCTATCAGGTGTAATGCACTGGGGAAGTACAAAGACAAGTCTCCCCTTGCTCTTATAGAACAGGCATTTTACTTAGATTAGTAGCAGAGAAATGTAATCCAGAAGATAATCAAATGGTAGCTGTAAGGCACTTTTAGTGATGATCGTTAAGAATCCAGAAATCCCATTTTCAAATTGCGTATCAGCTTTTAAACTTTTTTTTTTTGGCAATGCTGAACCAGTTTCAAGTCATCACTTAGTTTCAAGTACTATGCCATAAGAGGAAAAACTTCTTACTTTGTTGACAAATTTTCATTCAACAAAAATTTAATGTACACCTTCTATTAGAATATAGAGACTTCTTGGGGCAGATCTAGGACAATCTTGCTGTATGCTTCATACCCTAGTGCCTCCAAAAATAAGATTAAAATTAAACTGAAAGACAGCTTTAAAGGGGAAAATTAACCACAAAAATATAGCCTGAAGTATATTCACAGAAGGGAAGGGAGGGAATTTAATGGGTGTGTAGGGTTGTGTGTTTATGCATGCATGCCTGTGATTGTCTAAGATTATTAGCCCTTTTTTAAAAAGCATCATAAGATTAATAACACAAAGATAAGTGTGTAAAACAAGGAATAAAAGAATAAATTAAACCATTATGTTATCTAGTAATAATTTTAACAAAAGAGTCAAACATGTAGGTGAAAGAATTCTTGTTCTAATACAAGTTGGACTAAGTGGTCTCTGAGGTCCCTTGCAACTCTAAAGCTCTGTGAAGTTGACAAAAGATGTATTTGTTGTGTGTCCCCTTCCAAGTCCATCCAAAGTGATATTCCTTTTAACTCTGCTTCCCTGTGTGGGTGGGTGACAGGAAGGAATGGTAAGTTTGGCACTTCAGATGTGTGGGTTTTTCAGCATGGAAACTCCCTCCCCAGATAGATCTTTATCTGATAGTAGTGGGGTGTGCCTGGAGAGCAGAGAGGTTAAATGACTTGCCCATGGCCTCATAACTAACATGTACTCAGCATGTGAACCCAAGCCTCCCTATCACTAACGCCAGCCCTCTGCCACTTATATAATAGAAGATGTCTATCTATATCATTGTAGTCAGTTTGTGTGCTGTTCCATTCCGACTGATATCACTCCATATCATTCGTGGCTTCCCACATTTCATGGTGTTCATTTATTTTAGAGTGCCATATTTTTCCACTGTAATGTCATAATTGATTTAGCAATCTTCTAATCATTACACATTTAAGTTATTTCCATTTTCCAGTGAGAACTCAAGTTCCAATAGAAATACAGAAGCAGAGTATCTATGCTACTTTGTATAAAACAGTAAGTTCCTTGTCACCAGAAGTGTTTGAGCTGAGGCCAGGTGTCTCTCAGGAATGTTATAAAAGATACTTTATGTCCCAGATAGGAGATTGGGCTACATGGTCTCTAGTGTCCCCATTAACTTTTATGATTTTTCCTTTAATTTGTGTGTCTAGTATAATAACTTCAGCTATAAATCAGTGAATTGGTAAAACCTTTTTAAAAACCACATTATTGTCAAACTCACTAAAAGCTATTATTAGTAGGAGTTTGGTTACATTTGCTTGTGACTACTAAACTCTTAAGTTTAAGCTTATCAAAATGACTATGTTTAAAAAAAAAAGAAACTCTCTGTGTACAACAAATAACTTATAGGATGGATAAGCTTTTTATGCTTTGTTCCCAGGAGCTGATGATAGAAGCTGGCGGCAACAACAACAACAGCAAAGGAATATTCCCATCCATTCATGCCCCAAGTGTGGAGAAATTCTGCCAGACATAGATACGTTGCAGATTCATGTTATGGACTGCATTATATAAATGATGTTCCAGAACAAAACAAAAAAATACCCCTTTCTGGTAAATTCTGACTTCATCTGCTAAGAGCTGTACCTTTGTGTGTTTTTCCTCAAATATTTTGGCCCATTACATTTGTTTTAGAAGAAAGAAAAACTTCTGTGTGTTAAATAAGTCACTAATTGTCCATAAAGGACTCCATTTAAATGACCTTCATTTTTTGTGTTCAGTTTATGCTAGCTTTGCACCATAAAATCTGGATAGATTAATGTAATCAGAAGATGAACTTTACTGATCAATTTAAAACACTGTAAGTGGGCAGAAAAGATGAAGTGGTTACAGGTTTAATCAAGAAACAGACTTCCCTTTTTGAAGTATTCTAACAAACCGTACAATTCTTTTTATTCATCACCCATTTAAAATGAATCCTGTTGGATTTTTTTCCTTTTTGCATTATAGTTTATTTGCTATAGCTAGCGTAAGCATACTAGATTTTTTTGTATGCTTTTTATTTGGGCACTGTGCGCTTTAACTTGACATAGGGAAAATGAAAAATTGTGGGCATATGTGAAGTAGGTAAGTGTTAGGTTTATTTGATTTTATGAAATAGTTCACAGTGTAAAGAGGTTAACTTTGTTTTTTAGTTACTAGGT
Organism: Pseudochirops cupreus; assembly: GCA_028627135.1. NCBI lineage: Eukaryota > Metazoa > Chordata > Mammalia > Diprotodontia > Pseudocheiridae > Pseudochirops > Pseudochirops cupreus. Next base: position 454,615,423 of record CM053581.1, read on the forward strand.
ACAAGTAGGTTTGTACAGTGGATGCTTATTCACTTGTTGACAAGAGAACAGATGTTTATTCATTTTCTTTAAATGATCAAGTTACATCTTAAGTCATAAAAACAAAATGATCGCAAAATAAAACTGCTTATAAATATTTTAGGTTTTTTCTTATATGTACATTGATTAATTTCTTAACATGCATTTTTCTGTATTAAATTATATACATATAACTAGCTATATGTGTTTACGTAATTCTATATAAATTACAAAATCTTATTCCTGGAGGCCAGTTCTCATACTTAGATTGCCAGTAGCTACATCCTGAGATGTAGGCTTGGCTATCCTTAAATGAGCCCAGTTCTAACTGGACAGTAAGTTTTGACTAGCCATGAAAATAAAATAAGGCCAAGCCTACAGAAAGAATAGACTGAAAAAAAAATTAAGACAGCAGATCAACATATTCTATCTCTTTATATCATCTTTGAGTTTCATTTTCATGGTGTATGGTAGGAACACTATATATTTTAGTACAAGCTGGCTGTGTCTATTCTATGAGCCTAGTCGAATAGAGGAGCATGTGCGAGAGTAGGCCCAGATTCTAGAGATGGGGTGTCTTATTTGAGGAATATCAAGAGGCCACGTGGTCTCTGGATTGTAAAGTAAACAGAGGGGTGTAAAGTATATGAACATTGGGAAGGTAAGAAAATGACAGGTTGTGAAAGGTTTTAAATCTCATACAGAAGAATTTGTATTTGATCTTAGGTAATAAGGAGCCACTGAAACTTTTGAGGAGGGGAGTGACATGCTCATACTTTTCCTCTAAAAATACCACTTTGGCAACTGTGTGGAAAATGAATAGAAGAAGGAAGATATCTGAGACAGGGAGACCAATTAGGAGGCTATTGTAACAGTCCAGGTGAAAGATGATAAAGACTTGAACTAAAATGGTACCTGTATAAGTGAAGAAACTGGGACAGATGCAAGGTATGATATAGAGGTAGAATCAATAAGCCTTAGGAACTGATGAAATATGTGGGGTAAGGAAGAGTGTGAAGGGTCAAGAATTACTACAAGGATGTATGTTTGGGTAGAGAAAGAAGAGGACCCAGGACTAAACTCTCAGGTATTCTCAAGTATGGAGGCTTATGTTGAACAAGGAGAGGGATCCAACAAAATAGATAAATCAGGTAGGAAGAGGAAGAAGAAGGAGTAGTGTCAAGAAAACCTAAGGAGGAGAGGATGTTCAGTAGTACCAGATGGTATAAAGAAGTCAAGTAGGATAAGGACAGAGAGAAAGGCATCAGATTTGGCAATTAATAGAACATAGTTAACATTGGAGAGGACAAAGCAGAAGCCATATTGTAAGGGCTTTATAAATAAATGGGAAGTGACACTGATAGACAGCTTTGGCTAGAAATCTGACTGTGGAGGGAAAGAGAAATATAGTTTGTTGGGATGGTACAATTAATGAGTCTTTGTTGTTGGTCAAGGATGGAAATCTGGAGATGTTTTTAGGCAGCAGGCAAGATGCCAGTGAACAAGGAGAGGCTGAAAATTTTGGGAGAAGGAATGTTCCCAGAAAAGGCAGGAAGGAATGAGGGCATAAGCAGAATGCTTGGTAAATAGACAACTTCCTCAGAGACCACAACAAAAGAGAGAGGCAGATGCTGAGGTGACTTGGAGAACTCACAATGGAAAGCCCCAATTTTCTCAGCTAAATATTTGGCAAGGCCCTTGGCTTAGGTAGAGTTAGATGGCTTCAGGAAAGAAGAGCAGATTTGGAGTAGATGCAGAAAGGAATAGGATAGAATCAATCAGGGATTAGTGAAAGAATTGGTGTGTAGCAGTGATGGCCCAGATAAGAAGGGGTAACAACTTTAGTCAACTATGGGTAAACTCTAGTGAACCCAGTTAGCAGAGTTTATGACTTCTTCCATTTGCTTTCAGCAGGATACAACTAGGGGAGAAGATAAGAGTAATCCAAGGATGGGATTTGGAAATGAGCAAGAGAGGAAAAGGAGTAAGAGATTTAAGGGTAGATAACAGTGTAAAGGTTCAACTAGTTACCTCTAGGATCTTGAAGCCACGGTGAGGACCTGAGAAAGCAACTAGAGCAGTGGTTCTCAACCTTCCTCATGCCACAACCCTTTAATACTCATATGTGGGCATATCTGCACGTGGGCAAGAGGAGCAGTGTCTCCGTTCCTAAGACCCTCAGAAATATGTGTTTTCCGATGGTCTTAGGTGACCCATGTGACCCCTGTGAAAGGATCATTTGACCCCAAAAGGGGTCGCAACCCACAGGTTGAGAACCGCTGAACTAGAGGTTGATGTGAGAACAAAGAGAATAAGCATATATAAAGGTAAGGAACATGGAAAGATAATGTAGAATTCTTTTTCAGGTAATGAACTAAAAGCCCTCTTTAAATACCTTATTATAAGAAATTTCAGGAGTAAGGCACTAGCAGCAGACATGAAGGTGGACTTTGAGCTGAGTCATAAAAGCTAAGGAAGCCAGGAGGTGGAAGTAAGGAGAGCACTACAGGTGTGGGAGACAGTCCCTGAAAAAAGCACCAAGTTAGGAAGGAGATTAATAAAGTATTATGTTCAAGGAATAGCAAGACCAGCATTACTGGATCATAAAGGAATGCTGAATGGGTCCATAGCAAGGTCTTAAAAGACTGCCTCACATAAGACTAAAAATAAGACCTGTGTCTGCTCCTTTTGTCTTTGCATTAGTGGGTGGGGAAATAGTAAAAGCAGTAGCAATGTTTCCTTGGCTGGGTAAGCTGGTACACATGCTATGGTCACCTAGAGGGGATATTCTTATGCCATAAGCTGAGTAACCAGGATGTAACTTCCATCAAACCCTAGAGGTAGGTGCAAATTTGGGGCTATGGTCTTCACAGAAGATGGGTGTTACTGTTATGCTCCCATGATCTTTTCAATCAATTGGTGTTCATTCCACTGCACCACACCACCTCAGTGAACTGAAAAGTATAAATAAAATGCTGTGAGAATTCAGAGGCACAACAAATCTTCACATCATAGATTCAGAGTTAAAAGGCATAACAGAAGTCATCTTGTCCAACCTCATTTTACAAATCAGAGAACTAAGGTCCAAATCAATTTGGGTAGGGAATTGGAGCGGGTTTCACAGAGAAGATGACATTTGAGTTAGGTCTTGATGAAAACAGGATTTATCTAGGCATATATTTAGAAGGAAGGAATAGACATTCCATGCATGAGCAAAGGTTCAGAGGTGAGAAGACCTTGGGAAAATATTCCAGAAATATCACAGAACCAGTCTTGCTTGAGTAGTCAGGGCAAATGAAGAGTGTGATTAAAAAGTTGAAAAGGGAGGATCAGCGGATTTAGAAGCCATGTCAAATTCCCTAATTTTATAGATGAGAAAATGGAGGCCCAAAGAGGTTAATGTACTTGCCCAGTGTCACAAAGATAGAATTCAAACCCATATCCTCGTGACTCTAGATTCAGTGTTCTTTCTGAGTCTATTGCCCTTACAGGAGTACAACTAGACCGGTGGCCAGAAACTGCAAGCTTTTGGAAGCTCCATCAGATAATGGTGTGGTGGAGGATAGTTTTTGATCTCTGTCTTCTTTCCCTTTATTGATTTTTACACACATACCCTTTATCTCACCCTACATCTGGGGGTGTGGTAAGGAGTTTCTGGAAATTATCGAGCAGATGCTTCAGAGAGGCAGATATGCTTAGTCCATTTCTTTTCCATTTTTAAAATATATCCAGTAAATTCAGCGTCTGTTCTATGAATATTTGTTGTTCAATCATTTTTCAGTTGTGTCTGACTCTTCATGAGTCCATTTGAGGTTTTCTTGGTAAAGATACTGGAGTAGTTTACCATTTCCTTCTCCAGCTTGTTTTATAGATGAGAAAACCTAGGCAAAGAAGGCTGAGTGATTTGCCCAGTGCCTAAATGGGTCTAAAGCCACATTTGAACTCGGGCCCTCCTGCCTCCAGGGCTAGTGCTTTATCCACTGCACCACCTAGCTGTCCTGTTCTGTGAATATAGGGAATTAAAACTGAGAGGAAATCCAGAGCAAGGTGCTAAGGATGAATCATGAATTTATACAGAGTAACCCAAAAAGCTGTAAACTGCTAAAGCTTAGACTAGGACTTTTGGAACATACTACATATTTTCATTTTTGAGTCATATTTAAGTTTTTTTTCCCTTAACTTAAACTGAAAATCTGGTCAGCTTTGCCCTGAGAAGCCAGGCAAGGTCCTAGGGAATATGAGAGGGGGAGTGCTCTGAGCATTTATTTGCAGGCTGAACTCCTTCTGTGGTCAATGGCATACTGCAGCTGTTTTAGGAAAGCTGTTGCTAGAAAAGTAGTACCTGACAGGACTACTTAAATGGGGGCTTGAGTCTAGCACCTTCCAGTAGACAAGCCAGATACTGTGCCCCTCTTTCAATGATATTGTATACTGTTTTCTGTAGACTTAAGACAAGAGCAAAGGAACTAGAGTGGAATGTTGCATGTGTAGCAGTGAGTCTATACCTGTAGCATATGCAGGTTTCAGTGATTTCCCTGCCCTTAGCCCTGATTTACTAATGAGAGTTCCTTTCCTGATTTGTATGAAGCAAACAACAGTCAGTTATTGGGAGGCAATGGAGCTACTGGAGATATTTGAATAGAAGTGTAATAAGACTAGATATATACATTAGGAAATTTAGTGTGGCAGTAATATAAAGGATGACTTGGAGGAGGGAAGAGAATAGAGTCAGGAAGATTGATACAAGGCTACTAGAAGAGTTCTAATAATCGTGGTGGCAATGGAAAAAAAGGAGAATGTTGCACAGGTAGAATTAACAGGATTTGGTAACTGATTTCATGTGAAAAGTAAGAGAAAATAGCCAGAAATAAAAACCAGTATTTCAAACATATTTTCCCAAGGTTCTGTCCTTCTTTTGTCTATCTGTACATTCTCCCTTGACAGTCTCATCTAATCCCATGGTTTTATCATCTCTATACAGTTGTCTTGCAAATCTATCCACAGGCAGCCCGATACAATGGATTGAATATGCACTGGCTTTAGAGTTAGAAGATCTAGGTTCTAATCATGTCTGCCACTTTGGTCAGTCAATAAGCATTTATTATCAAACTTCCAAAAGATTGCTTTATAGAAAAATAAAAGGAAATAATGAAATTCATCTAAGAGAAAAAAGATCTAGAATCTTAAGGGAAATAATGAAAAAATTGGGAAGGAAAGAGTACTAGAACTCAAACTATACTACAAAGCAGAGATTACTGCTAAAACTACAAAACAATTCAGTATTGGTAAAGCAAGTCAATCAATGGAGCAGATAAGTTAAAAAAATATAAATAAGCAAATGAACCTAGTGACCTAGTGCTTGATAAACCCCAAAACTGCAGCTACTAGATAAAGACTTGACAAAAATTCATGGGAAAACTGAAAGGCAATCTGGCAGAAATTTTATTTTGACCAGCATCTCACACTATGTACCAAATGTAGGTATATACCATATACCTCAGCTCCAAATGGACATATTTCTTATGTATAAAAGGTCACAATGAGAAATGAATAAGAGGAAGGGAAGAAATTTCAGATCTATCACTAAGAGAAGAATTCATGAAAGAGGATCACAGAAGCTAAAAGGGGCAATTTTGATCATAGTGGAAAGGTTTTGTACCAATGAAATCAATGAAGCTAAAATTAGAAGGGAAAGAATTAGCTGGGAGAAAAATATTTGTAGAAAACTTATCTGATAAAGGTTTCATTTCCAAGACATAAAAGGAATTGATTCAAATTTATAGGAATAAAAGTAATTCTCTAATAAAATCAATTGGATCTGAACAGGCATTTCCAAGCTTATGAAAAGCCAGATTTTTTTTAAATGCTCCAAATCACTGATACTTGAAGAAATACAAATTTAAGCAACTCTTAAGTTCTACATCATAGTTATTGTATTTGTAAAGATAACAAAAAGGGAAAATGACAAATTTTGGAGGGGCTATTGGAAAAAACAGGCACATTAATATACTACCTGGTAGATCTGGGAATGATTTAGCCATTCTAGAAAGCAATTTAGAACTATGCCCCATAGGTCATTAAATTGTAACTCTGACTCAATGATCTGTTCTAGACCTATACCTTAAAGAGATCAGAGGAAAAAGGCATATACCTATCAAATATTTATAGCATCTCCTTTTGAAGTGGCAAAAAAAACAACAACCAAACTTGAAACATTCTGAAATGGAGGATGGCTAATCAATGTAATGACCAACCATAATTCCAGAGGACCAGTGATGAAACATGTTTCTCACCTCTTGATAAAAGAGATGATGGATTCGAGATGCAGAATGAGACATACATATTTTTAGACATGGACAGTCTAGGGACTTATTTTCCTTGATAAAGCATATCTGTTACAAAGGGTTTTATTTTTAATTGAGGTATAACAGAGAAAATACTTCTTAAATGAAAAATTTTAAAAACAAGCATTTATTAAGCACTTAATATTAGCCAGTCACTATGCTAAGTGCTGGGGATACACAAGAAAAACAAAAATTGCCCCTGCCCTCAAGGAACTTATTTTAAAAATATACCGTATTTTACCATATAATCATCACCGCTGCATAATCATTGCATCCTGTTTTTTCAGTCCAAAAATTGGTTTATAACCTTTCATTGCATAATCATTGCATGGTATAATTCTGTTAGTCATGCTGCTTAAAAGGTAAACAGAGCAGCAATGTATTCACCAGTGGCATATGGATACACATTTATCTCTTACACACTGCAAGCCATGGGCCTAGAATTCTCAGCACACATGCATTGTCAGGATATTTCTGAAAGCTGACTTGCATGGTTTGTTTAGAGCACTGCAGCATTAATGGTATTGTCAGTCAACCCAAGGAAGAGCTGCAGGCACAAGGGAAGCAGGCAGGCAGGCAAAGCTGCCATGAGTAAGTCACATGACATAGTAACATTTTGCATCTTCCTGTACTAGCTACACTGTCTTCTGCCAGCAATACATTAATGTGTGAAGCATTTCTTTCTAATTATGGGTAAATGTAAAAATTATTCTGTGGGCTTCAAGCTGAAAATGATTGTGTTCACCGAACAGCATGGAAACAGAGGTGTGGAAAGACAATTTTCATTGAGTAAAAAGTTGGTGCAAGACTGACAGAAACTAATAGACAAGTAATACTGGCACAATTTTTTTTAAAGCCTCACATAATGGTCATACCCCACTTTTTGGAAAAAAAATTTGGCATAAAATCTGTGACAATTATTTGGTAAAATATGGTAAGATAGTGATGGAAGCAAACCTTAGGATGACACTAGCAGCTGGGGCGGGGGAGTGGAGAAGGGATGGTTGGAGTAGAACAAGAAAGACCATTTCAGAGACTTTAGCTGAGAAGGAAAGGAGGAACAATACTGGCAGGTAGGATCTAGTGAGGCTTTCTCAGGGATGAGGAAGACCTGGAAATCTTCGTAGGTATCAGGGAAGGAACCAGTACACAGGAAAAGACTGAAGATTAGAAAGAAAGTGAAAATAGTATTGGGGCCAATATGCTAGAGAAGACAGGAGGGGATGGGTACATGAAAAAGGGGGAAGGGGAAAGAGGAATCAAGATGGCAGAATATAGGTAGCAACCTAGCCAAACTCTTTCAACATTCCCCTTCAAACAACTATATAGTAACACCTCAAATTGAATTTTAGAGCAACAGAGTCACAAAAGACCTTTTTTCTAGCCTAAGAAAACTTAGGAAGTTGGCAAGAGAAAGCTATGATACTGAGAGTGGGGGTAGGCCTGAGAGCATGGGCCAGTGGCAGTGGGTCTTGGAGGCAGCTATAACAGTAGCAGCAGCAGCTTTGGTAAGCTCTCAGCCCAGAAACACTAAGAGGGTCAGACAACTAAGAAAGAGATCACTGGGGTCTCTCTGATGGCCCTGGGTACAGGTGGACTAATTGATAACTACTGCCCGTACACAGTTCTGGGTCACAGTTCCAGAGCATACAGGAGCACTTGTGGTCAGCCACAAAGGAGGATGGGTCTGGTCACAGTTCCAAGGTCCTGAAGAATACTAGCACTTGTGGCTGCAAGGGGAGCAGGGGCCCTTCCTGGGTAGAAACTAGAACAGAGACTGGGAGAGCAGTAACCACACCTCTCCCTAGATCACAATACCTTGGAAGCACTGAAAACTTGCAGATCCCCAAAACTAGCTCTGGAAACAGCAGCAGAAAAAGCCTGAAGAGCTTGGGACAAGGTTTCCCCATCCTCAGGTGAGTAGAGCTCAATTTTAGCATAAAATTCAAAGTCAAGAAATAAGCTGAAAAAATGAGCACACAGTTTAAAAAAAAACTTGATCATAAAAAAGCCACTAAGGTGGCAGGGAAGAACAAGACACAAACTCAGAAGAAGACAAGGTGAACAGAGCTACAAAGCAAAGCCTCAAAGAAAAATGCTAATTAGATCCGAGCAAAACTAGAATTCCTGGAAGAGTTAAAGAAAGTGATAAAAAGCAGGCAGTAAAAACTAGGAGAAATGAGAGTGACACAAGAAAATTATGAAGAAAATTAATATCTTAGTAAAAGAGACACAAAAATATTCTGAAGAAAATAACACCTTAAAAAACAGAATTGCCTGGGCGGAGCCAAGATGGCGGCATAGCAGCAGCAACATATCGCAGCTCTCACATAGCCACCCCAAAATACCCATAAAATAGGACTCTAAACCAATCCTAGAACTCCAAAACGCACACAAAGATACTTCCCACTAAAGTCAGCTCGGCTACGAGGAACCATATCAGCACTGCAAACCGAAACCAGCCTGGCCTGAAGCTGCAGCTGTGCCCTGGGGGCGGTTGGACGTGAGGAGCTGAGGAGCTTCAGGTGAGCGGATTAGCAGCAGCTACGAGTGGGATTTCTGAAAGGGGGAGATAAGCAGTCCGGCCAGAAGGCCTCCAGAGCGGAAAACCGAAAGGCAGAGGTTTTGCACCCGCCTCGGCATTACAGCTTCCCGCCCCGGCTTGGAGGCAGCAGGGGGACTGAGTGATTGAAGTCAGGCCAGGGCTCTCGCATTGAGCAGCCTGGATCCGGATCGCAGTCTTGGGCCTCGGTCTTGGAGTCTTTATTATCCAGTCTGCCGGAAGTATATAGGAAGAGTTCCCAGCCTCTCCCTAAGAGCTATGGCAGCTGGGAGGACCCCAGCGATTTGGGACAGAGCTTTCCCTTCTGGAAGCAGAGCCCCACAGAGATTTAAAAAAA
>CM053581.1:454625184-454695736 GCA_028627135.1 Pseudochirops cupreus
AAAAAAAATTTAATAAAATTTATTATTAAAAAAAAAAACAACACAGAATTGCCCTAATGGTAAAAGAAGCACAAAAATTCACTGAAGAAAAGAATTCCTTAAAAAAAAAACAGAATTGGCCAAAAGGAAAAAGAGGTACAAAAGGTCACTGAAGAAAATAATTCCTTAAAAATTAGGGTTAGGCAAGTCTAAGTAAATAACTCTGAGACATCAAGAAACAATAAAACAAAGTCAAAAAAATTTTTTTAATGTGAACTAGCTCATCAGAAAAACAACTGACCTGGAAAATATGACAAGGAGAGATCATTTAAGAATTACTGGACTACCTGAAAGCCATGGTCAAAAAACGAGCCTAAACATCATATTTCAAGAAATCATCAAGGAAAACTGCCCTGGTATCTTAGAACCAGAGAGTAAAATAGTAAGTGAAAGAAGCTACCAATCACCTCCTAGAAGAGATCCCCAAATGAAAATTCCCAGGAATATTATAGCTAAGTTCCAGAGCTCTCAGATGTAGAAGAAAATACTGCAAGCAGCCAGAAAGAAACAATTCAAATATTGTGAAGCCACAGTTAGGCGGCTTCCACACTAAAGGAATAGAGGGTTTAGAATATGATATTCTGGAAGACAAAGGTGCTAGAATTACAATCAGGAATAATCTACCTTGCAAAACTGAGTATAAACCTTCGGGGGAGAGGGGCAGAATGGATATTTAATAAAATAGATGATTTTCAAGCATTCCTGATGAAAAGACCAGAACTGAATAGAAAATCTGATATCCAAACACAAGACTCAAGAACAGTGGTTCTCAACCTTCCTAATGCCACGAACCTTTAATACTCATATGTGGGCATATCTGCGTGTGGGCAGAAACGCCTAGAGACGGATAGAGGAGCTGTGTCTCAGTTCCTAAGACCATCAGAAATATGTGTTTTCCAATGGTTTTAGGCGACTCCTGTTAAAAGGTCATTCGATCGTGACCTACAGGTTGAAAACCACTGATCTAGTTGATATCTTACTTCAACATCCCACTGGCACTTCTAGCTCAGCCTATTTAAAACTGAAATCATCATCTTCTTCTCAAAGTTGCCCCTGTTTCTAACTTCCCAATTTATGTTGATAGCACCAACCTTGTTTGAGTCAGTCAGGCACAAAACCTTGTAACCTTTGCCTTTTTTTTTCATCCTCTCTTCCTACATTACCACATCCTCATTTGCATTTCTAGAAATCAGCTTCCTCCTGGGTGCTCTTTTCTTTTCTTTTTTGGAGGGGGAAGGCAGGGCAACCGGGGTTAAGTGACTTGCCCAAGATCACACGGCCAGTAAGTGTTAAGGTCACATTTGAACTCAAGTCCTCCTGACTCCAGGGCCAGTACTCTATTCAATACCACCTAGCTGCCCCTAGGTGCTCTTTGCTCCATGAAGTCTTATCATCTAACCAATCGAGTTTTCAAAATTTTCATAGAGCCCTTTGTTTAGATCTGCCTTTTGTCCATTTCACACTCTCCCTTGTGTATGTGCAAACTTTTTCTGTGTATCTGCAATCTTCCCTATGGTTGTTTATAAGCTCCTTGAAAGCAGAGACTATTTTGACTTTCAACTTTGTATTCCCAGAAGAATGCCTTCTATATATGGTAAGCACTTAATAAAATGATTATTTAATTTGCTGAACTGAATCAATCAGTAAGCATTTATTAATCATCTATAATGTGCTAAGTACTGGAAACACAAAGACAGACAGTTTCTACCCTCAGGGAGCTCACATTTTATCAGGGGAAATAGACACACATTAAGTACAAGCTATATATTTTTAAATGCAAGATAATTTTGATTAAAGGCACTAGCAGGTGGGGACATCAGGAGAGATCTCATGAGGCAACACTTAAGTTGTGCTTTTCTGAAGTAAATTAAAGGTTCTAAAAAGCAGAGGAGAAACTATTTCAAGTATCTAACAGAGCCCTATGCAAAGATATGGGCATGGGAGATGGAATGCTTTGTAAGAAAGGCAATATAATCCATTCGGCAGAAGTATGGAGTCCATGAAGGTGAGTATTATATAATAAGAGTGGGAAAGTAGATTGGGAGACTGCAGAATTGGAAAACTGAAGTTATCACTAACAGAATTAGGTAAAGTATCACAAACAGAACTAGAATCAGAAAAAGGAACATGATACATATTCAATTTGAGATGATAGTTAGACATACACTTGAGAGATTTCCTATAGTTATATGAGATCTGGAGCTCAGAAGAGAGATCTAGACTGGAGATAAATACGTGTGTGTGGATCATATTCACAGAGCTGGCATTTGAGAAACGTATGATGTAACAGCTGGGCACTGAACTTGGGAGTCAGAAAAATCTGGGTTCAAATCCTGTCTTCCATGCCTCTCTGACCTTGGACCAATCACTTAATCAATCTGTATCTCAGTTTCCTTATTTGTAAAATAAGGGGGTTGGACAAACTTGATAGAGCACTGGACTTGAAGTCAAATTCTACCTCACTCTCTTCGTGACCCTGGACAAGTCATGAAACCATATGCCTCAATTTCCTAACCCTACCACCCAGGGATCACACTGAGATATTTACAAAGGACTTTGCAAACCTTAAAATGCTATGTAAATGCTAGCTATCATTATTACATATATTATATTTATATTATATATAAGCGTCTTTGGAGATTCTGTAAAGGTGATTACAATTGATTGCCAAGCAAAAACGTATAGAGAGATAACAAAAGAGGGCCAAGGCCAGGCCCTTCAGAGAACTGGTGGAGGGGCAGGGGACCTTGGAAGCTGCAAAAGATGAAGACACAGGGGTCAGAGGATCGAATCTAGGCTCAGGGTCTATGTCTCTGTTACCTGGGGCATGGCTTTGTCCTTTGCACTTGAGTGTCCGCATCTCTTTCTAAACCTTTTTTTGTGTGCTGGACCCCACCCCTTCGGGAAGTCTAGGAAGTCCCTTTACGGGCCTCTTCCCACAGTCACGTTTTTAAATACCCAAAATAAAATACATAGGATTACAAAGGAAACCAACTACATCTAAAGTTATCAAAATCTTAACAAAAAATAATTCAGGGATCCCAGGTCAAGCACCTCTGGCTTAGCTCCCGTCTCCCTGAAAGCCTCGGCCTCTAGACCCCGCGATCCCACTCGTAGCTTTAAAATGCAGCTGCCAGTCTAAAAACAAGCCTGCAGCTCCATAGTCCAAAAAGCAGAAATTGAGGTAAAACGCTGGGGAGGGGTGACACATTTATTAGGTCGGGGGGCTGCGAGGGGCAGGGGTACAATACAGTAAGCGAAAACAAGCTTCCGCCCGCCCCGAGGAATAAAGCACTACAGACCACCCGGAGAGACCAAAATGGAAACCCTACCCTTCTGTCACCCGAGCCGAAGGTAAGGACGTGACCGGAAGTCCCGCCCTTCACCAGGAGACAGTCCTATCGCAGCTACCTCTACGGAGGCGTGAGGGCGGAGAAAATAATGGCCTACCTCGCCTTCCTTTAACGTCACCACGCACAACGGCACCTCAGCCAGTCATCTCAGCCCACAGAGGGACGGCAAGCCCGCCAGTGCCGTGACGTCAAAGCAGGGGCGGGGTCAAATTAAAGTTTTGGCGGGGAACGGAGGGAGCCCCTTAGTAGAGAGATTTGCTGCGCGGAGTAGATGTCGGTGAGTCTATAGCGGAGGGGCGCAGGGGAAGGGGCCCGGGACAGAGCTGAAGAGGCTCTCGCGCCCGGAGGGATCGGCAGATTTGGGAGGGGAGGGGTTTCCAAGAGGACGTCCATCTTTGGGTGGCAGCTGCCTGGGGTCCCAGGGTGGGAGACGTTAGGGAGCAGAGGTGTTCTCGTTGTCTCCAAGGCGTCATTATCTGCTAGGAGTAGGAATCATGGATTTAAAGCCAAACTCCTCATTTTTACAGAGGAGGAAACTGCGTCCCAGGGAGATGAAGTGAATGATTTTAGGTGACACAGGAAGTCAGTGGCAGAGACAGGATTTGAACCCAGGTCCTTTGACTCTAAATCCATGCCCTGTAGGTTCCGAGTCTGGGATAGTTGTCCGACACTGTATCTAAACCCCGATAAGGCTAAAAGCATCAGTTTATGGAGGTAACATTTTCTGCTGAACGAATGAACTGCAATTTCAGCCAGCTTGTAACTAGATATTTTTCAGCATGGGTAGTGAATAAAATGAGACCATGCTTTTGTACAGGCAGTCGGGTTAGCTACTTTTCCTTTTAAAAAGAAACTTTTCACATATGCCAAGCTCCTCCAGACTTGACATAATTTGACTGCAAAATGCCAAGGGACCAATTGATAGAAAGAAAATTGCAGATGTTGGGTAACATAACTTAGGGGTAGATACTAAACTAAAACATTAGAATTAATAAAATAAACAAAAGTAACTACTTGCCAGGAAAGAAGTTAAAAGTCTGTCTGGATCATGGTTAAAATAAAACCTCAAAGTAATAGAGTCATAGTACATGTAATGATGGGATTATCTGTACCAATCCTGACTTTTCCTAAGCTTTTCCTCAAATTCCTTTCTTCTCACTCTCTTAACTCTATATCTGCTTCTAAGCTCGTCATTCAACTGAAATTGTTCTCTTGTAAAATATTAATGATATTTTTATTGCCAAATCAAATAGGCTTTTCTCAGTCTTCATCCTTCTTAACTGCTTTGCAGTCTCAAGCACTGTAGATCACCTTCTTCTCCTTGATACTTTGTCTAGGTTTTCATGACAACTACTCTCTTCTGGTTTTCCTTGACTTCTCTTCAGTCTTTTTTTGCTGGACTTCCATCCACATCATCCCCATTAACTGTAGGTGTCCCACGAGAATGTACTCTGGACCCCCTTCTCTTCTCCCTCTGTACTGTTTCTTTTGCAGGTCTTGTACTGATATCATTAGCTCCCCTTGATTCAGTTATCATCTCTGTGCTGATCGTTCTCAGATCTACTTATCCAGGCCCAACCTCTCTCCTGACTTCCAATCTTGTATTTTTCCAAATTTCTATCAAATATCTCAAATTGGATGCCTTATGGGCATCTTAAACCTAACTTATCCAAAACTAAACTTAGTATCTTCTTCCCCCACCATCAGTCTCTCCATTCTTCCTGATTTTCTTATTTCTGTTGAGGGTGCCACCATCTCTAGTCATCCAGGCTTGTAACCTATTTGTCATCCTGGAATCTTGACTCTCACCTCTCCCTCATCGATACCTAATCTGTTGCCAACGCTTGTCAATTTTACCTTGGTATCATCTCTCATATATGCCCCCTTCTCTCTTCTGATACTGCCACCAACCCAGTGCAGGCCCTCATCTCCTCACACCTGCACTGTTGAAATAGCCTACTCTCTGGTCTCCTCACCTTAAGTCTATCCCCACCCAGATGTCACTCAAGCCTCATCATGTCACCCCCCACCCTTACCTCCCCACTCAGTACATTCCAGTAGCTCCTATTATCTCTAGGAAGGGAAAGAAAATTTGACTTTTAAAGCCTTTCATAACCTGATGACCCTCTCCCCACCAACTTTTCAGTCTTTCATCTTCTCTCCAAGTACCCTGGGATCCAGTGTCTCTGGCTTCCTGGACGGTCTTCATACATAACACTTAAAGTACTTTCATTGGCTGAAAAATGGAACCTTCTCTCATCTCTAGCTCCAGGATTCTCTGCCCTTCCTTCAAGATTCAGCTAACGTCCCACCTTCCGCAAGAAGCCTTTCCCGGGCCTCCTTAATCTCAGTGCCTTCCCATTAAGATTCATCTGCAATTTGTTCTCTTTATATCTTGTTTGTATAGTTATTTGCATGTTTTCTTCTTTAGTCTGAGATCCTTGAGAGCAGGTACTGGTTTTTTGCCTTTCTTTGTGTCCACAACATTTAGCACAGTGCCAGGAGTGTTGTAAGTGCTTGATAAATGCTTGTTTAGTAACTGACTTTGGTCACTAATGCCCAGTGTCAAAGTCCAAAAGTGACTAAGAGAGAATTGAGATTATAAAATGCTGAGAGTAATGTACATACCATATAAACCTAATCTGTTTTAGCCCTGTGACCAAAATGAGTTAATTCCTCTTTAGAGGGTGATAGACTCTAAAGACCAATGTATTTTAATACAGATTATAAGGGCCCATTAAGTGATCCTGAGTAATTTAAATACATTTACAAAAAGTCTCTTTGCTTGAATCACAGTATCAGTAAAACATAGTACCTACCCTCTAGGAGTAGAGAGGAATTGAGGAGGAGGAGGAGGAGGAGGAGGAAGAGAAGGGAGGTACTAGTTACAAGAGATCCAGAGAAAATGTACTAGGCAAATTTGAAGAGGGCAGAATACTCAGCTGCACCTAAGCTAAGACTAAAGAAAGAAAAGAATTCTAAAAGGGACAATTACAAAGGGAGTACTTTTAAAGAACTATTTACCAGACACTATGCTAAATGTTATAAATACAAAATAAGGGCAGCAACCAGCCCCTATTCTCTTTTTTTTTCCCTTTCTTTTTTGGAAGGGGGAGGGCAGGGCAATTGCGGTTAAGTGACTTGTCCAAGGTCACATTGCTAGTAAGTGTTAAATGTCTGAGGTCACATTTGAACTCAGGTCCTCCTGACTCCAGGGCCAGTCCACTATTCACTGTGCCACCTAGCCGCCCCAACCAGCACCTGTTCTCAAGGAATTCAAAACATAAACAACTATATACAAACAAGTTAAATGCAGGATAAACGAAATAATTAACAGAGGGAAGACTTTAGATTGTAAGAATAGTGGAAGGGGTAGGATTATAAAAGACTTTGAATTCCTGCAGATTTGATATTTTATCCCGGAGGTAATAGGGAGCCACCAGAGCTGATGGAGTATGCTCAGACTTGTGTTTTAGGAAGATCAGTTTGATTGCTGAGTGGAGGATGGACTGGTGTTGGGAAAAGCAAGGAGACCAACCAGTAGGCTATTGTAATAATCTGGGTGTGAAGTGATAAGGGCATGTACTGAGGTGGTATTTTGTCAGATAAAAGGAGACTTAAACAAGAGATGTTGTGAAGGTAGAATCTGTAAGGTCTGGCAACAGATTGGATATGGGTGGGGAGATGAGAGGATGAGGACTCTAGGTTGCAAACCTGGGTGACTGGGAGGAAGGTGGTTCCCTCAATAGTAGTGGAGAGGACAGGAAGGCATAGAGCCTGGCTGAGGAGGAAGAAATAAATTTCATTTTGAACAGGCTAAGTTTAAAATGTCTATGGTACATCCAGTTTGAGATATGTGCTAGGCATTTGGAGATACAAGACTGGAGGTCTGGAGAAAGGTTAAGGCTGGACAAGTAGATCTAAAAATGATCAGCATAGAGATAATAATTAAATCCATGGGAGCTAGTCAGATCATCAAATGAAATAATGTAGAAGGATACAGGGGTTCAGGATAGATAGAGCCTTGTAGGATACCCACAATGACATGGATGAAGATCCAGCAAAATAGACTGAGAATTAGTCAGATAGGTAGGAGGAAAACCAGGAGAGAATAGTGTCCCCAAAACCTAGAGAACAGAGAAGGTCGAAAAGAGGGTGATCTTGGGGTCAAAGCTCACAGAGGTCAAGAAGGATGAGAACTGAGAAAAGACTATTTGATTTGGCAATAAAAAGCTCATTAGTAACTTGGAAAAGAATGGTTTTAGTTGATTGATGAGGTTGGAAGACAGACTATATAGAATTAAGAGAGTAAAGGGAAAGAAAGTAGTGGCACTAATTGTGGATTACCTTCTCAAGTTCAGCCACCCACAAAAGGCCAGAGAGATATGGGAAGATAGTTACTGGGGAGGATGGAATGCCATATGCAAACATACTAGTGGAGGTAATATATGATGAAAACATATAGTACATGAAAGGGAATAATGTGAAACCCTCTCATCTTTAGAGCTCCCTCCCTCTGACCTAGACATCTTGATTGGTGACCGAGCATATGTAAACCTAAATAATCCTTCATATCCCAGGTTCCTGACCATAGTTGCCTTTTGTGTACCATTTTGTCCTTTGCCCTCTCATCCTTTTCCCTATCCCCAACCTAGGTTACTCTCTTCTGTTCTGGATAAATTCGTCTTGAGCAGAGTTCCCTTACCAAGCTAGTTCTCATTTCCATGGATTGTTTTCTATTAAAATGTTCTCTCCTTGAGGGCAATAACTGTTACCTTTTAAGTGGCCAATAAATTATTTTTTTATTCTCCCATTCAGGTTAGGCCAGAAAAATTTCTTAGAGTCAAGTATTCTATTTGTTTAGTTTTGAGTGAACGAATGAGTGTCCTTGCTCTGGAAGGACCAAAGTCTAGAAGCCTGCAAAAATCCCTGAGCCTTAAGGAGTTTACTTATATTTAAATGCTGAAAGGCTAAACATTTTGGGGAACTTGGAAGTGGAGAGAGAAAGAGGAGCATACATGATTTGGGAGTGGCTCAGTGACCTTGTGACCACGTTCTCATCCAGATAATGCTAAAGTTCACCTTTCCAAGCCTAGGATACCAGCAATAGAATAGCAGTTTTTTATACCATCACACCTATCTAATACTTATGTTTTTGTCACAGAATTTCCCTTGTGGTCATGTTTGATTCCTTCTTTGAAGTTCCCATATCAGCTGTGCTTTTGACATGGATGGTAAGTCCAATCAATGTTCTTGAAACAGGAAACTCTTTTACAAGAAACTGTCTCCTAGTTTGCAAAATCTGTTGAGTTTCTGTTGCTAATTGCTAGATATTGAAATACCATCTTAATCTTTTCAGTAAAGATGTAAATAATAGTCTGAACATCACCTTTTAAAAATTGGGTATATCCTCTCCATCTAGGAAAACAGGTTTAGAGAAACCATACAGGTTTGTCTTCTCATAGGTGTGTTCAATGTTGGATTAGCATGACATTTTTATTCTAGTTCTGACTTATATCTCTATATTCCTTTTCTTGACTATTTTGCTGGGATAGATGTGAAGTAATGAAACAAGGGCAAGTGTTTAAACAAATTTTTTATGTACCTGGAAAAACTTAACGTGCATTAAATTAATAATGAAGTGATTAATTAGGAAGACTTAGTAAGAGGGAAAATGCTAGCAAAATTTTCTGCAATTAGAATTGATCTGATTCTGAGTGCTGGCAAAACTATCACTCAAGCCCTTAAATGCCCATGAAAAAAGCATTTATTAGTCACCTACTATGTACTAGGAGCAGCTAGATGGTGCAGTGCCTAGAGCTCTGGGGTCACGAAGAGTCAGACCCAACTAAAAGGACGGCACAACAACAACAGACTATGTACTAGGCACTGAGGACACAAATACAAAGTCAAGACTGTTCCTGCCCTTGAGGCAGTGAGCAGGGCAGCCAGCCAGGGGTAGAGTGTGCCTGGAGTATCGAATATCTGAATTCACATCTGATCTGAGGCATTTACTAGCTGTGTGACCCTGCAAGTCTCTTAACCTCAGTTTCTTCCACTGGAACATGAGTATAATAATAGGATTGTTAGAAGGATCAAATGAGCTAATATGTGTAAAGCAGTTAGTGCAGTGCCTGCACATAATAGGTGCTGTAGAAATGCTTAGTCCCTTCCTACAAGGAGCTTACATTCTGTCATACTATAAAGAAAACATTTCCTCATTATAGTTTTATATGTTTAATAAATTCCATTTCTTTCATGCTATTTAGTTTTCATAGCAGTTTTTTTTACAGGATTCTGAATATAGTGATCTCAGTTAAATGCTTATATCCTCTTAGTTTGCAGCTATAGAAAGTAGTAATGGGGGTGAGTATTAGTAACAGCCAGCATCAATATAGCACCCACTCTACGTTAGTCACTATGCTAAGAGCTTTACAGATATCATCTCAGTTTATCCTCACAGCCTCCTCGAGAGGTGGGTGCTAAGGGAGAGATAATATCCAAATGTGGATAGAATTGTAAAGGCCATCATTTCAAAAAGCACGCTTAAGCCCAACATGAACGTTTTGATTGCTCTGCCCGTCTCCTCTGAGGAGCAGTTTTCCTCAGATTTGCCCCTGATTTGCTTCTCTTCTTTTCTAGAGGAAGAGTGTGACCTGGCTCTCCTTACTGAGCTGTTGGAGGAAAATGAATCGGCTTTAGAATGTAATTCAGGGCAGAGTGGCTTCTTGACAGAGAAAGCCAGAGAGCCCGATGAATTTGATGACCTCTTCGATGCCGATAGTGACGGTGGATCTTACAAAGAAGAGATTGATGAGTTTCTGGAGGAGGAATCTAAAGACCAAAAGGAAAATGTGGCCCCTCTCTTTGGAGATATCAGTGATTTGACAGATGAGGAGACGGAAGAGGCCCAGGATGTGGGGCAATCACTACAATTAAGTCCCATACCTCCCCCAGCTCCCAGTCAAGAGAAAATTCACCAGGAATTGCAAGGTGCTCAGAACTAATTGTTAGCGTTCACCATCATACCACAAATTAACTACTAAGTTAAAGGCAAATTTAAATGAAAGCCATTAAGTTTGGCATTTTTGTATCCTACTAACTTCTTACACAGTTGTAGATGAATTTAAAAATCAATCATGTGACCTGAAAAAATAGTCTAACAGTACACAGACATACTAATAATACTCATTGTCGGCAAAAATGTCTTAGAATGAATTGAATATTCATAGCACTTTTCTTTTTTTACCATTTACTTTTTTCCCAGTACCTACCACTCTTCTTTATTTCTCCATTTCTGTCAAAGGCATCATCAGTTCTCTTGTCACACAGGTCCACAACCTTGGAGACATCCTCAGCTCTTCACCTCACTCCCTATATGCAATAAATTGCTAAGTTTTGTTGATTCCATCTCTACAACATCTTTCCCATCTTCCACTTCTGTCTACCCTCCTCTCTACTCCCACAGTTACCACCCTAGTTTAGACCCTCAGCCACTTCTCAGTTAGACTTAATGCAATAACCTTGTAATTAGTTTCTTGCCTCAAGTCATTCACTTCTCCAATCCATCCTCCAAAGTGATTTTCCTGAAGTGCAGTCTGCTCATGTTTTTCCCTTCCTCGGTACACTCCACTGGCTCCCTTTTGCCTTGTTAGGTTCAAAGAGAAGCTTATCTGTTTAGATTTCAAAATTCTTTACAATCAAGTTCCATCCCACACTTAAATCATCCTCTTTACTAGCATTCATGCATGCCTCTCAATCTCTGTTGACTTACTTCAACATCGGCTGCCCCTTCATACCTGGAATGCACCCAACCTCATCCCTACCCCTTAGAACCTCCTTTCCTTCAAAATTTGACTCAAGCAGCACTTTCTGCAGGAAGTTCTCCCAGCTGCTTGTTCTCAGCACTCTCTCCTCCAAAAAACAGACCTTGTTTTGTATAGACTTAGTTTGTCTCATCTGGTATAACATGACCCTGGATGTCAGGGACTGTTGCATTTTTTTCTTTGCATACCTAGTGATCAGCAGTAGAGTAGGTAATTAATAAATACTTGCTGTTTGAGTCATAATTTAATGTAGTATGAGAAACACTGGGCTCACCAGCAGAGCAGTGACTCTTAAGTTCATATCAGCTTTTATGTAAGGATCCGTTTTGAGAAAGAACATTGAAGAGTATGTCCATCCAATTTTGGAATGTTCTCTGATCATACATTTGAACTTAGATCATCACCTTGGTTTGCTATTTCTACAACTATAGGACTTGGCATTTACTATATTATATATGCCATCAAATTTTTGAAATAAATACTTCATCAGTATTTAAATTCTTGGTACTTGCAAAAAAAGCTAATACTACTGTTAACAACAGATACTTATCTATAATTGTTCTTTAGCCCAAAATCTGTGTCTTGCCCAGGTGTGAGTTTTTTGGTATTTTTTTTTCCAAAAAAGAAACGTTTAGCCCACTATGGCAGAACTATTAAATACAGGGCCACTCGGGAACCAGGTTAAAATTTAATTGGGGAATATTTAACAAAAAATAAAAATACAATAGAGTATAGGTAGTGCACTTTTAAAAATATAAATAATATTTTTATTTCCAATATACATGTAAAGACAATTTTGAACATTCATTTTTTATAAGATTTTAAGTTACTAATTTTTCTTCCTCCTCTCCCCAAGATGAAAAGTAATCTGATATAGGTTATGAAAAAGATAATGTTAATATGTGGTTTTTTTAAAGTCAGTACAAGTGGCGTACAGGGATCTTTATATATATATATATATATATATATATATATATATATATAGTTTAGTTTCTGTTTGGTTTTATATGGTTCAAGTTTCTATTTGAGTTTGACACCTACAGGGCTTTGAATGGCCAATATTCACCATGATTTCTAGACATCTAATTCTGTGTTGAAATTCTTAGGATTTAGTAGAACTATTCAATGAAATTTCTAATATTATTTCATCATTTTACCTTGTTTTCCAGACTGATTCTGAAACAATTATATTTTCTTTCCTAGATGAATTAAAGAAACTGCAAGAGCAGATGAAGACTTTACAAGAACGGCTAAAAATGACTACAATTGGAAAGTCTGCAAGCCCAGAGCCTACACAAAGATCCTCTGGTAATAAGACCAATGCTTTTCTAGGTCTGTTAATATCTATATCAACAGACACGTGGCAGAATAGACTTTGATGACTTTTCGAATGCTTCATTATTTCTCTCTAATTTTGATCAACTAGGTAAGCCTCCCCTCCTCCCTCTTAAGGAAAGGAAAGTTCAGAAGATTCAGGAGTCATCCTTTTTTTCTGCCCAGCTTGACGTTCCTGCTCTGCCAAAACCTAAGCAAGTAGCCCAGAAGCCGAAGGTTTTACCTGCAGGTATAGAGCTCCAGGCCACGTGGATTTCTTTTTCCTCTGACCTCTGTCCGATTGCTTGTTTCTAACACAAACTTTGGTAGTTACCTATATGCTTTCTTTTATCATTCTCTCCTTATTTTATGTACATAGGTTTCTTGTTTGTTCAAGTGATACAGTAGTGTCTCTGAATAGAGGGACCTTGTATTATATTAATTTTCATCTTCCACAGCTTTAGTCAAGAAGTTAGTGTTAAGTTAAATAATGGTCTAGAAGCCAACTTCTAAATAAGCTGTGTATTAGGGTTGGGGCTTAGTGCATTTGTGAATATTTAAACAGAGCTGATAAAAGTAAAGCACAAATTATTAAAGTAGTCAAGAGTTTTGAATGAAGTCAAGATAGTCCAAGCTCATCTTGTAGCAGCTGCAAATGGAAAGAGCACTCACTAGACCCAAGGTTCCAGTTCTGACTTCTTTATTTACCAACTGACTCACCCTGACTTCTCTGAGTGTTAGTAAGATGTAGTGGAGAGGGTACTGGCCTTAGTGACATCACCTGGGTTTGAATCCTGCCTACCATGCTTACTAGCAGTATGACCATGGCAAGTTACTTAGCATTTTCAAGCTTTAGTTTCCTTCCCTGTAAAATAGAGTATCATGACATTTGTGCTACCTACTTCAGAATTATTGAGAAAGTAGCACTCTTTAAGCCTTAAAGCCATAGGTAAATGTGAGTGATTGCTGCTATAAAATCACTCTTTACAGAAGAACATAGATTGGCACACTGATCAAAACTCATTAAAGAATACAGAACCAGCTGAAATTTCTACTTAATTCAAGAAACATTTAATGCACCTAAGTCCCATAACTAGATAATTTGGGCAGCACTTTTAATAGAATTTGACTTGTAGATTCTAGTGAATCTCTATTAGTTATTTCTGAAGAAGAGTTGCATCTCCTCCATTTATGAAATGCATTGTCCTCAATGGCACCTTAGTAAATGTAATCTCAGTAAGGTTCTAGAGTTGGGACTGAGAATGGCCTTGTAGATCTTTTCAGTTTTGAGACTTGTTGATTATTTGAACAAAATTTTATCTTTTCTATTTTTGAATAGAATTTATCAGTATGGTTTTTTAAATCTTATTTTTTCTTGTTGTTAATTCTTTAGAGCACAAGAGTCCTCTTTCAGGATCATTACCAAATTCATATTCCCAGCCCCTCAGATCTATTCCTGGAAACAAGCCCCGTAGAGGGACTGGAGCCTTAAATGTAGGGACATCTGGAACTTCATGTGGAACTGCTCAGAATGTTTCAGTGGAAAAATTCACTGGACTCAGGTTAAGGTCAGTAATTCTGTAATGGTCCCTCGTATGCTCAGTTCATAGTGATACCACTAGATGTCTCCTCCTGCTTTATAGGATACTGGCTCTTAATTTAAAGTCATGTATTTTTAAAAACAGATTTCCACAGAAACTTTTAAGGTGATCAGACTTGAAAATAAATATAATTATAACTCTAGGTTTAATTTAATTCTATATTAATTAATTCTAGAATTATAGCAAAAAGAGAATGTTCCTTACCTAAGTTACAATCAAAAGATCATCTACAAAGCTACCTGAATGGTTTTCCTTAAGCACAAATATACCCGTATCACTCCTCTACTCATTAAACTCCAGTGGCTCTCTATTGCTCCTAGAATAAGAGAAAAACTCCTTTGTTTGACTTTTAAAGCCCTTCACAGATTGGTTCTTAACTTCGTGTTATGGACACCTTTCCAAAATAATGTTATTTATTGGTGTTTTTTAAAATTCACAATTGAAGGAAATGCTCATTTCCAGTTAAAGATTAGTGAAAATAAAGGAGTAAATTTCTTCCCCATCTAAGTTCATGGACCCTCTGAAATCTATCCACAGACCCTAGGATAAGAAACCCTGAATTATACATTATTTCCCTTCCTGCACTCCCCAGTCTAGCCCAACTGGTCTCCTGACTGTTCTTTGCACATACCAGCCCATCTGTGTGCCTTTTCAGTAGCCATTCCTTCTCCATGCCTGGGACGTTCTCCTTTACATCCCTCAAGAGTCAGTTCAAGCACTACCTTCTATACATAGCCTTTCCTGATTGTACCTGCTGCTACTTAAACTACCTTGTATTCTGTATATATTCTTGCATTCATATGTTTTCTCCCCGGGAGAGTGTAAGCTTCTTGACAGCAGGGACTATTTGTTTTTGTCTCTTTTTTCCTCAATGCTTATCACTTGATTCTTAGGTAGGTAACAGTGGTAGAGAGTATGTGTAAGATGGTCTAAGTAAGCAAATATGGAATTTATAACACTATCCATCTTATAATTGCTATGGTCTTGTTTTTTAAAGCTTAATACTTGCATTTCATAGATATAACTATTGAATTCTCATGTTGCTTTGAGATAATTTGGATTATTTCCACATTCTGTGAGGAGAAATCCAACCGCTTCAGTGTTTCATTATGTCTTCTACTGAAGGCCAGAGCAACTGGATAATTCACACTCAGATTAAAGTATTTTCAATTCTCTAGAAACAATCTCTCATCATTCCTACCTCCCACCCCCCAATATCTAGCACTTTATCCTCTGAATGTCACGCAATCTTTGGGAATGTTATCCAGTATCTGAGTTTATTGAGCACAGCAGGAAAAGCAAATAGTTCCACATAAAGATCACTGGGGTGTGAGTATTTAAGTGTAGTATCTAGACGGTTGCTGATTCAGAAGACTGAAATGATTCAGTTGTCTAATGTGGACAGGCCTTATGGAAGTGTTAAGTCATAAAAATGAAGAAAAGAAAATAATCTGCCCACTAATGGATTTGTTTTGACTTTAACTCTCAAGACCATATTTTCCCCATAGTTCAAAACTTAGCTTTGGGTCCATTTTTTTCAAAACCTTGGATCTTATGCAGATGGAGGGGAGCAGGATTGTGAGGAATCTGAAGACCGTATGAAGAGTAGCTGAAGGAATGGGGGTGTTTGGACTGAAGAATAAAAACCTTAAAGAAGCCATGATAGCTGAGCTATCTTCGAGTATTTGTCAGGCTGTCACGTTTCTTTTGTCCTTCTCCTTACCTCCTCCCCTCTATGGAAGATCTTCATTTAAGGGTGTGGCTGTTGGAGGTACTATAGGGAGCATCCCCTTCTGAGCATATGTTAGAGTAGTTGACATTTGGGGTCGCTTCTAGTTTTGTGGTCCTTTTGTTCATTTTTAATTATCCTTTTTTCTATCACCTTTATTTCCAAATAGATCCCTTTCCCCTCCCCTCTCCAGTGAGCTATCTCTTATAACAAAGAATTTTTTAAAAAGAGAGAGAAAGGAAGGAAAGAAGGAAGGGAAAAAAGGAAGAGAAGAAGAAAGGAGGAGGGAGTGAGCAGCTCAGCAAAACCAACGGAGCCAACCCAATTACCCTACTTAACTCTTAGCAGTTACCTTCTGGCTCCTCCCCGTTAGACATTGAACCTCCTTCTCCAGAGTATGAACAACGTTAATTTTTTCCTCTCTAGCATGACTCTTGTGCCAAGGTTCTTAAACCTGGGGTCCATGAACTTTTTTTATCTTACTGTTTTGCTAACTCCTTCAATATATTTGATCTCCTTTGTAATCCTATGTATTTTATACATTTAAAAACATTGTTCCAAGACTGCCCAAAGGGGTCCATGACACAAAAAACTTTTAAGAGCCCCTATTCCAATGTATATACTTCAAGGATATGTGGTTTCATCTGTGTGATTACTGGTGAATGGGCTTTATCAGTTGCTGTGACTAGAAAAAAGCATCTACTTGTTGCTAAGCATTTCAGAAATTAGGCTAATCCTTTGATGACCTATGGACTCATTGCCCGGCTTATTTTGAAGCCTTCCAAGGTTAGTTGGACATGCCCAAATTTGTGCTTTGCGGGCACAACTTTAGGGACCTTGAGCACTTCTGTACCAGCATTTGAGGAGTATTTTCACAAAAGACCATTTGGGATAGTGCTACCTATTTGGTTTATACTCAGTAAGAGCTAAATGGATCAGATTGTTTGTTATAATTTCCACACAGGCGACCCCGAGTATCCTCCACAGAAATGGACAGGAAAATGGCTGGCCGCAAACTGATCAGACTGTCTCAGCTCAAGAATAAGTTGGCCAGTGAGAAATTGGAAGAAATAGACTGGGTGACATTTGGGGTCATAATGAAGAAAGTCACACCTCAGAGTTCGAACAACGTAAGTCATTTTCTGTTAGCTTGTTAGTGCCATCCCCAGAAACTGATACTGAGAGCTTGACTCAGAGCCAAGCTGAGATCCTGAGAGCTGACAGCCTCAGCTGCAATTTTAAATGAGTACTACGAGTAAATTTTGAGCAGTGTCACATACTGACTAGGCAGTGTCTGTAAACAAGTGTGTGAAAGGACACCTTCAGGTCCAACCTACAGGACTCTGTTATAACTAATGAGCATTTAGTTCCCTTGGATCAATTGAGACAATATTTTTAAAGTACTAAGCATGGTTCCTGGCATGTAGTAAGTGCTTAATAAATGCTCATTCCTTTCCTCTTCCCTTGATTATTTATAGGGTCATAGATTTAGAGCAAAGAGGGACTGGAAGAAGTCCATTTTACTGATAAGAAAAGTGAGGCTCAAACAGGTTAAACAGACTGCCTAACTGAACCTAGGTCCTCTAGACTCACTTCTTTACTTATTCTTGGTATTTTATACCACAGTCAGTTCCTTAACTCTGTGGTGGATAGAAAAGGCCAGTGATGCCATTTACAATAATGTTAACACTGTGAAGTTCTTAATAGCTTTGGAAAAGTGAAATCCTTTTAAAAACTTATTAAAAATTTTTCTACCTTAAAAGTTCTATACTGTATAGGAAAAATATATTGTATTCAAGACGATATCATGAACTCTTATCAATTTCAATTGATGATATGATGTAGAGAAAGATGGTATAGTAGAGAAAGCATTGACCTCAGCCATGGAGACTTGAGCTCTGGTTCTAGCTTTGCTACTGACCATGTAGCCAGGAGCAAAAGTCTTGTTTCTCTTGGGAATTCTTTTCTCTTCTTTAGCTTCCAAAGTTGAGGACTCAGCCCACCACTCTCTTAGACTCTTTCCAGTTCTGCCATTCTGCAGTTTTAATGTTTGTTCTTTTCATCAGCTGTGGTTTGGATTCATTTTATTTCCAGGTAATATTTAGTCTTATCTGAGCTGTATGCTTATATATACCAGCCTTGGTTTTAAGGTGGAAGGTTGCTGAAATCTACCTTCACCCTGACTCTCTTGGCTTCTCTGTGCTTTAATTATTCTATCTATAAAATCAGGCTTTCACAGGAACATGTTGTGAGGGCTGTGGAAATAGATGGGAAATACACTGTGAGCTCTTCTGAGGCAGTTGTACAAATCCATGGACTAATAAGCAGCAATATAATAGAGACCAAAGTTCATTGTGACTACGTTACTATCACCTAGTTTACTCTGGGCCTGTGGCCATCAGCAAATGGTCTTATTCCCAAGAATAATCTGATTTACAGTTCAGGTTCTTTGAGAAGAAATCGCCTATGGAAGTACTTGAGGAGAAAAGTAAATACTGAATATGATCTTTAAAACATTTTATATTGTGGCTTTGCAGGTACTTGACAAGTACTTTGACATTTTACAGCCATTTAATTGCTTTCCAAACCCAAAGAAATGATGCTTTTGTTCTTTGATAGCATTGCAGTGACCCCTTCATTTCTTTAATGGATATTACTAATCTGTGATAAATATAATATTTATTGTATAAACCAATTTTTACAATGACAACAACATGCTGAAAACAAATAACTCTGAAAGAATTAGGAACTCTGATCAGCATAATGATCACCCATAATTCCAGAGGACTAATAATGAAACTTGCTACTCAACCCTGATGGAGAGATGAAGGGCTCAGTGCAGGACAAGACATATATGTATACATGTATATGTACGTATGTAAAAAAATGGTTTTGGAGATGACCAACATGGAAATTTGTTTTCCTTGCTTATGCAATAGCATGTTTGTAAAAGGGGTTTTATTTTTTTCATTCTCATTGGAGATAGTAGAGGGAGAGAATGCAGGTTTTTGCTGGATGGAAAAAATAAAATAAAATTAACTAGAAAAAGAGAATTAAAGAACAAAAACATTTTTCCCCCCAGGGAAAAACCTTTAGCATCTGGAAACTGAACGATCTGCGTGATCTAAACCAAAATGTCTCATTGTTCTTGTTTGGAGAAGTCCACAAAGAACACTGGAAGACTGAGCAAGGCACTGTCATAGGACTGCTTAATGCCAACCCCATGAAGCCAAAGGAAGGTTCAGATGAAGTAAGGATTTCTATGATTTCTTTGTCTAAAGATATATTCAAGTTAGCCAAATTTTGTCAATAGCATTTGTTTTGGATTAGCACTAAATAGTATAACTTCTTCATTTAGCTCTTCAAATCAGTCCAAGAGTCATTGAATTTATTCATTTATTATTTATTTATTCACTGCTTTTGTTTATGCTTAGTGATCCTTTATCTATATGGTAGCATTTGATTTTATAGGCTCTTAACATTATGATTTTGGAGGAGCATTAAAGAAGCCCAGGATTGACTTTAGATGTTCCTGTGCTTTTTTTCAAAGCACTGAATTAATGTAAAAATTGTTACCACCTTCTGTATGGACTGTATATACATTTTTCTGCACTCTCAACAACTCTTGAGAATTCATTTTCTTCATTAAAGCTAAATTAGAAGTGCATAGCTCATTGGAGAATTTTGGTAATATTAAAAACATTTCATTTGATTTACCCACATGTTCAAGGTTGTGAACTTTTTAACTCTTGGATTACATGGGACCCAAGTACTATAAATGTAGAGAAATCACTAAAACAATCTAGATCAGTGGTTCTCAACCTTCCTAATGCTGCGACCCTTTAATACAGTTCCTCATGTTGTGGTGACCCCCAACCATAAAATTATTTTCATTGCTACTTCATAACTAATTTTGCTACTGTTCTGAATCTATCTGATGTGTAGGATGTATTTTCATTGTTACAAATTGAACATAACCCACAGGTTGAGAACCGCTGATCTAGATAGATTTTCTTTACAACATGTTGGAATTGATCTTATACACCTCTAAAGATAGAACAGAATTGCACTTCCAACTCAAAGAGGGGGAGACTTCATATACACACTCCATTTAATATCAGTAATTAAATTATTGAATGGAAATTTGGCATCTCAAAGTTCTGGGTAGTGTTTCAACAGAAAATATAGTTTATAAAGTAAATTCTGTTCCTGGGAAAAGCCATGAAGTTTGGGGACCTAATCCTATAAATCCAAAGTCTAAGCACAATAGAATAGTAACTGCACCAGCTTCTTTGCCCTAACCCAGTGCTATACAAGATATAACTATTGGGAACGAAAACAGGTTCATTCTTCATCGTTTTGTTCCTTCGCTTTCAAAAGTTCATAATTGGCGATCCTTAACCATTTTTTACTATTCCCTATATATCCTTTCATTATCTAGTCATGATGTAGACTAAATGTAAGACTTGTTTACCAAATTAGGAAACCAGTTCATTTTCTACACTGACTGTAAACTTTTTGCAAACTTGGAGAGGCTTCCTAAAACACAGTCATCCGTTTCTTTCCCAGTCTTGCTGATTAAAACCTTTGACTCTTGTAATACCTGATTTTACTTCCTAATTGGGCTTCTCATCTCTACAGATGTGTTTGTCTATTGATCATGCCCAGAAGATCTTAATTATGGGTGAAGCTCTTGACTTGGGAACCTGCAAAGCAAAGAAAAAGAATGGAGAGCCTTGTACACAGATTGTCAATCTGGTTAGTTTATTGTTTAACAGTGTTGAAGTGGGTTGCTAATAGGGAAGCAAAATGTGACTGCCTCAGAGGTAATGATTTGTGTCTGTTTTAAACTTGTCTTTCTTATAAATAGGAAGGGTTCAAATGAGAGAACTAAATTTTGTCTGTCTCAAATGGTTTTTGAGTGCCAGTGTAAAAAGTGATGATTTTACCTCATTTTAGGATTTTTTTTATTGTCAAATGTTTAAGGAACATCCTTATACATAAAATCCACTAGATTCAACCATCCATAGTAACAGGGAACAGAAATAGCAGGAAATTTGCTAATAATTTGAAAAGCCAAATTTTAGGCAATAGTTTTAGTCTGGCCCTTCCCATTGAATAGTTCTAGAGCATAGGGGGCATAAATTACTGCTTTCAGTTTTTCTACCCCCTTTGTTTTCTTTACCCATTCTTTGATTGATATATAGCAAGATGGCTAAAATGCAGATAGTTGGATGAAGGACATCAAGGACCTTATATATTTCCCCAAAAATTTTAGTTCTAAAATAATCAAGAATCTAGTGTCAGTAGACTGTGCAGGGGTGGGAAACCTGCTGGCCTCGAGGCCACAAGTGGCCCTCTAGATCCTCAAGTTCAGCCTTTTCACTGAATCTGAACTTCACAGAACAAATCCCCTTAATAAAAGGATTTGTTCTGTAAAACTTGAACTCAGTCAAAAGGCTGTACCCAAGGACCTAGAAGGCCACATGTGACCTCAAGGCTGTAGATTCCCCATCCCTGTGCGATTGTGTCTTCAGTATTCAACCAAGGGGATAATACTTTCTTGCTTCTCATACCAATGGGATAACCTTTGTCCAAAAGTTGGCATGAATGACCATTAGAAAAATTTCACTGACCAGTGATTTCTCTAGAATGAGAACTTTTCTGGGAACTTTTTTGAAAGGAATATAAAGGACACTTTGTCATTGTGCTCATAATGTGTGGAGCCATAATTGCCTTTGGAAATGTGGTGTGTGGATGGATTGAAGTAACTGAAGAAACAAAGGTTCAAGCTTCTGAGCTTATCCATTTATTAAGCAACGTGTGCCAATTGTATAACAAGTCAGAACCAGGCCTTCCTCACCTCTGCACTGGACCCTGAATACAGGGGGAGACAGATTTTTATTTATTGAATGCAATCAAATAAGACCAGTTAATTAAAAGAAAACAATTAACAGGGTACAAGTCAGCATACAAAATTAGGTAATCTGATTTCTAATTAGAGAAAAGATTAGGGGCTTTCCAAGTTGGGAGGGGGAGAGTGAACAGGTGCAATTCCCTGGAATTAGAAAAAGAGGTATCTCACTCCCTGACAAGTGTCTGTATTCTATCAAAATAACAAAGAAACATTTGAGCAACATGAGATTGGTTTTCAAATAAGACACATGGGTTGCTTGAGATGTGTACTTGTAAGAAAACTCCTTGCATTATTCTTTGGATCTGCCTGCATTTCTGCTGGCTTCCTTCCAGCTTTGTCACTGGTTAGCTGCATAACCTAGGTCAGTGATCCAGCTTCCTAACCATTCAGGGCTGGGTTCAAACAATGCAATAAAGTTTTCTCACAAGACAAATTGGACAGGAACCTTAATTGAATAGAAAGGGAACTGAGCTAGTTCCAGAATTGAGTCATAAGATGGAGTCCGTGTGGTTTCACTCCATTCCCTCAGAATGATGAAGTGAATGTGGCTTTGGACAGTGATGAGAGACTTTGGGGAAACCACCAGACATGAAGCCAGGGCGTGGATTCTAGCCCTGACTCTACCTCTTATTAGGCACATATGAGGACCTCAGGCCAGTCATTTGACCTCTGAGCCTCTGCCACTTCTCCTGTAATAAGGATCATAAGTCCTGCCCTGCCTATAGCAGGGTGGTGTTCTGAAAATAGGAGTAAGGACTTGACCTGTTATTTCACTGGTATAGGTGACTCTCAGGTAGAGGAAATCCCTCTCCAAATACAGGTCAGCACCCTTTAGTGCTAAGAGGTTAAGTGATTTGCCCAGGGTCACACAGCCCACATATGTCTGAGGGGATCTTGAACCCAGGCCTTCCTGGCTTTTCTGCTTTAGCCCACATTGCCTCTGTTTTCTGACAGTGAAAGGGGACAGTGTCAATGAAAGTGTTTTGTGAACTATAAAACCCTATATGAAATTAAAGTGGTATTGTTATTTCTTTGTTCTGTCACTGCCCTGTAGGCTATCGGAGTGCAGTCCCTTATATAATATTTATTTCTTCTTGCAGAATGACTGTGAATACTGTCAGTATCATATACAGGCTCAGTATAAGAAACTCAGTGCTAAGCGAGCAGATTTGCAGTCTTCCTTCTCTGGAGGCAAAGTGCCAAAAAAATATGCCCGCAAAGGCTCCAGCCTAAAGGAAAGATTGTGTCGGGACGGCTTTTACTATGAAGGAGTCTCTTCTGAATCATACGCAGCCTCAGTGTAAGACACCCCAAGTTCTCTGCTGTTGTTGTATTAGATTGCCCTTAATGATGAGCATATACTTTGTCTTGTAATAAGAATGTTGCATATTTCAGTTGTACTTAGAACCATTTTGATAAGTTCTCAGGTAGAGGAGGAGAATCACCTACAAGTCAGCAGGACCTTGCAGTCCATCTAATTCAAACCTGTACCTGGCCTATCTGCTCTACAGCATTCCCAGTCTAGTACTTTACCAGAAGACCTCAGGTACAATTATACCCAGCACTATGCTACTACATGCTGGGGATACAAAGAGAAATGCAAAGCAGCCCTGACTCTCAGGTATTTTACAAATTAATGGTGGGGGTGCAACTTACATGCAGATAAATAAGCATAATGTGTATACGCACAATCATTTCAAGAGAGAGAGAGTGAGCTCTAACGGTTGGGCCTATCAGGCAGACCTCAGGTGCCTGAGCTTTGGGAAGCCACAGATAGACAGGTGAAGGGAAGTGGAGAAAGCTTGGCTTCCTTGTGCACAGCTGTAGGAGGTAGAAGATAAATTGTCCTGCAGAGGGAATAGCCAGCAGATTAGGATTGCTGGAACAAGAGAATGTTGAAAGGGAGGTTACCTCGGGCAGAGGCTGCATTGTGGAGCAATGCCAAGCCCAAGGATTTTATATTTTGTCCTAGACACAAGATGGAGTAAGTCCCTGGAGACCCTGAGTAGGGGCACAACATGATCTCGTCTTTATTTTAGGGATGTCATTTTGGCAATTTATGGGGAGAATGGATTAGAAAGATAAGATACTCTTTCTCTCTTTTTAATAGGATTAAAGAGTTAGCAAATAGTATGAAAGAAAATGCCATCAAAATGTTTTTAAAACGCACATAACACAAGGAAGCATAGATAAGTAGGACAGTTTTGAAAAGTAATTTTGATTGTGTTTATATATATATATATATATATATATATATACATATATATACATATATATATATTATATATCTTTTTTTTTAAACCAAGTAGAGACTCAAAGTTTCACGTTTTTCTCTGCATATGGAAATGCCCACTTTTTTTAGTGTAAGGATCAAAATAAAACAATAACATTTTTTAAAAGGAAAGATAAGACACCAGAAGCAGGCAGCAAGTGAACTGGGAGTCTATTACAGTGGCCTAAGTGAGAGTCTTAGGGCTAGAGAGACAGTAATCCTAAGCCTAGCCTCTTTTCTTGTTGAAGAGCTATTCTCAATAGTTTTTCTTTCTGTCTAGGCTAAGAGTCATTGTTTCTGCAGTTTCTGAGCACTCCTCTTGGTGGTGGACTCCTCTGACTGGCTGGGTATAGTAGAAAGAAGGGTCAGTTTGGTGGCTGAGAATCTAGATTCAAATTACAGCTTTGTCACTGGCCTTCCTTGAGCAAATAAGTTAGCCTTTCGCCTCAGTTTTCTCATCTGTAAAATGTAGAGGTTGGTTAGAGGATTTGAGGACCAGCTACAAATCTGTGATCTTGTGATCCCACATGATCTTCCTTCCCCTCCAGACTACAGGCAGACCCCAACCAGGAATTAGGGCAGCTGAGACAAATTTCATTGTTGGCAGAGGGATGTAGGGATGCCTTTGTCAGACTGGTCCATCATGCCAAAAGAGTGGGACAGAATCTAGCCCCAGCCTAAGCATGATGTACAGTCTCAAGGAGCCAAGAAAGAGAAAGTGGTAGATGGTATGTGGTAGTAGGAAAAGTTTGGGGGAGGTGATGCCATGGAGTACATAGCCCAGCAAAGGACCACAAGGAAATAAGGACGGTGGGCCAGAGCCCATTGTATGCATCTTGAAAATGCATAGTTGTTTGCATATTGTCTCCTCCATTAGAATGTAAGCTCCTTGAAGGCAGGCTCTACGTTTTTGCCTCTCTTGGTATCTGTAGTGCTTAGTACAGTGCCTGGCACGTAAGTATTTAATAAATGATTGTTGGGTGTGAGGATAATCTAGTAACATTTGGAGCTCATTGTTAGAATGAGTCGATGAACCACTATGCCAGATAGCATTACTTTATTGCCCGAGTAAATTAACTCACAAGGAGTTAAAGTAGCCTTTGGTTTTTTAAATAAATGCAGTGGACCCTGGAGAATTGTATGTGAATGTAAACTTTGAGACTGCAAGATGTCCATCACTACATCTTGGTGATTGGCTTTTTTTTTTTTTACTAGGAGCAGCACAACATTTATTTTTATTTCCAAATGACGGATCTTTGCTAGCTTGCGGTAGTTTTTTCTAACTCTCACAATCAAATCTTCAGATGTTATTTTTCATATCATATCTAGAACTTGAAGGACTCCCAAAGAACATCTAGTACAGTTGCCTCACTTTACAAATGAGGAAACTGGGCCTTTAGTGCCCAGAGTCATACAGCTGGTAAGATCTGAGGTCACATTTGAACTCAGGCCACTGTTTATGTTTTAAAGGAATTCAAGATCCTGAGACTTTGTGGGACATCTGTGTGTAGTGGGAAGACACCCACTGTTTTTGGAGCTAGGGTTTGAATCTTGCTCCTCTTACCTTACAGCTGTGACTTTGTGCAAGTCCCATAACCTGTCTGGGATTTAAATTCATCTGTAAAAGAAGGGGGTTGGGCTAGACATCCCCTGATGCTCCTCCTTGTAGTCTTTTGATTTCCACACCCTATATCCCACTGATCCAGAGGTTTCTATGTGAGCTCTATGGAAGGTAAGAGACAGCTGTCCTAAATGAATATGTAGAAAACAGGGGAAGAAATTAGTGCTTTTTACTAAATGATTCTGAGGATTCTTGGCCACACTCACTGACTTCCTTTCGGGGTGCCTTTGTCATTTCAGTGCCTCCACCACTGCTCCTAAGAAGACAATTCAGACCACTCTGACCAACTTGGTTTTAAGAGGCACAGACGCAATTGTCCAAGAAACACAGCAGAAACTGGGTACTTTCCCCCCCTTTCTAAAATGACATGCTTTTCTAGTCTGAATCCATTCAGTATTTGTAGATAGTAGTAGTAGTTAACCAAGTCCTCATTCAAATTGTAGGAGGCCATATACTTAACTACCTATACGAAGAGTGTGGGCTAATCTCATGTTGAAAGTTACTAAACCTCCTTGGGTCTTTCTCCATCTTTACAATGGTACCCCTGACATTGGACACGTTGTAATGCCCATATATTATCTTAAATATAATCAGTTCTCTGTATATAGGCGCTCATCCCCCCACTGGCAAAAAGTCAGTACCTGGCGTAGGAGGGGCTTAGTAAAGATAAAGGAATAACAAGTACTAGTGCATGAATGGGCTTGTGCAGAGAATAACTTCTTATCTAGCAAATCCTAAATGAAGGGAGCCTGCCCTCCTGCCCAGATGGCCTGGGTTTCAAGGTCTTTCTCAATGTTCCTCCTCCTTTACTCAGGCCTGAATTATGTGTGCCAAGTTAAAAGGAAAAGTAATGGACTTATAGTTTCAAAGCATCAAGTTCTGAATTTTATTGGGATTATTTTTTTTGTGTCCTACAGGTCTCCCACAGAAGAATCAGTCATGTTCGGAGGAATTTAAGCAGTTAATGGATTTGCCTACATTTGGAGCAAGAAACCTCAAAAAACATTTGGCCAAATCCAAATCACCAGGTACCTTAATTAACAAATACTATTAAATTTTTAAAATGCACACTATGTACCAGGCATCATGTTCAATCCTGGAGGTTTAAGTACAGGGAATAAAACAATTCATACTCACAATGAGTTTACATTCTGACAGAGAGGGCCATAAGCTTATGTAAAAATGTATACCGTATAAATACAAAATTAATAAATACAAGTGCATACAAAGCAATTAAACATAAGATAGTTCAGTGGGGAGGGCACTTGCAGGTGGAGAGAACTGTCTCATGCAGAAAATGGTGCCTAAGTTGTGTCTTAAAGGGAGAGGGACTCATAAGCAATGAGGAGGAAGTGTATTCCAAACATGAGAATGGGTGATGCAAAGGCACCGAGAGGTAAGGTGGAGTGTTGAGTAAGTGTAAGAGGAAGAGTAATTAATAGCCACAGAAATTGGAAAAATAGGATAGGGCCAGGTTGTGAAGGGCTTCAGAGGCAGAGAAGCCCTGCCCCCTCTCTTCTGGGAAACCCCTAGAGCCAGTTGAGTGGGGGGGAGGGGTGTCAAGTGATCAGATTTTCAATATATACTATGACGAAAATATCTTTCATCCCAGTACGTAGGCCACACTAGAATGGTGGCTCCTTAAAGCAATGAGACCAATTAGGAAGCTGCTGCAATAATCTAGGTGAAAAATTATGAGGGCGTAAGGTGGCAGCTATGAGAGGAGAGAAGGGGTCAGATGCAAGAGGTACTGCGAAGGGAGAAATAGCAAGATTTGGCAAATGATTGGCTACATAGCATGAGAGAGAGATTGAGGAAGCCAGGATAATAATACTGAGATTAGAAACCTGACACACTGGAAGGATGGTGGTGCCTTCAATAGAAATAGGGACATCTGGAAGAGAAGAAGGTTTAGGAGGAAAGATAACAGCTTCAGTTTTAGACACATCAGGTTTAATATAGGTGGTGCTGTGGTTAGAACACTAGACCTAGAGTCAGGAAGACCTGAATTCCAATGTAACCTCAGATATGCAATAGCTGTATGACCTTGGGCAAGTCACTAAACCTGTTTGCTTCAGTTTCCTTAACTGTGGGAATGGGGATAATAATGGCATCTACCCCACAGGGTTGTTGTGAGGATCAGAAGAGGTAGTATTTATAGAACACTTAGCACAGTGCCTGACATGTAATATAGATATGCAAATATAACATATAAATGCTAGCTGTCACATCCTCGTTATTGTCACCATTGTTATTAACATGTCTCAAGAACATCCCACTTGAAATGTTCATTAGGCAATTGATGGCTCGGCACTGAAGCTCAGGAATGAGATGGGGTTAGATATAGATCTGGTAGAAATGTGAGCAGAGAAAGGGGTCGGGGGGAGAGCTGCTTTGAAGGTATATCTGCTTCTTTGCTTTGTTGTGTTCTAAGACGGATCCTTGGGATGAACCTTAATTGAGGGTTTATGTTTTAGGAGCGCTGGGAAACCCTTGTCCTCCCATCCAATCTATCCCTGCCTCGGCTTTGCTGAAACAACAGAAACAACGTATGTTGGAAATAAGGAAAAAAAGAACAGAAGAAATACAGAAACGGTAATAGCAGCAGTCCCTGTTCCCCATGCGGTCGGTGTACCTCATTAATGCTTAGGCTGGCTCAGGGAGGTAGAGCTGTTTGAGGTCTGATGGGAGGTTTGTTACTTTTTAGACTTTTAAGTTATTAAATTTCTAAATGACCGTTCCTGTGCCCTGATGTGAGATAACAGCATATTTTCTTTTATCTATTTTATTAAGTATTTTCCAATTACCTTTTATTTTTTGATTCTTTTGATTTATTTTTTGATTATTATTTGATTCTAGTCACACTAGGAAATGTTGCTGGACACAGGTATTAGATATCTCTATTCTCTAGATAACCCCAACTGCTCCTATTCTAGCTCCAAATCTATAATGTTATAATCTTTTAAAATAAAAATATTCAAATTGTGTGAAATATGTACAACTTAATTCCATGAAAAAATACATTTCTTAGTTGGATTAAGAATTTAAACATCCTAGAATAAAAGGTAGAAGCTAGTAGTGACTTCTGTGTGCTTATTTGTTGTTGTTTTCTTTTTGGAGAGGGGAAGGCAGGGCAATTGGGGTTAAGTGACTTGCCCAAGGTCACACGACTAGTAAGTGTTAAATGTCTGAGGCCGGATTTGAACTCGGGTCCTTCTGACTCCAGGGCTGGTGCTCTATTCACTGCACCACCTAGCTGCCCCACTGTGTGCTTATTTGAATCATTTGTCACTCCATAGAGGAAAATGCTTTGACATCAGTTTATTTTTTACCTGGGCATTGGTATTACTCCAATTCTTCCCATTCTTCACTATTAGAATACATTCTGTTTTCACACAGCCTTTTATGTGTTTATTTTGTTCTTGCACGTTTCTTTAAAGATTTCTTGAAAGTACAGCTGGAATCAAAAGACCAGCTTCACCTTCCTCTTCAGAGAAGTCCCCTTTGCAGTCTCCAAGGTCGGGGGCAGAATTTCCCAAGGTGAAAAGAACCCTAAGTCCACAGACTCCCAAACTGGGACGAGGATTCTCAGAAGGAGATGATATTCTCTTCTTTGACGACTCCCCCCCACCAGCACCAAAACTGAGTGTTTTCGCAGAAGCTAAGAAGGTAATTGCTGCCTACCCCCACAAAACTTGAGCTTGCGTTTCAAGTGGTGAGTGTGTACCTCAATACTCTACTGTGGCTCTAAATAAATATGTATTTATAGTGATTAGAAATGAAGAAACTTGGAAAAAAAGTTGACATTTCTCTAGCACTTTATGGTCACAAAATGTATTTTCCATATCTCATTTGATCCTTCCAGTGACTGAGCCTGTGAGAGCTAATACCAACACCATTATCCCTGTCCGCATATCAGAAAACAGACTCGGAGGCTTAATGACTTGCCTACTAAGAATCTTAAGGTGAAAGAAGGGTTTGTTGCGCGCACACACACACACACACACACGCACACTCTCTCTCTCTCTCTCTCTCTCTCTCTCTCTCTCTCTTTCTCTCTCTCTTCCTGAAAATATTAACAGAAAGGAAGTGTATGTATTTTAACTTTCCCAGTATGGAAAGATGAAAGCAAATGAGGGTAGGTGACTAAATGACTTAAAAAGATTTGCATAGTCCATAGAAAAATAGTCCCAGAGCAAGCAAAGCTCAGAAATGAACTGAGTTTGGCAAGGAAATCTAAGAATAGCAAAAAAGGAGGGATTTTTTTTGTTGTTATGTTGGAGGAAAGATCAAACAGAAATCTTATAAAGGGACTGCATTTCATGTTGGATGGTGTAATAATAGATGGTGTTGTGAAGATAGAACATTTCAATCTTTCTTTTTTCTGTCGAGGAGTATGGTCTGTGGGCTGGAAAAGGGAAAACAGAGCGGACTGGTAGGTAGTTAAATGCTAAGATAATCAAGGAGGTAAAAAAGAGAGCAGCTGTCCTACTCAAGTCAGCTGGCCCAAATGAACTCTGAAAGGCAGCCCACAGTCTGGTACAGTTGATTTGAATGGGTTTTTTGTTCTCCTTCCTTTTTTAAGACAATATTTTGTCCCTGAGATTATTTTTGCTTAATCTGTGTGAAGGCAGCCCTATTCTCACAAGCTCCTTTTCCCTCAACTTCAACCCTTGCCCTCCTATTTGCCAACTCTTTCCCTGGTTTTGGAGTTTTACTTAACTTATTGATTCGGTTTTCTTCACTAGTTAGCTAATTCTTGCCCTTTTACTCTTTTTATCTTCTCCTTTTCATTTAAGTGCTTAATTCCAATTCTGCCCTTCTTTCCTCTCCACCAAGTTCTTTTGTGTGAAAGTTTTTCTCTAGTTTTCTTTTTCTTAAAAAAAAGATTTTCTTTACCTTATTTTCTTCAGTAATCCTTTTCTGTCTATTCTAAATTTTTATTATTTGATTCATGGTCTTAATACCTATTTATTCCTTTAATCTCTGTGTTTGTCATGGAATTAAATCTTCCAAAGTACCAAGCTCGAGTTCTTTTATGCTTAATGCTATTGTAGATCTTGTTCTCTCCAAAAAAAAAACCCACAAAAGAGAAATTATGCATCAGAGATGGAATAATTACAGCTACCTCCATAAAACATGAAAACATCAATCCCTTCAGGAACTTGTGAGAATAGAAGCATTGCCCTGTGGTAGAAATTTCCCTGTTTCCCCATTTGTTCAGTCGAATTAATTCTACCCTCTGCTTTCTCCATGATAATTTTCATTTGTATATAATCTCCTCTCTGGATCCATGCCCTTGCATGTACCTCCTATAACTCTGATTTCCCTTCTTCTAAGGCATGCTATGCTGTTGTCCAGGGAGGAACAGAGGTAGTGAGTGGTCTTCTTGTGCACCCAGTCCCTGTAGATGAAATCCCTGGTAATGTCTCCATCTCTCATTACAGGGTATATATCTCGCGTTGTGGGCATATTCTTCAGATGAGCTGCATCCACTGCTAAATCACAACCTCCCCCTTTGTTTCATCTTGTTTCAGTCCTTCCCTTTGACATGTCACCTCTCCTCCTATAGTACCTCTTCTTGCTGAGAGACTACGGGAGTTATTTTCCTTTTGTTGCTTATCTTGGACTTGATTAGGGGACACCAACATTCTCTATCTTCTGCCTCCCTACTACCTTTATGTACCTTCCCATTCTTCAATTCTTTTCTTTTCTTTTCTTTTTTTTTGCTTTTTGGAGGGGGGAATGCAAGGCAATTGGGGTTAAGTGACTTGCTCAAGGTCACACAGCTAGTTTTTTGTGTTAAGTGTCTGAGGTCAGATTTGAACTCAGGTACTCCTGACTCCAGGGCTGGTGCTCTATTCACTGCGCCACCTAGCCACCCCTCTTCAATTATTTTCACAAAATACATTGATTTAGCTGTTGGGCAGGTTGTCAGATTTAATTCAGGATTTCTTCACTGTGACTTCTTTCCTTAAATTCTGCTTTAATCTTTATCTCCTTGTTACTTTGTACCTGGGTCCCTCCATTGTTGTGGGTTTTTTTTAACCCCTAGGTGTCCCTTTTTCCTCTTTAATAGTCTTCAGAAATGGCATAATTTATTGTGTTACTTGTTCTTTCTTAGTGGTTGTATTTATTTACCTTTCTCATAGTTCTGTTGTCTGAGGTGTTTGCGAGTCAAATCTGTCCATGTCTCTGTTTGTTTCTTTTTGTAGGAATGTTTCTAGCACTGACCTTTCTCATGGGTGATTTGGCTTAGATTGGCAGGCTATGTCTTTTTAGGT
This sequence comes from Pseudochirops cupreus, assembly GCA_028627135.1. Lineage (NCBI taxonomy): Eukaryota > Metazoa > Chordata > Mammalia > Diprotodontia > Pseudocheiridae > Pseudochirops > Pseudochirops cupreus. Next base: position 454,657,141 of record CM053581.1, read on the forward strand.
CTCTTCCTGAGTTCTTTTGCTTTTCCAAATGTATTAATCTATTCCATTTTCTGTCTTCTGGTTTATGCATTAAAACTCATTATTAGAATTTCTTTTCCTTTCTATTTGGAGATCTTTCTCTTGGCCTCTTGCTGAATTTGTTGTTTGCCATTAGAATAATTACATGTAACCTCTCTGTGTCTTGGAGTTTGAACCATTCTCCGTCATATTGATCATCATGACTTTAACCAGTACGGTGGAAAGGAGAAATGGATTCAGAATTAGAGGAATTAGATTCAGGTCTCATCTCTACCACTTACTACCTTATCTTGCCTTTGGCAAATTCTGTGGGCATTAGTTTTTTCATCTGTAAAATGAAGTTGAACTGGATAGCCTCTTAGTTGCCTTTAAGCCCATAAATTGCATTTTAGAGTTCTGAAAGAACTGGTGGATATGAAAGACCATCAGGTATCTTTGAAAGATGATTTAAAAAACAAACGAGGAAATAACCAAGATTGGTGAAGGGCAAATATCTGTTATTTCAAAAAAGGGAATGGAATGGAGTCTACAAACCGTAGGCCATGAGCTTAATTTTAATTCCAGGGAAAATTCTAGGATATATTATTAAGGGATAGTTAAGGAACACTTAGAAGAAAAATTATAAAAAGCCAGTATAACTTCATCAAGAATGGGTCGTACCAGACTAGTCTCCTGTCTTTCACCAGAGTAATAACCTGGTAGATCATAAACATGTTGTAAATTTGGTTTACCTAGGTTTTTAATAGAGCATTTGAGAAAGTCTCCCATGTTATTCTTGGGGAAAGGATTGAAAGATATGGACCAAAGGATAAAATAATTGGGTGGACTTGTAATTGGTTGATAGCTAGATCTCAGGAGAAGTCATTAATGTTTGATGTTTTCTTAGGCTTTTAGTGAAGAATTTCAAGCTATATGTCTCTGACTTTGTGATATTTAACATTTTTATCAGTGATTTAGTTAAAGGCATATATAACACACATTTGCAGATGATACAAACCTTGGAAGAATTGCTAGTTAGAATCCAAGAATATCTTGCTTAACAAAGCTGGAATAATGGTCCAAAGTTAGTAAGATGAACGTTAATAGGAACAAATATAAAGTCTCATAACTGTTCAAATCACCTTCATAAGCACAAAGTGAAGGATGAATCTAAACCAGGGATGGAGAACCTGTGATCTCAAGGCCACATGTGGCCCTCTAGGTCCTCAAGTGCAGCCCTTTGACGGAATCCAAACTTCACAGAACAAAGCCCCTTACTAAAAGGATTTGTTCTATAAAACTTGGACTCAGTCAAAAGGCCGCACCCAAGGACCTAGAAGGCCACATGGGGCCTCGTGGCCACAGGTTCCCTACCCCTAAAAACAAGTTCACTTTTATAAGATCTAGGGGTCCAGTGGGTTATAAGCTCACTATATAGCAACCGAAAATATACTCTTAGGCTGAACTAGGAGATGATGGATAGTGTCCAGCTCCACCAGAAAGAATGAAGAGATTCAGAACATGCCATGTGAGGCTTAGTAGAAAGAATTAAGAATCTTTAGCTTGGAGAAGTAAAGACTTAAGGAATAGGTGATAATAGAAATGCCACTGTATGGATGAGGGATTGGAATTGTTCTGTTGTGTCCCTGGAGAACTGACCTGAAAGTCTTGATTAGAAAAAAAAAATATGCTAGCAATTGGAGCTCCCTAAAGTTGGAATGGGCTGCCTCTTCAGAGACAAAGGCTAGATGACCACTTACAGAGTATATCATAGAGCAGAGTCTTATTTGAATACAGTTTGTACTGGGCGGCCTCCAAGACTCCTTCTAACTCTGAGAGTTAGTTTCCTGACTCCCTGGCCATAGCACCACACTGCCACTGAAGAGGTATGGAGGGGAGTGGTAAATCCTTTCAGGGTTCTTTGTCTGAAATGAATTACTGGACTCGGCTATCTTTTGGTAGAATTACAAAGTTTATTATTACGCTTTGCCGCAGGAGAGAAAAGGTTAAGAATAGCCTGCAAAGTGCAAGGGATAGAGATGAAGTTTTTAAAGCCATAAAACTGTCAGTCAGAGGTTGATTATGCTAACTAGATGGGCAAGGGTGGAGTTTGGGAGGAGTTTAGGAGTGGTCAGTGCTTAAAGGGACATACACTTTTTATAACAACTGCGCAGGCCAGGCGTATTGCCTATAATTCATTGGGAAATCCCCCTAAGGGGGGCCATAAGGAGGTGTGGTTTTTGCCTTGACACATCACTAGGTACCTTTTTGGTCAAGGCTGGATGAGATAGGTCCAATATGGCTGTTGGGAGGATAGGTTTGATTGTTTCAGGAGGTGCCAAGTTTGGAAGTTAAACTGATTAGGGATCCAGGAGATACCATATTGGGAGCGAGTTTTCTCTTCTAATAATGTTGTTCAAGGTTTTTGGGTGCAGCTGGCCACTTAGAACAAAGGAGGTCTCCAAACTAAGGGTTTAATGATTAAATGCTTGTGTGATGTACTCATAGGTAACTGTATCTAGGCAGACTGCTAGCTCAGGGAAAAGACTCTTTTGGCTGGGGGCAGGGGAGAGGCAGAGTTAATGCCTTTATGGCTGGGGGAAAGTGTGACTTTTACAACTTAATTGCACAAGCTTGTTACAAACTGATGTTACATACATAGGTACCCGAACACAAATGAGATTTTACAAACTGAGGTTACAGACAAAAGCATTCCAGACCCCATCACCGAATAGGCTGTGGTCCTTCTGGCCATGACACATATTGGCACTGCCTCTTTTGCGATATCATTGGCAGGTATACATCCAGGGATTTTAGAGGTTGCAAATTGGGGTCAGCACTGAGAGGAGAGATGCCATTTTATGTCTGGTAGGCTTCACATGTACCCACATGTGCACACCAGCCTAGACTAGCATACCGAATATTTCTCACGGTTGCTAGCCACACACCCAGATCTGATGTTCTGCCTGAGGTGGCGGACCTCGTGTACTCTCTGACTCAGCAGGTTATGCAAAGCAGGACAACCCAACAAATTGGCATGTGACTTTGGGGCTTAATTGAGGTCCCTGGATCCGGGCCTTAAACAGAAATTTGTACGGGGCACTGTTTATTGTATACTTATTGTTACTGTATCCAGTTTCTCCCTTCTGTCTTCTAAATAGCTACAAAATTGTTTTCCTAAAGCACATGTCTGACCCTTTAAAAATCTCTAGTTGCTCCTGCTTTCCTCTAGCTCAGAGGTTCCCAAACTTATTTGGCTTACTGCCACCTTTTCAAAAAAAACAAAACAAAACTACTCAGTGCCCCCCTTGGAAATCTACTTTCTTTAACCCTTTAACAGTTTGGGTTTTTTTAGGAGGGGAGATTACATCATTTCAAAAAAAAGTACAACTTTTTTAAATGACATTTTAAATTTAATAATTTATTGTAAATTTGTGGAATTTTTTCCTGCATTGAAATTTTGATGATGCAATTTTATATCATGTAACCTGCATAGTATTGTTTTATAAACAAGTCATTACACGCATGACATGGCATATTCCAGCCAATGCTTGCTGGATTCTGTGACACACTCACTTGCCAACACTTGCTTTTTAAGACATGCAGGGGGACTTGACATTTTTACTGCTATCTTTAATTTTTACATCACTTACATTTGCCGATAGACACTCCCTCTCCATGCCCCCTCCCCCACTCTTGGAATGTTCTGTCTTCACTTCTGCCTCTTGAAATCTCTCAACTCCCTTCAAGGCTTAGCTCAAATAGGACTTCCTACAGGATGCTTTTCCTGATTTCCAAAATTATTAGTGTTCTCTCATCCCACCCCCGTGAATTTATTTTGTAGCATCTGTTCATCTGTGTATGTCTCTCCCCAGTACAATGAAGGAAACAGGGCAGCAAAATGGAAGCTCTTTGATCTGCTAACTTCAGAACATGTTCTGTTTACTTAGGGAAACCTCCATTCATAGTACAGTTATCAAATCAGAAAACAAGTAGGGAAGAGTGAATTGTGGAGGGGAAACATTTTCCTGATTTAATTCTCAAATGGGATGAGTGGGTAAAATAGGACAAGAATTAGGAAGGAATAATAAAGCTCTCTACTAACTAGAACCTTCATTCACAGATTTTTTTTTTCTGTGCTCTGCTTTTAGGAGAAAGGTACAAATCACAAGAAGACAAACTCAAGTTAGGAACATTACTTATATTTAGCAAAACTAATATAAGTAAATAAGAATTCCAGTGTTGGGAGGAGAGGGTCAGGGCACATTCAGCCCGTTCTCTACCTCCTAGAGGAGTTTTTAACTGGGGTCTATGAATTGTTTCCTTTTTTTCGAGGGGGGGGGAGGCTGTATTTCAATATAATTGGTTTCCTTTGTAATCCTGTGTATTTCATTTTATGCATTTAAAGACACTCATAGGCTTCATTAGACAGCCAAAGGGGTCCATGGCAGAAAGAAGATTAAGAACCCTTATTCTAAGGCTATATCGGTGGTTTCCTGTGACATTCAGAATAATGATCCTGAGATGCTACAAGATAGGTCTGCTGTAATCAAAGAGGCATTGATTTTGCTTCAAATGTACTTAGAAATGTGGGGAAATGAATGCAAATATTCTAGAATGATTTTTAAATGAAGTTTGAAACAAAAACATCTCTCTGTACGACAGAATCAGTTGATCAAGGAATCCCAGAAGTCACCAACATTTCCTCCTTCCTAAAATGACCATACCCTAGAGAGGCATGATCTGCGTATTGGGGTTTTTGTTTGTTTTGGTTTTTATGCCCTCTCTCTTTTTTCTAGTTAACGGCTATTGCCAAATTGAGAGCCAAAGGCCAGGTCCTTACAAAAGCAGATCCGAATTGCATTAAACGGAAGCAGTGTGACCTTCAGAGCGTAACAGAGCGTGTAGAGAAAAGCACCTCATCATCACCAGGTAGAGTAAATAGAAATTGCATAGAGGGTAAAGAAAAGTGGGGCAAAGAAAATAAATGCCTTTCCAAAGTAGGATGATTCTGAAAATTTTCTTCATTTGATCAATCAACAGCCACCCCTCCTCTCTTGTTTACTCTGGTTTTTTTGATAGAATTAGTTCAAAGTTCTTCCAAAAATATATTTTTAAGGGAGTGTTCCATTAAACTTTTTTTTCTGTAAGAAGCTGAATTGAATTTCTGCTGTCATCATACTGATAGATTTTTATGCCTAAATTTACATAACCTAAGAGTGATACATATTATATGTTTTAAATATTAATCCAGAGACCTCTCAGAGAGATAGACACACTCTGTGACTCCATTTTTCAGCCAAAATTCTAAACTGAGCTGTGTTGTTTAACATGATCCTTGTAGAAAAGAGCATCAGCCTTTTACTAACATAAATCAGCATTCAGGGCAATTATCTGGGGCAAAGGGGATTTCAGAGGGTCATAGCCTTATAACTGGAAAAGACATTAGAGGCCATGTAGTCCAACTCCCTTATTTTACACTGGAAACGAAGACCCAGAGAAGCTCAGCAGGTGAATTGCCCAAGGTCACACACGGGCATAAGAAACAGAGTAAGGAAAGGAGTAAGATTTGAATTCAGGTTGTTCTGACTCTCAAATCAGGTGCTCTTTCCATGGGACCACAGCCTCTTCCGAAGAGTTCCTTACAAATAACTTTCTATCTCCCATCTTGGTGCCTCCACTCAGACTGGTCCTTGCCTGGGCTCCATCTGTCAGAAGCCCCAGATTTCTTCTGAGCTCACCTCTAGGGCTATCTTCTGTATTAGGTCATACCTCATTCCCCCTAGCTCCTGGTGCTTCCCCGCAAAAGTTATCTTGTATTTATTTTATAGGTTTTTTTTCAATCTAGTGGATAATATGTAAGGTCCTTGAGGGCAGGGTCTCTGTTATTTTTGTCTTTGTATCTCCAGTGCCTGGCACTGATGGGTTTGTTTGTTTGTTTGTTTTTTGCTTTTTGGAGGGGGGATGGCTGGGCAATTGAGGTTAAGTTACTTGCCAAGGTCATACAGCTAGTGTTAAGTGTCTGAGGCTGGATTTGAACTCAGGTCCTCCTGACTCCAGGGCTGGTGCTCTATTCACTGCACCACCTAGCTGCCTCTCTTTTTGATGGTTTTTAAATTATAACTGGTATTTTATATTACTTTAATGTTTCAGAAGTTTAAGACCAGGGGTCTTATTAACTTACCAGTTTACCTTTCTATAACCTTTAAAGATTTATAAGGCACTTTCTTCACTCTGACAACCTTGTGAGGTAGGGAGTAAAAAAATTAGTATAGACAGAGAAAAGAAATCTTAAGGAAATGAGGTGACATGTCCATGGTCAAACAATTTTGGGGAGGTAAAGTCAGGATCAGAAACCAAGTTCTGATTGGTTCTGATTGCTACAGTCCTATTTCCCCTGTGCACTGCTTTCCAGGTCAGATTTGCCCTTAAGAATAGAATGGTTTTAATATAATTACATAATTATTTATATAGCATGCTAAGGTTTACAGAATGCGTTCTTTACAACCACCCTGGGAGGCAAAGAAGTCGGTGTTACTGTCCCATTTTACAAGTGAGGAGACTGATGATCAAAGCAGTTAGTGACTGGCCCAGAGAATGCCTTGGGCAGTGGGAGGAGATTTCAGAGAAGTGAGATAAGGCAGGGTGATTAAGTAACAGGCCATAAGGAAACCAATCCCGGAATATCACTGCAAAACTAAACACTGTAAGGTGATGCTTTTCTCTCTGCTGTAGCTGAAGATGACCCCATAGCTGAAGATGACCCCGAACCTGCGCAAAAGAAACGTCGAGAACAACTGGCCTACCTGGAGTCTGAAGAGTTCCAGAAAGTTCTCAGAGCCAGATCCAAGCACACCGAGCTGCTGAAGGAGGTAACAGCCTGGCACAAATGTTACCATGTTGACTCACCCCAGATTAACGGGCCAGAGCCCCAGGACTGTGCATGCCTTTACTTGCCTTCGGCAAACAGGAACTTGTGGGATATTGGTTTTTAAGGCACTTGCCACCCAGCTACTCGATACCACCTAGTAACTAGTGTGGCATTTAATTGGCTACTATATGAGAAATTATTTACCAAGGCACCCCATTAAACAGAACAATGACCATCAGTCCAGCACAACCCTTTTCTTCAGTGATAGTGGCAAGCTAGTGAAGAGAGGGGGCTGAGAAAAATAGCTTTTAGGCTTCAATTAGCACTTTCAACTACTGTCATTCGTGTAAGATATTTTTCTAACAATCAACAAATTACCAGGCTTATATACTGGGTGACAGGATACAAAAAGATCTTGACAGGCTAGATTACTGGGCTGAATCTAATATAATAAAATGGGAATTTTGTATGCTATAAGAACAGTAAGAGACAGTGGGATGATATAGCAGCCAAAAGGGTTAATGGAATCTTGGGATGCATTTAAGAGAGGTATAGCTTTGAGGAAGAAGGAGATGACCCTACAGCCATATCTGCCTTGGTCAGATCATATGTGGAGCATAGGAGGGCAACCAGTTTGGTGAGGGACCTCAAATCCATATCATAAAGAGGGTCATTTGAAAAAATTGGGAATATTTAGCCTGGAGAAAGAGGCAGTGTGCTGCCCATGGAGGCCCATGCACTCTCAGAGGTACTGGTCCCTTTGAGCACCAAGTCCTTACAGATGAGACCCATTGTACAGTTCTTATCTCCCCTTATAGACCATCCCGATGGGAGCATTCTTCAGTGGGACACCCCTTCCACCAGTGAATTGGTATTGCCACCTTTCTTTCCTGTTGCTTCTATCCCTCTACTTGCCACCTCACTCCTCCTGTATCGTCTTTTCCTGAAACACTGTTGTTTAGTATTAACTGGATTTGGATATATTACCCATACCTGTTTATTCTCTGTCCTCTGTGCCTCCTTCCGTTCTGAAGTTTATTCCCCAAAAACACATCGAATCATTTCAATGCAGGGTGTTGTGAGATGTAGGCCATAGTGTTTCAGCTTTGGGGACATTTTTCAGAGGGATTGTCTAGCGTCATCTTGATGTTCAGAACATTTTCAGAGCACCTGTAGTATGTTCTCAGTTGTTCTTCCTTTTCTTAGATGTTTGACTCCCCTTTCAACTCTGTTCCTCCAGGCCAACACAGACCTACAGGAACGCTATTTTGAACCGCTGGTGAAAAAAGAACAAATGGAAGAAAAAATGAAAAATATTAGGGAAATGAAATGCCGAGTGGTAACATGCAAAACGGTGAGTGAAGAAAGTCTCCTGAGGGCTCAATGTGGTGACTGCATAAGATGCTGGATAGTCCCTGAAGTGTGTAGTCTGAACAGATTTCTTTTGAGTGTGTCTGGTTTCGTTGGTCTTGAAAGCAAAACACTCATGAAAGCCTAAGAATTCTGTTTTGCAATCACCCTGAGTAAGCTTCTTTTTTTTTTCATAATTTTTTAAAATTTTGCCCTTGTTCCTGCTAAAATTTTGGAAGAAATAAAATTCATCATTTCATATTACCTTAGATGAACTCCTCTGGTGTTACACAGTGGTGGAGCGTTCCAGCACAGTTTGGCATTTGTCACCCTGCCCCCAACACTTTCTAATACCTTTTATTCTGACTGTATTGCTCTGGTGATTGTATCTTTTGTGGTTAAAATTGAGTAACTTGATAAAGCGTTCAAAGGATAGGAACAAATTTTCAAAACAAAATTTCATGATAACTACATGAAAATATGCTCCAAATCACTAAAATGTGAAAAGCGCAAATTTAAGTGATTCTGAGGTTTCACCTCAGCATTGACACAAATGACAAAAAATGGAAACAGTCATTTTTCCAGAGGACCGTAATATGCTCCAAATCACTAAAATGTGAAAAGCGCAAATTTAAGTGACTCTGAGGTTTCACCTCAGCATTGACACAAATGACAAAAAATGGAAACAGTCATTTTTCCAGAGGACCGTGGAAAGATAGGCCCACAGATGCATTGTTGGCAGAACTGTGAAGTAGTCCAAACATTCCGTATAACACAAGAAAGTAACAAAACTGCCCATATCCTTTGACTTCACTATTACTGGGTATATACCCTAAGGCAGTCAGAGAGAAATGGAAATTCAGCCTATTCATAGCAAAGCAGCATTATTTGTTATAGCAAAGAATTGGAAACGTAGTACATTGCCCATTCATTTGGGTAAAACTGAAAAAAAAAGGATCTGTTAATGTAATGAAATAATATACAATAAGGTGTGGCAGATATAAGGAGTTTGGAAACATGGGAAAGGTTATATGAATTGATGAAACTTAAAATGAGCAGAACAAAGAGAATGGACCCAGTGTTTATAACAATGTAAATGAAAAGATCACTAAAAGGAAATCCCATTAATTGAAAAGCCATTGACGATCCTGGAGAACAGATAATTGAACATAACTACTGTAAAAGGGCAGAGGTAAAAAGTCTAGTAGGAAAGAATATAAAAGTTTAGCAGCTTCCCTTAGGTGACATGATGGTATTCCATTTCCAATTCTTCTGCAATGTGTGATTGCTACATATCTTACTCTATTAGAAAACCCATGTGAGGATGCCAAGATCACATAGATAATAAGCGTCTGAATTCAGATCTTATTGATTCCAGGCCCAGTACTCTGTTATACCACCTAGCTCCCCCTTATTTTTTGTAATAGCTATCACTAAATCTTGCATGTTTAACATTTCTGTTTGTCTTCATGAAATAGAAGAAATTGGGTCACGCATGACAAAAAGTTCTCCCAGGGATTAGTTGTAATTGAGAAAGCTCAGGATGATTGCAACTATTAGGAATAAATGTAAAGTCCTGTATTTAGGTTCAAGAGTGGACTGCAGGTTCATTAGTCAAATGGCCAGTTCCAAGAGGCCATCTCATCCAACTTAGACCTGAAAGAAAATCTCCTCTTAAATAAACCACTGTTGTCTAAGATAGAGCAAATTGTTAACAAGTTGTAACTTAGATTGGGCCTGAATCTGCCTCTTTAGCTAAAATCTGGGACCAAACACAACAAATTTCAGAATTCTTTTACATGATAGTCATGAGGATAAAATGCAGTAACATATGTAAAATGATTTGCAAACCTCAACACACTCTCTAGATAGTGATATGTAGCTTTATATACTACTACTGTACTGTGTGTACTATGTATATAAATATATATATATATAAACTACATATATTATTTTTGTATTTTATTTATATGTACTTTACATACTGGGGTATGTAGCTATTACTATGCTCTGTGTGTGTATGTATGCGAGTGTATAACTGTTATTGTTGTTTTAAAGCCCTTGGTTTAACAATGCCATGTTGATTTTTGTGTAGTGCAACTATACCCATTTTAAGCTCTTGGAGACCTGTGTCAGTGAGAACCATGACTACCACTGGCATGATGGTGTGAAGCGATTTTTCAAGTGCCCCTGTGGAAATAGAACCATCTCTCTTGACAGGCTACCTCAGAAGCACTGCAGGTATGGGGTTTGCCTGGGCCCTTACTTCTGTATCTTGGCACCATTATGGCTCTAATTCCTTTCTGTTCTATAATGTTGCATAGATACAGTCAGAGCCATTGTGTGAGGAATAGCTTTTCAGTCTCTTATTTGCTTATCTTATGATGGTTTGGGAGGAGGTGATGCCAGTTATAAAATTGGAGCTTCTGCTGATGCTTGGGACTGAAATTAGAGTCGGAAGGGTAGGCAGTGGCGCAGGGAAAACTTGGTGGTATAAAGAATATTTTAGACCTCTTTTTCCTGAAAGTGAAAATTTTGGAATTAGTTTTTAGGTATATAGATGGCTTAGTAAAATGCTTAAGATAAAGGTCCCCAATTGCTAGCTGATCTTTACTCCCCCAAAATGATTTTGAAAACTGTGGCAAGGAAGCTTTTTTTTGTTTATATTTTAATGTAAAATTGTAATATCAGCTAATAATAATTTCTCTATACTGAGAGAAAGCAGTGCCTAAAATGCTCAAATGCAAGAGCATATAGACATGTTTGCTCCCCAGGGACACTCATTTTCAGAAGAGAATGGAATATGTGGGCCTTCGGATCATAGGTTCAGAGCTGGAAGTGGACCTCAGAACAACCAACCCACCCATTTTACAGATGTGCAAATTGTGGCCCAGGGAGTTTAATAGTCTGGCTCAAGATCATGCTGATAATGGGTGTAGAGGGAGGGATTTAAACACAAGTCCCCTGACCCCAGAGATGGTACAATTTTCCACTCCTGCCTTTGGGCTTGTTAGGTTGTAGACTTTTGACTCCGAGGTTGAGGGATGTTTCTGGTCTTGGCTGGGTGTCATAGGAGTAGGTGCTGGCAGTAGCATCCATTTTTTGCCTGTAAAGACAAGAATTAGTGCTTCTCATCCTGCTTGCTTCAAAGATTTGAAATAGAGAATAACTCTAAAGCTCAGAAGGAAATTGGAATCTGGCTTTTCCTGGCCTTTGTGACTGATAGTTTCTTGTAAAGTCAACAAATAATTGTTGAGGGCTTATTGTATCCCAAGCACCGTGCTAAGTGCTGGGGATATAAAGAAATGCCAAAGACATTCCCTGCCCTCCAGGAGCCCACCTTCTAATGAGGGAGACAACATGCAAACAGCTGTGTACAAACAAGATATAGGCAGGATTAATTAGAATCTCAGGGAAGGGACTAGCATTAAACACACTCTAGTCTTTTGTGCTCAGGTCTTACCTTGTAAGACACAAACGGTAAGGTCTGGTGAAGAAATCAATATTTCATTGTTATGGTTGACCTACTTTCCCTATCCTTCATCCGTGGCAATGTCATGACCTCTCTGTAGAGAATTCATGGACCAGTGTGTTTAGGAATCTGTCTGGTGCTGATCATTTTGGGTTACAGAGCAGAGGGATATGCTTGGTCCTTGGACCCAACAAACTGTTTTTTGAATTGAAAGAAAATAGAGAAAAAGACAACTCATTATCTGGACCAGGGGTGGGGAACCTTCAGCCTTAAGGCCACATGTGACCTTCTAGATCCTTAAGTGTGGCCTAATTTGGATTCAGTCAAAAGGCTTCACTTAAGGACCTGGAAGATGACATGTGGCCTTAAGATGGTGGGTTTCCCATCCTTGATCTAGACAGATTTATCCTTTCCCTTTTTCCCTCTTATTAAAGTCAGTATCTTGCCCATGTACACAGTGCATGTCAGTATGATCCTCCTAAGACTGAACTTCAGCCCAGTATCAATCTACAAAAAAAAAATGAAGTATTACTTATTAGGGCCTGGCAAGAACCTAATTATGATTTGAGAATCCACTCATAGAGTATGTGACTTCTAAAAAGTTGAAGGTCTTTTGACAGATCATGAGAAAGCTCCTTTTATTTAGATTTGTAGAGTGACCTTCAACTTGGATTTCATACTAATTGGCTGTAACAGCAGACACGTTAGAACTGATAAGCCATTCTTTTGGAAAGATGTCAACAGAATTTATTATCAAGTAAATGCTTAGTGAATATCTAGGGAGAAAGGGGATGCTCACAAAACACTATCATGGCTTCATGCAGAAAGGTCAAGCCAAACTGACCTTATTTCTTTCTGTTTTTGACAAGGTTACTAAATTGGTAGATCTGAACAGTGCTGTATGGATGGTTTTCCCTAGATTTTAGCCAAATGTTATTTATAGAGATAGTGGGATATGGGCTGGATCAGTGGTGTCAAACCCCAAGTGAACCGGGAGCCGCTGAACTGTACATAAAGGATCAGTAGAGTCTGGATCCAGGAAGAATATGATGAAATTTAATAGGAATAAATATCTAAAGTCTTGCCCTTGGTTTTAGTAGATTAATTTCATAAATACAAGAGAGGGGAGATAGGGTTAGAAAGCAGGTTGTCTGAAAAAGATACGGAAAATTTTGGTGGGCTGCAAGATTAACTAATTTTAGTGTGATAGCAGCCAAGAAAGCTCATGTGATCTTGGCATTAGGAGAGGGGTAAGAAAGAGACCATCCTATTGTTTTCTCTCTAGTCACACCACATCTGAAGCAGTGTGTTCAGTTCTGGGTGCTACATTGTAGGAAGGGTTGATAAGCTGAAGAGTGTCTAAAAAGAAGTCAGTCTATGATGAAGGGCCTCAAGTCCATGTTACATAAGGATTAGTTGAAGGAAATGTAGATGTTTTAGCCAGAAACTGAAAAGACTCAATGGAACATGATGACTGTCTTCACATAGTATTTGAAGAGCTATCTTGTGAAGAGAGGTTAGAGTTGATTTGCCCCACAGGATAGGACTAGGAACAGTGATAAAAGTTAAGGGAAAACTTACTTACATTCAGAGCTTCCCAAATGTGGCATGGTCTGCCGTGGAAGGTAGTGAGTGCCCCTTCCCTTGAGGCCTTGAAGGAAGCGTTGGCTGATCGTTTGTTGGGTATGTTACAGTATGAAGGCTTTTTAGCCCTGGGCTGGCCTCTCCATATTACTGAAGTCCCTTGCAAACCCCTACATTCTATGATTATTAACATTTTAAGAGTGTAGTCATGTGTCACACTTAATAATTCAGACTTCTCTTTTATTCCAGTAATTGTGGCCTCTTCAAATGGGAAAGGGATGGAATGCTAAAAGTAAGTAACATGCAAGTTGCTTTCAAGCTCAGTTATTTCACCTTGTTTTAGCAACCAGTACAAAAAATGTTGGTCAGTCTCTGATTAAGAACTTTTTTCCTTTTTCCAGGAGAAGACTGGACCAAAAATTGGTGCAGAGACCCTGTTACCAAGAGGAGAAGAACATCCCAGATTTTTGAATAGCCTTAAATAGCCCTGTCTTCAGTAGTTAACATACCACCTACCTCACTTTTTGTGTCTCCAGAAAAACAACCTATTGGTTCAGTATTGACCATAAATGGATACTTCTACAAAAGAAATTTAAGCCAAAAAGAAACACCCGCTTGCTTACTTTCACTGGATTGGTCTGAGAGCTGATATTGACATTTAAAATAAGAGATGAAGACAGAAATATTTCCTGTTTTTTTCCCCAGGGACTGATGTCTAAATTACTGAACTCAGAGAAAGCACACTTCCCAACTAACACATTCAGTTTTAGCCGAGCTATCTGTCTTCTCTTGTACAGGATAAGACGTTACGTACAAGGATAAGAAGTCTGCTACTACTTTTTGAACACGCAGTGGTGAAATAAACAGATCCATTCCTCTCTCTGACCCAGACAGTTTTTTCTTACACTCAAAGTGGAAAACAGGTGGTTGGTTTCTCTTCCTGTCATCTCTGTTTTGCTTTGTAACCTTGATCTAGTCTTTGGACTTTATTTTTCATTCTCTGCGCAATAGCCCTAAGAATACCAGCCTCCTCCCTCTCTGTGACTCCCAGGGAATGAATGGATGAAAAAGCCTTTTAAATGCTTGCTGTGTGCAAAGAAACACTGAAGTGTTTTTGATTCAATGATCAGCACGCTTTATATGGCTTATAGGACCTTGCTAAAGAAAGAGATCGTTTTTGTTTTTCTCCAAAAAAGAAAAAGGTCAATGAAATTTAAGACCCTCCATCCCTCTCCAGTACAAACTGTGAAGGATTGTTAAAATATGACTCCTGAAAGCAAGTAACTCATTGCCTGTAGAAACCTGTCACACAGGATTAAAACAAGAGGGAGCAACTGTACATCTAGGGATGGGGGGACCTTGAGCTATAAGATTTCTGTTTACCAAGTCACTCTAAATTTGTAAAGTAGTAGGTGGCTGCCTCGTTTCTCTTGAAGTTACATACCTCTGCACTCTCCAGAGTATCACATCTTCAAGAAAGTATTTTTATTGTCTACTAATGAAGAAGACTAATCATTTATCTCAGCTCACTGAGCCATAAAACACTTAGAAACACCAAAGCATTTGTGATGGCTCATTTCAAGTGAATGTGCTATTCCAGCTACTAGATGAAAGCAGCTGAGTCCTTGAAAGCATTTTGCAAGCTCTTCTTCAGAACCTGAACACACAGCTTTCTGAAGATTCTCCTGACCCTTAGGAACACTCTGTTGCTGCACAGCAAACCTGTTTTTCTTTTGAGCAAAAGGAGAGACCAGATGGACTGGAGAGAGCTCCATATTGTTACCAGGATGGTAGAAAGACTCATAGTGCTGGTCTTTGATCTTAGTGGCTAATTGATGGCCTTAGCTATTGATCGAGGTTGGTAGAATTGATTCTGGGATCCAGTGTTTATGTATGAATATTCATACAGTGGTAATAAAAAGCTTACTTCTCACAACAAGAATGAGCCATACAACTCCTTTAACCTTATTCTCTGCAGTGTATTAAATGTTTCCTATACTACCTTAATAAACATGTGTCCTTTTCTTAACCTGGTCATTGGTAACTTGAGTTTCTACAGTATTTAGATTGTCAGAGTAGATATTCATCTTGGCTTTGTTAAACCTTCCAGATGGATTGTTGAAGTAGAACCATAGAATTATAGATTTAGAGCCGGAAAGGCTCCTTGAGGTCATCTAGTCTAAACAATTTCAATTTGTAGTTGAGGGAAACAGGCCTAAAGAAGCTAAAGTGACTTGGCCCCAAAGAAGTAATTGTAGTTGGGATCCGAGCCTCTGATTCTCTATAAGTAATCATTCAAAAAGGGGAAACTGGATGATGAAGAAGATTTAGGGGCAGCTAGGTGGTGCAGTGAATAGAGCACTGGCCATGGAGTCAGGAGGACCTGAGTTCAAATGCAGCCTCAGACCCTTCACACTTACTAACTGTGTGACCTTGAGCAAGTCATTTGACCCCAATTGCTCTGCCTTCCCCCCTCCAAAAAGCGAAAAAAAAGGAGATTGATTTAGAAGTGGTACTCCTTGTGTTGGTCATCCCTTGGGTAGCTTGGGGGTATTGTTTTAAGTAATGTTTAAACCTTTAATAAATGTTTCTGGAATTAATCACATTCCACATTTAGGTTGGGAAGTAATGTGCACTGAACCATAAGTCAGAAGCCTTGTTTTCTAGCTTGAGCTCTTCCTGTCTCCAGAAAAGTCAAATCTCTGGACCTCAGTTTACCACCTGCAAAATGAGAAGAAGTCCCTTCCAATACAACCTTCTGTGATTCCGAGTGAGGAATGGGGGAGACATGGATTGGTGTCAACTCACATGAGAAAAAAAAAAAGATCTTTAGGTGGCCACAAATAACAAGCTAACAGTGTGACATGACTATATTTATAGTAGCATAGTCTCCAGATGAAGCACCTAAGTCATGTATATTGGCTCCCACACAATCAGGATGAGAAGAATATGGAAGCCAATTCATGAGTTTGCTGCAACAGCCGAGCCCCAGTCAGAAGACAAGACAGCAGAGATCACCATGACTGTCCTCAGAGGACTGAACAGCTGTCATGTGGGGAGGGAATTTTGCTTATTTTGTGTCTCCAAAGGGCAGAACTAGAGACAAATGGAAATTTCAGATGGCAGATTCAATTTGATTACATGAAATGAACTTTTTTTTAAAAAAAGGGAGCTCCCCATTCCTGGAACAGTTAAAGTAGGTGCTGGAAAGCTAACCTCATAACCTCTAAGATGCTGTGATTCTACCTTCATGCTCACTTAAGACTCATGAGATCCTCGAAAGAACAATATTTATGGAATCAAGATTTATTTTAATGACCTGTGAGTGTTAGAGGGATAGTAATTATGAGCTAAATAGAAGGTTAAAAAAAAAAACAATAAATGCCCCAAAGCAAGGTTGGCCTCTGTCACCTGGCGGCATTATTTGAGGTGCTGAAAGAATGTCCCACTGCCTAAAAACATCGCATCGACATGCTTAGAATTTTAATTTTCCTTCCTCTGCCATGCTTATTTCCTATCTACTAAAATAATTCCTGGGAATAATTGTTATCCTTAAAGTTATTCACACTAAAGCTTTGTGACTTACGGCTTTTGCCATGTGGAGAATATGGTGTTCTTGGGCAAGAGGGAGATGATAACTGGGAGAAAAATGGCATAAAAACATGAAAGGCACATTTTTTCAATTTTACAAATTCTCCCTATTACTGATTTCTAGCTTAAATGTGACAATACCGAGATCCTTGGCAGTGTTTGCTTGAGTGTGGTTTGCCCTGCCAGGGATATTGCTGGAATTTAATAAAGTATTTGAAAACTTCTGTGGTATAATGGAGCCCTTGTTAAGAATTTGGGGTGGGAGGGAGGCAATAGAATTCATGGTTGAGCCTAGTAAACATTTCGGGCCAGGATTATTAACCAGAACCAGACTGCGAAGTCTGGCCACTGAAAAGGAAAACTTCCTTTGACTAGTCCCCTCACCAAAACAACTGGTTTTTAAAACTCTCTATGGTGCTCTGTCACTTAATGGAAATGTGTGCATGGAAGGCCTATATAAAAAGTGATGCTCATTGGTTTCTCTGTTAGCATGATGTGGAAAGAACCTCCCAGCCTTGCTACTTGCTGACTGTGTAACCTTAGGCAAGTCATTTCCTTAGCTTCTTGGATAGAGAGTAGAACTAGATGTGGACCTGGGCAACTTAAAAGCCTTATTTGGCATGTTTACTCCCCTAATTAGACCGAGTCCTTGTGGCCAAGGAATGTTTTTGCCTTTCTCTGTATCCTCAGCACTTAGCCCAGTACCTAACACATAGTAAACACTTAAATGCTTGTAATTTGCTTGCTTGGTTTGGAATTTTACCCATATCTGACTGCTTGTTGATCCATTCATACCTCTTTGAGGATGATTTATCAGTTGTGAAGGGAAGGAGGAAAAGAAATGAACAATGGGAGGGAGAAGTCAACTTTGGGAGAGGGAAAGATACCTCAACAAAAATAGAGATGAAGGAGCAAATTAGGTTATCTGGTGAGGGAAGAGCCTTTATCCATGGAGCTCACCTTAGGGAACCCTTTGGGCCCAGAGATGACAATGATGGCAGGAGAAACCAGATTATCTAGGTTTTCTAGGGCCTAGAGGCACTTCCACTTCTCCACAGGTATTGTTCTTGAGGTGAATAAACAGACTATCTCAAGGATCCAAGCCCTTCATGATTCAGGTAGATGCACTAAGTCACCATTCTAGGACTAAAGAGCTTCTGAGACCTACTTCCCTTAGTCTAAGGGAAATAATTTACTCAATACTTGGAATGAGCCCTTTGGGCAGAACTGACCTGGTGAGTGATTGGAGGGTGAGAACTTCAATCATGCCTCACTCTTCTGTAACCAGTCAGTCCTTTGCACCCCATCGATCACTGCCTTCACCATTAGGTGAGACCAAGATTTCATGAGCTACAGCTGACATAAACGTTAAATGGTGTTCTTCAAAATTCTTTTTAGGTATGTCACTGATAAAAGCAGCAAGGTCAGAAGGAATCTTGCCATTTTTTTCTAATGCACAACTAAACATGTGAGTTTTATACCTTTAATCAGATGTTCAGAGCAACCTAAAATTCAGAAGCTCTGCTGATCTGGGTTGCTATCTAGCATCTCTCAACAAAACTAAGCTTGAGAATTGGGACCTTATTGAATCTATTTTTTTTTAATTTCGCTTCAGCTCCTGCTATAATGCCCTGTACACAGTAGGTACTTATTACACATTTGTTATTTTGATTCGACCTAGCTCAGGACTGGCTTCGAGGACCCAAGTTCCCCTCTAGGTCCTCAAGTCCATCCCTTTGAATCCATTTGGATTTGGATTGGTTTCTCACCCTGATCTGGTTTGCAGGCCAGTGCACCTATAGTCACAGACAGGCTGTATTACCTGCCTAGTCATCCACCTCCACCTCAGTTTGAGGTATGGGTCCAGAGAATCAGAATTTCAAAGTTGTAGAGGACCGCTGAGGTCTTCTAGTTCCACCACTACACCACTGCTGAATACAATAGCTAGGCAAGACAATCTATCATCCTTGGCAAGGTCCAGTAGCAGAGAATTTTTTTTTTTTAGTCTTTCTGTGTTAGGGAAAATGCATCAGCCATGGTTTTTATCTTTATAAACTTTACTGGAGAATACTGGGCTGAGCCAGCAAGCACCTATGTCAGCTTGTCAAGATGTTTGCTCCTTGACACAATTTCAAACAGTCAGGAGGAGGGAGGGGGACAACAACATAAAGTATGTATATGGCCTCCCTTCCCATTGCAGTTGGCCCAATAATCCTGAGAAGGGACTGGTCTATGACCTTTCTTTACAGTCTCTCTTTACAGCATTCTAGTGAAAAAAAAAAAGACCACAGACCTCTCAGTCTAGACTGGGTCAGTGGCATAAACCATCGTGACTTAATGCTTCTTTTGGTAGGATTTACATTTAAAAACCCATTTGTTTGTACGTACGTAATGGTTTCAGTCTCATCAGGTAAGTAAAAACATTAAAGAAATGTGAAGGCATCAGCAAAGTCCCTGACTTCCATTTTTTCTATTGCCATCACATTTTAATTTAAGAGTTTAAAAAAGAGCACATAGTGTTATACTACAATGATAGCTCAACTTTTTAATTAAAAAGTTGAAACATTTACCTCCAGCAACCTGAAGCATGGAATTGGAGTCAACGAGGCATGTGGAGTACAACGTGTTTTCTTTAACGGTCTTCCGATCTAAATGGACCTGAAGGCACGTGAATTGCTGAGGATAGTTTGTTGATTCATTTATTGGGATGTACAAAGACAATCAGACACATTTAGACCAACTTGGGAAATTTGGCTGGGAGAGATTTTTAGTGTGCTCTGAAAAGACAACATGAACAGTGTATATATTTCACAATTTTTTTTAAGCCTTCAGTGTAGTCCTTTTGAGTAACCACCATAGTAGTACAATTCTATTGCCAGAACACACAAGAGAAAAATAAAACAATTTGCCAAAAAAAACCCCAAACAAACCAAAGCCCACCATTGAATTAAGAAATGTAAAAATGTAAATTAAAAAATCAAGTAGAAGAGGCCTTTTGTATATACGCACTCATATGTGACGAGTACAGTCTCCTAAACCTTTCCAGATTTGGGGAATTGGGTGATGGATAGAGGGAGGGATGAGAAACAGGATTGAAACCTCTCAGACAGAATTTATGAGGTAATAGGAAACTCCATCAGCACTTGGATAGTTTAGGTGACCATAACGTCAATTTGTCCCCCATCTATCATTAACACGCTCTTGGTGAACAACACATAGATTTTCTAACCTCTTGGGGGGCATAGTGGAAATTGCCAAAATGTCTCAGCTTGACTCTGGAGTCATCAAGATACTTCCTGGGTTCCTTTTGGTCATTGCTAGGATTGCTCTCTATCTCTGGCTTCTCTCTCCATCTCTTTGCTCCCACCTGTCTTCCTGAACAAAGTCCTCCCCTTCTCACAATATGTAAGATTGTCCTTCCTTTTCCAAATTCATGCTGCCTGCTGTAATTCCTCCATCCAAGCACAAGGCCCTGAATCAGCCTTGGAGGGGCCTGCAGAATCCAATGTCCTGGAGCTTTCTCTGATGAGCAGCTAGCTGATCCTCTGTCTTGTACAATTTATGCTGGAGAACTTCCACTAAAGAGAGCTAATCTCTATGATACCTGGTTTAAGGATTAGAAAAAGAACCTGCCAGTAGAGGAACTGGGATGGAATACGAAAGCAATGAGTAACATTTTGAAGTGGAAAAATGCAATTTTCAACTAATTAGAATCTGGTCCTCCCATGTGCCCATTTTTGCTTAAATTCAAAATTCTCTGTTTCTTCATCTTTTGGATCATATATTCACATACAAGGTACAGTTAGTTGCATGGTATCTGTCTGCTTGTGCTCATTCTGAGGAGAAGATGAATGAGTGTCCCTTGAAATAGTTTTCCTCAACACTTCCTCTACCTTCTGAAAGACTAAATTATCAGCAAGACAAGACAAAAATGTTATCAGCCCCTGTGCTGTTAGCAGAGAGAGACCTCTAGCATATAACATACAGTATGCTATATGGTCCTAGCACAAAAAAAAGCATCTAAATGGAAGGGACACTCAGATTATCCTCAGAGAGGTGAATAAGAGGGTTGATTTCACTCAGAGAGGTAGGATTGGAACCCAAATCTTCTGACTTTCAGAACTGGGGCCTTTTCTACCATCACACTATCAGACCATACCTACAGTTGGTAAGAGCTCTACAGCTTAATGAGGGCTTAACTTGGTGGCAGCAGCTAATCGTTTCTTTGAAAAAGTGTTGCATAGAGTTCCACCATAGTTCCACTAATGTGGAACTCTATTTTGCCTGATTTCATATGTGTAATGGGTATCGTATTTTTTGCCTTTCTGAACGGGTGGAGGAGGGAGGGAGAGGATTCAGAACTGGAAATAAGAATGAAAAAAAATATTATGTTGTAAATATGGTATTCTTCAAATACATTACAAAGCAATCTGGAGCAAATATATATATTTTATTTATTGACGTGGTTTGGGCTCTGTTCCTTTGATCAGCCATCCAGCTTTGAAAAGCAAAACAAGCAGAAACTACTATAAGTTTGGACCTCCTATATTAGATTACTTTGGCTTCTGGACTCTCCAGGACACACAAAAAAGTAAGCATCTGAAAATAAGGAAGAAAAAACCCTGACCTTCCTGGCCAACGGACCAGAGGGGCTTTACAAGGCCATGGGGAATAGTGGACACCATGATGAAATTCTTAAGGGTCCTGTCAGTATCTCTCAACTAGAGCATCCCAGGTGTGTGTGTGTGTGTGTGTGTGTGTGTGTGGTGTGTGTGTGTGTCTGTAGCCAACATTTCTAAATGTTCTTTCAAACTTCTTGATAGAGCTGTTCCCAGCTTGAAGTTAGATGCGATGGCGGTTATAGAGGTATGGTGGGTAAAGACCGTCATAATGCCACTGACGCCATTGTTCAATCTGCTCCCGGCTCCGCTCTTCTTGTTCTGGAGGGGAGAGAATGAGACATTCTGTCACCTATCAGAGTTACAGGGTTTTTTCTGTTTCAGATGTGGAGCCTAAGCCTTTGAGAAGCCCTGAAGCCACACCCTCAACATGTTGGGTCACTTTTCCTTGGGGTAAACCAGCTAGGAAGGAGTTTAGATGAGATGGGCCAATATTGATTGGGATCACAACTGTGGGAACTTTGGATCTCTATAGGCAACTAAGGAAAAAAATTACTTCCTCGTTACTCTTCACATTGTCCCCAATGTGTAAATAACTAAAAATATTAAACAATAAAACAAACAGCCCTCCAAGGCATTAGATGTGTGATCAGCGTGACTACAGCAGTAGAGGCAGCTGGAACTCAGGCATCATGACCCTGATTCATTTCGTTGCCTATGGAGGCATTGTGAGGCCTATCCCTTCATTTGACAGAGAAAGAAACTGAGTCCTAAATAGATTGAATGACTTACCCAGGGTCACATATCTAATAAGTATACTAGGTGAGATTTTAACGCAGGACTTCCTGATTCCCAAGCCCAAGTGACACAGTCAGAAAGACCAGAGTTCAAATCCAGCCTCAGATACTTACTAATTATATGACCCTGGGAAAGTCATTTCACCTCTGTTTGCCTCAGTTTCCCCATCTATACAATGGGGGAAATAATATGGGGTTGTTGTGAGGATCAGATGAGATAATCATTGGAAAATATAGTGCCTGGCACATAATAAGTACTATATAAATGTTAACTTACAATATTTATGAATATTAGGTAGCATAAATGTTTGTGTTATACCATGCTAATTATGAATGTACTAGACACGTGATCACTCTGCTTTTGCTTAAAGACCTCCAGAGAGAAGGTTCTCACTGCTGTTTGAGACAGCTCATTTCAATTTTGTGTAGATCTAGTAACTAGCAATTTCCCTCCCTCATGTCAAGTCTAAATTTGCTGTTCTGAAACTTCCACCCATTTACTCCTAGATTTGCCTTCAGGAGTCAAACTGAAAAAAAAATTTTTTTCTATATGCCAGCCCTTCTGCTAGCTATATAAAGACCACTACCATGTTTTCCTCTAAATCTCCTATCTAGGTTAGACGTACCCAGTTCTCTTTAAGCAATATATAGTCATGTACAATCAGTACAGCAGTTAGAGCTATGAGTCAGGAAAACCTGAGTTCAAATCCAGCTTCAGACTCCTACTAGCTGTGCGTCCCTGGGCAAGTTCTTTAACCTCTGTCTACCTTGGTTTCTTTTTCTGTAAAATGGGAATAATAGAAACCACCTTTTGGGGTTATGATGAATATCAAATGAGATAATACTTGAAAAGTGCCTTAAACACTATGTCAGTGCTATTTCTACTGATCTCTGAAGAATCAAACTCGAAACCCCTCAGTATCCTGATTGTCCTCCTTTCTCACTCTTCCATTTGTGAATGTTTTTCTAAAACCAGACACAATACTCCAGAAGAGGTCTGACTCCAGGGCAAAGTACACATAACATGGTTACTGATTCCTTAGTCCTGGTCACTATGCCCCACAATGTAACTCAAAATCCCGTGAGGTTTTCATTGAGTGATTACATTCCACCTTCTACATCTTGAGAACTTTTTGAACCAAGGACAGTTAGATGTTGAAGTGGATAGAGTGCCAGACCTGGAGTCAAGAAGTCCTGCGTTCAAATCTGCCCCAGACACTTACTACCTGTATTACCCTGGACAAGTCACTTAAGCCTGTTTGCCTCTGTTTCCTCATCTATAAAATGAGCTGGAGAAGGAAATGTCCAACCACTCCAATATCTTTGCTGAGAAAACCCCAAAAAAGAGTCACAAAGAGTCAGACACTACTGAAAACGACAAAACAACAACAAGAAGAATGAACATTTATAGTATTAGGTCAGGACCCACTGAACTATTTGTGGTTTCAATGACCGTGATGTGTCATAAAACAGCACAACATATTAGGGGCAACTAGGTGGTGCAGTAAATAGAGCACTGGCCCTGGAGTCAGCAGGACCTGTATTCAAATCCGACCTCAGACACTTACTAGCCATGGGACCTTGGGCAAGTCACTTAACCCCAATTGCCCTGCCTTCCCCCTGCAAAAAAAAAAAAAGAAAGAAAGAAAAACAGCACAACATATATAAGGATATGCCTGCTAGTTAGAAGTGCCATTCATTCATTTTTGTAAATGCAATTTTCCTTCACATATGGCGACAAATTGTCATTACTGGTTAAAAAATGTATGTGTACGTATGTGCATTTGTAGTTGCCTGCTAGCTCATCTGATAAATACAGTATCCCAGGATATGAAATCCTGATTCAAAGCCCCTGAATGAATGTTAGCTTAATTATGGTGCCCATATTCCCATAGCATATTTTAGAGTCTAGAGGCTAACTCAGATTAATTGAGTTAAATCAGAAATTCAGGTCATGAACAAAATTTGACCTCTATTCTTTGTATAAACCCATAACTATCTGGGCAGGGGACAGTATCTCAGGGTCTAATCAAAGCCATCAGAGTCAAGCTCCCATCTCCGTGAAGATAGGCTAAATTCAGTCATGGGGGTCAGTCAGACTCTCTCTAAGCTTCACTTTCTCCCTCCTTCACCTCCTAGAACAATTACAATGCTCAGAAGCATGGCTGAAGCACAGCTCTAACTCAGACCCTGCATCCTCACCAATCCAGTAAAACATGTCAGAGGTGGGATTTTCTTGTACAAAAAGGGAAAGCGGGTAAGCAGGTAAGCGAGGTGTCCCTTCCCCAGACAGCCTTGGAGATACCTAAACCCCTCAGCTGTCTCCAGCCTTCCTAAAACCGCCCTCAGGAGCCCATAGATATCCTTCAATAAATCTCATTTGAATGGGGAAGTTTTACATATGGCTCCAAGACTCCCCTGCATGTGGGCCCTCCCCATTCATATGCTCTGGTCTTGAGTTTTCTCTACAAGTGCCCTCCCTCACACACATTTACTGACCATCAGATTCCAGGTATGGGAAATGTGCTTAACCACAGTCAAAGGCCTTCCACATTGTTGGTCCTTTCCCACTGACCATCTCCAATGACTTTCAGTCCCATGCCTCAAGTCCCTTGTCCATCTCTCCCTTTATGTGTTCCTTAAAGCCCATTTAGTTTATTAGTCCACTGTTGAGAACATGTTTATTCCTAGATTTGGCCCAGTATTTATTGGGCTTTTGACGTTCATATTCTCAGTCATGACGCAATTTGTTGTGAAAGAAAAAATCATGACTTTTTCTTGATGTAGTTGTCTTAGATAATTTGTTACTGAGTCATTTTTCAATCGCATCTGACTCTCCATGATCTCATTTGGGGTTGTCTTGGTAAAGGTACTGGTGTGGTTTGCCATTTCCTTCTCCAGCTCATTTTTACAGATAAGGAAACTGAGGCAAACAGAGGTTACGTGACTTTCACAGTCACACAGCTGCTAAGTGCCTGAGGCCAGATTTGAATTCAGTCTTCCTGATGCCAGGCCTGGTGTTCTAACCACTATACCACCTAGCTGCCTCATAGCCCTGTTGGACAAATATTAAATTTCCCATCCTTGCTAATGGCAATAATATTTAACTGGTGTAGGCAGTTCCCAAGGAGAAACTTCTTATACCAGGGCCAGTGTTCTACAACATCCTCTTAGAGGGTTACCCAGCACAGTGAAAAGTTAAGGAATTTACCCAGGGTCACATAGGCAATGGGCTGTCAGCCTTGTGAAAATAGAACTAGTCTCAGAGACAGAAGCAGCTGGGTTCAAGTTCTGCCTCTAATATCTATTGGCCACATGGCCCCAGCAAGAGCTTCCTCCAGTGAAGTCATGAGTCTAGTCCATGCTCATACAGCCAATATATGTCAGAAGGAGGACTTGAACCCAGATAGTCCTGACTCCAAAACCAGGTTTCTGTCTACCAGTCCAAGCTGCCTCTTCTTTAAGTATTTGTTGCTGTTCATACATTTCAGTCACTTCCCACTCTTGGTGACCCTGTTTGGGATTTTCTTGGCAGAGATACTGGAGCGGTTCGCCATTTCCTTCTCCAGCTCATTTTACAGGTGAGGAAACAGGCAGAGTTAAATGACTTGCCCAAGGTCACACAGCTAGTAAATGTCCAAGGCTGAATTTGAACTCAGAAAGATGAGTCTTCCTAACTCCACAGCTGGTACCCTATCTACTATGCCACCTGGCTGCCCCTTTCTTTTTTTTTAATTTTTTGCTTTCTGGAGGGGGAAAGTAGGGCAATTGGGGTTAAGTGACTTGTCCAAGGTCACACGGCTAGTTTTGTGTTAAGTGTCTGAGACCAGATTCGAACTCAGGTCCTGCTGACTCCCAAGCTGGCGTTTCCCCCACTGTGCCACCCAGCTGCCCCTCCCCCTTTCTTTAAGTAATAATATTAACAATAACAATGCTGAAATAACATCAGAGCTTATTTTTCCATGTTGTAACTGGGAAGAGGACGGAGTAGAGGACCTCCTGCCTTCTAATTCTACAATCCCACCAATCTTTTATTTTTTTAAAAAAACAACAGACTGACTCACTAAGTCTCGAGTGAAAGGGGTGAACCTCCAGGATATGTGTATTTTCTGGTTAGTACTTTAGTCTAAGTATTCTAAATGTATTCCCAGAGAAGCCTGTATTTTCAACGAGTGAAGTCAGTTCCTCGGTTATGTGTCTTGGCTGACAGCCTCTCAGCAAGGCAGTAAGCATGCACTTGGTGCTGCCCTCTCACCTCTGAAGAGCATTAATTGGCTAAAGGCTTTCTAGGCTCTTTGATCATTTATTATTTTGTTCTTTGTACACAAGTTTTCTGGGTAAAAGGACACTTCAGAGCTGTCCAGAACAAACAGGTGGAGAGGCCAGTGACCTCAGGAGTACATGACTGACTGGCTGCCTCTTAGCAGTACACTGAGCCTGCCCCAGTGCAAACAGATTAAAATGGAGGTAGTAAGGATCAGAAGAAGGGAGTCTACATAAAAGAAACCCCTTTTAAAAAAATTTATTTTTAATTTATGGAATAAAACAAGCATTTCCATAACAGTATATTTTTTAAAAAAGATGTTGTACATGAAACTGCAAATTATTATGTACAACTTGCCATTCCTTTTAAATATATAATAAAATTATTGTGTAAATTTCTTTTTTTCCTTTTTTTCTTCCCTCCTCTCTCTACCCTAGAGATGGGATGATCAAACACAAATAGATATATATGTAAAATTATCCCGTGCATACATCTATTTGTCATTCTTCCTCTGAATGCAGATAGTGACTTTCCTTCTATGTCCTTTATGGTTAATTTAGGTATTTAAAAAACTCAAAATGACTTATTTGCTCAAAATCTTTCTTCAAACAATATTGTTGTTACTGTATACAGTATTCTCTTGGTTCTGCTCATTTTGTTTTTCCTTATTTCAAGCTACTCTTCCCATGTAAAAGCCTTTTAAAGGATATACTATCTGTCTTTTCCTCCTTCCCTACCCATCACATAAAACAGGGGATGGAAATGAAAGTTACATGGCCTCCCTTTCACTTCTACTCTCCCTCAACCTCACCACCTGCCAGTTTCCTAGGAAAAAAAAAGACTCCTAATAAAAAGCCCTTGGAATACTATTAGTTCCATTGAATAGTTCTAGGGCAGGAAGTGACAAGACACTTCATTGGCTCAGGGTAGATACATTAAAGAAGTTACAGGTCTTTCCTTTCCTCACCTCTGACATCTTAAAAATAACAGTCAATGTCCTAAACAATCCCTAAAAGATCCCCAAAAGAGAGACCTCCAGGGGAGGTAAAAAAGGAGAAAATGTCCACCTATGTGGCTATTGAGTGCAACGCTGGACATGGAGTCAGCAAGATGTGAGTTCAAATTCTCCTACAAACACTTACTACTGTGTGACCTTGGGCAAATTACTAAAACTCTGCTTTTGTTTTCCATTAGAATATTGGCTCCTTGAGAGCAGGGATTATGCCTTCCTTTATATACCTTGTGCCTAGCAATAGTGTCAGACAGACAGTAAGAACTAGTCTAATTGACTGGCCGAGTCCCTATACCAGTGAAATCACAGGGCCATTCTTTGTCTGTCTGTCTGCCTGTCTTTCTGTGGAAGGTTTGGGGATGGAACTGAAGAACCCCTCTACTGAAATATGCTTATTAAGGGAGCTTAGAGTAGCAAATACACTCTTGTCCTACAGCTGACGCCCCAAACTACCTTGTGGATTTAGCATCTTCTCTAGTTCACAGGCCTCAACATATAATGGATGGGCTTTTAGGTCAACTCAACATCTTCCATAAGTCCCTTTATCAAAGGAGTTTGGTCCTCTTTTCCTCTAAGTCTAACATCTGTTCTGACTTCAGCAACAATCGCATTTGCACACTGGAGGGATTCACTAGGATTATTTGTCACTTGTACCAACCTGAGTAGAGGGTAGAATGGGGGAATTACCAGAAAGCCATATTTTTACCCTGTGAATCTCCACTACCACTTGCATTGCCAGTGCATGCAAAGTCCAACAAGACAGGCCACATTAAGAACTCTCTTGGGTTTTTACCATAGGGTGGCTTCACAACCACCTCATTACTTTGGGGATATAAATCAATATAGTAATACTTTAAGGGTCTTAAATTCAAGTTCTTAGCTGTGGAAGAATCCAATGGAGGCTCGAGCAAGATTATTCCTAGCTCTAACATCCCCTGTGATGTTTTGTAAAAACAGAGAATAAACCACAGGGATTCCCCCTTTTGACAAGAAGGGCAGATGGGCCCTTTCCCTAAACAAGGGAATTATCATAATTTCACTATATAGTATTTTACCGCATAATTGTCATACTTTTTTTTGTCCAAAAATTGGTTTATAACCTTTCATCATGTAATTGCCATGTGGTATAATTCTGTTGCTCACACCACTTAAAAAGTAAACAGAAGCAATGCATTCACCAGTGCCATATGGATATGCATCTATCTCTGGCAGTTCACAAGCTTGGAATTCTCAGTGTACATGCATTGTCAGGATATTTCCAAAAGGCGACTTGTGTGGTTTGTTTAGAGCACTGCAGTACTAAGGATATTGTCATTCAGCCCAATGAAGAGCCATAGGAACAAGGGAAGCTGCCATGAGTAAGTCACATGATATGGTAAGACTTGCATCTTCCTGTGCTAGCTAAACTGTACAGAAGTTTGTCTGCCAGAAATCCAGTTTAGTAATAAATAATTTTTAAGTAATACTGGTACAAAAGTTTTGTAAAAACTTCACATAATGGGCACACCCCACTTTTTTGAAAAAAAAACTAGCATCAAATCTGTGATGATTGTATAGTGAAATACAGTATTTGAAGAGTTCTATACAAGGTCATTTGCTTGAGCTTAAGATGTGATCTTATATAGTACGATTGCAGTATCATTCTGTATATTGTCCCATACAGTACTATCCATCTACAGCCCAGATAAGCTCATAACTTATTGACTGCAGAGAGAGGAAACCTAGCCTGCCAAGAAGTAAAGACATTACTATAATGCTGCCAAAAGCCCCAGTGAGCCCAAGATATCTAGGCTTTGAGGGAACCTGAAGTTTTGACAGAAGTATCTGAAAAATAAGAAACAAAATCTGGGAGCTTTCTACCCAGCTCAGAGCTAACCACAAAAATTAAATGGAACCCCAGAAGTATTTAAAAATTTCTAGACCTGAAACATCAAGACTTCCTCTCAGAACATGTGCATGTATATTTCTGGGTTCGTTTATTCAAAGACTAAAAGGTAACCTGACTGCCTGTTTATATGCAGCCTCATGGGCAGCTAGGTGGCACATTGGATAGAGCACTGGGTTTGGAATGAGGAAGACACATCTTCCTGAGTTCTAATCTGGCCTCAGACACTTGCTAGCTGTATGATCCCGGGCAAGTCACTTAACCCTGTTTACCTCAGTTCCTCATCCATAAAATGGGCTGGAGAAGGAAATGGCAAACACTCCAGTATCTTTGCCAAGAAAACCCCAAATGTGGTCATGAAGAGTTGGATACAACTAAAATAACTGTATAATGGCAACGAAATGCAGCCCAATATGAAATCATTGCTAAAACTTCTCATTCAAACAGGTATTAGAAATCTCCAGAAAAAGAGTGCTAACAATGGGAAGACCTAGTTGCAGTTAAATCTTTCCTAGAAATTGATTCCCATCTAAAGCAAGGCAGTACACTCTTGGCAGCAAAGTAGTGTAGTGGCTCAATGAATAGACTGTGAGTGAGAGGACCTGAGTTCAAGTTCTGACTCTACTACTTACTACTGGATGACCTTGGGTAAGTCATTTAGCTCCTTCAGGCCCAAATTTCCTCTTTTTTAAAATGAAGGGGTTGACTTCTAAGGATACTTTGGCATTTAAATCTATGACCATATGAATGTGCACATAGCAAGAATGATTTCATTCCCTGAATATATAAAATATCTCTGCAAAGATATACACAAAACTCAGTTAAATAACTAACTAGAAAACGCAGGGCTTGGGGGCTTTTAAAAATCATTCCAAGCATCTTAGTGATCAGGTTACATCAATATCCAAAGACCATTGGCAACAATAGTCATGGTGTTGTTATGGGAAGGTTGGTGTCTCTCAATACCATTCATCGTTGGATGATTTGTGTCTATGCATGCACCTGGCTCATGTTTTACAGATCTCTTTTCTAATTTGCTGTTCTTTGCTTCCATCCTGAGGTTAGATCTCTATAGAAGTGTGATAGATAAAGCCTTGGGTTTTTCAAAGCCAAGAGTGGTGGGGAGGACTGGACACTGGAGTCAAAAGTTTGGCATCTGTCCAAGCTACTTGGAAATGAGCTAAATATCCCACTGCAACCATCATCACTACTCATTGAATGAATTGGTAAGACAGGAAAAAAAACAGCCAGGCTCTGCTTCTTCATACAACTCCTCACATTTTCTGTTACTGGGTTTAGCTCTGGGTGTGAGCAGGGAAATTTGGGGGAATGGAATGGACAAGTAGGTGTAGTGATACTGAGTTGGAGCCATAGTCAAAAGGTCTTTGGGGTCCACAAGCCAAATATAGACTCAACTATAGAGATTAATTTCATCCTCTTCCCATCCTCGAAATTTATTCAATGAGAACCTACTATCACAAGACAGACTCATGGATTTCCCTAAGTGTGAGAAAGCTTTCAAATATTTATCTCCAGTCAGGCTTCAGCCCCACATCTTCATCTGCCTACAGATATCCCCACCTGGCACCTTAAACTTAAGATATCAAAAACCAAATTCATTATTTTTCTTCCTTCTGACCATTTTCTTTCTGTGGCATCACCCTTTGCCCATTCTCTAATGTTGGAAGCTGTGTTTTCTTTGATCATTCTCTCTTCTTTATCTCTGATATCTAATAAATTACCAAATCCTATTGATTTTTACCTCTATAGCATTTCTTGTATCAGTCCTCCTCATTCTAAATTCCCATTTCCATCACTCTAGGGCAGGTCCTCCTTACCTCCCATCTAGTCTATGACAAGAGCCTAACAGGTTTTCCTACCTCTTCTTTCACACCTCCAATCCATCCTTCACACTGTTAGGAACCTTCCTGTTCGGCCATTCTTAGCAATATTTTAAGTTTACAACTGACATTCAGTTACCTTCTAATTATTTCAAATAGAGGATAGAACACTTTGCCTTTTCCTCAGACTTAAGTCAAAAGACTGGATCTCAGATAAGATTTGTAAAACACTTAGTACAAAAGAATTGAAAATTGAGGGAATGGCTATCAATCGGGGAATTGCTGAACAAGTTGTGATATGTGAATATAACGGAATACTATTGTGCTATAAGAAATGATGAGCATGTGGGTTTCAGAAAAACCTGGAAAGACTTACATGAAATGATGCTGAGTGAAGTGAGAAGAACCAGGAGAACACTGTACACAATAACAGCAACATTGTTCAATGATCAGCTATGATAGACTTAGCTCTTCTCAACAATACAATGATCCAAGACAATTCCAAAAGACTCACAATGGGAAAATGCCATCCACATCAAGAGAAAGAACTACAGAGTCTGAATACAGATCCAAGCATACTATTTTCACTTTTTTTTTGTTTTTTTTTTGTGGCTTTCCTCTTCTGTTCTGTTTCTTCTTTCACAATATGACTAATGTAGAAATGTTTCCATGTATATAGTCTATATCAGATTGCTTGCCCTCTTGGGGAGATGGGATGGGAGGGGAAAAAATTTGGAACTCAAAATCTTATTTAAAAAATGGATGGTGAAAACTATATACGTAATTTGAAAAATATACTATTTGCAGAAAAACCCCACTTAGCCCATTGCTTGGTACATAAGGAAGAGCTTAATAAATGCTTGTTCCTTTTTCTTTCCCCCCAGGAAAAAGCAGTTCCCTGGTATTTAAGGCTAACTAGACTAAAAGAGTGGCTTTCTGAATAGAGCAAGACCCTCTGGAGTCAAAACGGTGGTCCCCAGTGAATCACATTGATGGGGCTGAGCTTCCAGAAATAAATGGGCAGAATCCCTTTGTTTCAAAACTGACTTCTTCCTTGCAAAAAGTCAGAGACACCTCTACTCACCTTCAGATCTGCCAGAGCTTAGAATACGAAAGATGTGATACAAGTATGCAACTTGGTGCCCATAAAGAGCTTTAAGATACTGGTCATTCTTTTGACCTTATGGAGGTGCAGGAGAAGAGACTTCTCCATTCTGCCTCTCTTCTGAAGAGCAATAGAAAACATTATGGCTCTTTCTATGAGCCACATTGGTTAGAAGGTTATTTTTCCAGTGAGCAGAGGACCAACCAAAGGTCTTTTTTCTCTCTTTCCCTCTTAATTTCTCCGTGAGGAACTGGAAAATACAAGTAGCCTGGCGTCCAGATAAGCCCAATTGGTCTCAGGAGAAGTATCCATTACCATCCTCTTCTCAAAAATCATTACACACCATATATTTTTATGATATTATTAGAATTTCAGCTTCATCATATAGGCATTTTAATGTCTTTGTTCTGAGCTAGAATTTCCTCTGTAATGATAGTTTCCATGAAACAACTCTTAAGCAAAAAACTATATTTAACAGAATTCAACCCACTGAGTACTCTAACAGTCACCAATGTCAAAGATCGCTAGGTGAAAAAACCAGTGGACCTTAACAAATCTGGGGTAGTGTAACTGTGTTAACAGTTTTCTACATGTTGCCTTTTTGTGGCATATCCCTATTTTCTTCCTTGAAGTTGGCATTTGATATTAATTCAAACCAGATATGTTTTACCAGTATAAAAATGCTCAGGAAGGGGGATGGAAACAATGTGCTTTCACTTTACACACACACACACACACACACACACACACACACACACACACACACACACACACACACACACACACACACACACACACACACACACGATACTTACCATCATTCTGCTCCTCCACAAAGTTCTCAAACTCATTCCTTTGCTCCTCGTAATATTCCCGCCTATGCTCATCTGCTCGAAGCTGTTGCCTATTTTCCGCTGTGGAAGTGAATTTACAGAGTTTACAAGGAGGAAGGAAATGCCTAATTTCATAGGAAGACCCGATCGTTAAAACCAGTTATTGCTTCTCATCATATTTCTCCCTGGGGAATAGCAGATTTAGACTAGAACGAAGGAGAGGAAGGGGGAGGAGCCACAGCTAACTTTCAAACCTGCCACAGACTCCCTGGGGAATCCAGCAGGAGGTAAATTATTTACCTAATGAGTGGTCCTCAGCCAGGTCCACTGCAAGATTTGGGGAGTACCACGCTCTCAACAAGGGATGTTTTTAAAATTGATATTACTTTCATACACATTTTCAAAGGCAAGAATTCTACTCCCCGTAGCACAGACAATGAACCGCTTTGTGATCATTCGAGTCATGTGTATTACAGGGAAGAGTTGAAACCTCTGATGAACAGTAACTATGTGACCTTGGCCAAATTGCTTGATGCTCAGTTTCCTCATCTGTAAAATGAGAGTTTTAGATTAAATGACCTCTAAGGTCTCTTTTATCTATAAATCCCATGATTTTTTTACTGTAGTTACAAGGAAGACTAGTCATGAAAAAAGTAAGTATTTCTTTTTCTTCTCTTTTTTTTTTTTTTTGGCCAGGACTTCTGTAGTAAGGATAATTAAGCGACTTGGCACAGACGCCTTTGCATTTCCACTATGCCATGCAGTCTCCAAAGGACCTAAATTGTTTGTTGAAATTAAAGAGAAGAAATCTGAGACATAGCCTGGAAGCAGAGAGGGAGACAGCACGTGTGGGCTATCAGGAAGGCTTACAAATTATTTCAACCAGTCAATCAATCAACAAGGATTTATTAAGCGCTTACTCTGTGGACTAATCGTTGAAAAAACAAAAGCAAAAATATTTCCTGCCCCCTAGAGCTTACCTTCTAATGAGGAGAAGTGTAAATAAATAGCTACATGCCAGATACATAGTTATTGTTCACTGGGGTAGCAGGACTATCACCTGCCTAGAAATCCTAGACAAGATGCTTTGTTGAAATACAACCTGCAATCTCCTTAGAAGTTTTAGCTGCCACACTGCTTGAGAACTGAGACTTCCAGGTCGTTTTCAGATGAATTGATGCCTAGCCTTGCCTTTTAGTGACTTGGACAAAATAACACAATATTAATAATAACTGACATATACAAAGTGCTTAAAGCTTGTAAAGCATTTAACTTATATTATCATTGTTTGATCCAAACTGCTTAGATAGGATAGATAGATAGATGATGGATGGATGGATAGATAGATAGATGATAGATAGATAGATGTACTTGTAAGTGTTTTCTTGTGCTTAAGTTCATTAATACAGGTGTCATAAGCAAACCCCGATTTTTCTTTGCACATCTTCATGTCTCCAGCAAATAATATTTTGTGTTTAATTTTTAAAGTTTAATTGCTAATTTAAAATTTTTGAGTTTTTACATTTGTCAAATGAAAATAATGTCCTTTATGATCAAGTACTCAATAAATACTTGTCTTTAATAAAAAATAAAAGGAAAGCTCCTTGGGCACACAAAGTAATGCAGTGTGTTGGTTACAACTATGAGATGCTGCTTGCCTTTGGTCCCTTGTGGCTGGAGGGGTAACCAAGGAGTCCATCATTCAGCACCATTCCCAGAAGTTCACTGAGTGTAAGTTGCCTAGTGAGACTGAACAGAGAAGTTGCTGTAGAGCCCCCAGTGTTCACCAGGCTATCCTGTGCCTCCTGCAGCATAGGGGGAGCTCATTCCACACACTATGTGCACTGTCTATACTGAGCTCCTGAAAGCTTCAACTCACAGGTCCCTGGCTGGAGCCAGCTTAAAAGGATGGCAAACATTGCCATGTCCCAAAGAAATGTCTGTTTTTCAAGTAGAAACATCTCCAGGATTTGCTTCCTTAGAGCCCTTCTTTTGAAAACTACCTGGTTAATTGAAAAAAAAATTAACTTTTAAAAAATGTGGGAATTTGTCTTGTTTTACTATACATATTTATCACAAGGCTTCTTTTTTCCTTTCTTTTTCAATGGGATGGAGAGGTAAGAAGGACATAAGGTTAATTTTCATTAGTTGGGAAAAAATCCAACTTCATCGAATTTTAGTTATGTTCGTGACATAAAAATTCTGAATCTAGAATTATGTGAGAGCCATATGTTTACCTTCTTATTGCAGCATTCTTTAATTCAGAAAAGATGGATATTTTAACCCTAAACTCCTTAACTCTTTCATTCCCATCACATGAAAAAATTCTATTGTATCTCTCCCATCCAGTTAGTAATCAATTAACTATGTGTTGAAGGTCTGCTATGTACGAGACAGCACGCTATGTGCCACAAGGGAAACAAATTACACACATATGTGAGCCATCTTGGCACAATGAACAGTGGGCCATGTTTGGCGTCAACAAGACCTAGTTTCCAACCTTACTTCTGTCACCTACTGACTGTGTAACCAAGGGCAAGTCACTGAACCTCTCAGTACTCCAGACAACTCACCAAAAACTATAAATTTAAAAAAAACAAATTAAAACATTTTTTCAGTTAACAAAAATCTAAATCCTCTTCTTTACTGCCTCTTCCCATTAAAAGGAAAAAAAAATCAAAATCCTTTTAACAAATGTGTAAAGTCAAGCAAAACAATCCGCATATTGGCTATGTCCAACAAAAATATCCCTCATTTCATAGCGCGAGTCTATCACCATTCTGACAGGAGATGGACAGCAATCGGCAGCACTAATCCTCCAGAAACAGGGTGGGTCATTGTTTTGATCAGAGTTCTCAAGTCTTTCAAAGATGTTTGTCTAAGACTTTAATGTATTAACAATTTGGCACTTCTGCTTCTGTGGAGGAAGTTTCCACACTGGATTCCCCACACTGATAAAATTACAGGGAGACAAAGAGAGAGAGAGACAGAGAAAGATAGAGAGACAGAGACAGAGAGAGGCAGACAGAGACAGAGACAGAGACAGAATGAGACAGAGAGACAGAGACACATGCAGAGAGGCAGAGAGAGAGTAACAGAGACAGAGAGAGATGAACAAATAGAGAGAGAGAGTAAGAGACAGAGAGACAAACAGACAGACTGAGACAGAGACAGAGACGGGGAGAGAGACAGAGACACAGAAGGAGAGAAAGAGAAACAGAGAGAAAAACAGAGACAGAGACAAACGGGGTGGGAGAAAGAGAGAGAAAGAGAGAGAGAGACAGACAGAAAGACAGACAGAGATACATCAACATATCAGAGCTCTTTGATTTTCTCAGATTGGGAATATCTTCTGCCATATCAGATAACTTAGTAAATAGTCTTAGAAAATTGTGTGAGGCTTAGAGAGGTTAAGAAACTTGCTCATGGTTGCCCAGCTAGTAAATGTCAGAGATCTTCCTGATGCCAAATCTAGCACTTTCTCTACTCTGTATCACTGCCTCTTCCAACATAAAATGTTATCTATGGATATGAAATGCAAACATAAAATACATACAATTGCATATCAGTGTATATGAGGTTATACAAATAAACATTGCTGGGTGGTATGGGAAATGAAGAAAACCATAACAAAAATGTATTTTCTCTAATTTCAAATGAATGGAAGTCTCTTTTCTTTATCTTTTCCCCTCAGTTCAACAATTACTCCTTGTGGCTCCTAGGAGCCAGCTCAGGAGAAAGAGACAGAGAAAGGAAGTAACTTGGCACAAACACTGATCAGTGTCCTCACCCACCATTCAGCTCATCCCGGGATTTGATGGATCTCTTGCCTCGCTTCTTGAAGAAATTAGAAGCATCTGATTCCTGGAGGAAGACCTTCTTCTTCAAGTCTGGAAGCAGAAACGTTGACTAATCACAAAAGGCACAGGGCAACTTGTATGCTCTAGGGACAGCTAGCAGGACATGGCAACTTTCCTTCTTTGCTGAACTAGCAACTCTACTTACTTTCTTTGTCTTCTTCTCCAGCTGCTTGCTTAGAGCCCACAGCTGCACCTTCCCCAGCCTCAAGAACTAGGTGAAAATAACACAGAGACAGAGTTGAGTGCAATGAAGCAGCCCAGCATCCTATGGGTAAAACCTTTAACCCACAGCCATGCACAAGGTAATATCCTTAAACTCTGGTTCATCACTAGTTTAGGGAATTCATTCTCTCACATCCAAGCTACAGGACATACCCCCTTCTAGGAAACCACAAAGCTTGTTGCTCTGTGTAATTTTCTTTAGCGTGAGCACACACACACACACACACACACACACACACACACACACACACACACCTTCTGCAGCAGTCTAGAAAATACAATTTCTCCTCCTATGGCATCAGGACAGAAAGTATAGATTTCTTGTCTGTCTTTGCTTTTAAAAGATCTGGGTTTTCTCTGTTGCTCATACTTACTAGCTAAAAGCACAAATGCAGTAAGGCAGAAGAGGAAAAGTATTTGCTTCCAAATCATCATTGCTGGACTTAAGGACTACTCCTTGAAATAATAGAAAAGAGGAAGTAAGTTTTGGAGATTCAGAATCAGTTTGTTCTTATGTCAGGCAGGCTGGGAGTAAGGGAGGAAGGGGGAAGGAGGCTGGCAGAAGGGATGCCACTGGTGAGTAAAGGGGAGGGGTGTGTATTGACTGTGGCTTCAATTGGCTGTTCCTGACTGGGGTACTGGAGATGTTTCAGGCAACTTGAAAACATCTGCAAAGTTGAACTTAGTGTAAAGGTTACTTGGGCACCTAGAACGGCAAAGCCCGTCCCACACCTGGCAGTCATGAGGTCCTAGCCAAATGATGTATTGCTTAGAATGCCCAAGCCAGGAGTCAACTTTCAAATGGCAGAAATTTAGGATTCAAAAAGGCCAAGAAAGTTTTTTGTATTCTGCCAAAGCAAAGCAAAGGTTTCCAATTGATAAATTCTATTGAAAGAGAAGCATCAAAGACACATGGAAAGATTTGTATGACCTGAAGTAAGTGAAGTAAGTAGAACCAGGAAACAATACACAACACACTGCAAATATATAAATGGAAGGAAGAAGGAGGGAAAGAAAGAAAGAAAGAAAGAAAGAAAGAAAGAAAGAAAGAAAGAAAGAAAGAAAGAAGAAAGGAAGGAAGGAAGGAAGGAAGGAAAGAAGGAAGGAAGGAAAGAAGGAAGGAATGAAAGAAGGAAGGAAGGAAAGAAATAAAAGAAAGAAACTGAACATTGAGTTATTATAAGGATTGAACTTGGCCCCAAGGAAGGGATGAGAAAATACATTTTATCTTTGCAGAGATAGGGGAGAGTGGACATGGAACATTGCACATATTATATGACAATGTGTTGGTTA
>CM053581.1:454695836-454706035 GCA_028627135.1 Pseudochirops cupreus
GGGGGAGGGAGAGGGAGGGAGGGAGAGAGAGAAGCATTACTAATCAAACAGAACCATTACAAGGACACATATGATTTGCAGACAGGAAGGAGCGAGTTCAAATTCTGCTTTAGTGACTACCTCTGTGGCTCTGGCAAATCACTTAATCTCTCTGGATTTCAGTTTTATCATTTGTAAAATGAAGGGGTTGGATTAGATGGTCTGTAAGGTCCCTTCTAGTTCTACATCCATGATCCTATGACCTCATATCTCTGAAATTGAGGTTACTTGTACCCCATGGGCTATCTCTAAGCTAATATTCACACACAGAACGTTAGACTTGAAAATCTCAAAATGTTTAAAGAAATAGTAACAGATATGCTCACCCCTCCTTTAGTTAGCTAACAATATCATAAAAACCCCATGTAGCAGGTAGTATAAGTACTGCTGATCTCCATTTTATGAATGAGGAAACAAGTTGTCCTGAACACTTGTCCATGGTCACATAGCTAGTAAAGATAAGAGTCAGAATCGAAACCCAAGTCACTGAAGCCATGATTCTTTCCACTCCACCACACTCCTTCAGTATCACTACTACAATTTTATAATCACCACATTAGTCTCTACCTTAGAATGAGTCGTGATCTCCAGAAGCCTCCTTTTCAATATCAATGTGTGATGAGGAATGTCTACATACTCGAGAGTTTGTCCAAAGCATTTCCATTACATGTCATCCTCACTCTGCCAGGCTCTTCCCTAGGCAAGTAGAGTCAGGGGTATTGTGTGCACGTATCAGTCCCCATTAATGAATCATGAAAATTCATCTTAAAAGTATTAATACCTTTAGTCATTCAGTTAATAAACATTTCTTAGGAGCCAGACACTGTCCTAAGTGCCAGAGATACAAAGAAAGGCAAATGACATCCTCTGCCCTCAAGGATCCCACGGTCTAGTGAGGGAGACAGCATGCAAACAAGATACAAGTGGGATAAATTGGAGATAATGAACAGAGAGAAGGCACTAGCAATAAGGGGAAAGACAGAAACCTTTGTGGAAGAGAAGATTTGAGCTGGGGTTTAAATGAAATCAGGGAAGCAAAGAGTCATAGATGAGGAGAGTAAAAATTCTGTGCATGGAGGACCACCAGTGAAGATACACAGTCTTGTTCAAGGAAGAATAAGGAGACTGGTGTCAATGGATCAAAGGAGGGGGCTGAATTAAGTTTAGGAAGACCGGAAAAGTTGAAGGGGGCCAAGTTATAAGCGGAGGGAAGGTAGTGACATGGTCAAAATGCATTTTAGGAAGATTAATTTGACAGGTGAGTGGAGAATAGTCTGGAGTGGGAAGATTTGGGGAGGGGAGACCAACCGGCAGGCTACTGAAGTAGTCCAGGTGTGAGATGATTGAGGGCCTGCCCCAGAATGTCTGAGAAGGGGCACAAGAGTGGTTACAAAGGTAAAATCAACAAGTCTTGGCAACAGATTGAATGGGGGCAGGAGAGAGGGGAAGGGAGGGGAGGGAAGAGAGAGAGATACAGAGAGACACAGAGAGAGAGACACACACACACACAGAGGAGAGCTGAGGATGACACCTGTGTTTTAAGCTTTGGTGATTGGTCAAGCATTCAAACTCTGCTGCAGAGAGCTCAAACTCTGATTGGCTGTTCCAATTTGCAACATACTTTTGCCTAAAAGACTGTTTTACTGAGAACTCACACAAGGCAAGAGTTCACACGAAGATAAGAAAAAGCAATACAAAGACACTCTCAAGGTCTCTTAAGAACTCTCTTAATTAACTTCAGAATTGATTGTGAGACATAGGAGACACTGGCACAGGACCACCAGCATGGCATGCCCACATCAAAGAAGGTGCTGCAGAATTGCAGTAGCTCAAAAGAAACGTGAGATGCACAAATTAGAGACATCTCTACTCTAAATGATCATATGGACTATTTGTGCACAACCTGCGGTAGAGCCTTCCGAGCTCATATTGATCTGATCAGCTACAGTAGGACACACTGTACCTTGACCCCAACAGAGGGATGTCATTTTGGTCTTCTTTGAGAATTAAGGACAACTAACCAGTCCCCTCAACAAATTCTGAATAAAATATATAAAAATCTCAAGGCTTTGTGTTGTTTTTTTTAAAGAAGCATATATGTTAACTAGGATAGATAACATGAGAAGCAGAATGTCAGAGCTCAAAGGAACTTCTGAGATTATATAGTTAAGCTCTTTTCAGTGCTCTTTATTCCTCATACATTAGCACAGATCTGTCTATGGTTCATGGTCATCCAGCAAAGAACACAATCCCGAGGGAATGGGGTAAAATTAGACTAAGGACTGGCAATTAGGCAAAATTCCAGATCATGGATTCTCTGGGTGAAGAAGTAAGTATAAATTGGGCATCCTAGCCAGCTGGGGTCAGCAAGAAGTACAAAGGAGAAAGGACACAGTAACTGAGGAAGGAGTGCCAAGCCAAGGCAAACTTTGCCTATTTGAAGATTTTTCTTAGGGGTAGACCTCTCCAGATGCTTTAAATTTCAAATGATCTCTAACTACAAGAACAAACTTTCACAGGGTTTCCAATCTGGCGCCTTTTGGGGGCACCAAAAGGCCAACCTCAAGGAACAAGGGCTAGGAAATGTCCCTTGAGGGGACATTCATGGGGAAAGAAACTTTAGTAAGATTTATTTTTTGAAGTAATTAAAAGCTCTTGTCAAAAATGTGTACA
This sequence comes from Pseudochirops cupreus, assembly GCA_028627135.1. NCBI lineage: Eukaryota > Metazoa > Chordata > Mammalia > Diprotodontia > Pseudocheiridae > Pseudochirops > Pseudochirops cupreus. Next base: position 454,698,549 of record CM053581.1, read on the forward strand.
CTTTATTGGTTTGACTCCATCTAAAGAGTAGTGTCATGAGTTTAGCCAGAAGGGACCTTAGAGATGATTTAATTCAGGGTTTCTTACCTTGGAGTTCAATCTAAATGGGGGGAAAAAATTACATTTTTATTTTGACTAATTTCTAACTGAAATTGAGCCTTTCCTTCAATTATGAAGGTAAACCACAAACATTATTCTGAGGAGTCCATAGGCTTCACCACACTGCCAAGGAGGTCCATGATACCAAAAAAAAGGTTAAGAATCCTTAATTTAGTACATCATTATCATTTTACAGATGAACAAATGGAGGTCCAAGGCCACATGGATAGTAAGTTGGAAAGCTGAGATTGAACCCAGATCCAGGGCCTTCCTGTCTCCTTGGTCAGACTTTGACCTTCCTCATTTTCATAGGATAATAAGAGCATTTTACAGTGAGGACTTTGAGGTCCAGAAAATCCAAGGGACTTGTCTAAGGTCCTACATTTCATTTTAAGTCATGTCCTACTCTTCTTGATCCCATTTGGTAATGTTAGACAAGTCATTCAAATTCTCCATACCCTTAGCAACTCTTTGAGAGGAGCAGTGTCCTCATGGATAGAGAGCCAGATTTGCAGATAAGAAGACCTAGGTTCAAGTTATTCCCCTAACTGGCAAGTCACAATTTCTTAATGTCTCCAGGCAATTCTCCAAGACAATAAATTGTGGGAAAGTTCCTAATTTGCATCATTGATGCAAGTTCCTCACCAGGAATCTCTATTTGGGCAAAATCACAGGTCTGGTTAAAAATAAATAAGCAAAAAAAGGTCCACCATGTGTCAGAGCTTGCCTGGCCCAGAAGCAAAAGTTGGAAATAGAGCCCACATTTCCCTAGCTAGAATTGTTGCAATGCCTTCCATGTTCTCCTTGGGTCTTCTTGTAGAACTTGGGTCCCTAGGTCTACCAACAATTACCACAGAAAGCAGGATGCCTAGTTTCTAAGTCCTGGCTTTGCCACTCATCTGTATGATTCTGGGCAAATTAATTAACTCCTCTTTACCTTGGATTTTTCCTGTGTAGAATGAGGACAAAAACAAAACTTACCTGAGTTGCTATGAGGCTCTAATGAGATGAGCATGAAAATGCTCCATAAACAAGGAAGTGCTGTACATATTTGTCAAATAAGGAGGTTGAACCAGAAACATCTATGGTTCTTTCCAGGTCTAAATCTATGACTCTGCGATCTATACACATGTAGTAGAGTAATGCAGTAGGGCATAAAAGATCAGGGTCTGCTGTTAGAAGAAAAGTCCCCAACACCTCACTACTCATATACCATGTTAACTGGTAAATGCTTTCTCTCAACCCTTCAGGATCTTCCATAGTTGGTTGTAACTGTAATAGGTGGTCCAGAGCAGGAACTATAGGAGGGAGGAATAGCAAGATCACAGTCGCCATTACTTCCAGAGAGATAGAAAAGAAAATGGAAGTATTCTATTTGGTGTTGATCAATCATTGGCATAGATTTCCATGTCTCTTTTAGCATTGGCTGATAAAAGGCATTATGGCATCTTGGGTTCACATACTGCCTCCAACACTATCTGTTTGACCTTGGGTAGGTCATTCAGCATCTCTAGAGTCTCATTTCCTCATCTGTAAAATGAGGGGTTGGTCTAGATGACCTCTAAGGTCCTTTTAGGTCTAAATCTATGATCCTATAATCCAGATACCATGACCTGAAACCCTTAACCTTTTCAGTTTTGTGACATCCATACTATATCCCAGGTTGTCCTAATAGGGAATGTACATGGAGTGTTCAAGGAGAACTAGCATACCTCTGACATGAGGGCTTGCTGAGCCCTTTACAAGCCTGCTTATCCAACTCTGGTGCCTACCTGGCACTCAACTTTTACCTGTGGCTCCATGAAGCTGTAGCATGTGCAGTAGTCATACCCCAATAAATCACCTTGGCAGACAGGCTAAACTAGGCTGAGGGTGACTGAGAAGCCTCAAATCTGTTGGTGAGTTATGGGAATGTCTATCCCAAGCAAGCGAAGACTTCCACTAGCAGAAGGTGTAGAGGACCACAGGCCAGTGGGACTCTGACCCCGATGGCTAAACTAGACCTTTAAGGTGTTTGGCCTGCTGATGGGCCTGGATTGGTTCTCCATCCCCCAGGAATAAGCTCAAACACACAGGTGCCACGATTAGGTCCTCAAGATAAATGTGGCATTTACATCCACACCCTGGGAACAGAGAAGTGTGCAATGTCCTCAGGGAAAAACAATTAGGGAGGAGGATTATGGCTCTATAAAGCTTGTGCCTGGAAGAATAAACATTGACTCTATACTTTCACCACTCTGGGAGTCCCATCCCTTTTTCATGCACCCTCTTGCAACCTCTGTGTAGGTGATTCTTTCTCAGCCCTGCTTGGGTATGGCAGGGCTCCCACACTTTCTCAGCCCTGCTGCAGGACAGCAGGGCACCCCATAACTGGCTCCCCACAAGAAGGGACAGATGAGAACAATTTGTACCAGTGCCCATGAAGGTGGCAGAAGCAAGCACTGTGAAGTGATTAGAGTTTGGTCAGACATCAAAGATGCCAAGGCCACCCACTACGTCCCAGGCCAACGCCACTCATCTTTTGTCTTACCACTGGACTTGGACGACTCTGGAAGAGAGAGAGAGAGGCTGATGATTTTGTGCAGCTCTGCCTCATTTAAATCCAATTCACACCTGAGTCAATACAACACCCCATGATATCATTGGTCCTCTGAAAATGAAGGACAAACAATAATGTATTAGTGAATGCCTCACATGACCCACTATATCTAGACAGCGCCAGATGTGATTTACTTTATGCCCCAACCATCTTCTTGCTATCTGCCCCGCAGAACACACCTTTTCTGCTCAGAACTATAATCACATCAGTACTGCTATTGTAATTTGAAAGGAAGTATCTATCAACCTACTCCCCTAAGGATCCACTTACCATCCCTGAGACTTTTCAAACCAAAACATTGCTTCAGGGCCACCATTCTCTTATATGTACTTTCTCCCCCGATAGACCTTGCCCTTGAGGGCAGGGACTTTCTCAGTTTTCTATTAGTATCCCCAGCACTTAGAACAATGCTTGGAACATATTTATAGAATCACAGAGTTAGAAGAGACCTCAAAAGTCATCTAGTCCAATCCATACCCCAAAGGACTCCCCACTATAGCATGTCTGACAAGTAAATGAGTGACAAAGTATTTATTAAGTATTCAGTATGAGCCAAGCATTACACTAAGGACTTAGGGAGACATACACACAAAAGGAAATATAGTCCAATGGCCTTTTGTCGATCTTTATTCTTCTTCATTTCTCTGCAGCCTTTGATACTTTTAATCACCCTCTTCTTGATATTCTCTTCTCTCTAGGTTTCCAGGACACTACTCTCTCCTGGTTCTATTGCCTTTTTGACTATTCCTTCTCAGTCTTTTCTTTTGAATCCTTATCTAGGTCATGCCCACTAAGCATGAGTGTCCCACAGGATACTGTCTTGGGCCCTCTTCTCTTCTCTTCTCTTCTCTTCTCTTCTCTTCTCTTCTCTTCTCTTCTCTTCTCTTCACTTCTCTTCTCTTCTCTTCTCTTCTCCAACTATACTATTTCACTTGGGGACCTCATCAATTCCCATTTCACCTTTGCAACATTTCTCAAATACATCCCCTTCTTTCCTCTACTATTGTCACAATGCTGATACAGGATCTTATCACCTAATCCTTTAACTATTGCAATAGCCTACTGGTTGGTCTCCCTACTGAAAATCTCTTCCTACTCAAGTCCATCTTCCATTCTTCTGCCAAGGTGATTTTCCCAAAGTACAGGTCTGACCAAATCAACTTCACACTCCATAATTCCAGGGGCTCCCTATCACCTCCAGGATCATGTGTAAAAGTCTCTGTCCGGCATTCAAAGACCTTCATAACCTAGCTCCCTTCTACCTTTCTGGTCTTCTTATACATTACCCCCTATCAAATACTCTTCAGTCCAGTGACACTGGTCTCCTGACTATCCCATGAACAAGACCTTCTATCTCCCAACTCCAGGTCCCTGGCTGGCTGTTGCCTGTGTCTGGAATACTCTCCCTCCTCATCTCCACCTACTGCCTTCCCTGGCTAAGTCCCAACTAAAATCTACAAGAAGTCTTTCCAAAACTCTCTTATTTCTAGTGCCTTTTCCCTATCTTATTTGCTTCCTATTTATCCTGTATATGACTTGTTTGTACATATTTCATTGTCTCTCCTATTAGATTGTGAGATTTTTGAAGAAAGGGACTATCTTTTGCCTCTCTTTGTATTCGCTCAGAAGGCTTACACTCAGAAAGACTTACATTCTAATGACAGCTAGGTGCTACAGTAGATAGAGCCCCCAGTCTGGAATATGGAAGACTTGAATTCAAATTTGATCTCAGCACTTAGTAGTTGTATAATCCTGGGCAAGTCCCTTAATCTCTGTTTGTCTCAATTTCTTCATCTGAAAAATGGGATGATAACAGTGCCTACATCCCAGTATTGTTATGAGGATAAAATGAGATAACATTTAGAAAGTGCTTAGCACAGTGCCTAGCACATAGTGTTATATGAATGTGATGATGATGATGATGTTATGAACTCAAAGCCCTTCATCATGCTGGTTGTCCTTCTCTCTTTGCTCTTTAGTTTATTGGTGTCGTTTAACAAATTTTTAAAAAATTATTCATTTATTTATTTATTTTTAGCTTTCAACATTTACTTCCATATGATTTTGAGTTCTAAATTTTCTCCCCCTCCCTCCTCTCCTCTTTCCAAGATGGTTTGTAATCTGATATAGGCTCTACATAAATATTCATATTAAACATATTTTCACTATCAATGTCTTTCTTAAACTGGTGCCCAGAATTGAAGACAATGCTCCAGATGAAGTCTATTGGTACTTAATAAATGTTTTTTCATTTATTCATCTCTTCTTGCCATGGACAGAATCAGCATCCTCTTTCCTGTCCTTGTGACAGGAAGCTAGTGTGCACATTAGCATTCTCATTCTTGAGGGCAGTAGGGCAGGAGTGGCCCCTGGACAGTTGGTGAGGGCCAGCAAGTCTCCTCTGATTAGCTGCCCAAGCAGCTTCCTTCCCTTTACATCTGGGCCAAGAATTTTCATGCAAGCAGTCACTGGACCAGCACCAAGTTGGGTAAACTTCTGAACTTTCCATTGTTAGATTTGTGTTTCAAGTAAATAAACACAAATAAAGAAAGGTCTCTCTTTAGAAAATCAATGAGAACTTTGGGGAAAGGAAGAAAGGGAAAAATCTTTGCTTGTAGAATCCACAAAAGCTATCCAGAAGTTCGTTATTTACTTGGAATTCAATTCAACAAATATTTGTTAACCCTACTAAACATATTACTAGGTTTGAAGTCAGGAAAACCTAGTTTCAAATTCTGTCTCTGACATTTAGTAATAGTGTGACCATGGGAAAGTTGATGAACCTCAGTTTCCTTACCTATAAAATGGAGATTCAAATACCTATACTTAAACAAAAATTACAAAATCTACAATTGATGTGAATGAATGAACGAATGAATGAAGAAGCATTTGTTAAGCACTTACTATGTGCCAAACATCTTACTAAGCACTGTGGATACTAATAAAAAGGTGAGATCCTCAGTGTAATGTTAATGGAATTTAAGATCTCCCCATCCATTAATAGACCTCTTGTGGAGCCCATTAAGACAAGCTTGCCTAGGGGAGGCTTGCTAGTAGGAAGGCTTTCACATCATTTGCTAATTTCTAATTAGGTACTGAGTCAAGAGGGTTGCAATGCCTTCTGGTTCTGGTGTATATATAAACTCTGAGTTGGTATTTTGCTTTGGGGCATGCCTATGAGAAGAATCTTGTGATTCCCTAGTTGAGATTCTGAGTGGCTATATGTTCAGAGCTCCCCCTCTGCTCAGATATAAAGGCTCTCTCCATCCAGGTATGTATGTAAAGTGTATAATTGATTCAGACAGTCAGAGCCCTGTCTGTTGGTCTTTATTTCTTTGCTTGTATTTTCTCTGTTTGTATTTTCTCTGAAGCTCAGAGTGCTGACTTTTCCCCTGAACTAGTGAATGTGATTTTTAAAAAGTTTTTTGACCCCTTCAACTTGTCTAATAAAGCAGGTCTGAGAACCTGTGCTAGCAGCCATCCTGGGTGTGCCAGTGTGGTTGCTGCTATACCCAGTCAAGAAGCTTTCATTCTAATAAGGAGGGATAACATATAATTATAAGTCATGGGAGGCATAGTGAGTTATGTAAGGCCTTCAGGGAACTGAAGGCCTCAGAGTAGAAGTTTCAGAACTGAAAATGTTAAGTCCTTCAGGACATGGTCTCTGAACTCAAATGAGAGAATATATGTAAAGCTTTCAAATTTGGAAGGACTCTGAATTTCAGTTACTACCATGACAGTAATTCTAGCAAGGCTTGAACTGTCTACCTTCTCAGGGGGCACAAGTTGCTAAAGATCCCAAGAACTGCATTCCTTCCCAGTTCAGAAAGAGAGGAAACTGTTGTGGGATTGGAAAGGGAAGGAGTTTTACACTATAGCAACAATTTTTAAGTCTCTCAAGAAAAAGATATGAAGTGAAATCTTTGGAGATGGTAGAGGGAGAAGTGATATCAGCAGCAGTGGCAGTATAAGAAGGATGCATTTTGGGGTGGCTAGGTGGCACAGTGAATTGGGCACTGGCCCTGAAGTCAGAAGGACCTGAGTTCAAATCCAGCCTCAGACACTTAACACTTACTAGCCATGTGACCTTGGGTGAGTCACTTAACCCCAACTGCCTTGCCTTCCCCCCTCCAAAAAGAAAAAAAAAAGAAAGATGCATTCCATGAGATTGATTCTAAACCTAGTATTGACTGGAGTTCTTCCTCCTGCCTCATCACTTGGTTTATTTAGAAAATTCAATGGAATTATGGGTACTAGGAGAAACTTCTGATAGAATGATAAATTTACTCTATTCTGTTTCACCCTTCTCTTATTACCTTATACAATGGGTGGCACGATTTATTACTGTTTCTTTGCTATATAAATTTTTCCTCACTGGGTTATTTGTGCTTTTTTAAACAATGGTTTACTACATAAAGACCGTTTTATTTTTTTTAATTTTTTTAATTTATTTTTATTTTTTTTTAAATTTTATTATAGTTTGCATCATTCATTTCCACAAGATTTTGAGTTACATATTTTCTCCCCATCTTTCCCCCACCCACCACCCCAAAACAGCCATCCCAGTGTGTCCCCCCTCCCTCAGTCTATTCTCTCCTATGTCACTTTTTGGTAGGGCAGGATGGATCTCCCAACTGTAGTGCCTGTGTATCTCAAGTTCCAGTTGGATGTAGTCAATAATAATAATAATAATAATAATAATAATAATAATAACCACATATATATATATAGATAGATAGATAGATAGATAGATGGATAGATAGATACACATTCATAACATTTGATTATG
>CM053581.1:454706535-454733314 GCA_028627135.1 Pseudochirops cupreus
AGCACTGGCCTGAGAACAATCGCTAAGTCCCCCTGCTGTCTGCAGGCCGTGGGCAGGAACCTGCAACACCGAGGCGGGTGCAAAACCTCTGCCTTTCGCTTTTCTGCTCTGGAGGCCTTCTGGCCGGACTGCTTATCTCCCCCTTTCACAATTCCCACTCGCAGCTGCTGCTAATCCGCTCACCCGAGAGGCCCCTCCACTCCTCCCGTCCAGCCGCCCCCAGGGCACAGCCGCGGCCTCAGGCCAGGCTGGCTTTGGTTTGCAGCACTGACATGGTTCCCCGTAGCTGAGCCGACCCCCGTGGGAAGCATCCCTGTGTGCGTCCTGGAGCTCCAGGGTTGGTCTAGAGTCCTATTCCATGGGTACCCCGGGGTGGCTATGTGAGAGCTGCGATATGTTGCTGCCGCTACACCACCATCTTGGCTCCGTCCCCCCGATAAAGACCATTTTAACTGTGCACCAAGTTGATGTTTTTGCTATAGAGAGAGGGATGGGGACCTGTGGATAATTGATTTTGCCAGATTTAGCTAGCTGGGAGACCACCCTTCTGGCTTGGTAATCAGTATATTACTTGAAGCTCAGAATGTTTCATCAATTTTATCTATAATTTACATTTTTAAGCTTTTTAGCTTTGCAAAGAAAGGAAGGCACATAGAATTGGGACCTTTGCCCAAAGTTAAAACCTTCAGAAATGGATCTCATTATCTCTACAAGGACAAATCATTTTGTACCAAGGACCCTTGGGTTTCTCTGCACTCCCCAGGTAAGAGAAGGGGAGGGTGAGTAGAAATTTCAAAAGAAACTCATACCCTGAGCTGTCACCCACTGTCACGATCAATTCCACTGAATTCTCCCAAAGGAAGGGGGTTAAAACTATTCCCTATCTAAACTGCCCTCCATAGTGATTTCTGTTGGGCATCACCTCTATTCTTGTCTCACTCCTCCATCTTTATGTACAGTGTACTGTGCTAGACAATGGAATACAAAGACCAAAATGAAACAGTTCCTACCTTCAAAGTACTTACATTCTACTGGAGGAGCAAATACACCCACGTACACAGTTAAGTATAATATAAGGTGAGGCCGTTTGGTGGCACAATGGATAAAGTGCCCAGCCTGAAATCAGTAAGACCTGACTGAGTTCAAATCTGGTCTCAGACACTTACTAGCTGTGTGGTCCAGGGCAAGTCACTTAAGCCTTTTTGCCTCAGTTTCCTCATCTGTAAAATGAGTTGAAGAAGGAAATGGCAAACTACTCTAGTATCTTTGCCAAGAAAACCCCACATGGGGTCATGAAGAGTCGGACATGGCTGAAATGACTGAACAACAATGAAAAGACCTTATCCAGGAGGGGGAAGGCCCTGGACAAACAACTAGAGAGACCAGGGGAGGCTTCCTGGAGAATTTAGCACCTGACTTGATCCTTAAAAAAATACAAGTATTCTGAGAGGCAGAGATGAAAAGGGAATGCATTCCAGGCATGAAGGACCATTACTGCAAATGTATCAAGCTGAGGGATGGAGCATTGAATTCAGGGAATGGTAGTTATCTTTTTGGATGCTCATCTTCTCTGCTTTGAATACACTGATTCCTATTCATTTTCAACTATAGCCTTTCTCTATTCAATGACTTCCATGGTCCTATAGTAGACACGGTCTCCCTTCTCTGATACCATCTCATTGTAACACTGGCTTTATTATTTCAAGACAGAGGCAGAAGTCTAGAAAGTCAGTGCTCTCCTATTTTTACCTAAAAAAGAGGCTGTGATCAATTCATAATAATAATCGTTAGCATTTGTATAGTATCTACCATGTTCCAGGCGCTGCACTAAACACTGTACAAATATTATGTCATCTTATCCTCACAACAACCTGGGAGGTAGATGCTATTACTTTCCCTATTTACAGTTGAGGAAACTGAGGCAAACAGAGGTCAAGTGACGTACCCAAGGTCATATAGCCAGGAAGTATCTAAGGTTGCATTAGAACTCAGGTCTTTTTGACACTAGGCCCAGTGCACTAAACACTGCACCACCTAGTTGCCCCAGTATTGACATTTGTCCATGAGGTAGATCTTGGTGTGTATAATATAAAATGGGAAATACCGAGCCAAACATCATTTAAATTTGGTTTTGGAAGATGTTTTTCTACTTATGTTTGATTGCGGCTACTTAGGAATTCACTGCTCTTCAAACAAAATGACAAAGTTAATATTTGAAGTTCCAGCTCAGGAGAAGATGGAATATTTTCAGGTTTTTCCAGTCTGCTCACCTACTGAAGTCTTCCTTCAACCTCACTCTGTGTATGCCAGGGATAGACAAGTGACCATTGGGAAGGGGGGAACCATCAGATTGATTCAAAGCTTTAACCTAAACAGACCTGTTTCTCTTGGCAGTCTTATAATTTTTCTGGCACAAAGGAGGATTTAAAACTGAAAGATATCTTAGCGATTGTACAGTGAAAACCCAGTCCTACCCCCATTTTCTATGTAACTATATGTGGCCCAGGTATCTTATCACTTACTTTAAGTGGGATGAAGTAACTGTGCGGGCTGATGTTTGGTCCCTTTATACATAGAAGGGTAAGGTGAGATTCAGAGAAATTAAGTGATTGCCCAAGGTCACACAGGTGATAGGTATGGCACTAGGACTCAAATCCAGATCCTCTGACCATGGGGCCAATGTTCCTTTTACCACATCATACTAATTATCAACACCTCCTCTTCTGTGGAGTGGCATTGATGACTGAATTCCTGACCGTGACATCTTAGACTGGCCGACCATGCACTAATGTCCCCATAACTTCAAAATTATCCAAAATTAGGTTGGAAGCTATTCTGAGAACTCTTTGGAGATTATAAGGAAGTTTAGGTTTCTCGATTCTCTAGCAGTGATCCTTAGATTGGATAAAATTGGACTTCACTCTCAGATACATCTGACCTGGTTTGGGTCAGTTTTCTTTCCATCATAGTTGGAGCTGCCCATCATTCCCTAGAAACTCATGTATAACCTGGCAATAAGGGAATTGCCTCAAGAAATGAAGCTGGTGAGAGAGGCAGCATAGAGTAATAGAGTAATGACTTGTTGCTTTCTCTACTAGAAGGAGCTGAAAGAGTTTCTGGGAGCTGGGATCCATAAACTTTTTCCTTTCTATCTCCCAGGTCCATTGTATGTATAGAAAATAGGACAATTAATATGATTTAGTGGAGGCTACTTGTTCCAAAATTTCTCTTCAACACCATGTGAAATTTTACCAGTAAAATATTCATTTGGATGAACACAGAGAAGAATGGGAGGGTTTATACGAACTGATTCAGAGTGACGAAAACAGAGTCAGCAAAACAATATTCACAATGTTTATAACAAAGTGAATAGAAAGAACAACGATAAAACGATCAAAACTAAATGATATAAAATCACATTGACCAAGCTTGACCCCAAAGAAAAGATGTGAAAATGAACCTCACTTCTTTGCCGACTTAACAGATATAGCTATGAAATTTTGCATTTAATGTAGGACTTGGTTGATATGTTGGCTTGTTTTGTAGAATTCTATTTCTTCTCTTTTTTTGCCCTTTGATACAAAGGATGTCTCTCTGGGCAATGGAAGGAGGAGAGATATGTTGGTAAACATAGGTGATTTAGAAACAAATGATAGCAATAAAATGTGAGACAATAAGCAAATACCATGAAAGGGTTAAAGAGAAACTATCATTCACACCTTAGCATACCTTAGTTAGATGACTCACTTTTTCTGACACCTGATATTCATTCATGCCATTTACACAATAGAAAGATGAGTAGAAGCTAAAGAAAGTGATATAAAAAAGATAGAAGAAAGGAAGGAACGCTATAATAATATATAAAATATTAAAGAAGGTACTTGGGAAAGAATTGAAGAAGAGGGATGCTGAAATGCAAAGCTAAAGACTGTAAAACTTTGGTTATGTTCAGCAGTGTCCATGAACAGTTGAGCACGGATGATGGTCTGGGAAACCAAAATTTTAAAAGACCCATTGGATCCTTTCTCAGCTGTTGGGTGCACTTTTAATGAAGTATATACTTATAGTGGTCATTGAAGAAAAAAGCTTGTGTGTGGACTTGTATAGAAACACTTTGGAATTCATTTGGGTCTATTTCATTTAAAGGACATCTGTCAAAGAGAATTTTTGCAATCTGAGTCACTAGATTTTGTGTCTTGAAGTATGTTTCTTTTTCTTTTTTGTTTTTTAATATTTGACTTTTTTAAAAAAATGAAACTTACAAATGTGAACACTTTACATATACCATAAAATAGAAAAAGAGAATTGTACCTGAAACAAGTCCTAATGTGCATAGCTTGACTTTCTTTTGGAATAATAAAACATTCAACGTGGCACTTTCAAAGCTGTTGGCCTTCCTGAGTCTATTATTGTTATTATTCCTTCTGGCCTTCTTGAGTCTATTATTGTTGTTATTCAGTTGTGTCTGATTCTTCATGAGCCCATTTAGGGTTTTCTGGAGTGGTTTCCCATTTTTTTTTATACAATTCACTTTACGGATGAGGAACTGAGGCAAACACTGTGAAGTGATTTGCCTGGGGTCACACAGCTAAGGCCAGATTTGAACTCATGAAAATGAGTCTTCCTGAATTCAGGCCTGGCACACTACTGGCACCTAGTTGCCCTGATATTATTACAATCCACCAATTTCCTTCTATTATTTTGGGATTTGGAGGAAAGTGTGGGAGGGCAATCTTATTCCTAGTCCTCTTCGCATTGCTAACTTGAGGTATATTTCTGAAAGTATTTGAGAGAAAGTACTGCAACAATACAATGCTGCATTCTGGTTGGGATTGTGGGATTTCCTCACATTTGTAGACAAATTTAGACATGCAAATAAGATCCTGAAATCTTATGACCAAACAGATACAAAGGTCAACTCTTTAGCAAGGTGTAGTGGAAGGCCAGATTTGGAACTGGGTGAACTGGGCTTGAAAACCAGTAGGGTTACTTGTTAGCTGTGGGATACTGGACAAGTCACTTCTCTTTAAGCATCAGTTTCCTGACCCATACAAAAAGGGCTCTGACTAGAGGATTGAGACTACTTCTAAATCCTATGTTCCTTTGCTTGTACAAATTATTATATAGTGTGGCCTTTCATTACAGCTTATTTTTATAAGGTAGTTATATAGGGTAGTTGAGTTCTTGTTCTTTTCCACATGGTAATAAAGGGTTGTCAATAGACATTTGCAAAGTGTGGGGCACTTCCATGTTCTACCTCCTCCCCAAAACAAATTTTGTGCTTGAGAAAAGTACAAGAAACATACCCAGGACAAGTGGCACAAAGTATGCCTCCCACGGAGTGGGAGCTTCCACATGAGGGGTGGGTATGGGCAGTAGCATCAACAAACTGAGGAAGAAATCACCAAGGGTATGGCTGCTGGTTCATCATCTTGTAGCTTCCCATTTTAACTAATTATTCTTACTAATTAGGCTCTAGGCTTGCTATTGAAGTACTACAAGGGTTATATCCCTAGATTTTGGCACCATGGAATAAAACTCTAGTTACCCTGGCCTACTTACAGCTCTGCTCCTTCTCTTGACACCTCCCTCTCACCCCCACCACTAAGCCATTCAGAGAAAGCATCTTCCAAGACTCCTGAGGAGACCTGAAAAGAAAGCCTCTCTTCTCTCCACTTTCCACAGATTCCAGAAGCAGCAAGAAGGGCACATCTTGAATGAGACGCACTAATCCATTGGTAAGGGAGTGGTATTTTGGAAACAGGGTTTCAACTTATAAAGTCTTGCTGGAACTAGACAGTGTTTGCACAGGTGGGTACGGAAACCATAACTTCATGAATCAGTGCAGCATTTCTGTAACTCATCTTCCTGTAGAAAACATTGATTAAAGAGTTCTCTCGTGAACACATTTACCAAACACTTTTCACACAAAGTCAGAAACATAAATATTAATTGCTCATGTGTAGGCCAAACCTAAATTAATTAATTTATCTATTCAGTGCCATACCAATCAAACTATCAAAAAATTATTTTATAGAGATAGAAAAATAAGAACAAAATTTATCCAGAAGCATGAAAGGTCAAGAATATCAAGGTATCAGGAAAAAAAAATGTGAAGGAAGGTGGCCTACTTGGTACCACACTGCAGACTATATTACGAAGCAGTAATTGTCAGAACAATCTGGTGGTGGCTAAGAAATAGAGTGGTGGATCAGGGGAATAGATCAGGCATACCATACAGAGTAACAAATGATTACAGCAATCCAGTATTTGATAAGCCCCAAAACCCAAGCTTTTGGGGCAAGAACTCACCATTTAACAAAAATTGCTGGAAAAGTGGAAAGCAATTTGGCAGAAACTGGGCACACACAGATCAACATCTTTCACCATATACCAAGATAAGGTCAAAATGGGTACATGATTTAAACATAGAAGATGGTATCATAAGCAAATTAGGGGAACATGGAATAGTTTACCTGTCAGATCTATGGATAAGGGAAGAATTTATGACTGAACAAGAGACAGAGAACATGATGTAAGATGGATAATTTTGGTTGCATTAAATTGAAAAGGTTTTGCATAAACAAAACCAATGCAGTCAAAATTAGAGGGAAACTGGGGGAGAGGGGATTTTTACAGAAAGTTTCTCTGATAAAGGTCTCATTTCTCAAATATATAGAAAACTGAGTCAAATTTATAAGAATACAAGTCATTTCCCAATTGATAAATGGTCAAAGGATATAAACAGGCTGTTTTCCGAAGAAGAAATCAAATCTATCTACAGTCATATGAAAAAATATTCTAAATCGCTATTGATTAGAGAAATGTAAATTAAAACAACTCTGAGGTACCACCTCACACCTACCAGATGGACTAATATGACAGAAAAGGAAAGTGACAAATGTTGGAGGAGAGGTGGGAAAATTGGGAGATTTTCTAATTCTGTGCCTTGTCATCTTCCTGCAATGCTACCCTGCTGCTCACTGCAGTTATGCCTTGTGACCTCTGGAGACCAAACTCAGGAGAAACTAAATGACTTGACTTTGAAACTCTTGCTTGGGGGCATATTATCCTGATTGGTGAGGAGGGTACACTATATTTAGACAATTCCAGACTCCAAACCAAACCATCCAACACGTGTGTTTAGGGGTTAGAGTTAGGGTTTATTTAGGGTTAGGCTTTACATTCCATCCAGTCCTTCTATTCATACCTCCCTCCTTCTCCCACTCCCCCCTTACTGCCCAGTCCATTCCACCTCTTGCTCTGAAAACAATAATCATATCAACACTACCATGGCCTCTGGAAAAGGCATGCCCAATGTCTCCATTGTAAATTCCCAGTCTAAAACACCTTTTTCTATCTACCACTCCCCTCTAAGTGTTATCTCCTACTATTAGAATATAATCTCTCTGAGAACAGGAACTATCTTCTTTTTGTATTTTTATCCCCAACACTAAGCGCAGTGCCTAATATATAATATATAGCTTAATAAATGCCTTTTCATTTATTGTACATATTAGACTACTCAATAAATATTTGATTGATTGATAAACTGTGATCTGCATTGATGAAGGGAATGCTGATATTGAAGAGATTTTGAATCCAATGAAAAACTTATATAGTGTGGGGAGGTGGAGATGAAAGAGAGAGAGAAAGAGAGAGAGAGAGAAAGTGAGTGAAAAAGAGAGAGAGAGAGTGAAAGAGAGAGAGAGAGAGAGAGAGAGAGAGAGAGAGAGAGAGAGAGAGAGAGAATGAGAATGAATTTTAGGGAAAAAAATCTCTTGATGGAGCTAAGATATAGAGATTCCCTTTCTAGTTTTGGACTAGACTTTCTAGGAGAAAGGAAAAAACATGTTGGCAAGGCTCACCAATGTAATATAAATGAGGTTTGTAAGATAAATAGTGTGAGTTCTGGGTCTGCAGCAAAGCTGGCTGAGATCCCTGGCAGCCCAGGAATTGGGTGAATATATGGCTTGTATTCTGAATTCCCCATAGTCCTTGGCAGTCTGGCCAGAGCTCTTCCCATTGCACTACCAGTATCAGAGATGCATTCGAGTCTCAGGAAGCATAGACAGAGGATGAATCTCCCACCAAAGAAAAACAAGCAAACATAGGTATACACATATGGATCCAGTCATCTTCCTAGGGATACGCTTTGACGGTGAACCACCTAGACACATGCTACTAGCAACTCTATAATGGCAGGCTTGGGAACCAAAAGTGCTGGAAAGAAAACTAGGAAATGACAGGTCAAATCACTTGGTGTTCTCTATCTCCTACCAGATGCTTAAAATTGTCTCATTTTATAGGTGGAAGCATCAGGTACATGACATATCTCCCATACATATGTCTAAATCATAGGTTCTTTCTAAGATTCCCTTGGAAGACATAACAAGAACTTTCTTCAAAGACCCTTTGATTATCAATATCAGGTGATACTGATTACAGATATCTTGCCTGGGTTGTATAGCATACTACATTGATAACCATTACATACTCGATTAGGTTATTAATTCCCAAGAAGAGATTGGGTCCTTTGAAGATATAATGTAGGGTAGCTAAGTTTCATGGAAGAGAGAAGCCCAGAAAAAAAAATCTGAGACAGGAAAGATAATCCTGGAAGGATGGTGCCTGGTCTGGGAAGGTAATGGAGGTACCCCATAGGGATAGCGAGCATTGGAGGGACATCTAGGAAGAGGAAATCTGAGGGGCAAGCAGTAGGCACTCAAAAACAAACTTTATGAGATTCACCATTCAAAACAATGGCTAAAGTGCTTAGAACACCTAACAAGAAACTCAGATAGAAGGCTGAGAATGTATTCTGTAATGAATGAGATTTCCCTGTTGGCTGGAATGAACAAGGCTGTTTCTGTCCATGTTAGGGTTACTCAAGCTCTTTTCCATGACCATTGTCACCACTAGAGGTTGCAAAAGGTTTTTTATACCCACAATGAGAGAAGGAAATTCCTCCCTCTCTTGATTTTAGGAAGAGAGCACCCATAGCATTGTCCGTCTCCCATTCAACTTCCAGGTTGTTTACCACTTAGTTCCTTCTCTAGCCTCCTCCCCGACTATTTTCTTCTCAATCTGACCCCATCTTAATGCCCTCCTACTAGATTATAATCTCTTTCAGGGCTAGGAACCATATCTCTCCCAATCTGTAGCACAGTGCTTTGGACATATAATAGGCACTTGCAAAATGGTTGATGAATGAATGAATGAGTTCCCCAAATAGCTCATCTTTTCCTATGTGATACTCATGTATCCCTAACTACCTTTATTAGCTCCTTTCCTCTTTATCCCTTCACTTATTCTTTCTTTCAACAATATAGACTTTTGTTCACAGGTAGGCAGGGCCAATATTTTTAAAAATGACAATTTTACAAAAATTAATTTATATATTCAATGCACAATTAAATGACTAAGAATTATTTTACAGAGCTAGAAAAAAATAACAAACTTCAGAAGAGCAAAAGTTCAAGAATATCAAAGGAACTAATGGAAAAAAATATAAAAGAAGGTGGTTTAGATCTTAAAACTATATTTTAAGGCAGTAATTATCAAAACTATCTGGTACTGGCTAAGATATAGAAAGACAGATCAGTGGATCAGAGTAGATATAAAAGCGACAGGAGCAAACATAGTTACTGAGTGCTTGAAAAGTGTAAAGATTTAATTTTGAGGGATAAGAATTCGTTATTTGGTAAATAAAAAAAATTGTTGGGAAAATTGAAAAGCAGTCTGGCAGAAATTGGGCATAAATAAATATCTTACGCTATTTACCAAGAAAGATCAAAATGGATACATGACCTAGATATAAAGGGCGATATTACAAGAAAATTTGAAGAACATGGAACATATTACCTGTCAAACTTATGGATAGGTAAATAATTTGTGAACAAACAAGAAATAGAGATGTTGTGAGATGTTAAATGGATAATTTTGATTATATTAAATTAAAAAGGTTTTGTAGAAATAAAACATACGTAGCCAAGATCAGAAGGAAAGCAGAAAACTGGGGGGAAATTTTATAGACAGTTCCTCAGATAAAGGTCTTACATCTCAAATATATAAAGAACTTTATCAAACCTATAAGAATGCAAGTCATTCCTCAATTGATAAATGGTCAAAGGGCATGAACAGTTAGTTTTCCAACGAAGAAATCAAAATTATGCATAGTCATATGTAAAAATGCTCTAAATAATTATTGATTGAAGAAATGCAAATTAAAACAACATTCAGATATAATTTTATACCTATCAGATTAGTTAAAATGATAGAAAGGGAAAGTGCCAGATATTGGAGAGGATGTGGAAAAATTGGGATCTTAATTCACTGTTAGTAGATCTGTGAGCTGACCCGACCATTTTGGAAAGAGATTTGTAATTATGCCCAAAGAGTTATTAAGCTGCCTATAAGTCTGTTTCCCAAGAGGATTAAGAAAAATGGAAAATAACCTACATGTTCTGAACTATTTATAGATTATGGAACCGTACAAATGTGTAAGTTGGTACATGTGTAGCATTTTTGAAAGCTAATGGCTGATTTTAAGGACATTTAAGAAATAAATGCTGGACCTTCATGGTTATAACAATCCTTTTTGGTTCTTAACCTAAATTGTACTTTTTTGTTAAAAAAAAAAAAAGAAAGATGTGAGTACTGACTCAAAGGCTCATCACATGTTCCCCTTTCCAATATGTTGAGTATAGTATTTGCTCTGGAAGAGGCCCTATCATTCACCCCCTCGTAAGGTAAATTTTCTGATATTGCATAAGCTGTGTACTGGTTATCTTCCAAAATGTATTACAAAAACTCTCTAGCCTAAATACTCTGATGTCAAGCAAATTGTGCCCTATCTCCCCCATCTCTCTCAAAGATATATTACCCACTCCAGGGCCCAGTCAGTAGACAGGAGAAAGAAAGTAGCTTCACCAGTTAATGCTTAAAAGACAAATAAAAAACACACATATTTGAATATGAAATCAGTGCCAACTGCCTTCCACCCTTACCAGAGATGCGAAGATAACTTGGTACCTGTCCTCAGCCAACTTATGATCCAAGGCAAGTGGGTGTGTTGGCTCTGCCCCATTCAGTTCATGCAGCATTTAATAAGGGTCTGTTGTATACAGGGCACTGGGCTAGTTGCCAGGGGAAAGACTTGATATATACGACAGGGCCCCTACCCTCAAAGAGTTTACAATCTAAGAATATGACACTTTTACCAATAACTATAGTGCAAAATATTGTGTGATACTCCACTCACAACCCTCAGACTCCCCTCTCCTGCTTTCTTTTTTTTTATCAAGGCTACAATTTAAACAGATTTTTCTTGCAAAAAAAAATGCTCATGAATGGAGGGGGATTGGAGAAGGTACACAGTGCAAATTGTTGGGGGCCCCAGTCCCCTAAGGATGGCCCTGACTCCCAGAATTCATTGTTGCAGCTACATATTTTACAGATTCTCTCCTGAGGTCCAGAAAGAAGAGCACCTCACCTCAGCTACACTCAAAGTGAGCTCTATCTGCCTCCCTTTCATCTTCAGGGTGAGTGGGACCGAGTGGGACTGGCCTTGGAGAATTTGTGAAGGATCTGTATGAGTGAGGCTTGTGTGTCAGAACATATGAAAGGGTGACTGAAGGCAATCTGTGAGACAGACCAGAGAAGGACTGCATGTACAGACAGAAATATGGGGGCAACTTATGTAAATTTTCCAGATCATAGAGAATTTTGCTTGGCTTATATTTTCTAAAAGATTGTTATGTTAACTGTCTATAAAGCTGCCTTTAACTTTTCTTAATGAGTCCTAGTTTCCAAGTCATTAATCTTTTTTATGACTCCCCCAGAGCTCTCACAAGCTCCCATTCACTCCATCCCAATGTTCTCAACTTCTTCACACAAGTTCCTATTCACAGTCATACATAGGAAGACAAGCATGGTCTAGTGAAAAGAGAAAGGACTTGTGATCAGGACATCAGTTTTCAAATTCCCTTTTACACGGACTAGCTATGTGATCATGAATGAGTCAGCTGAGCTTTCCTCCCCTGTAAAATAATAACAGTAATAATAATCACTAGCATTTTGTAGTGCCTAAGGATTGCAAAGTGCTTCTACTAAGATTATGTGGTAAAACGGGGTGAAATTCAAACATCACAAAAATACTCTGAAGGTGGACAAGAGCTCTTCCCAAGAAGTTGGGCTTGTAATTTAACCTCTTTTTGAGAGTCATGTGTTCTTTGGCCTTTTGCTAAAGGACATGTGTGACATGTCCTTTGTGATATGTGTGATATGTGATATGTGTGATATGTGCTCCTGATTGGCCCCTTGGTTCCTGTGACTGGGGTTTGTCTCAAAGAGGAATGGCCTCTTGTAAAGGAACCTGAACTCTTCAAATTTTTGACTACCATACTGAAGGTCTGCAGGGCTGTTGTGCTGACCTCATTGTTGTAGAGTGAACTAGGTGTCTGCCAAAGCCCCTTCCAACTCTAATGTTATGTGATACTCATTCTGGGTAGAATTATTTTGATTTTCAGGAGAGAGAGACAGAGACAGAGAGGCAGAGAGAGACAGAGACAGAGACAGAGGACACGTGAAGTAATCCAGTACTTGGCTCTGTTTAATATTTTTGTCAGTGATTGCACCCAAGTCTTATGTAACAGCGGGAACAACATGTAGCTAATCTAATTCTTAGGTGATTCAAAACCTGAAGGCATCATTAATACATTGGATGATAGAGGTAGAATCCAAAATATCTTCCCAGGCGGGTAGGTTGATCTTAATCTAAAAAAAAATGAAATCTTATAGGAATAAATGTAAAGTCTAATAATTGGGTCTTTAAAAATCAATTTTAAAAAATTAAAAGATGGTAAGGAGTGGATAAATAGCAGTTTTTCATTTTTTTAAAATTTAGCATTTCAGTGAACTGCAAAATCTATATACTGTGACAATGTGATTATAGCCAAAAAGCTAATGGGATCTTGGGCTGTGTTAAGAGAGGCAGAAAATCCAGGCATAGAGAGGTGATAGAACCACTGTATTTGAATGATTGAATGAGCATACATTATGTGCTTCTTGTTGTTGTTCAGTCATTTCAGCCATTTCACGACCACATTTGGGGTTTTAATGGCAAAGATACTAGAGTGGTTTACCATTTCCTTCTTCAGTTCATTTTACAGATGAGGAAACTAAGGCAAACAAGGTTAAGTGACTTGCCCAGGGTCACACAGTTAGTAAATGTCTGAGGTCAGATTTGAACTGAGGAAGAGGAGTCTTCCTGACTCCAGGCCCGGCACTCTATGTACTGCTATGTACTGCACTACCCAGATGCCCCATTAAGTCATTAAGCACTTACTGTGCTCTAAATGCTAAATGCGTATATATACACATATGCATACATATATATACATATATGTATATGTATATATATGGTCTGGTCAGCTCTCATCTGCAGTATTGTGTTCAGGCCTGGGTACCACATTTTAGGAGAGACATTGACAAACTGGAGAGTGATCAGAGGAGGGCAGCCAGGATTATGAAGATGCTTGAGATCTTTCCATATGAGGATCTGCTACAGGAACTGGAGATGTTCAGAATGGAGACAAAAAGAACAATGGCTGCCTTCAATGATTTCAAGACTGGCATTTGAAAGAGGGATTAAACCTTCTCTGATCCCAGAGAGCAAAAGAGCAACAGGTGGAAGCCGTAGAAAGCAAATTGTAGCTAAATCTAAGGGAAAACTTCCTAAAAATGAGAGCTCTCCAAGAGTGGAGGGGGTTACCCCAAATGATAGCAAGTTTCTCCTCACCTGAGGTCTTAAGGCAAAGATTG
The DNA here is from genome assembly GCA_028627135.1 of Pseudochirops cupreus. Classification (NCBI taxonomy): domain Eukaryota; kingdom Metazoa; phylum Chordata; class Mammalia; order Diprotodontia; family Pseudocheiridae; genus Pseudochirops; species Pseudochirops cupreus. The sequence continues at coordinate 454,720,360 of CM053581.1, forward strand.
GATGTGCAATCTCTGGTTATGTTGTAGAGGGGACCTCTATACATCTATAGGTTGAACCAGATGACCTTCAAGGTCCATTCTGAAAAAGGATGTATCTGATTTGGTGTGATATAGGCACAAAACATAAATGCCCCAGAGTAAACAGAGGCATTGCAACTCTGATGTGCTGCTCAATTTTTCCAAGTTAGGGTTTTGTTTTGTTTTGTTTTGTAAAGGTACGGGCTGTTCTTGGTGGAAAAGTGCTAATATAAATTTTGTTTATCAGATATGCTGAATCTGAGGGCAGTGTCCTTTTCAGCAGTCACATGATAAAAATTTCTGCTGGCACTTGAAAGCCTTTCCTCTGTTTGTGTTTGTGTGTGTGTGTGTGTGAGACCTTTGTACTATATGTTTCTGAGGCAGGGGACCTTGCTCAGCTTGAGGGAGTGATAAGGTACCTAGAAGTATTTAACAAAGAAAGAGCAAACCTGAAGAGAAAAGAAAAAACCTAAAACAGACAACTAATCATCTGGGAACGATTACATATATTCAGACATAAACTACATACAAATACACTTGTGATCAACCAACTGTGTTCCACCCGATGTGGTCTTCAAGGGAAATTGTAGCAGACATTGAGGCTCATGAGCAAGTCAAAATTCAGTAACACCAGTGTTACTTCAGACGAGCTTCTTCTTGGAGTCCCTCAGTTCCCTTCAAGTCTCTGTCCAATTGCTACCTCCTCTAAGAGCGCCTCCCCTCCCTGAATTACTTAGTATTCATTTTATGTGTAGATATCAATATAGATATAGTGTTTATTTACCTGGATACAGACTGCATACTGCTAGAAAAATATTCATTCCTTGTGTCCTCAGATGGGCAGCCAGGTGGCAAAATAGATTGAGCATCCTAGAACCAGGAAGACTAGTTCAAATCCAGCCTCAGAGACTTACTAGCTGTACGACCTTGGGCAAGTCACTTAACTCTGTTTGCTTCAGTTTCTTTATCTGTAAAATGAGTTGGAGAAGGAAATGGCAAACCACTACAATATCTCTGCCAAGGAAAAACCCCAAAAAGGAGTCATAAAGAGCCAGATATGACTGAAATGAGTAAACAACGACATCCTCAGATCCTCAGTGCCTGGCACATAATAAATGCTTATGAAATTGAAAGTGAGGTTAGAATTTATCGATTGACTTTCTCCTACAACTGTGTCCATGTATTTGTCTGGGACAGGCAGGCAAAAAGGATAAAATAAGATGAATCTGTCTTTGGCAACACATATATCTCTGTACCTTTCTCAGAACTTCCTCTATCCCTCAGACAATAAGTCCCTCTTCACATACTGTACGTGATGTCTTTCTCTGGTCATTCTGGTACAATTTTGCTTAGATTATTGCAACAGGCTCCTAAACGGTCCCACAATCTCAGATCTCTTCCCACACCAATCTGTCGTCCACACAACTGCCAAAGTGATTTTCCTTCAGCACAGAGCTAGTCACGTTGCTCTTCTACTAACTCCAGAGGTTCTAGCCAAACTGGCTTTCTCCCCATTCCTCACAGATTTTGCACCATCTACCATTTCTGAGGCTTCACGCTAACCATCTCCCATGTTTTTCAATTTGGATAAAATTATCAATATGTGAGTTCATTTTCTGGGCAGTAAGGTGGCACAGTGGATAGAGTGTAGGGATTGGAATCAGGAGGATATAACTTCTTGAGTTCAAATCTGGCCTCAGACATTTTCTAGCTGTGTGACTCCAGGCAAGTCACTTAACCCTGTTTTCTTCAGTTTCCTCATCTGTAAAACCAGCTGGAGAAGGCATGGCGAACCATTCTAGAATCTCTGCCAAGAAAACCCCAAATGGGATCATGAACAGTAGGACATGACTGAACAACAACAAAGTTCTTCTTCTCCAGCAACAGATAGGATGATGGGGAAGATATGTACCTCATCTTTTCCCCACTTTATTTTTGATTTCTTGTACTAGTTTATATTCTGAAAGCTTTTTGTTCTATGCATCTTAGATATTGGAACATTCAGTGTGTCAACATCTATTAAGAACATTTTTCTTAAATTTTTTGGAACACTGTTATATACAGACAAATGTGGGCAACAGTTCAGGCTATGATAATGTTCCAGCTCTAGTACAGTTAATCTGATGAGTTCTTAAGGATATATTGAGGTCTGTAGTTATGATATGGAGACTCGTCTGATTGTCCACGAAAGACAGAAAACTTCTGATCTGTAAATCTGGCCACAGATTATTTCTTCCTAGTCAGATTTTTGTGGCCTGCAGTGTGTTGCATGTGTTTCCTAACGTGGCAGGGGTGATCCTACGAAGCAGGGGTGGAGCCAAGCTATTTTCCCTTGGCTCTTTTCAGTAATGCAAGTGACCCAGCACTAAAGGACTCACACTTTGGGATGATGAAGCCATCTTCTCATTGACCCCTTCCTTGGTCCTGCGACAATGATAAGAGATGCCTATATCAAAGAAGATTAGCTATTGAGCAAGAAAGAACTACAGCTTTCCTTCTCAGTCCCTTTCCTACTCTTCCAAATATGTGCCACGGAACTCTGTCTTTGGGACTTACCACAAGGGGGAAACAGGAAGAAAGAAGGGGATCTTTCTGCCCCTTGGCAGTCATGTTGACTCTTTGCACATGGAAGCACACACGTATGCTGCCTGAGGAAATCTGAACCCGAGTTGCTTTTTCTGCTTTTGTTTCTTTCCCCGAGCATAGGGAACAACAGGACACTTCCATCCTTAGAGGCAATCACACAACCTCTAGAGGTCAGTAGCTCATGGATCCCTCAGTCAGAGCTGAATGAAAGCAAGAGGGGTCTTCTCCACCCTCTATTCAGAGAAGATGTGCACAAAGGGCTGATGAGTCCAAGCCCAGGCCTATAAACCTCCCAGTGAAGTATGAAAAAGGAGGGATGAGTTATAGTATCATGTCAATTATGCACATGTATCTTAAACATTTATTTTATGGGGGTGCATCATTCCCATACCTGGTCTATATTGTACATTGAGTACCTTTTGTGGATACCCTAGACGTGATCAAAACCTAAGCTTTAAGCAGTACTTTTTCTCTTTTTTATTTTTTCAGTTTTCTTTCATAGGCTTGATTGGACAATAAGGCTTTCCAATGTGACTTAGGCAAACAGGTTGTTTTACTATGAATATTATACTACGTGTGTCAGGGAAGATTTGATGACCTCTGCAATCTCTTCTAGACCTAACTCCGTAATTTTTGAAGGTACCACTATTGTGTTCTTATTTTTAACACTATGTAATTCTTGTGGAACACTGTGGTTGCACCCAGGGATGCAATTTACTCTTACTTAATCTTAATCTCACCTACAATTTAATCTTACTATCACCCACAAGTATTCCACGGTTTTGATTAAAAACTCTAAATTTGCTTTATCTGATCATAATTTCTTATGATTGCATCTTTTCCTATGCCTTACTCCTCCTAAATCTATTCTTCATAATCCCTATGTTTTCTGACCCATCTGTTTCTCAGTCCTTTCCCAGGCAATCTGTCCTCTCTGGCTATACTCTGTACCTTCCCCCATCCCAACCCCTCAATTAACTAATTGAACTCTATTCTAATGACTATTGTCAAATCCATTGCTCCCTCACTTTATCACTGAAACACAAAACAAAGGCAACCTGGCCCTCACCTCCAGAAGGTGGGGAGGGGAGGAGGGGTCAGATTTTACTCTTCTGCCAGGGTCTCTAGTAGCTTTAAGGGGAAAAGGAGTATCTAGGCTCTCTGAAAAGGGCTCTGGCCCTGTCTATGTTGTTCCCCCAGTTGTAGGGAGTGAGTCCTTTGCCCCCAAGTCCCTTTAGCCCCTAAGAGAAGATTAACTTTTACAGAGAAATATTTAATTTCAAGATATAATTATAAATATACAAATTTGCTCCTCCCAATATGTAGGAGGCATAATCCCCCACTGCCCTCATACCTCAGGGGAGGAGAAGGAGATTAAATTCCTAGCTTGGCTCAACTCCAGTAGAAGACAGTGCCAGTTCCAAATCCACACCTCCTCCTCATCCACCCTCTCCCCCCTGCTACTTCCTGCTTTGGGCTTGAGTTTCAGTTACCCTGCCCATTCAGTTTTCATTTGGACTGGCTTATTGCACCACCTCACTTAGACAAACAACACAGAACAGAAACAAACATCCTAAAGTCCGCTTCTCAGAGCCCAGGGTGACAAAGAGAGAGAAGGGACCGCTGATTCAGTTCATGTGATCCACGTGGGGCACAGCAGAAAGAGCATAACTATAAAGATGGTAGGACAAGTGAATGGCCCAACACTCCCCATTTGAAAAATGAAGGCTGCTAATCAAAGCTGATGCTGTTCTCCAGAACAAAATTGGTGAATATTCTTCTATAGGAGAAAGAATTCCTAGAACCAGGACTTGTGAGGTGCCTGTTGGTCCTATCTGTTCCCTAAATGTGTACCTTTGTACCTTTGTTTCAAATGGGCTCAAGCCCACATTCCCCAGAGATCTCACACCTGTGCAGGAAGAACAGAATGCTCCCTTGTTGGGGAGAAATATTTTGTTCCAACCACTATAAGTTTGAGCCCCCTGGCCCCAGGGAAGAACATGACTCCTGGTTTGTAACTACTGTTCTTAACATACGTTCTCCATAAATATCCTATGTAAAAGCTAATTGATGTCAACTGGTTAATTGATATTGGGGTGATATTGGGGTCATGAGCAATAGTATTAGAAACCACAGGTCCTCAGTGATACTGGCTGACAAAACCTTGATGGGAAAAGTAGTGAGCCACCTTCTGGAGACCCAACTTGTCAGTACGAGTAGGTCCGGAAAAGAAACCCAGGGAAGGTGCTATGTGTAGCTACCCAATAGAAAGTAGATGTACTTTTCTTAATGTACTGCTTAGTTGTTCTGGATAGATTTTCCCTGAAAGTATAGCCTGTTCTTAGACAAAAAGGATTAACGTGGATTTTATTTTATGTGTAAATATAAGTACATATGTGTGTTTATAAATACATATATAATCTCACATATAAATATATATCTCTATTTATCTATAAAATCTGGGGGCAATATCTTTTAGCTGTGACCTGGTTTCTTCAGCTTTTTTGGTGTTAATTGTCATCTCTGTGAAGATGGCTCCCAGAGCTATGTATGTAGTTCTGACTTCTCTCCTCAGCTCCATTTTCAAGGCAATCAGTCAGGCCATAAACATTAAATGCCTCCTAAGTGCCAGGCCCCGTGCTAAGTAGCTGGGGATACAATAAAAACCAGGACAATTTCTGCCTTTAAGGAGCAGAGTTGTCTTAGGATGATTCTGAAGATCACCTGGCAAGACAAGGTGCCAGACACTGAGGTCCTTCCTTGAGTTAGACTGAGAAGCATTCCAACTCTACTGAAGAAGGCACAACTCCAGTGGGCTGGCCATGTTGTTTAAATACCAAACACACATTTGCCTTAAAGATTATTTTATGGAGAACTCACACAAGGCAAGCGCTCAACATGGAGGTCAGAAGAAGAGATAACAAGGACACTCTTACGGTCTCCCTGAAGAACTTTGGTATCAATTGTGAGACGTGGGAGATACTGGCAAAGAACTGCCCAGCATGGTATGCTTGAATCAAAGAAGGTGCTGTGCCCTACGAGCAAAGCAGAACTGCAGTAGCTCAAAAGAAAAGTGAGATGTTCAAATTTAGAGACCTCACCACTCCAAATGTGCATGTGAACTATTTGTGCCCAACCTATGGTAGAGCCTTCTGAGTTCCTACTTGTCTGATCAGTCAAACACACTACACCTTGACTCCACATACTAAAGTTGTTTTGGTTCTGTTACAGAACAGACAACAACCAATTCATTTAGTTGCCTATCTCTAAAGTGTGAATCTTGATGACACTGACTAGGACTAACTCCAGTCTGTTCAAAGTACTATTGGCAAAGTATTGTAGACAACCAGCTAAGGCTCAATATATGGACTTCTTGACATTTTAAGCCTCCTGTACAGAAGTTTATAAGAAGACAAAGGCAAAACACTCTATGCTATTGTATATATCTATGAATTAGTTCAACCATTCTGGATATCAGTTTGAAAATTTGCAAGTAAAGTGACTAAATTGTTTGTCTCCTTTAATGGCTGAACAAATTGTGGTATATAAATGTAATGGAATACTATTGTGCTATAAGAAATGAGGAGCAGATGAACTTCACAGTAACCTGGAGAGACATATAAACTGATGCTGAGTGAGGAGAGCAGAACCAGGAGAACATTGTACACAATGACAGACACATCATATCTGTGACAGCTAACTTTGATAGACTGGGCTCCTCTCAGCAATGCAAGGTTATAAGACAACTCCAAAGGACTCATAATGGGAAAAGCTATCCACATCCAGAGAAAGAATTACGAAGTCTGAATGCAGGTTGAAGCAAACTACTTGCTCTCTCTCTTTTTAAATTTGTTTTGTTTCTTCTTCCTCATTATTCATTCCTTTGGTTGTAACTCTTATTTACAACTTGACTAATGTTTAATGTGAAGGTATATGTACAACCTATATCAGATTGTATGCTGCAGTCGGGGGAGGGGGAAAAGGGAGGAGGAGAAAATTTAGAACTCAAAAACTTGTGGAACTAAATGTTGTAAACTAATAGTAAATAAAAAAAAATCAGGACAGCAAAAAAAAAAAAGCATGATCATGAATATACAGATTTACTCCCCCCAATAAGTAGGAAGCAAAATCCCCTACCCCATTATCACCACTACAGCAGTCTCTGGGGAGGGGAAGGGGATTAGGGTCCCAGTTCCGACTCCCCAAACCCTGTGGGGCTCGAGTCCCAGGCACCTGGCTTCCATGCTGACATGGCTGGGTACTGTACCCTTTCCCAGCCACCCTGCAATTCTGGCTCCAAGGTCACTACTGCTTGAACTCTCAGGCCTCCCAACGATCACCTCAGGCACCTGAATCTGAGGAGGGCAAACCACACAAAACACAAAGACTCCCAAGCCCATTTCTCAGAGCTGAGGTGAACACCAGGTAAGCAGCAGGGGAAGACGAAGGCCTCCACTCTCACAAGTTCAGTTCATCCACTTTACTGCTGGGCGCGACCAAAAAGAGAAGAGCCCAGCAGAAAAGACGATTAAGATGGGGGTTGGTCTCCCCCATGCAGGCAACCAGCCAAGGCGGCTACCTTCACCTGTGCGGTGGGGGATCCAGTGAGCTCCAGCTAAGCTCCAGCTTAGACAAACTGGGCATGCTCAAAGGCGGGGTTACATGGGTTAATATGGGTAACATGGGTAAGTGAGGAATATTTAAAACGCTGAATTTGGTGAACAGAAATAGAAGCTGTCCCACACACTTGACCTCTAAGACCAAAACTTTGGTTTACTGGTATTGTATATCCCTTATAATATACTATTTGCAAATGTCTGGGGGAAACTAGGTGAAGAAAGGGAAACTGAGGTGAAACCAAGGTGAAGGTTAAGGAGAAACTAGGTGGATATGAACAAATTAGATTTTAGGTCCCCCCGGGCCAAGCTTTTCTGCTTGGTAACACTAATCCTATGCTATCAATTTTAATTCTGCTTTTGTAAATATACTCTATATGAGAGTACATAATACTTTCATCCTCATGGAAAGTTGGGAAAGAGATTAGAATCTCAATGCAATGGAGATAAATAACTGGAGGTTTATAAATTAACATTTTAATTATTCATAGCCTTAGAGAGATCAGGGAAAGAACTGGGAAAAGCTGAGGTCGACAAAAACTGGAGTTTCAGATTAAGATGGAATTTAGTACAGATAAAGTCTTACGCTTAGGTTAAAAACATTTCAAGTATAGGACAGAGGAGACCTGGCTAGAATTATGAGGAAAAAAACCTAGGCTTGAGGGGTGTGGAAGGTGTGAGGGTCTTACAAGCTTAATATGTCAACAGCATAATAGCCAAAGAAATTATTGTTAATCACTGGCTGCCTTGACAGGCAAATGTCCAGAACAATAGAAGAGATGGGACTGTGGGTGGTATTCTGCCCTGGTCAGACCACATCTAGAGTAGTAGAGCACTGACCACAGCTAAAGTACCATATGTTTTGTCAGTCAGTCAACAAAATTTGTTACGTGCCTACGCTGTGCCAAGCATTGGTTTAAAAAGAACACTGAGAAACTGAATCAAACCCAGAAAAAGGTGAGTAGGATAATAAGGAGTCTGAAGAGCCTGGTCTATGAGGATGTACAGTTTGGAGAATCAATCCATCAAAAACCATTTATTAAGTGCCCACTATGGGCCAGGAATTAGGCTCCATGCTGAGGATACAAAAAGAAGAAAAAATGGTCCCTGCCTTTAAGGAGCTCACAATTGAATGGGAAGAAAAGACAGGGGAGATGTATCTTGAACACAAGGATGAGGAGACTGAAGTTTATCCTACAGACAATAGAGACCCATATAGATTTTTCTGTAAAAGAATGGCTTTTTCTTTTTTGACAACTGCAAGGAAACCACGGATTTGTCTTGCAAGAGTTGTCAACTTTCCACAAATCGATCTATAGTGGTTGCTCCTTTTCTTTCCTTTCCTATTCACCAGGCCCTCCACCTTATCTCTCTCAGTAGCATTCAGTTATACCCCCCAGTACCCAACTATGTATTACCTGTTTCGGGAATGAAAGATGAAGGAAATGTTCAAAACTGGGAGCAGGCGTGACTCAGCAAGTGATAATCCCAGAGCCCACAACCACAAATGCTGACATTTGCCATTTCCACAATACTTTCTGGAGCAGAGGAGTACCAATTCTTCAGTCCTCCAGGCTGATTTTAACCTGATTATTTCCTCCTTAATTTTAGTCTCAACCTCTTCTATGTCTCCATCTCCTTACGTGGTTCAGAGACTGGAGCTGGCGCTAAGCCTTGATGCTACTATGATCCTTAAAGGGCTCATTCAGATGTCATGCCTGTCATCCTGCATGACCCTAGGTACTGCTAGCCCTTTCTCCTGCTGTGGCTCACAACCTCTACAATATAAACGGAAGTTTTCTCAGACAATTCTGAACTGCTTGTCATTTCTTACAGTACAAAGTATTCCCTCACAATCATCTACCACAACTTCTTCAGCTATTCCCCATATGATGGACATTCCTTAAATTTCTAATTCTTGGCCACCATACAAAGAGCTACTTTAAATATTTTTGTAAATATGGGTTCTTTTCCTTTTGTCTTTTTGGGATACTCATCTAGTAGTGGTATTGCCAGATCAAAGGGTAGGCACAGTTTTGTAGTCCTTTGGGCATAGTTCCTAATTGTTTTCCAGAAAAGTTTGACCAGTTCACAATTCTACCAACAATGCATTAGTGTCCACGTTTTCCAACATCCCCTCCATCATTTGTTACTTTCCTGTTCTGTCATATCAGCTAGTCCGATAAGTGTGAGGAGGTATCTCAGATGTTTTTATTTGCATTTCTCAAATCAATAGTGATAGAGTATTTTTCATATATCTACAGACAGCTTTGATTTCTTCATCTGAAAATTGCCTGTTCATATCCTTTGACCATATATCAATTGGGAAATGACTTGTGTTCTTATACATTAGACTCAGTTCCCTATATATTTGAGAAATGAGACCTTTACCACAGACATTTGCTACAAAAATTTTCCCCCAGCCTTCTGCTTTCCTTCTGATCTTGGAGCATTGGTTTGGTTTGTGCAAATCGTTTTTAATTTCATGTAATCAAAATTATCCATTTTACTCCCCATGATCCTCTCTGTCTCTTATTTGCTCATAAACTCTTCCCTTAGCCATAGTTCTGACAGATACATTTTTTCTACGTTCCCCTAATTTTCTTATAATATCATCCTTCGTGTCTAAATCACTTATTCATTTTGACCTTCTTTTGGTATATGACGTGAATGAGATGTTGATCTCTTGCCTAGTATCTTCCAGATCGCTTTCCAGTTTTCTCAGCAACTTTCGGCAAATGCTGAGTTCTTACCCCAAAAGTTTGTATATTTGAGTTTATTGAACATTAGATTACTATAATCATTTACTGCTGTGTAATCTATTCCACTGATCCACCACTCTATTTCTTAGCTAGTATCAGATTGTTTTAATGAGCACCACTTTGTTATATAGTTCAAAATGTGGTACCACGAGGCTGCCTTCCTTACCTTTTTCTTCATTAAATGTCCTTGATATTCTTAACCTTTTGTTCTTCCAGATGAATTTTTAGATGATTTTTCTCTAGCTCTATAAAATAATTCTTTGGTAGTTTGTTTGATATGGTACTGAATAAGTTAATTAACCTAGGCAGAATTGTCATTTTCATTATATTGGCTCAGCCTACCCATGAGCAATTAATATTTCTTCAGTTGTCTAGATCTGTCTTCATTTGTGTGAAAAGTGTTTTATGATTGTGTTCATATGGGTTTGTCTTTGCAGGTAGTTACATTCAAGTATTTTATACTCTCTGCAGTTATTTTCAATAAATTTCTCCCTCTTTTTCTGCTGGGTTTTGTTGACAATATATAGAAATGCTCATGATTTATATGGGTCTATTTTATATCCTGCAACTTTGCTAAAGTTGTTCATAGTTTCAACTAGTTTTTTAGTTGATTCTCTAGGGTTCCCTAAGTAAACCATCAGGTCATCTGCAAAGAATGATAGTTTTGTTTCTTCACTGACTTTTATTCCTCCTATTTATTTATCTTCTCATTGCTATATCTAGTATTTCTAATGCAATATTGAATAATAGTGACCTTACCAGGAAGGCCTGAACTTTTATCTCCATTACAGTTAATGCTTGCTCTTGGTTTTAGATAAATATTACTTATTATTTCAAGAAATACTCCCTTTATTCCTATGCTTTTTAATGGCTTTTAAAAAAATAGGAATGAGTGTCGTATTTTGTCAAATGATTTTTCTGCATCTATTGAGATAATCATATGATTTCTGTTGTTTTTGTCATTGATATGGTCAGTGGTAGTTTTCCTAATATTGAACCAGCCCTGCATTCCTGGTATAATTCCACCTGGGTCATAAGGTATGATAGCTGCAATCTCCTTGCTAGTATTTTATTTAAAATTTTTACATTGATATTCATTAAGGAAATTGGTCTATAGTTTTCCTTCTCTGTTTTTGCTTTCCCTGGTTTAGGTGTTAAAACCATATTTCTGTCATAAAAGGATTCGTGTAATACTCCTTCTTTACTTACTTTTTTTTTCAAATAGTTTACATAGCATTGAGATTAACTGATACTTAAATGTTTGGTAGAATTCACTTGTAAATCCATTTGGTCCTGGGGATTTTTTTCTTAGGGAGTTCAATTACAGCTTGTTCAAATTCTTTTTCTAAGATAGGGTTATTTAAGTATTCCATTTCTCCTGTTAATCTGGGCAGTTTATATTTTTTCATTATTTGTCAACTCCACTTAGGAAGGCAGTCAGCTTTTATCAGGTGTATTTTAATGTAAAAGCAGTAATACTTGTATCAGGCATGTTTTAAACTTTTAGCAAGTGTTTAAAAGCAGTAAACTGTTATCAGATGTTTTTGTGACTTCACTTGAGACATCTAGGAAAATGATGAGGGCAGTAAAGCAAGAGACCAATAATGTATTTGGATTGTAGTCATTGAACAAAACAAGTTTTGGACCTTTAGAGGGGACAGATATTTCTGGGACTCATCATACAGAGGGTCATGTTGTTTACCGATGTTCCACTGAGAGATATCTCTCCTAACTTGCCACCCATGTTCAGTGCTAAAACACTTGGGTCAGCCCATACAACCATCTGCCCAAATATGCAGAGGAGAAGAAGGGGTTTTATAGTGCGGGGCAGGGCTTCTACTATGTGCATTAGATTGATTTCCCTACTTTCTTCCTTTTAATAATATTTTACTTTTTCCCCAAATGCATGTAAAAACAATTGTTAACATTTGTTTAAAAAAATTGAGTTTCAAATTCTTTCTCTCCTTTCCTTTCTTCCCCTTTCCCTAAGACAGTAGCAATTTGATATGGGCTATACATGTTGCAATCATGCAAAACATATCTCCATTAGTCATGTTGTGAAAGAAAACACAGACCAAAAAGTGAAAAATAGTATGCTTTATCTGCATTTAAACTCCATCAGTTCTTTCTCAGGAGGTAGATAGCATTTTTCATCACAAGTCTTTGGGAATTGTCTTGGATCACTGTATTGCTGAGGATACTAAATCATTCTCAGGTGATCATTGTACCATATTGCTGTTACTGTGCACAATGTTCTCCTGGTTCTGCTCACTTCACTCTGCATCAGTTCCTATAAGTCTTTCCAGGATCTTCCTAAAAGCATCTTGCTCGTCATTTCTTATAGCTCAAAAGTATTCCATTACAATGATTGGTTAATCATTGCATGATTGATAGACATCCCCTTAATTTCCAATTCTTGCCCCCACAAAACGAGCTGCTATAAATATTTTTTAAAGAGATATAGACCTGGGGCGGAGCCAAGATGGCGGCGTAGCAGCAGCAACATATCGCAGCTCTCACATAGCCACCCCAAAATACCCATAAAATAGGACTCTAAACCAATCCTAGAACTCCAAAACGCACACAAAGATACTTCCCACTAAAGTCAGCTCGGCTACGAGGAACCATATCAGCACTGCAAACCGAAACCAGCCTGGCCTGAAGTTGCAGCTGTGCCCTGGGGGCAGCTGGACGAGCTGAGGAGCTTCAGGTGAGCGGATTAGCAGCAGCTGCGAGGGGGATTTGTGAAAGGGGGAGATAAGCAGTCCAGCCAGAAGGCCTCCAGAGCAGAAAAGCTAAAGGCAGAGGTTTTGCACCCGCCTCCGCGTTGCAGCTTCCCGCCCGCGGCCTGCAGGCAGCAAGGGGACTGAGCGATTGTTCTCAGGCCAGGGCTCTCACATTGAGTGGCCTGGATCCGGATCGCCGTCTTGGGCCTCGGTCTTGGAGTCCTCGCTATCCAGTCAGCCAGAAGTA
>CM053581.1:454733814-454754972 GCA_028627135.1 Pseudochirops cupreus
TGACATAGGAGAGAATAGACTGGGTGAGGGGGGAAACACTGGGATGGCTGTTTTGGGGTGGTGGGCGGGGGGAAGACGGGGAGAAAATATGTAACTCAAAAAAAATTTAATAAAATAAATTAAAAAAAAAAAAGAGATATAGACCTGGTAGTGGTATTGCTGACTCCAAGGGTATGAATAGTCTCATAGTCCTTTAGGCATAGTTCCAAATTGCTCTCCGGAATGGTTAGATCACTTTACAACTCCACCAACAGAGCATTAGTGTTCCAATTTTCCCGTATCCTCTCCAACATTTATCATTTTCCATTTCTCTCACATTAGCCAATCCAATATGTGTAAATGGGTACCTTAGAATTGTTTTAACTTGCATTTCTTGAATAAATAGTGATTTAGATAATTTTTTTCTTATTAGTATAGATAGTTTTGATTTCTTCTGAAAACTGCCTATTCATATTCTTTGACCATTTATCAATTGGGAAATGACTTAAGTTCTCTATATGTTTGAGAAATGAGGCCTTTATCATAGATACTTTCTGTAAAAAAAATTTTTTCCCATTTTCACTTTCCTTCTAATTTTGGTTGATTGCTTTTATTTCTGCAAAATCTTTTTAATGTAATCAAAACTATCCATTTTGCATCTCATAACGCTGTCTATCTCTTGTTTGGTCATAAATTCTTTTTTCTTATCCATCAAACTGACAGGTAAACTATTCCATGATCTCCTAATTTGTCCAGGGTATAATCCTTTATCTCTAAATCAGGAATCATTTTGACATTATCATGGTATATGATATAAGATGTTGATCTATACCTAGTTTTTTGCCAAACTGTTTTCCAAGTTACCCTATGTTCATGCCATGGCCAGGAAATTTCTATTGATTGATTAGGACAGAGCAAGTATATGGTCCCTGCACATCTTGTCCACAACTCTCGTGAGTGTGAAATAAAAATAAAGAAATAAAAAAGAAAAGATTAAAAAAAAGAAATAAAAAGAAAAAAGAAAAAGAAAAAAAGAAATAAACAACAAAACATTATGTAACTAAATAATATTATAAAAATAATATTGCATTTTAAAACCAAGTCACTATGGGACCCACAGGAATCTTTATGTATGGTTTAGTAGTCTCTTTTCTATTTGAGGTTGACACAATTGGGGCAGGAAGTTGGACATTTCTAGTATGGAAGAATCTGGATATGGAAAGTTGTTAAGAAATGAAACGGTCTATCTATGAAGCAAGGAAGACAAGGCATGTCTAGAGCAGAAACAGCAGCCTATTACAACACAGGCCTAGAAAATGGAAAGTCTTGGGGGGGTATACCACAGAGGTGCCCTTTGAGCAGTCAGCCATCCCCACCCTTCAGATCCTCTTTCAACTTTCGCCTGAGGTGATATGCTTTTATTCACACTGAGGTAGCCTAGAATTCACAGCAGAAAGTGAGGTACAAATAGCTGTTTCCCAGCTGTCAACAATTTAGGCCTATCCTGTCCATTTTTGCTTCAAAAATCTTTACCAATGCTTATTCAGAGGCACATATACCCTAATTGAAGCTGCAATGCCAAAGGACCTAGTGTTCAAGGAAGACAATCTTGGTGACTTTTTTTTACCACCAGGAGTCATATACAATGTGCAGATGTTTATTGATAAAACTGATTTCAAATATCCAAGATATATAAACAATGCACAAAAATATTTAAGATTATGAGCCATTTCCCACTGAAAAAGGGGTCAAAGGCTATGAATAGTTCTCAAAAAGAATTATTAACTATATGAGAGAATACTCCAAATCACTAAGAGAAATCCAAATCTAAACTGCTCTGGAGTTTCACTTCATTCACAGCAAATTGTCAAAAATGACAAATGGTAGATATAGATGTTGGATGATGGCAGCAATGCTGGAGAGACTCTGGAAAATGGGCACATTAATACACTGGTGCCAGAGCTCTGAATTGAGGTAAGCATTCAGGAAAATAATTTGAAATTTGGGTATGAAAATGTCTAAAATATCCATATTCTTTGACGCAGGGATCTCACTGTTAAGCATATAGTCCAGGGAGGAGAAAGACAGAAAAAAGTGCTCCAGGTATACAAAAATACTCATAGCAGTGCTTTTTTGTGGTAGCAAAAACTGGAAACAAAGTAGATACCCATCACTTGGGGGAAGTGCTAAACATAGGGATAATCATTGTATGGGAAACTAATGAAATATGATATTCATAATAAACATAAAGAATTTAAGATAGAATGTAAAAACTTCTATGAGTTGATTGATTGAACGGAAGAAAAGCAAATAGAATCAGGAAAATAATCTATGCAGTAGCGAAAAAGCTGTATGTGTAAATGGAAAGAACAAAATCCAAAACTGAACACTACATAATTAAAATGATCAAGCTTAACTCTGCAAGAAGAGAGAAAAAGAACCTCATTTCCTTCTTTGCAGAGGTGGGAGATTATGAGTATGGGAAATTATATATATTGTCACTTGGTTAATGTGTTTAGTGACTTTATTTAACTGCCTTCCCGCCCCTCTTTTGTTTTTTATTCTTTATTACATAAAATGGCTCCCTGGGGAACTGAAGGGGAGGGATATATGTGGAAGTAAAGGAAATAAAAGCAAAAGATAACAATTTAAAAAAAATGATTTTGACATAGAAGAAAATACTGATATCTCAGCTCTGCTTTCCAAGCAGCTGGAAAACCACCACATAGCAGGACATTTTCGCACATATAATATGGAGTCTCATGAAAAATAACCACAATTCGTTCGTTTGCATTTGTCTCCCTACTATTTAACTTTATTTCAAAAACATATTTGTTCCAAAATTGACATAGACTGATTGGAGAAATTCAGTGTTCCAGAGCGAGACAGCGGTCTATCTAGATTACATTTCTATTCCTCATTTATGTTCTCTTACTAGTCTCTTCCATTGCCCAGATTTCTCATACTGACTCCCGCCACTTTAATGCCATCATCCAATGAAGAGCTGGAGGGTATTGTAGGTTTAAACTGGGTGCATTTATAGTTAATGTCCTATAGGAACTAGAAAAAAGCCAAGGAAACATGTCTTTTACTAACATGGCAAGAAAGGAAAGGATGGGAGGAGTGTTGGGAGATCCACCATATTTTTCTGTTTCAATACTAGGAAATTATCCTTGTCCTGATTGGAAAATGAATGTGAAACATGGCTCCTTACTACTTTTACCTAGTTTCATAAATGAGGAAAGAAATAGAAACTTGAGGATCAATGCCAAGAAATTGCCACAGGTCATGTTTACTCTGACCTGAAATCAAAATGGTCTGATAAGCTCCCTCCCACCTAACCCTAACATCATCCTAGGTATGAAGATTTTCAGTTCTCCTGGCTGAGAAGAATACAAAGGTAATCATCAGAGGATATTACCCTATTCTTCTTCAGGGTCAGAAAAAGAGAAAGGAATAAATGAAATCCAGTTTTTTAAGAGGTAATGGGGGTGGGAGGTGTGCTGTTGGATTACAGTTAGTTGTGGAACAAGGCAAGTTTTTCCTTTCTTTTATTCCACAATCTTCCACTGATTAAAGAACTACCTGCTTAAAACAAGTTATCTTTTGTCTCCCTAAGGAAGTACCTGCAATAGATTTCCCTAACTATAAAAGCAATCAGCCATCAATTTTTACTGGCACCTACGTAGTTTATGATTACAAAGATTCCAAACTCAGTAGATTTTCTTTTGGCTAAGAGGTGCCTTGATGGTTTCTCCACCTTTTTTTTTTTTGTAGACTTGCATTGCTCCAAAATTACACAAGCATTTTTATCAGGTGTGATGGTAAGTTAAGCTTTCTATACATTGTACATTTTAGTCTTTGTATCTGTCAAAACAGTGTAAGTGCAATGGGCACAATAATGCCTACAACTAAGTGCTTTTTCATGTTAATATGTGATAACAAGGATCACTACTTCTCATATAACATTCTTCGTAGGCATCTGGTGTTGACTTTTGAGGAACATGTCAAAGATTGATTCTTTTTCCTTTCACAATCCTTGCTCGAAACTTCCAAACATCCTAAAAATAATCCCAAACAGAAAGAGTTTAAGTTCTTGAATAGCTGCATTAGTTAGTAAATAAAATCAATTTTAACTTGGTCAAGAGTTACAAAGAAACTTAGGGTTCATCTAGTCCAACCCACTCATATTAAAAATGAGGAAACAAAGGGCAAGAGAGATGAAATAATCTGCCCAAGACCATAGAGACAGAAATGTATTAAGTGGCAGGTCTTCTAATTCTAAATTCAGAGATCTTTTCACTGGACCACAACCAAGAAAGAATAAAGCAGACATTGTGAAGTCAACTATAGGACCAAGATTGAAAAGAAGAAAGTGAAAGCCAAGAAGGGATAATTAATAGAAAAAGGGATAGAGGGACTAAAGGTTCTAGTGAGGATGAAGAATAGTTTTAAGAAAACAAAGGCAGAGTTGGAAGGAGAGGAGCTTTTGATAAGAGAGAGAAATCTCAAGTGTTCTTGATGGGAGCACAGTCATGGGTGAGGATGAGATCAATGGTATGGCCATCCCTGTAGGTGGAGTGGGGATATAGGACAGAGAAATAGAGGGGGCTGATGAACTGGAGGGCCAGAGTATTTGTGCATACTGAAGTCCCCAAGCTTAAGGTAGCAGGTGGAATGGAAAAGAATCTGTGACTCAGATAACAAATTCCTTGAGAAAGGAGAGAGGTTCTTGATAACTACAGCAAGGACTGAGACAGCGTGACACAAGTAGATGAAATAAACCTCAAAGCGGGGAGATTGCTGAGTAATGGCAGTAAAGAAAGGGTCTAAAAACAAAGTGAGAGGGGTGGCTAGGTGGCTCAGTGAATAGAGCATGGCCCTGGAGTCAGGAGGACCTGAGTTCAAATATAGCCTCAGATACTTAATACTTACTGGCTATGTGACCTTGGGCAAGTCACTTAACCCCAACTGCCCTGCCTTCCCCCTCAAAAAAAAAATTAAAAGTGGAAGTGAAGGGTAAGGAATTTGCCTTGTCTTCTTCCTAGCTCCTTGTGCTAATGGACATGGCAGAAAGCACATCCAATACTTGGTAGCACCTCAGTGGCACAGAGAGTAGAAGTCAGGAAGACCTGAGTTTATACCCTACCTTAGAAACTTAACCAAATGCATGATCTTGGGCAAGTCATTTAAACTTTCTCAGCCTCGGTTTCACCATCTCTGAAATGGGGCAATAATAAAACCTACCTACCTCAGAGGATTGTTGCAAAGATCTAATGAGATAATATATGATCTTAAAGGGCTATATCAAATATTAGCTGTTATCATTACTAGAAAGGGTGATCAGGAATGTAATATCTTCTGTAACGAGCCAGGTCTCCATGAACAGGAGAAAATGAGAGGAATTATAAGCAGGAAAAAAAAATCTAGAATACAGAATGGATTAAAAACTAGAATCCTATGACATGTTGCTTACAAGAAACACATTTGAAACACAAGAGAAAAGGTAAGGGGTTGGAGCAGAATCTACTATGCTTTAGCTGAAGCAAAAAAAGCAGGGGTAGCAATCCTGACCTCAAAGAAAGCCAAAAGCAAAAACAGATATAATTAAAACAGATAAGGAAGTAAACTGTATCTTGCTGAATGGAAGTTTCTAATGACTGAAAGGGGGCTCCAGAGGTTATAATGGAAAGGGTAAGACAGAGCTAAAGAGACTTGGAAGGAGTCTCAAGGCAGAGGTAGATGGGAATGAGAAAAATACAAGTTAGTTGAAACAACATTATGGGGGCAGTTCGTTCCATAAGGTGGGAGTGGGAATAAACCTGTGATTTCATTGGTACAGGTAACTTCCAGATGAGGAAACGCCTTCTACCAAGGCAAGTCAATATCTTCTCTAGAACTTACAGTTTTAGAGAGCTACCTAGAACACTGAAAGGCTAAGGGACTTGCCTGGACTCAGATGACAGAGTAGATGACAGAGGCAGGACTAGACAAAACCTAGGGCAACTCTCTGCCCCCCTATACTATGTCACTTCTATGAGAACAGTGTTAAAAATTATTCCAAGAAAATCACTTTACATCATGCTTCTTCCATCATCACAATTAGATTTGGCATTAGGATGTACTGACAATGTTACTGTAAAAGAACAGGGCATCTTAATGCAGGGTCTATCTACATCTAAATTAAATACCATCAGGAATTACTTTCCATTTAAAAAAACAAAGAGAGAAAACAAAGTTTTTCACCTTTTCATTTCGTACAAACCTACCTTTTTTTTTTTTTGGCTTTTTGGAGGGAGAAGGCAGGGCAGGTGGGGTCAAGTGATTTGGCGAAAGTCACACGGCTAGTAAGTGTTAAGTGTCTGAGGTGGATCTGAACTCAGGCCCTCATGACTGCAGGGCCAGTGCTCTATTCACTGCACCACCTAGCCACCCCAGCAAACCTACCTTTAAGTCGACATTGGTGACACCATGCTTTCTTTCTACTATGTCTTGGAGTTCCTTCTCAATGATTTCTTGACTGGTGCCCTTTACATCAATGTAGTAGCAATCAGAACTGGCATAGTGACAGGAAATCGCCTGTATACATTGAGCCAATTAATATAAAAAGAAATCTGATTATCACCAGCCCTAAGAGAGCAAAAATGAGTTACAGGACCAAGTACTTAGCTGCTATCTTGGACTATGATTTAGCCTGCTCCTGTAGGGGAATTTTAAAACTACAAGCAGTTCTAAACCACCTAAGTCATTCTTTCCCAAAAAAGAACCCAAAGGGCTGGAAATGGTTCACACAACTTGTTCATTCTTAACATCTGTTACTGTCTCCGTGTTCTCAACCTTCAAAAGATTCCTCAATCTCCCTGAAACACTTACCAGTAGGATGGAAGGTCTTTGAAGGCATTTGGATTTCTAAACACTGAGCACAGTGCCTGCATGTCAGAGGATTGTTGCAAAGCTCTACTGAGATAATATATGATCTTAAAGGGCTATATCAAATATTAGCTGTTATCATTACTAGAAAGGGTGATCAGGGATGTAATATCTTCTGTAACGAGCCAGGTCTCCATGAACAGGAGAAAATGAGAGGAATTATAAGCAGAAAAAAAAAATCTAGACTACAGAATGGATTAAAAACCAGAATCCTATGACATGTTGTTTACAAGAAACACATTTGAAACACAAGAGAAAACGTAAGGGGTTGGAGCAAAATCTACTATGCTTTAGCTGAAGCAAAAATCAGTTTGATCAATATTTGTTTTATTTGAGTTACAGCTTATTGCAGTGGGAAGAATGCTGGATGTGTAGTTAGAGGCCCGAGGTTTGGATCCCAGCGCTGTCACCTACCACCTGGGTGACCTTGGAAAAGTCACAACTGTCTAGGCTTCAGCTTCCTCATCTGTAAAATGAGCAAGTTTGGCCTCGATGGCCTCTCATCTCCTTCTTAATCTACCAATTATGATCCTATTAGGTTAGCCATAGCAGTGATCTCACTGTGTTCACAATAGATTATTTATTTAAGTGGTATTAAGGATAATAGTATAATCAAGGTGCTCTATTGGAAAATAATAAACATACCACTAGATTAAAGGAATACTTAAAGGTCTGTTACAATCAACACATACTAATGACTCCTATACTGCTTCTCTCTGGCAGCCATAAATGCCAATTTTGAACTCTTGCCTACACCTAGAAAATGGGAATAGGAATCTGAATCCAAGTGGCTGCAGTTAAAACAGAACATTATAAGAATTTTTCGTAGTGTGGTGAGAGTAATCACAACCTTCAGGATGATTTTCCTCTCTGGCAGAAATGCTTCAGAGACCTACAGCAAGGGTTAGTCACAGAAATTTAGACAGTGGTTGGCATTAAAAACACCTTATTCCCATGGTGAAGACAGTTAAGTCCTATTCTGATGTGTCACTGTGTCATGTAAGTGACGCTGGGGTTCTTGAAATTCATACCAGGAGAGTACAAGGTAGAAAAAATTCAAATAAGGATCCAGGAAGAGGTTGGTTGAGGACCAGTCTAGAGCTAAGCTCAAAGAAGCTCATCACCACAAAGTGGGCCAGTAATGAATTAAGTGATAAACTAGAATTATTTTTGACCACAGAAAATCATAAAACCACCTAGTAAAGCACAGAGGAGTTATACGTCTACATCATTGGAGAGGGAGGGTAAACACACAGATCTCTTAGAACACTAGAGGAGGACACTGCCCTCTCTTTTGTCTTTGGTTCTGTCCACTCAAGCTGCCCAAGTTAGAGAATTAATCATTAAGTATTCATTAAGCATCTGCTATTTGCCGGGACTGTCTTTTGCCTTTTTTTTTAAATCCCCAGTTTAGCACAGTGCCTAGCACAAAGTGAGTACTTAAGAAATGCCTCCTGATTGACTGATTATGCTAGACACTAGGAATACAAATATACTCACAAGCAGCTTACAATTTAACAGGAAAGATAACAAGAAGGAGGTATACAGGGTGTCCCAAAAGTCTTAGTGTAGTTTTATGCCATGTACTAAGACTTTTGGGATGCCCTATATAAGTGCGCGCGTGTGTGTGTGAATAAATACAAAGAAATTCAATATATATTAAAGAGAATAAATTCAAATTACTCAAATACAATGTAATCTGAGAGGGAGGACAGCAGTAGTTGGAGGGAGGGGTATTCAGAGAAAGCTTCATGGAGAAGACGGTGCTTGTTTGACATCTTAAAGGAAGAGGACTTCTATGAGGCAGTGGTGAAGAAGGAGTGCATTCCAGGTATGGAGAATAATCCGTGCAAAGGCAAAGATGGGAGATGGAATATCAAGCATGAGGAGCAGAGAGAAGGCTCATTGGACTAGACCACAGAGCGCAGGAGAGGCAGTGATGTCCTATAAAAAGTCCAGATTATGCTGTTACGTTTTGGTGACGATGTCATGCATTGTTTGCGGGAAGTATTAAATGCAAACCAAATATTAAATGCAAAACAAAAATAAAGTAAGATGTTTTCCCCCTGAGGCAATGAATGCCTGTCAATCAATGGGACATCCATATAAGTTGGTTCTTTATTGATAAAGGTAAGGGAAAAAGCTTCCTTGTTAATAAAATAGACTAAAATCTTCACTTATTGACACCCCGTAATTATAATCAGATTTCATATAGGTTCAGAACGCTATTTTAAAATCTGATTTACAAACCTATTTGCAGTTGGGAGGGAAATTATTATTTGTTACCTTCCGGAACCCTTTAGTTTTATTTCTTCCAGATCCATGAATGAGCAGAGGATGGAAAAAAACAGTATCTCCCTTCTCCATCACAAGGTGAATTCTTGGTTGGCTAATATCATAGTCTTGGACACCATGGAACATAATATTAACTCCCTCCTGGAATGCAAAACAAACCATGTTTCAGACTTGGAAGAAGTAAAATAAATCAAACCAATGACTTGGAATGAGAAAATAACAGTCTTCTCATGTCTTCTCTTTATCCAGATTTCAAAATACAGAATAACACTTTTGGCCAAGAAAGGTCTTTCACCTGTCATGTCTTTCCGAAGAAAAATGTCTTTTAAGGAAAATTCCTATTAACCTTTCTTGCTGCATTTTTGTATGCTCTCAGCAGGCAGACCTACCTCCCATTTAGGATAGTCATGCGGTTTCAAGGCAACATTGTGTGTACCTGGTAACACAACCAGGCAACCATTGTTCCTATCAATATGTTCCATGGCAGTCCAAGCACAGACAATGGAGTTGGGAGGCCTGAATGGAAAGTAGTGCAGGTCCTGATGGAAGGGATGGCGTGAAGTCTTCTTACCTGAAATGGAACCCAATCTGTATGTTAGAAGAAGCACTAATCTCAGAATTCCTCAGCTCTCCCTACACAAACAGCCAATATCCACTCTTACAAAGAGTTTATATTATAAAGATATATGTATATATATATATATAGATATAGATATAGATATAGATATAGATATATATATGCATCCTAGAAAAAATAAAATATAAAGAAACATAATCATGGGAATAACAGTAAGTTCAGCTCAGAAGGTTAAGTATTCTAGAGGACTTTCAGTGAGATTGATTTCAAATACCAGATATGACACTGAGATGCCAAATAGGGAAACGTGGCCAGGCACCGCCAGATTTAAGGAGAACGTCACTTGCTGGGGAGGCACAGAAACTGTTATCAGTAATATGGCACACTTGGCTATCATACCTAAATCCCACTGAACTTGCCTCTGCGTTCAGCATAGCTAACCTCAGGCCCTTAGCTAAGTTTCTTCTCAGTCTTTTGGTCTCTTCCTTCTTGGGACACCCAGTGTCCTTGGATAGCCCCTGTAGTGATGATTTGCCTGTTCACTTAAAACAGTTTGAGCCATCTTCTCAGAGGCTAGGTTATTAATAGCAATGGAATATGATCTATTCTTCTACTTTTGACCTATTCCAATGCCTCATTATAGTGTAGCGGGAGCCTGGGTTCTAAAAAAGCAATGCCAACAGAGTACAAGCTCCAACAAGTGCTATCAAAACATGAAAGACTTTGATTATAGGCCTAATGATGGCCTATGTGCCTAGTGCCCAGACACTAGTCTAGCTAGGGTTAGAGAGCCTTGGCACTAGGTCAGTCACAGGACAGATTTCTGGCCACAATTCCCCTGAAGACCTATGAAGTTACATAAACATTGTGATCTTGCCTTGGGTTGGAGGCAGCATTTATCCCAATGAAATAATGGATCAAATGAGTGGGTTAGATAAAGTTCTATGAAACCTAAGGAAGCAATAACAGCCATGGACTAAGACTGTCACACTTTGATTTGATAACAATGCAAGTCATTTAAAATTGTATTTAAAAGGACACATCTACGTCTAATTGTTAGACTGATAGCTTCAATGTGTGTAGATTAGGAAGCTGATTTTTACCTTAATTATTACAATACAACCAGTATATCTTTCCTGATCCGCCCCCAACTAGCCCCTAATAGAAATAAAAGCTCTTTACCAGAATCTGGAGGCTTGTTTATCAGCATTGTATGCATAGCCATGATATTGGGTCCAGTGAAACACTCGACATATTTAACAATCTAAGGTAGGAAGAGGAAAAAGCTCATGAGAAATTAGGGGCACAGATCATAGCACAGAGTTAATTTTCAACTATCTGCATTAAATCCAAAATAACAACAGAGTTAGTAGCCCATATTCCTACAGTGCTTTATGGTTCCTCACAACAGCCCAGTGAGGTATTATTATTATTTCCATTTTACAGATGAAGAAACCAAGTCTCAGAGAATATGAATTACTTAGGATCACAGATTTAGATCTAAAGGGACTTCAGAAACCATGGAGTCCAACTCCCTCATCCAATAAATGAGGAAATGAGAGGAGTTAAGTGATTTGTCCTGGATCACACAGCTAATTAGTGTTTAAGTTAGGACTTTAACTCAGGTGCTCCTGACTCCAAGCCCAGCCTTCTCTCCATTGTATCACACTAGGTCACAAAGCTTGTAAATGTTTTGAAGTGGATTTCAAGCCCCAATTTTTAAAAAAAGTGCTTCTTCCCAAAATGTGTATTTGGCTCTAGAATACATTTCTCTGACCAACTATGGGTGATATAAGCAAGACTTCAAAAAAGAACTCCAAGTGGAAATAGAGTAGGCAGGAAGGAGCAAGGATTTTTATCTTTATTTTAAAATAAATTTTTATTCACATCTTTTGTTTTTACATCACCTATTTCTCATTGTATTCTTCTCTCTATCTCATTTGAGAGACTGATCCCTTATAATAATCTATGAAGGATGAAAAATAATTGCGCAAAACAACCAAATAAGGTAGTAAGAAAGTCTGACATGATCCACAGTATATCATAACCACAGAATAGGGAAAAAGTGTGATCTCATATCTCTTCTTCGAGGCCAAACTCAGTCATTAAAATTATATAATGAATATAGAATTGTTGTTGTTCAGGCATTTCAGTCATGTCCAACTCTCCATTACCTCATTTGGGGTTTTCCTGGCAGAGATACCGGAATGGTTTGCCATTTCTGTCTCTAGTTTATTTTTACAGATGAGAAACTGAGGCAAATGGGGTTAAGTGACTTGCCGAGGTCAGACAGTAAGTGTCTGAGGCCAGATTTGAACTCAGGAAGATGAGTCTTCCTGATTCCAGGCCTGGTACTCTATCCACTGTGCCACCTAGCTGCCCTGAATACAGAATTACATAACATAAAACTGAATAATGATGACAAAATCAGTTTCAATTGTTTTGCTTCTATGGCATAACTCAAACACCGTCATTAAACAATTAGCATATCATAATGTATAATTACTAATTAATCTTTCCATTCACATTTTTGGTGATCACTGTACATATAGTTTCTCTGGTTCTTCTCATTCCACTTTTTACCAGTTGTATTTTTACTTTTTAACCCTTTTTAATGATGCAAGGTTCTTCTTAAGCTGGTTATACAAGATAGCAAAGGCAAAAAGCAAGGAACTTTCCTTAATCTCATTTTGGTAACAGTCAGAGTGGAGCAATCATTGCTGTCAATCTTTACCGCATGATACAGAGACTTGGTTTTGTATCATCAAGAGCGCCTCCAGTTATTTTAAAACCTATCATGAAATTCTAAAACCAAATCGATTTTAATCTTCTAACATAAGAGGAGAAGAGAAGGTGAGGGAAGGATAGAAGAGTACAATCAACTGATTAAAAAAATGATAGTTCTGAGCAACTAATAAAGTATCAGGGTTGCACAACTCTGATGTGTGCGTGTCACAGCTTAGATGTACTGCTCTGTTCTTTACTGCAGGCAAAGGATTTTTTTTATAGTACCATTAATGACTTCTCATTATTATGACAATTAATGCATTTCTCCTCACCTCCACTCCTCAGAATTCCATTTCCTTCAAAACTCACCTCAGATGCCATCTGCAGTAAGAGACCCTTTCTGAGTTTCCTTCCTGCAGTCCTTCTGTTGCTGTGGCTACTGTCCCCCTCTCCAAAATTACCTTGCACATATATATACTGGTAGATGTACATGCTGTCTCCCCCGATAGAATATAAAGTTCTTGAGAGGAAGAACTGGTTCTTTTGTGTTTGTTTCTGAATCAGTAAGTACCTAACAAATGCTTATTGAGTGATGGGAAACTTAAAGGATTATAAAGCACTTTCCTGACAACACTCCTGTGATACAGATAAAACAAATAGTATTGTCCCCATTTTATAGATGGGAAAATTCAGGCTAACAAAGGCTTAGTGACTTGTCC
Source organism: Pseudochirops cupreus (assembly GCA_028627135.1). NCBI lineage: Eukaryota > Metazoa > Chordata > Mammalia > Diprotodontia > Pseudocheiridae > Pseudochirops > Pseudochirops cupreus. The sequence continues at coordinate 454,747,042 of CM053581.1, forward strand.
ATGGACATTCTGGTTTTAATTCAAAGGAAGACCTCTTGACTGAAAGGAGGCAGACTCAAAATGAAAAATGACACAAACATTTTTTGGACACCATTGAAAGAATTTTTTTTTAAGCTTTTTGGAAGGCAATTGGGGTTAAGTGACTTGCCCAAAGTCACACGGCTAGTAAGTGTGTCAAGTATCTGAGGTCGGATTTGAACTCAGGTCTTCCTGATTCCAGGACCACTGAAGGAATTTGTTTTGTTGGACTATACATATTTGTCAGAAGTGTTTTGTTTTTCTTTTTTAAATGGGGAGAGAAAGAAAATAAATGCTTACTAATTAATTAAAATTTAAAAAATAAAATACATAGGAAATATTAGGCTAATCATGCTTACTCAGGTCAAACCATACCCTTTTTTCCTCCTCTGGTGACAGTATTCAGAAAGTTAGAGAAGTTCCTAACCCAATAATAAAACCTGAACTTCAGTGTTTTAAAGTTTACAACGCACTTTTTTTCTACTCCATTCCTGTGAGTAAGGAAGTAGCAGTATTATTTCCTCCATTTTATAGAAGAAAACAAGGCTCAAGGAGACTGAGCACAAAGCTAATAAGGATGAGAGCTGAGACTCCAACCTAGGTCGTTCCTCATCCCAGGTCCAGTATACCTTCCGCAACACCACACTGATCTTCAACTTACCATGAGTAAAAAAAAGTCTCTATTTCCCTCTACCATAGAACATTCCCCCAGCACCAATGAAGTCTAGGGCCACAGGTTGTAAAGAGTTTCAGAGCCAGGAAAAGATATTAGATCACAAAAGTTGTAAACAACACAACTGTCACTTTAAAAAAATAAAATCTGAAGTTAATAAAGAAAAGAAACAAAAAGAAAAGAAAATGTGTTTGGTTTTTTTTTTTAAAATAAAAATAAAACAAGGAAAAGCTTTTAACCTGAGGCAGGGTGCAGTAGCTGAAGAGTTCTTCATCATTCTGAAAATCCTGGATTTTTGTAACTATTTTCTCATCTAAAGAAAGGCCTGATTTTGCAATGGTTACATCCTTCATGATGGTTAATCCTGCGGGTTTCACTTCACTTCTGCAGATCTTTTCAAAGTGATTCCTGGACAAATCAAATTGAAAATGCCATCACCCTTTGGAATGCCACAGAATTGACATCTTAACAGCACAACACTGCTTACTGATAGGATCCACTCAAAGACGCCATTTCAGCAGGTGCACTTAGGAAATTTTCAAGTGGCCTTCACAGATCTCTTCACCTGGAGCTTATCTCTATCCAATCCCAAAAAGAAATGGTAAAAAGATTGGAAAAGAAAATGGTGGATGACTTTGCTGCCCCCTGCTGTCACAAAGATGTAATAGACTCAAGGCTGAAATTAACCCCAGGGGCCAAAATGACTGAAGATACTGGTGGCAAAGTACCTGCAAGTGGTGTTACTGAGAGACATCTCCTCCCACTAAATGCTTAGAAATCCCGAGATATAAGGAAGCCTCAGAGACCCCAGACAAAGTAATGTTAGTAATCTTTATTGCACTTCTGTTGTTATTTTTTTTTAAATAAAATGGCCATACTGTACCTATAGCGATCAATATCTGCTTCAGACACGAGATTTTTTATGACCAGGAAACCATTGTCCTCATAAAATTGCCTCTGTTCTAGGGTTAAAACGTTATTATCCAAAGTGTACCTAGGGGGAAAAATGGAGAGAAAGAAGAGGTGGTGGGGAGAAGACATGAGAGAACAGGGAGAGGAAGGGGGAGAAGCACATCAATAATTTTGAAGTTAATGTATTTTCATTTTGGCTGGATGTGAATTACAGGACTGCATTAAAATGTACTCCATAAACATCAAGGGATCCCCTTTTAAAAAGTAATTTAAGAAGGACAAAATAAAAATATTGCTCAGTGCACTAACATAATCAAGACACAGACTAATTTTAATATCATATTCATCAATCCTGATAGATACAGTCACCATACTGCATAGTTTGTGACATTTTCTCTTCCTTCTGAATTATAAGCCATTTCTTGGCAACCAAACTGTTTCTTTAAAAGAGCTGCCAGAATACCCTATCAATTAAAACATGTCTGATGAGCTGAGATTATGTATAATAAAAATTCTAATCAGGCAAGGAGCTACTTATTTCTCCTAGCATTAACTAATACATAAATCGCAATTATGCACGCAGCATTATTTTTTAAAATTAACTAAAATAGCACTTACTGGAATTTCTGAGGACAGACATTGAGAGGTACAACAGCAGCTGAAGTTGCGTAAGCTGCCTAGTATACACATTAAGTTAAATAAAATAATACTCAAAGGCAAAACCTTTCCCATTAACAACATATGCATTCACTTTATCTTTAGAGATGGAAGGGCCTGAGAGATCCTTGAGTCCAGGGCTCTGAACCTTTTTTGTGTCATAGTCCTATATGAAAGTCTGCCAAGTTTATGAATTCTGTCTAAGAATAAAGTATTTTAAGTGCATAAAATAGAATACATAGGACTATAAAGAAAACCAAATGATATGAAAGTGCAGTGAACAAAACATTTTTTTAAAAACAATTTCATCGATGCCAAGTTAGGAACCTCTGATATTCTTATTCCACACTATCTGTTGAACTGATCAAGGATCTAAGGCCAAGATATGTGAACTGAATGAAACTAAGTCACACAGAGAGTTCAAAATAGATATTCTAGCCTCCGGTTACACCACATTCATTCTCCTACATCACACGCTGCCTCTTCAGTCTGGCCTTGGGTTGGACACAGAAAGATTGTTCTCAGTTCACATTATCTAATCTACCTTCGAATAACCTGAAGAATATAATGTCCTTCTCAAAGTTCCAAATGTTCGACTTTACATACATGGAGACAAAAACACTCTTCAAGTTTGTTATCCAATTTAGTGGGAGTCTAGAGCAAAAAACTAGCAGTGATTATGCAGGGTCTGAAAAAATAAAAAGTAACCGAGAGAAAGAATGCCAGAACACAATCTTGCATCAGTGAACAAGGTATTTCCAGCTTTATGACTGAATCATTAAATAACTTTATAAAAGCAGTCAATATATCGAGGCTTACAAAGTTTTCTGCATTAAATAACTCCTTCAACAAATTCAATTCAGGGCAACTGTATTCAGGGCACTGTGCTAAGTACTGGGAATACCTAGAGCTACGATATAGGCAAAATCCATACATGTATATCCTAGAGCCACTATTATATTGAAATTCAGTTGTAAAAAAATATTCAGGGAAAGTTAAAGAAACAACTTTACCAATCTTGCGACAGAAGTGGGATTTTTTTCCTAGAGCAAAACAAAATTTCAGGCAGAGTTGTCAATCAGATTTTGCAAAGTACACCCTCAATACTAGAGACATGATCTGGCAGAATAATCACAGAACCACAGAATCTCAGCTTTGGAAGGATCCTCAGAAGATATCTGATCTTCAGATCATAGACCCAGAGTGAGAAGGGTCCTCAGGGCCAACAATTCTCTCATTTTACAGATGAGGAAATTGAGGATCCTGGAAATGAAGTGACCCAGATATCTGGGCAAACCTTCCATTTATTCCTTCCAATTCAAATTTTCACTATTGATAATAGAGAAACAAATGATTTTAAGTGGGTAACTTCTCTTTTAATGTGAAACAATATTTCTTACATATTACACAGAAAGGGCCGATGGAAACTAGTGACTTACATATATTTCCTTTAAAACATTTCTAAGGTGAAACCTTCAACTTGAGATATCCACATGGGAGGGAAATACATAAAACCTTAAAAATTGTGTGACTTTAAGCAAGTCACTACATTCATTTGGGCCTCAAGTTCCTAGAGAAGATACCTAGGAAAGGGAATCATCTAACGGAGATCAAAAGGATTAACAGAGATTTTTTTTTTTAGCCCTTCAACCAACGGAATCTGAGATCGCATTAGTAATCTTGGGACTCTAACCTGGGAACCTCCAATGAACCATTCAGTTTGGGGTTAGATGCTCACTCCTCTGATTATCAAAATATAAACCATTTATGACATTCTGAAGGCTTCAGCCAACCAGGAAGGGAAATTAGCAAGAGCATCAACAGACAAAGGGACCAAATTCAAAGAAGACTATGACTTTGCTTCCTAGTCTGTGGGCAGAGGAAAAGAGTGCAGGAAAGATCTTGGAGAAAGATAAGCAAAACAATCTAGGAAGTCAAGAGTGAATCGAGTCGGTCAGAAGACACTAGTAGAGAGGGAAGGAGGTGGCCAAGGGGCCCTCACAGCACCCTGTGGCCTAAATAAATTTTCTAAAACCCTTAGCCTCAGGATAAACAAACCCGGGCAGAAGGCGCGGAACGTGAAAGGGGAAGAGCACTGGCCACCAAGTAACCCATCCCTTGGCCTTTGGAACGTCAGTCAAAGAGGCTCCCAGGCCTAAGCACAGATGCCAGAGGAAGAAGGGGGAAGGAGCAGACGCTGGCCAAGCTGCCCCTCGCTTCCATCCACTCTGGACCAGTGCGCGCAACTGCGCAGCCTTGCCCGTTCTCCAGGCTCGGCCACCAGTGGCTGACCACCAGGGGCCGGGCCCGGGCTCAGGCGCGCGCAGCGACCTTTGGAAGGATACGATCGCCGGGGCCGCAGGGCCCTGGAGGTGTCCCAGCAGGATCTTGAGGCGGGCTGTGGCGGTCCCGCCGGCTCGCCCTGAGTCTTTGACGTTCAGAGCAGCGGCTGCCATCCCTGCTGTAGGAGTAAGTTGAGGAGCGAAGCGAGCACAAGTAAGACGAGAGCCCCAGCCAAGATCCTACTTAACCTGCTCCCCAGCTCCGCCTCCCCGGGAGAGAAGGGCGCAGGCGCACCAGCCGGAGCTGGGGGCAAAGGGGCGAAGGGCGGACCGAGGAGCTGGAAGGGCTTGGCCAGCTGGGCTGGTTCCTCTGAAGGTCAGGATTAGCGGCGCTTGCTCCTGGCGACCTGGGAGACTGCATGCTGCGTGCACTTTTACGTGCTAGAAAGTTACGGTGCGTAAATAGAAAAGAAAGCCACAGCTCGCGGGTCCCAGCCGGTTGTGGAGTGAGGATACATCCAGCTTCAAATTCTGGCCCTGTGCCACTTGCTACCTGTGTGTGATTGTGAGCTTCTCGGGGCTTCCCTTTCCTCATCTGGGGTTGGACCAGCTCTGAAGCTGCGACCTATCCTCCACCCCTATTACCTTTAGTCCTGAATGGAAACGGGCAGAGGTCGACTGGAGAAATTCAAGGTTTTAGGACCCTGCACGTCACCCTTTGTCAGTAATGTATATACCAGTGCTCATTTTTGCCTGACCCACATTGTTCTCACAAGGGCCAGCGACTCAGGCGGCCCCCTGCTCAAGCCTTTTTTAATTTCCTTCTTTCCGCTCACCTTCCCAAAATCTTCAGGCCACCCCTGGAAGCAGAGATTAACCTAGATAATACAGATTTCTCCGGACAATTAGCCATTTCTTAAGAGCACAGAAGAGAAGACAAAGGTCATTAGCTTTCCACGAGAAGAGAATCTTTTTGCTTACTATTTAAGCCTGACTGAGCAGATTGTGGAACTCCTTACTGTCCTTAGCCAGTAGTAAGTGATGCTGACCAGATAAACCCTAATTATAACTTGTATAGTAAAACACAGTCCTTTGAGACGGGCAGTGAAAGTGTTATTATACCCATTTTACAGCTAAAAAAAATTGAGACTCAGGGAATCACAGAGTCTTAGAATCTCAGAGTTGGAAGGGACCTTAGAGGTCCATTAGCTCAACCTGTGTCTGAACAGAGATCCCTTCTGATAATGATAATGAGAACTCATGTATCTATAGAGATTAAAGGTTTCTACTGTACTGTCCTCAGAACAATAATAACTAACAAATTACTAATATTCTTAATTCTTGTAACGACCCTGAGAAGTAGGTGATAATATCTCCATTTTACACATGAGGAAGCTGAAGCAGTAACAATCAGTAAGAGTTTAAGTCTGGATTTGAACTCTGTTACTGATTCCCAATTTAGTGATCCACATCACTTCATTTCAACAAGTATTTATTAAGTACTTATTATGTACAACAATGACCACAACAGTGTGCTAGGCACTGGAGATAGGATAGATATGGCATAAACTCTAGTCTTAAGACGTTCATATTTCAACAGAGAAAAAGACAAGTACAGAAATAATTTTTTAAATTAAATTTTACGTTTATTTTTAGTTTACATCATTCATTTCCACAAGATTTTGAGTTACAAATTTTCTCCCCGTCTTTCCCCTACTCACCACCCCAAAACAACAATCCGACTGTATCCCCCCTCCCCCAATCTGCTCTCTCCTATATCCTCTTCCATCCCCCTCTGACTTTACAGTAGGGCAAGATGGTTTTCCCTACCCCAGTGCCTGTATATCTTATTTCCCAGTTGCATGTAAAATATATATATATATATATATATATATATATATTTAAACATTTGATTTTAAAACTTTGAATTCCAGATTCTTTCCCTTCCTTCCTCATCACCCACCCTTACTGGGAAGATAAGCAATTCAATATAGGTTGTACATGTGTAGCTACGTAAAACATTTCCTTAGTGGATATATTGTGAAAGACTGACTATGTTTCCCTCCATCCTATCCCGCCTCCCACTTGTTCTATTCTCAGGTTTGACCCTGTCCCTTTTCAAAAGTGTGTGCTTCTAACTACCTTCCCTCCCCAAGGTGCCCTCCCCTCCCTCATCCCTCCTCTCATCCCCTTCCTCCCTACTCTCCTGTAGGATGAGATACCTATTTAGTGTGTATGTCATTCCCTCCCTAAGCCAAATTCCATGAGAGTAAGGTTGACCCATTCCCTTTTACTTTCCTGTTCTTCCCCTCCATTGTAACAGTTTTCCCTTGCCTCTTTTATATGAGATAATTTACCCCATTCTGTCTCTCCCCATCTCCTCTCATTATATTCCTCTGTCATCTCTCAATTTCACCTTTTAAGTATAATCCTTTCCTATTCAATTGATCCTGTGCCCTCTGTCTATGTATATCTGTACACATATATACACACACTCACATATGTATGCATACACCCATATACCCTCCTATAAAGACATATATATATATATATATGTATACATACATATACATTTATATTCCCTTCACCTATCCTCATACTAAGAAAAGTTTCATAAGTTACAATTACCATTTTTCCATGTAGGAATGTAAATAGTTCAACTTTGATAAGTTCCTTATTATTTCTTTTCCCTGTTTACCTCCTCATGCTTCTCTTGCTTCTTGTATCTGAATGTCAAATTTTCTATTCAACTCTGTTTTTTTCATCAAGAAAGCTCAAAAGTCCCCTATTTCATGGACCGTATTTTCCTCTGAAACATTATACTCAGGTTTGCTGGTTAGGTGATTCTTGGTTTTAATCCCAGCTCCTTTGACCTTTGGAATATCATATTCCAAGCCCTTTGATCCCTCAGTGTAGAAGCTGCCAGATCCTGTGTTATCCTGATTGTGTTTCCACAGTATTCAAATTGTTTCTTCTTGGCTGCTTGTGCTATTTTCTCCTTGGTCTGGGAACTCCAGAACCGGACTATAATATTCCTAGGAGTTTTCATTTTGGGATCTTTTTCAGATGATGATCAGTGAATTCTTTCAACCTCTGTTTTGTCCTCTGGTTTTAAAACATCAGGACAATTTTCCTTGAGAATTTCTTGAGGGATGATTTCTAGGTTCTTTTTTTGATCATGGCTTTCAGGTAGTCCAATAATTTTTAAATGATCTCTCCTGGATCTATTTTCCAGGTCGGTAGTTTTTCCAATGAGATATTTCACATTGCCTTCTGTTTTTTCATTTGTTTGCATCTGTTTAATGGTATGTTGATTTCTCACAAAGTCATTAGCTCCATCTGCTCCAGTCTAATTCTGAAGGAATTATTCTCTTCAGTGAGCTTTTGAG
>CM053581.1:454755072-454770154 GCA_028627135.1 Pseudochirops cupreus
CCATTTCTCTTATTTGGTTTTCAAGATCCTTCTTAAGCCCCTCTGTGGCCTGTAACCAGTTCATATTTTTCTTGGAAGCTTTTGGTGCAGGAGTTCTGACTTTGTTGTCTTCCTCCCATTCCATGCTTTGATCCTTTTTGTCCCCAAAAAAGGAATCTAAAATTGGATTGCTGTGCTTGCTTTGCTTCTTTTGCTTGCCCATGTTGCCACTCAGTTACTTGACTTTTGAGCTTTTTTGCCACAGTAGAACTCTGCTTCCAGAGGGGAGAGCTTTGTCCTAAATTGCTGGGGTTTTCACAGTTGCTGGAGCTAATACTTGGGTGCCCTTTCTGAAGCCTCCACAGGCTCTGGCACCTGGTCACACACCCTAGGACCTCCACCCAAGATAGTGATCCAGATCCAAGCAGGTTAAAGCAAGAGTGATTACCCTCAGAATGGTCGCTTGGTCCCACTATGATCATCAGGCCAGGAGCTCTGAAGCAGCGAGCTGGGATGGACCCTTTCTGGCCGCCTGCGGGCCTGCCTTCAATGGGAGATTTGTTTCTCTCTGTCACTTTGTGGATTCTGTAGCTTTAAAGTTTGTTTAGAGTCATATTTTATAGGCGTTTGAGGTGGTTATGGGGGGAGCCACAGAGTTCTCCTGCTTCTATACCGCCATCTTGACTCTGCAGAAAAACCAGAAATAATTTTGATACAAAGGAGAGTGAGGTAAGGGCAAAGGAGAGATCCAGGCAAAATTTGAGGAAGGATGAGAGGGTCTGAGATTTAGAAGTGAAAAGAACCATAGTGGTTATCTAGTAAAACCTCCTCATCTTGCAGATCAGGAAATGGAGATTTGTTCATGGATTAAGTGAATTGCCCACAGCCAGACAGGGAGTAGAGAAGAGCCAGTATTGTAATCCATTAGAGCCTGTGCTGTCCAGTGGCAATCTCAGCTGATTTTGGAGAGAATACCCACCTCAGTGTGGTATCTACGTAGTCAGAAGGATCATAACATTTCTAGAGTTGGAAGGAACCACAAAGGTAATTTAGTCAAACCCGCATTTTATAGATGCAGAAACTGAAGTTTATTCCCGAAGGTAAGTAAAGTGTCTTGCTCAAAGTCACTTGATAAAATCTTTGCTTATGACAACTCAGCAATAAATCAAAACACACATTTATTAAGCCTCTACATCAACTAATTTGCCATGTTGCTCATATCATTCTTCTACTCAGTGGCAAAGAGGTTCTGTGCTGGTTAGGTTTGCACGTGTACATTCCTTCAACAGACATTTAACTAAGTATGGGCTGTTTGCTGGGCAAAGGAGGAGCAAAGACAAAAATATAAGTCTTTCCTCAAAGATATTATGTCATATCAGGGATAGAGAAGTAAGATATAATAAGACTGAAGAGGTAGATTGGAAGCAGCTTGTGAAAGATGAAACCCAGCTGTGGTAGAATGTTATTTATGGGAGATAGCAAGCCAGTTAGTTTGTTTGAAACGTAGAATCCATGAAGGGGGAATGAGATGATATCAATCTGGAAAAATAGTTTGGGGCTAGATTGGTAAAAGCCTTGAATCTATTGAGGAGTTTTTCTAAATGGGGCTTAAAATAGCATCAAATTCTGGCCCTGTGCCACTTGCTAGTTGTGTGTGATTTTGAGCACTGGGTGGGGTTCCCTTTCTTCATCTGGATTTGGACCAGCTCTGAAGCTGCGACCCATCCTCTAACCTCCATTACCCTCAGCGCTGAATGGAAATGGGCAGATGTCGGCTAGAGGTCAAACCATTATTTCAGGAATATCAGTTTGACAAATGTGTGAATGATGAGAGACAAACAATGGCAAGAAGGGATGAGGGCTTGGATGAGGATGGTGACCATGTGAGTAGAGAAAAGGGGACATAAAAAGAATGAATAAATGAAAAAAGCATTTACTAAGCATTTCCCATGTGTCAAACACTCTATTAAGGGCTGAGAATACAAATATGAAAAGCAAAGATGGTCCCTGCCATCCAGGAGTTTATATTATAATAGAGAGTTGACACATATAAATCGGTGAGCAGTAGCCAGGGAAGGATCAAAATAAGAGTCTAGACATCATATTTTAAAAAAAAAATCTTAAAACCACCCAAATCTCTTAAAATCAGAGGACAAAGCAGAAATTGAAAGAATCTGCTGGTTATTTCCTGAAAGAACCCTGAAGCTGAAAACTCCCAGGAACATTACAAACAAAATCTAGAACTTCCGGGAAAAAAATACTCAAAACAGCCAGAAAGAAAGAATTCAAGGACCATGGAGCCACAGTCGGGATCATCCACAATTTGTCAGCCATCATTATAAAGAAGCAGAGAGCTTAGAATATGGCAAACAAAGAATATAGGCTTATAGCCAAAAATAACTAACCCAGCAAAACTGAATATAATCCTTTTGGGGGTGGGGCGGGTGGAGGGAACTTTAATGAAATAGAAAATTCCCAAACATTTCTGCTGAAAAGGTAAGAATTGTATAGAAACTTTGAAGTTCAATCACAGGAGTGAAGAGAAACATAAAAATATAAACGTGTACAAACGGTGATAGAGGACTAGACAAAAACTGCTCCAATTCTAATATGGGAGATGATACATGTGTCCCCACTGAGCCCTTTCATCATCGGAAGTCATTGAGGGAGCCCAATGATACAGAAGGTGTGGGAGTGGTCTTGTTATGTATGACTTAAGAGAAAACTCAAAAGAGGGGAAGAGAGTGGACAAGGAAGAAAAAGGAAGGTTAGGAAAAATTATCTCACATAACCAGGGTGTGCAAGTAGACATTTATAAAAGAAATGGAGAAGGGCGTAGGGGGTGCAAGTTACACTTGAACCTCACTCTCTTCTAAACTGGTCAAAGGAGAGAAGAATATACATATCGAGTTGGGTACAAAAATGTATCTCACTTTACAGAGAAAAAGAGGAGGAGGAATGGGAAGGGAGAGATTAAGGGAGGGATTAGGCAAAGAATGGGAATCTTAGAGTGTACCCATAAATTAGGTAATGGCTGAACAAATGATGGTATATAAATATGGTGAAATACTATAATAAGAAATAATGAAGGGGATGATTTCAGAAAAACCTAAGGAAAACTTTTATGAACCAATGGAGAGTGAAGTGAATATAGACGACGAGATCAATTTATACAGTAACAATAGTAACTTTGAAAGAATTGAGAACTCTGATAGGGTAAGGACCAAAAACAATTTTAGAGAATTAATGATGAAACAAACATACTACTTACTTCCTGAAACAGAGGTGAAAGACTCAGAGTGAAGAATGAAGCATATTTTTGTACATGGCCAATGGAGACACTTGCTTTATCATACATTTTTGTAGCAGGACTTTTGTTTTTCTTTCATTCTCAATTGAGGACAGGGAGCTGGGGTTTGAGATTAGAAGGAGAAAATGACAATTTTTGAAAATACATTGAAAATACATACACACACATACATATGCACATGTATGTACACATATGTATGTATATAATTTTTTAAAAAGCAGTTGCTTGCTAGTTCCTAGGCCCTAGTTACTATTACATATATAATATATGTATGTATATATATTTTTTAAAAGCAGTTGTTTTCTAGTTCCTAGGCCCTAGTTACTATAGAACAAATGATATAGGGTCATGCAATCACCCTTTATTCAGACTTGTGATGTAAAATGATCCCTCTAACAAAAAGGATAGGGAACATGAGGATTTTATTGCTAAATGGAAGTGGTATATTCAAAATCATATTTGTCTGGGTCCCTTCTGTGTTAGTACCCTTGACAAATGAAGTGATATCTCCTCCAGAGTCTGAGGCCTCAAGGTCAAAGCCTTCCTTCTCCGCTAGTTCAATGGGTCCCCACCTATAAGTATCTGACTCCTGGGGAACATAATTTTTCCTGGTTTAGTGATGGGTCCATCCATTTTAACAGAGGCATATACAGTTGGAGTCCTGGAACTCAAAGGGTTAAGTCTTCCAGGGCGTAATCTCTGGTCTGTTCAGTAAGGCAGCTGGAGAGAATAAAATGTTAACCCCCTAATTACCTCAAATCTGTGGTAGTTTTCTGCGCACTGTGCATGAAGGACCCCAGGCATTATACATGTTATGAATTGTTCTTCCAGATCCAAAGGATCTGTGATCTTGGGCAAGTCACTTAACCTCTTTGTGTCAGTTTCCTCCTCTGTAAAATGGGGGTAGTAATACCACCTACCTTCCAGGGTTGTGAGGATCAAATGGGATAACCTTAAAGTGTTCCATAAATGCTAGTAATAATAAATAATGATAGAAATAATTGTTTACCTCTGTAAACATGTGTTAAAGGGACTCTGGGCTAAAATATGTTTCCACTTAAATCTACATGGGGTTTTATATTACGGGTTTCTACTTGGGTAAAACACAGATTTAATTGAAGTCAAGGTTCTTTTTTTTTTAAGGAACTTAGATGATTTAAAAATCACATGAAGACATCTTTATTAGTTATGACAACGAATAAATTAATTTACTTTCCTCTCAGACCCAACAATAAATTCCAATTTTATTTCTTCCATAACCATCAAAAAGGAGCTTTAATGCAATTATTACAACAAGGATCAACACTTCTAATTAAGAAATTCTTTCTTTGAGGACCTAGTAGTTTTTAATTTCTTTTTTTAAAGAGGCTTTTGAGAAATATTTAAAAGTTTGGCTCTTTTTCTTTTAAAAGAGTTGAGCTAATGACTTGCGAAATTTCTGAAAATAACACCAAACTTTGATTTTCAAATCATCTAATGATCAACAATTCTTTGAATTTCTTAGACAATCAAGAAAATAAACATCTAATAGTTATATTTGTACAGTCACAAAAATCCTCATTAATTTTTGAGAAAAGAAATTTTTAGATAAATTTTTTTTATAAATGTTGTATCACAAAATCTTAGAGTTGGAAAGAACCTGAGAGAGTGTCTGGGTTCCCTGCTGAGTGATGATCAGTCATTTCTTGAAGACATCTAGTGAAGGAAAACACACCCCATCCTGTGTGGGTTCACTCCACTTTGAGATAATTCTAGTTGTTAACACGCTTTTCCTTATATCCAACCTAAATGAATGTCTTTGCAGCGTCAATACAAAGTTCTGACCTTTGAGGCAATGCTGAAAAAGCCTAAAAATAACATCTGACATTTGGATAGTTGTAAAGTTTTCAAAGCATTTTATATACATACTTTACATCATTTAATCCTCACAACAATGCTGTGAGGTCAGCATTTTATAGCCATTTTAGAGATGAAGAACCTGAGGCTGAAGGAGGATAAGTGACTCACGAAAGGTCCCACAGTGGGATCTGAAGGAGCTCAGAGGGACATCTAGAGAAGGGAGACCTCTGGATTCTGAGCATCCTCAGATAGGGGATGGAAACTGACTGAAAATGTTAGGGGTTGGAGTGAGAGAGAGGGAGAATTCCTGACTTCTGAGCATATTTCTTTCCATAAGCCCAAAGTATGGCTGAACTGTCCTTGTGCCAAAGGGATAAATCTGCAGTAGGGCCCCCTTTTTGGTGCTACATCAGAGTTAGATGCTTCTTTGGTTTTTTGTTTGTCGTTTTTTTGCTTTTTGTTGGGGTTAAGTGACTTGCCCAAGGTCACACTGCTAGTAAGCACTAAGTGTCTGAGGGCACATTTGAACTCAGGTCCTCCTGACTCCAGGGTTGGTTCTCTATTCACTGCGCCACCTACCTGCCCCAAGTTAAACGCTTCTTGCAAAGACATTGGTACTCTGAAATGGGCTTCACTGTTGTATTGCTGGCCACTAGCTAGAATACAGCAAGCTAAGAGATGCAGAAGCAGACCGGTGTTATCTACTGGAGAGCTACAGGCAGAGTGGCTCCTCCTTCAGGGAAGTAGAGGAACTGCATGCCACCTGGCAATTGAAAAAGATGACCTTTGTCATTTGTTGGAAACAAAGTATAATTGTAAGTAGTACAAAGAATGGCACTGCCTGGAGAACTATAGGGGAGCTCCTAAGCAGAAACAGGCAACCCTGCTGGGAACATGGAGTAAGAAACACATACTGAAGAGCAAGCTGCTGGGAATCCTGCCCTCGGCATGACTATACCGGCTTCTCACATGAGGTTGCTTATGCAAACAGGCATAAAAATACAACAGTATTTTTCCGTAAGTTCTAGTGAACCCCACTTTCTTTTTACAAAAAAATTCCCCTGTAAATAAGCCTGCTTTGTCTTTGAGCCTCATGAACCTGCCTTTCCATGAGGAGCTGGGGTGGTCTCTGACTATGAAGTTTCCAGATTGTCTGGGTGAAGACAGTGAGCTAAAGGAGTGAGAAATTTCCCAAGGTGAACCTGAATGTTTGTGCAAAGTGAGACATTCTGATGTAAAGATCATAGGAGATGTAGATGGCGTAGTGGATAGAGAGTCAGACCTGAAGTTACAAAGATCTGAATTCAAATCTAGCCTCAAGACACTTGGTAGCTGTGTGACCCTGGGAAAGTCACTTAAGTTCTGTGTACCTTAGCTTCCTCATCTATAAAGTAAGGATAATAAGAACCCCTATCTTTCAGGGTTGTTTTGAAGATCAAATAAATTAATAAGCTGAGCCACTGGACCTGGTATATAGTAGATGGTATATAAATGTCAATTATTATTTGTTATCATATGAATGAATCCCACATTTATGTCTGTAATTGTGACTTGTCTTCCGAGCTCTACTTGCCGGACATTAGCATTTGGATATTCCAATATCATCTCCAAAACAACATGTTTAAAAGAAAATGTTTCACTACTATAAATGGGCTCTCATCCACGTTTCCCTCTTTCTGTCAATGGTACTATCACTCTTCTAGTCCCCAAGTTCAAAATCTTCAAGTCATTTTTTTTATGTCTCCTGAACTGTTGGAGTAAGGATTGAGAGTAACGGAGCTAAGGGGCTTAGAGGCTCAGAACTCAGGCAAAACAACTCATACCTGACCAGGAATCCCCTCTATGACTTCTTGACAATGGGCATCCAATCACCACGTGAATATATTTGCACTGATAGAAAACTCATGATCTCTGAGGCAGCCCATTTTGGATAACTAATTGTTCAGCAGGTTTTCTTTATATTAAGCCTAAATCTGCCTGTCCACAACTTCTACCTACTGTTTCTCATTATGTCCTTTGGAGCCAAGCCCAAAATCCAATCCACCTTCCATATGAAAACCTTTCAGATACTTGAAGACAAATACCATGAACATACCCAGTTCTTATATCCGATGCTTTCAAGTCCTCACACCTTTGTGCGCTTTATCCTCTGAAGATACTCACATTTGTCAACACTCTACTGAAACTCAAGGCAATGATCCAGACATTTCCTAATAAGGGCAAACTACGAGATTATCACCTCTTTCATTCAGGATATCACTCCTCTATTAATGTAGCCTAAGAACAAATTGACTTTTTTCATTGTCACGTCACACTTTTAATTCTTATTGACCTTACAGCCCACTAAAACCCCCAGCTCTTCTTCAAATGAACTCTTGTTTCTGCATGCTTTTCCAATTCTATATTTATTTATTAGCATTTTCTCTTCAGTTCCCATTGTATTACTGCATATATACTAATATATGCATACTTGGGAATACCCCAGGAGGGCTGGGTCTATTTTGTTGTTGTCATCATTGTTTATTTTTCACATTTTCAGTGCTCAAAATAAGACCTTGCACATTTAAAAAAAAATAAGATCTTGCACATTTGAACAGCAAAGGGCCAATGTCATCCTTCAGATACTTTTAATTAAGACTTCCCTTCAGGTCACTGTGGATATATAACATCGTTCATCCAGTTCCAAATGCACCTAACTGTACTATCATCTATTCTACATCTCTATTTTATCTACAAGAATAGCATGGAGAGACTTTTCTTTGTCAGATGTTTTGCTGAAATCCTGGCATGTTATGTGTTCATCAGTCTCCATAGTTAGAAACCTAAAAATGACCTTGTTGAAGAAGAAAATAAGGGTATTCTCACATAACCTGTTCTCAGTGAAGCCATTCTGTAGATCCTAGTGACTACTATATCCATTTCTAAGCACTCACAAATAATTTCTTTAAGGATATTTTCATAAATTTTTGTCAGAAATGGAAGCCAAGGACAGAGGCCTGTGATGTGCAGCTCTATCATCCATCTTTTTGGAAAATCAGGACATTTAACATTCTTCAGACTTTTGATCATAGAGAGCTTAGAGGTGATTTACTTTATCCTCTTCATCCTACAGAGGAGAAAACAGTTGAGAAAGAGTAAGTGGTTTTATGCACCAGGTAGGGAGAGTATTAGGTTCTGGTTATATAAAAACAAAAGTAAAAGTCAGCTCCGGCTCTCAAGGAGCTAACAATCTAATGGAAGAGACAATATGCACTGATAGGTTGTCCCCAAAGTCTCAGTGCGGTTTTAAGCTTTAATAACTTCTGAGGTGTAAATGCTACAAACTTTTTTTAAAAATTGTTTGAAAATTTAATTATTTAAATTTATTTTATCCTTGTTTAGTTTTGTGAATTTTGGGTGATAATTAATGACTAGAGGTGATGATGAGACCTCAATGGTGATGTTTACCTTGGGAGTAGAGAGGGATTCATCGAAAGATGTCATAGATGCAGAAGTGACAAGATTTGCCAACTGTTTAGATATGTGGGGTAAAGTGAGACCAAGTTGTCTAGGAGGACACTGAGGTTGTGAACCTGGGTGGGATTTCTCTACATTACAGAAATAGCAGGAAGCAGACTGGGATTTGATTTCAAGTTCTCTGTTTCTAAAGTGTTTTTCCCACTATACCACCATGCCTTTCACACATCTGGTACTTCTGCTACCTTCCACAAGTTTCTCAAGTGGCCTGAACTCTTTAAGGACAGCTAGGTGCTCTTTTTTCTCTCTCCTCATTTATCTTGAGTAAAAACTCTGAATTAACTCGTTTTTCTTCTATCTTTCCCAGAGCAAACATCCTTCTAATTGTTGGCGGAAGTAGAAATAAAGTAATGACTGCCTTTCCCCTGTCATTTATTATTGACATTCTATCACCTCCAAGTAGTAATTCTATCCTTTGATAATCTCCTCCCTTAACATAGCTGTTAAAAAATCCCTTTTTGTAGGCAACCTCAGACTATTCTGAGTTTCAGGATTCTTGACTATTGTCATAGTCACATGCCTTTCTTGTATTAAATTTTAATTACCTGTCCTTCCATATTCTAAACATCTTTTTAAAAAATCTAAGTTGGTTAATGAATTCTCTGCACATTCACATGAGTCTCTGTAGATTGAATTCTCTTTTAATTCTCATCAAAATTGCTTGTATCATCAGAATTTCATTCCGGAGAGCTTCGAATATCTTGTGGACTGACTTTCACAGTAGAATTTTAGGCAATGAAATGCTCTATGTTCTTCCTCTGAACTCTTTGGAATCAGCACATTGGACTATGCACAGCTTTTCTTTTTACTATCACAAACTCTAAGATAAAATGATTACTACCTCTCAAAGTTCTCATCATTTTTGCTTTAGTAACAAGTTCCTCCCTTTATCAGTCAGAATGATAGTTTCCCTCTTTCCTTTCTCTACTTTTAAAGAAATGAAAGAATTTATCACCTACACTGCTTTTGGCAGAGAATGTAGCAGATGTCTGGTTAGTTGAAATTTCCCATCACTACTGAGTTGGGTTTGTAATCAGTTTCCCAAACTAATTACCTTATGACAGTGCCTACTCTGGTCTCAGCTGCTTAAAGGCCAAGAGTGTAACATTTCATGCCTCCCCTAGGATCCTCTATTACCCTTAATGGGAGTTGGAAGTGTCTATGCCATGGACTCTGTCAGGGGTCCCTTGCACCCCAGTTCCATTTAACTACTAACAGATTAGCTTTCACTAAGAAATATTTATTCTAAAGGTATAGCAAGAACAAACATATAAGCCCCTTCCAACACCTGAGAGAGGGAGCCTGGTAATCATTCTTTATCACCTTAGTATCTGGAAGGAGTGGGGAATTAGGTTTATAGCTTAACTCAGTTCCTACGTAGCATGGTCTCGCCAAGTTTCAAGTTCAAAATCGCTGTGGACTTGCATCCTGGCATCCTACTTTCTCAAAGCTTCCCCATGGGGCTGAAATCCTGACTCTAAGATAGCCATGGCTCAAGCATGTAGGTCCAAAGACTATCACTTGTTCCTAGAACTGAAAACAACAAACACAATAGATCAAAATTCCAAGCCTGATTCTTAGGGCAAGATAACCTAAAGGAGGGAGTGGGAGGCAGGAGGCAGGAAGGTAACCCTTTCCACACTCCCAGCTTAGTAGCTTACTTAGTTCAAGGGCCACATGCTGTGGACTGAATAGGACTTTCACCCCCTGGATGCTGCCAGAAAGAGAGAGTCTGTCCCAGACTAGTTGTTTTAAGACACGATGGCTTCCATCTATGCAGCTAACAGAAATAAGCTACTCCTAGCTATGTGGTAGGGGAATGCGGGATGTCTTCTCTAAGAAGGAAGACTTTGCTGTGCCCTGCATGGGTATCTCCATCTTAGGTGATTCGGGCAAGCACAACAAAACTCCATTACATTCAGTTGCTTTCTTGTGGTAATTGGTCTGTATTCCCATTACAATATCCCTTAATTTTTCTCATTGATTCTCACCTAAGGACACTCCATTCAGCTTCCTTCTTCTAGTTCCTATATTTCCTCACACAGTATACTAAGCTTACAATAATATTCTACTATCCCTTACTTTTTTTCTGACATACAAAGTGCAAAGTGTAGGTCAGTGAACTCTGCTAAGAAAAAACAATCCTGTTGATAGACTTAGCTCTTCTCAGCAATGCAAGGATCTAAGACAAGTCCAAAAGACTCATAATGGAAAATGCTATCCACATCCGGAGAAAGAACTATGGAGTCTGAATGCAGATTGAAGCAGACTATTTTCACTTTTTTATTGTTTCTTGTGACTTTTCCCTTATGTTCTGTTTCTTCTTTTATAATATGACTAATGTGGAAATATATTTCCATGACTGCACATATATAACCTATATCAGATTGCTTGCCATCTTGGGGAGGAGGGAGGTAAGAGAGGGAGGGAGAAAAAAATTGGAACTCATAATCTTTTAAAAATGAATTTTGAAAACAACAAAAAAAGAGAAAAGATTCAGCAGATAATCATAACTGAATAAAGTCATGAAAGCAAATGTTATTTTTAAAAATGTGTGTTCTTTAGCCAAGAGAAGGTTAAGGAGTGATATCATTAATGATTTTCAAGTAAAACGGAAGTTACTTTTATTTATTTATTTATTTGCTTTTTGGAGGGCAATTGGAGTTAAGGGACTTGCCCAAGGTCACACAGCTAGTTTTTGTGTTAAGTGTCTGAGGCCGGATTTGAACTCAAGTTCTCTTGAGTCCAGGGCTGGTGCTGTGTTCACCGTGCCACCTAGCCACCCCTGGAAGCTATTTTTAAAAAAGAACAATCCAGAGTTTAAACCATGGGAATGCTACTAGGGTTAGGATAAATGACGCTGGCTAGATGGTTTTGCTGAGATGGAAGGGATGATGATCCTCTTCTCTTTTCTCTCTCC
Organism: Pseudochirops cupreus; assembly: GCA_028627135.1. Lineage (NCBI taxonomy): Eukaryota > Metazoa > Chordata > Mammalia > Diprotodontia > Pseudocheiridae > Pseudochirops > Pseudochirops cupreus. The sequence continues at coordinate 454,766,637 of CM053581.1, forward strand.
AGGACAGTGAGTATCTGTTTAAAAGTTTTCTATTCTTTAAAGTCATATTTATACTGCCTGTTTTAATTAGTACCAAAACCAAGTTTCCCTATGTAAAGATAAAATTAATCTTAATTGGTCTTGAATTTTTAATTGAGTACAGAGATTATAAATAGGAGGACTAGCAGGGCCTAGTTTAAATACACAAGAATTTAAGTAGGTCATGGACTAATACCATCCTAGAAATCTAAAATTAATTTGATCTGAGGACTTGTATTTGATGATTTTATTAATAACTTTATTTTCTTAAATTCCCCAAAATATCAGAGAAAGAGAATCCATGTGGACCTTAGGGTCATTACTTTATTTTGTTTGTAGGCTCACAAATTCATTTTTGTAGCCAGGTATGACTAATTCATGGAGGGTGTCTTGGGCAAGAATTTCCAACCTCAGTGGGAGAGAAATGAAGACGTGGGAACGGTGAACAATCTGGCTACACTAGAAAATGCGGTGCGGTTTGGAGGGGATCAACCCCTCCCCTAGCTAGAAGGGAGGAGGGAAAATTCTCCTTGGTCAAACAGCCATCCACAATGACACCTGCTGGTAGTAAGTGGGAATCTCCTCCTTTATTACGACTTTCTCATTTTTTTAAAATTTTTTAGCTTATTTCTCAATCAGTATTTCCTGAATTGTTACTACATGTATTTAATGATAATTTCTACCAAAATTTCAATTGAAAAATTTTTGGTTTTTTTCCTTTTTAACTTGAATTTAAAGTTAAATTTAACCCTGTATCTTAAGGAAGATTGTTGGTTATTGAATTTCATTTTTAATTTTAATTGTTCATTTTACTGTATTTCTCCTTCAATTTGGCATAGGATTTCCCCATGAAATTCACTTACTTCTTCTTGCAATATATTATTTTCTTATGTCTCACAGAAGTTATCATTTGAATTTTCTTTTGTTTTGAATGCTATTTTGTTTTGGGAGTATTTTACTTTTATGAATTGTTTGCTTTTTAGTTTTTCTTGTTTATGTATCATATTCTACTGTGCTAACTCTATTAATATTATATTGCATATTGATATTAATTCTTATTGCTTAAGGATGTTAAAGTGCATGGTTATATAATTCTCAGTTGACATGGAATTATAAGGGCATTGTTATAATTCTTTGTTTGCAAATTTTCTTTACTGATAATTTGCTGACGTGTCTTTGTTGATATTGCTGGAAATTTACCTTTTCTGAGTTTGCCAAATTGTTTGGTCTGTTAGGGAATTACTTTTTGGTAATTCGTCAAATGTATTGGTGTTATGGACCCAGTACTATGAATACTGTTATGTTGAGAGTGTTGATATTCACAAGTGATTACTCACATTTGAAATGGAAACTAGTTTGGGACTTATAGATGTTATAAAAAAATTTTAAAGGACACAAATACAAGAGTTGGGGGCTTGTAGAAGAGTCTATGCGGGAAAAAGGACAGGAGAATCCACTAAGGAATGACCAGACTCATTTAACCCCTCCAAAACACCTGACAAGATCCAGATCGAGGAAGATACCTGGAAAAATATTAAAGGATTAAAGTGTAAAGGTTATGTTTTGCACAGCTGTTGAAGTCCAGGCTTGGAATTACATCTCACCTATTGTTGCCTTCAGAATCAGACTCTTCTATTGCGAGTGGTATTGATTCTGTATTCTCTCTAAAACATTGATGAGAGCTTTACCCTTCATGGCTGAGTGACTTTTAAGTCACATGGCATTGACATCTAGGAGAAGGTCCAAAGCCTGATCCTTTATGGTGGAAAGAAGCACCTCACTTTTATGGAGAGAGGGCTAGTTCCCCGTAGAAGCATAGGGAAGCCTCCTCTAGATATCTTGTAATGGATAGTAAAGATAAGTCCAAGTTAGGAAAAGCTTCAGGAAAGATTCCCTGACCCTGCTAAGAAAGATTCCATAGTGATCCAAGCCATGTGTGCAGCAAAGCTCCTGCATGACAGGTGAACTCATGACAATGACAAGGTTCATTTTTGGAGGGAAAACCTTAAAGGTCTTGCTTCTGAACACCCATGGAGGTTAAGAAAAGAAACCCTGATTTACTTAAGACTTAGAATGCATACAGAAACTCAAGCTGTTCTACAAACCTGACTAATTACCTTCAACAGTGTAAATTCAGTTTGGCAAGAATATTCAGTGGAAAGGGAAGCTGTCAGCCCAGTTCTTGTTGTGGGTGAATAACCACTTATCTAAACCAGTAGCAAGAAGTCTATAGTCTGCCGAGACTGTAGATTTGATCAGAATGATATAAGTGGACAAAGGACTAGAAGGCTGTCTTAAATTAAGGGGATCTATAAAGACTGTAATAGCATTGAAATTAATGTTGACCTATGAAAAATTAATAGAACATGTGAAATCGTTTAAAAGACTGTGGTTACTAGGTGTCTCTCTAGTACTATCCACTCAAGCCCCTCTTTCTGGTATATTCCCCCAACTGTTAGCCTCCAGTGATTAATACCCCAGTTCCAATTAACATGGATTAGTTTTTACACAGGCTTAGTTTTTTGATAATATAGCAAGGACTTCAGTACAGATATTTCTTCCCACCATCTCAAGGGCGCACTTTCTCCTACACCACCTCAGTCTCTGGAGAGAGTATGCTCAGACTAGACATCATTTCTACATAACAGTGATCCCATATAGTTCATGCCCAAATGTTACATCACTGCTGGGTGCCCATGTCTCAGCTACTGCTGGGCAGAATCCCAAAGGCTGCTCCTTCAGACCTCAAAACTGGAGAAGATGGCTGCAAAACCCAGCACAGAGACCATTCCTAGAGCTCCTAATTGGCTTGTTTTCCAAGCTTCTGAAGCTCACAAAGATCATAGCCATCTCCCTCTTCTTCACATAAAATGAGGGAACAAATGCCAAGGTAAAAAGAACCTCAGTCCAAATTCAAAGGCCGTGTTTTGGCCTCACATGGAAAGGGCCTGAGACCACTTCCCTCATAGAAACCATTTTTCTTCTCTCAATATATGCCATCATCCAGGAAGAAGTCACATAAAGAGAAAGATTAAAGCTCTGATCAGCTAGTGTCTTCTGAATCGACCACTAGCTGTCAAAGAGGTTCCTCTTTACCACATTGTTAGAAGATCAGAATCAGTTGGTTTCAATTCATCAAAGTACTTCCATTACATGTCATGCCAGCCCTAGGCCCACATCCTCAACTCTGTCCATTCTGGACTTGTGTTGTCGGACAGCACAGTGAATGTCAGATCTGCTAGCTGATACCTGTTCCTGCAGTGTCTATAATTTTATGACCCTATATACCAAATCTAGGACCTCTGCTTGCCCTGGGATATGGCCTCTCCCAGTACTTAAATGCTCTGCTTGGCAAGCTGGGGGCAGACCCCATCCCCAGGGTCAGGAGACATCTTTGTATGTTTCCCTATGCTGACCTGAGACAGAAAACCAACTCACTGATTTTTTTTTCTTTGATTTCACATTAGGATTCCATCTGGTACATTTTCTAGATTTACTTG
>CM053581.1:454770654-454812094 GCA_028627135.1 Pseudochirops cupreus
ACTGGAACTTGAGATACACAGGCACTGCAGTTGGGAGATCCATCCTGCCCTACCAAAAAGTGACATAGGAGAGAATAGACTGGGGGAGGGGGGAAATACTGGGATGGCTGTTTTGGGGTGGTGGGCGGGGGAAAGACGGGGAGAAAAGATGTAACTCAAAAAAATTTAATAAAGAATCTCATATCAAAAAAAAAATAAAGGCAGTAAGTCAACAACAAGAATAAAAAAAAAAAAAGAAAGAAAGAAGGTGGCCTAGCCATACCACATCTCAACCTAATATTATAAACTGATAATTACCAAACATTCTGATACTGGCTAAGAAGTAGAGGGTGGATCGGTGGAATACATTAGGTCCACAGTATATTGTAGTAAATGACCATAGTAATTTAGTGCCTGGAAAACCCAAAGATCCAAGCTTTGGGGACAAAAACTCATTATTGACAAAAAAAAAATTGTTGAGAAGACTGGAAAACGGTATGGCAAAATTTAGGTAAAGACCAATATCTCACGCTGTATATCAAGATAAGGTCAAAATGGATACATGATTTAGACATAAAGGGTGATACCAAAAGCAAATAAGGAGAGCATGGAATAGTTTACCTGTCAAATTTATGGATAAGGGAAGAATTTATGAGCAAACGATAGATAGAGAACATTATAAGATATAAAATGGATAATTATAAATTATATATAACATAAATTATAAATATAAAATTAAAAAGTTTTTGCACAAAAACAATGTGACCAAAATTAGAAGGAAAGCAGAAAACAGGGGGAAAAATTTCATAGCAAGAATCTCTGATAAAGGCCTCATTTCTCAAAATATTTCTCAAAAATGACTCAAAGAACTGAATCAACTTTACAAAAATACAAGTCATTCCCCAATTGGTAAATGTCAAAGGAGATAAACAGGCAGTTTTCAAACAAAGAAATCAAAGCTATCTATAGTCACATAAAAAAATGTTCAAAATCACTATTGATTAGAGCAGTGGTTCTCAACCTGTGGGTCGTGACCCCCTTTGGGGGTCGAACAACCCTTTCACAGGGGTCGCCTAAGACCATCGGAAAACACATATTTCCAATGGTCTTAGGAACTGAGACACCACTCCTCTATCCGTCTTCAGGCGGGTCCGCCCACATGCAGATACACCTACATACGAGTATTAAAAGGGTCGCAGCATTAGGAAGGTTGAGAACCACTGGATTAGAGAAATGTAAATTAAAACAACTATGAGATACCACTTCACACTTATTGGAACATGACAGAAAAAGAGAATGACAAATGTTAGAGGGCAATGTGGAAAAACTGGGACACTAATGCGCTGTTGGTAGAGTTGTGAACTGATTCAACCATTCTAGAGAGCAACTGGAACTATACCCAAAGGGTTATAAAATTGTCCATACCGTTTGATCCAGCAATACCACTAATAGGTCTGTATCCCAAAGAGATTTTTTAAAAAGGGGGCAAGGAGAGAGGACCTATTTGTACACAAATATTTATAGCAGTTCTTTTTGTGGTGGCCAAGAACTGGAAATTGAAGGAATGCCCATCAACTGGGGAATGGCTGAACAAATTTAGGCATATGATTGAAATGGAATATTATTGTGTTATAAGAAATGACGAGCAGGATGATTTCAGAAAAAAATGGACTTATATAAATTGATATGAAGCAAAGTGAGCAGAACAAGAATTGTATACAGTAACAGCAATATTGTACGATGAAGAACTGTGAGTGACTTAGCTGTTCTCAGCAATATAATGATCCAAGGCAATCCCCAAGGACTCACGATGAAAAATGTTATCTCTAGAGAAAGAACTTGATGTGGTCTGAATACAGACCAAAGCATACTATTTTTTTCTCTCTCCCTTTCTTTCTTTCTTTCTTCCTTCCTTCCTTCCTCCCCCCATTTCTCTCTCTCTTTCCTTTTTTTCTTGTACAAAATGACTAATATGGAAATGTTTCACATGACTGACTACACATGTATAACTTATATCAGATTACTTACCATCTCAGGTAAGGGGGCAGAAGAGGGAGAGGAGATAAAATTTGGAACTCAACCTCCCCCCCAAAAAACCAAAACACAACAGAATGTTGTTTTTACATGTAATTGGGTGGGGTAAGAAGTCCAATCTAGTAAGAGATCCCCAATCTAGGGAGAGTAAGAAGCAGCACAAAGATGGCACAGGCAGGATCAAGATGGAGAATGGTTCAGTTTGGCTAGAATGTAGTAGATGTAAAGAGGAATAGAATGGGATAAAGATGCACAGAGCTAACACTATGACCCGGTTCTATTAGGCAGTATAGTTACTGATTAAAGCAGGACTTGCAAGGAAGTGCTTTATGTATAACTTTAACTGGACATACAGAAGGCCCAAATTTGTACACAGCGAGAAACCAGCTCTTTGAATAACATTCTACAACCTTGGAAGAATAAAGAGGTGAACCCAACACAACAGTGGCCTTTAAGGCAAATGTCACATTTGTATAGTGTTTAATCCCTTGCACAGCACCAGCAGAATTTAGGACTGGTACTATATTAGGAACCCCAAAGCTAGTTTTCTCTTGTACCCAGGAGGCAAGTTAGTAGAGTGGAAAGAACACTGGATTTGAAGAAGGAAGACCTAGATGTGAAACCTGGCTCTGCCAAGGCACTGGGGCTCTCTCTGAGTTGCATTGCCTTATCTGTTTAAAAAAAAAAAAAGGAAAGAAACTGAGAAGACTCCTATTACCTTCCCCTCAGAATTGTTCAAGAAAGACTCTAAATCTTGAAGCACTGCATAAATGACAGGCACTGTGGTATGAATGGCTGAATGAAAAAGCATTTATTATTTTATTTTACCATTGATCTCAGTACACTACATGCTGAGAATACAAGTGGAAAAAAAGGGTAGTCCCTGCTGTCTAGGAATCCATACTCTATTTGGGGAAGACAATGCAACAAGGGAACTCAGCTAAAGGCTGGATAAAAAGGTCCAGGAGTTCTTAGGATGTCTTTGAGTGTTTGCCCTATCACCAACAGGCAGGGGAGTGGGGCCAAAGGTCAGAGTGGAGAGTGGACCTGAGATCTTTCTAGCAGTAGGTGGTAGGAGAGGAGGAAGAAGGGACTAGCCAGGAGAGACCTGGCAAGAAAAGTTAGGTATGGGCAGTCCCACCTGGTACTAGGTCTGGCTAAGGGGGTCCTTCTGTACAGTGAAAGGTACACTGGAGTTAGGTTGTAACTTCCACATCTGACACCTCTAGCTGTGTAGCTTTGGACAACTCACATAGCCTCCCTGTGTCTGTTTCATCTTTGATGTCCCTTACAGCTCTGGATCTATGACCCTTATATATTACTATTATTTAGTACATAAAAGACTGATTAGAAACTTGTTTCTTCAGTCACACCCACAGAAACACTGTTAGTAGCCATCATTAAATGGTAAAGACAATACTATCTACACTCCTATCACAGTAATGATATGCTTGCTATGGAAAGCAGCTATAAATGTGAGATAGTCACTTTTTACAAGCAACTTACATCATACGATCAAGTGAACAAGCTTATTTATAATTTCACTTTTCAGGGAAAGTAACTCAGAAGACAGAAAATAGTTAGGAAACTACTCCAAACGAGGTCTGTTTAAAAGAGTACTGAACTGGGATTAATACCAGTTGTTACAATAAATGCTACTTATCATGCCTAGTGACCCCAGCCTATTAAGATGCCCAAGAGGTGCCATAGAAGGAACAATGGATTTGGAATTAGAGGTTCTGGGTTCAAATATGAGCTCTGACAGGTATAACCTATGTGACCTTGGGCAAGTCACGGACCCTCTTTTGCCTCAGTTTCCTCATCTGTAAAATGAAGGGGTTGGACTAGATAGCCTTTGAAGTTCCTTGCAGCACTAAATCTCTAATCTTAGGAAGATCACTATACCAAAACTAAGCAAATGCTAATTTCCATCAACAAAGAAATTCTGCAGTTAACACAGAAATAATGACCTGGTTCCAAAGTTTATTTCTTCTTATAAAAAAAATGATAAACCTTTTTGCCATTACTTGTAGCAGTCATTAGCACCTTCACTGCCTTGGTAACAGCTCAGACTCTGACTGCTTTTTGAAATGGATTAGTTGGTAATGAGCCAATTTCCCATCTTATCCTACCTCTATAAAAGATAATTTTCATTACTATAGCCAAGACATCATGTAACAAAGTGTTCAGAGGATATATTTATCACTTACCCTTCCTTTCTTGTAGGATGGTTTTCTTTTCACATTTCAGATGGGGAGATTAAAGCACAGGAAAATTATCTAGTTTAAGATTAAAGTCTAGGCCTTAGAACTTCTCGCTTTCATACTCCATGGCTGGCTCATAACTAGAAAATGTGGTAAGTGTATTCTAGTTGTATAGAAAGTTGTAGACAGAAAAGTGTGCTATCTCTTCAACTACTGTCCATGCTGAAAAAGGGAAATGGTATAGGTGGGTGATGGAGAAATAACCATCAGGTAGAATCACATATGTTAAATGTAAGTGGCAGAATTGGAGAACAAATCCAACACGTATACTCATTCCACTTCTGAAGAAATGAAGGCATCCTTAAAGGAGAGGAAAGCTATGCTAGGGGAAAGGGAGAGTAAGGTATTACCCGTACTATAGTCTTTCTTCTCATGTATTACAAATGGATGTAGCACTATGGTTCAGACTAAGCTCTTGGCTGATGCTTTTAAAACACAGAAGAATCCCCAATCCATAAACTTCTCGGTCTTAAGGTTTGCAGACCTAAAATGCCCTATTACTAAGAAAGTGACCATTATACTTCTATTAAACTAAAAGTTACGCTTTAATGAACATTTAAAATTTTCAAATTTTAGGAAGGAAAGATTATGTGAACAAACACTGCAGAGTAAACATAATTCTCACCGACCAGAGAATAGACCCACAATCACCACTAAACCATCAAGCCTTTTCTACCTTGACAATATTCCCCATGACAGATAATGGGTTCGGTTTTTGCAACAATCACAGTGCAGTAACTTCAGTATTATAATCCAAATTGACTTTCGGAGAAAAAAGGGGAAATCCTAATTGTTTTACAATAAGCCTGGGAAGTAAAACTTTTGTCAGTTATCACATACTCATTTATTTTATGACAAATAACATGCCTTAGCAAATTTCACCAAGAACATACAGGCCCACTCTGATATCTCATTATGGTGCAAGAGCGTCCCTAGGCTTTTCAAAGATATGCCAATGGAACGGAAGCTTTTCTGAGCCCTACCAAACTATTAATTAGTATGGCCCCTTTAACGAACTTAAATGTTTATCTCCAGAAGAACACCATGGCTAAGTTTGAAGAGGTTCATTACCAGGCTGGCTGCAGAGCATGAGAAATGTCAGGAATAGCAACTCCTAAAGACTGTCTTATAAACTGGGGAGTGGAGGGAGGTGGGATGTTAGGGTTGGGTGGGAAGGCCAGTTTAGTTAGTCAGAGATCTGTATCGGTGGAGGGAATATCCACACTGATGAAACCACAGATCCTTGGAAGTATATGCAATATATTTATTTATTAAAGGCACATTTACACCATGAAAGGTCAGGTTGTGCATAAAGACTGATACAATTAGAGCTACTTGATTTCTTCAGGTATCATTTCAACATACCAGACATGGTTGATGAGACAAACCACCCAAATATTGAGTAGGGTTGTTGTACAAGATGGTCATAGAATTAAAAAAAAAATCAAGTCACCTAGCTCCAAGTATTTTATTAGACTTTGTACTCTTTGATTTATTTCTAAATTTACCCTATCTTCCCCCAACAATATTTCTGTGAGAAATTTTCTTAACCACCATTAACTGGACTTCAAAGTGTCCATCTTCATTTTATTGGTAAAATAACCTGAATCATCTCATTAAGTTGTGAGCTCTTGTCTTCAAAGAAAGCTTGCCAAAAATGAAAACACATCAGCATTGATTACAGAAAGCTTACATTTTAAAAGCAACTCAAATTTAGGAATCCATAATATTCTTTTTTTGAGGGGGAAGGTTTGAAAGTGTTCAGTTTTTATCCGACTTCTAGCACCATTTTTTGGGAAGGCCACTTTGTCTAGTTTTTGCTATGCGGCAATTCACGACGTTATTTGTACATTTTTTTTTGCTGTTATCTGTACATTTCAATGAAACTACTCCAGTTAATATCAGCTCTGTACACTAGAATTCTGGCTAGAGTCCCACTGCTATGCCTGTATGAGCTACCGTCTTTTCTTTGAAGGAGGACAGTTTCACAGCTTATTCTCTGAAAAAGTCTGTGGTGCTTGTAGTGCCTGTGGGCAGGTCGTTTTCCAAAGACTTGCTGATCCTTCATTCAGGAAGATACATATTTCAAGATTCAATTCTCTTGTGCTATTGGCAGAAATCCCTCCAAAATGATCAGGAAATTCTAATACAAGAATATCTGTTTTCAGGACACATGAAACACTTTTTTTAAAAAAAGGTGATGCCCTTATCCTTGAACTCTAAAATTTAATCAAAGAACAAATGGCTCACATAGAATTTAAAACTTCTATAAAACTAAAGTACAATTTATTGGAGGGAACTAGATTTTAAGCAAAACCCTCCCAACTCCCTCCAAAACAAAACTAAAAAGGGTATCTGCTTATACAAGAGCAATAAAAAAAATTAAATATTTATTTGAATAACAAGTTTTAAGTTCAAGCTGCAATGTTGGCAATGTAGATTTTAACACAGATCACAAAAAGCGTGCACAAAAAGTATTGGAGAAAAGGACAAAATAATGCTAGGAATTATGCTAGACAGCTGCTGATTTTTAAGAAAACGAAGATCTGTAACCACTATACAAAATATAAAATGTATTAAACACTACCATCCACGGAACAGTCTTTTTATTATTGATTATATTTAAAAATTATTTGTGTAGTTAATTATATACTGAATTGTAAATGAATATTATACATTAATCCCCTTTTGGTCGGCAATTTCTTGCTGCACTATAGCACATCCAATTATATTGCAAAAAGTTAGCAATCCCCCCCCTTTTAATAAAGAAAACAATTATTGATATTACAGTAAATATTATAAGGTCTACAAATATGAAATGAAAATTTCTCCTTCAACTTCAAAGTGCTTTCCATGCAGAGTTAAGCACTTGCCTTATTTAACTGAGTGCACTACTAAATCCAGGGTCGGAGAGATGCTCTTGGATCATAAGACTAGACTTTACAAATAAAAGACTGAAAGTAATCATGCAACCCTCTTACTACTACTGGGTATACCCACTGTGTCACCTACCCATTCTGCCTTTCCAGAATACCATTCAAGACATCAAAAAATTATTAGACTTATAATGATAAATATACATGTAATGAAGACACAAACTGCTAAAGGACACTACTACTGGTAATGTCTGTGCTACGTGAAAGCACCTTTAAAAAGAGCCTATGCGGCGAGAGATAAGTGTCTAAAGATTCAAAATGAATCAACAGTATTGGATAACAATATAATTCTCAACTCAGAAGCTGCCTCAAGATTAGGTGCATCTTCAGTTAATGTAACAGGAAAAAAAGGCAATGGATTTTATTTTATTAATTGCATCCACTCACAAATTGACCTATGGTCACCAGATGCGTAGACACAATGAGATTTTTTTTTACAGTCTTTAATTGTAATGATGATAAAGGAATAGATCTATTTAAAAACAAAACCAAATAGCTATTTTTGTCTAGATTAAGAGGTGGCACCAGGCGTGGGATTCACATTTTGGGTGGCCACTTGTGGTGCTACTTCGATGATCCGGGGTTTGTCTATAATTCTGGCTGTACGGTTGCCTTTCTCTACAATCCCAATAATCCATGCTTGATGACCTTCCCCATATTTGGGGGACTTAATCTCTGCGCAGAATCGAGCTGCTTGTTCACGTGGTAAACAGATCAGAAGGCCTCCTGACAAAGAAAAAAAGGATCATTTATTAGGTTTTGACTATTTCTGAGTAACAAAGTATTTCTGGGCTTTCTACCCTCTTCAGAGAAATATACTGAATAGAAACCAACTTTTATGTTCCTATGAAGCATGTTTCTTTTATTTTCCTTAAGCTGAGGCCTACAGCCTGTTCTGCATTTCCTTCTCTGACAAATTTTTATTTTACTTAGCTATTTTCTGATGAAATTATGGAATTTGGAGTATTTCTCTTTAATTTTGAAAGCTTTTCATAAAACTGTGCAGGTAAGTATGGTGTGTTTAGGCACTGAGTTATGGAATTTGGACTAGTATCTATTTTTTCTGGTTTACGATTGAAATAAAAATGAAACAAAAAAAACCAAAGTTAATTCTTTTAATTCTAAATAATCCTCTTCTCTTGAATCTCTAGTTCCCCTGTCTTTACTAAACACATCAATGGAGGATCATTCCTACCATCCAAATTCTTGGCTCATACTCATATATTGCTAAATGGAACTGGAGGAAATAATGAAATCAGACTGAGTTGGCTGAAAACGTACACTAAGTCATCTCACTGGAGGAAAGCAATCCTACTAGACCCACAACTGACTTCCTACCCCATCTCACTCATGACATCCGTGTCTTTTCTTCTCCCTTCAAACTCTGCATGGCACCACTCCCCTTCTCCCTCCTGGCAATTGAAAACCTCACCTCATATTTAATTGAAAAATATGAGGCCATTCGCCAAGAGCTCCCTTTTCCCATATGACATAATCTCCACTATTTCCTCCTTCACTTTAGTATTCAATGATGAGCTAACAAGGCCAGTCTTTCTGCATTTACCCTGGATCCTACCTCATCACTTCTCATCTTCTCTCACAGATGCCACCACTCCATGTTCCATTTACTATCTCCCTGTCTTTCAATATAATCCCATGCCTAGAATGCATTCTCTCCTCACCTCTGCCTCGATGACACTTCCTTTAGCACATAGTTCAAAACCTATCACCTGCGGGAAGCCTTTTCCATCCCCCCAGGTGCTCATGCTTTCCTATCTAAGGCTCCTCTTTATCTACTCTGCATGCATCTTGTATGCACTTGTTGTTTACCTCATCAGAAGGCATGCATCTTGTATGTCCTTGTGTTTACCTCGTCAGAAGGCATGCTTCTTGAGGGCAGGAGCCGTTTTTGTTTTTTCTCTGTATCTCTAGAACTTAGTGCAGTGCCTGGCCACATAGTAGGTACTCAATAAATGTTTGTTGATTGATTTCATCTCAGTTTGATTTTTTACAAAAGTATCTTACCTTAAAATATATCTGAGAATATATTTGCTAAAAACCAGAGTAGATTAAAGACTAATGTGAGGGTCAAAAGACTTGGATCCAGCCCTGTTTTAACGCTCTGTACCCATGTGCCCGACCGTAGGTATTCACCTCACCTCTGTAGGCTTCAGTTTTCTTACTTGTAAAACGAGGGAGTTGAACTACATGATCTCTAAGTTCTCTTTCAATTCTCACATCCAATGTGCCTATGACCCAAACTAATAACAATCCTACGATACATCTAGGGGGTTCTTCTCCCTGCCTGCTAGGATCTCGCCAAAGAAACTGCTTTGGAATCAGTGGTAGTACATGAAACTTGTCTGCCTATCTTTGCTATTCATATAAACGTAATCCCAAATTTGTTAGCCCACTGTTTTAACTGGATATTCACTTCATTGCCCTCCCAAGCTCCAAAAAGAGTAAAACAAATACAAACCAATCTTTTTTAAAAATTACATTTCCACAGAAAAAGTGCTGAAAATAATTTCATTAATTCTGAACAGGGAAAACAAAGTTTAGTTTGCTGGTAGTTTTCTAAGACAAGAACTGTTTAAGTACTTGAAGTTTCAGTAATACCAGGAAGACTACTGGAAAAGCTGACGTCTAACATCGCCCGTCAGAATTTCTTAAACAACACGCCATCCCAATGTACCTTGTATCTGTCTTTACGTGGGCTTGGAAAAAAGAACAAAAGTCACGGTCACAGAAAAGAAAACAGAGAGTGAAGAAACAGAGGGAGGAACAAGAAGACTTAAAAGATGAAAAAGTATAATCAGCAAATGGGGAAAATAAACAGATGGAGATAACAATAAATAATAACGTTACATCAGTTCTCCAGAAAGGACTGTTTCACAGCCTGGTGCTCAGAGTCCACGTCCAGTCCAGAACTTCACAGCAGGTGGCCATGCCTATGAGGCGCGCTGTGAGATCCTGACTCTGATCCTAACCAACTCAAAGCCCAAGTCTCCAAGGATAACTCAGTCATCACAAACCGCCTTCTACTTCATGAGAGGAGCTGAAGCACCTGAACTGCCTTACAAAGCCACAGGAGAGGCACACTTGACCTTCAAACTATAGTTTCTTTATAAAGAAGCTCAAGGACATCTACACTGATCTTGCATTTAAAAAAAGTAACATCAAAATCATGTCTTTTGCTTCTATATGGCTTCCCTGAAGTTTCCACAGAATTTCCTGGTATACAAAGCAATATACCTTAAAAAAAGAAGACAAATATAACCCTACTGGCCCACCATCAGAAAGAAGCACGCAGCATTGGTGATAAATCTGGACTGAGCCGCCCCCACTCTTGACTAGTTTTCCCCACCTCTCCAACAAACATCACCAAAACCCAGAAATCCGTATGAGAAGCACGTGTGAGACCAGAGCTGTAAGGGTCTGGCTTAGTCAGAGCACAGAGTAAGGCTAAAGATGCTGCTCCACCCAGAAACTGAACCAATGTCTTCGATCTCATTACTCACATGCAAAATGTGCCAAGTGGTCTCACCTGATGTCTCTGGGCAGGTTCCATGCATAAGGCCAAACATGTTTCCACAGGCCTTACTAACAGCAGCCATCTTGGCCAACACTGGAAGGTTGTGGATGACAAAGGACACTTCATTCCTCTGCTGCTTAGCAAGGTTCTGTGCGTGGCCCAAGATCCCAAACCCTGTGATGTCCGTGGCTGCATGTGCATTAAAAGTGTGCATAAGTCCAGCAGCTAAAAGAGGAAAAAACAAAAAGATGCCACTAATTACATGTATTTGGTTATCCGATGAAAAGACCAAATTCATTTCAAGATCATACATAGGCTGTTGAACTCATTTGACAGGTAGTTGGCAAAAATTCACGTGTTTTCCTCTATATTCCCTCTTCCAAAACTAAATAAACAAAAACTTGGGCCTAGTTTTCTATCTTGTATGTTAAACTTATGAACCACAACTTTAATCACTAGTAATTAACAGACAGATTTAAAATTTGTAAAGGGATTTATGAAAGATTAAACTTGTGGAGATGATGGAACAAAAGACTATCTAGAACATCTTTAAATGTAAGATAACACAAAATTAATCTATTTTTGTAGTGATGTCTCCTAAAATGCAGACTGGAAGAAAGATTTGGTATCTGAGCACATGGGTTTCAATCCCTCAACTGCCACTTACTAGCTATGTGATCTTGGGAAAATCATTTCCCCTTTCTGGGGCTAACCGTCCTCATTTGCAAATGAAGAGTTTGGACTAAATTATTTCTAAAATCCTTCCAACTCTAAATCCTCAGATGACCTTTTAATCTGAATGAGGTAAATGTAACAGTTTACTATTATGATTAAACAGTTGAGGCACAGTCCATTCAGGGTACTCTGCTGGCAGTAGAACAGGTAGAATTACAAATAAGGGATGACTATGACTTTGTAAAACCTTGACTTGGATTTTCTTTTCTTTCTTTTTTTGCTTTTTGGAGGGGAGAAGGTAGGGCAATTGGGGTTAAGTGACTTGCCAAAGGTCACATGGCTAGTTTTTGTGTTACGTGTCTGAGACTGGATTTGAACTCAGGCCCTCCTGACTCCAGGGCCGGTGCTCTACTCCCTGCATCACCTTGCTGCCCCATTGACTTCAGTTTTCTAAGTTTTTCACAATTATCTCTTATACTTACTGAATAAGAGATCATAAAGGGAGATACGCCTTTGAAAACAAGTTTTATTGTTTCTTCTTATAATTTCACTATCACTCCCCCATCCTCAAATACCCTTGTGATAAAAGAGTAACAAAAGCACAACAAAAGAGTACATTGACCATGCTTGACAATATAAGCCCCTTTCAGCGTCTAGAATATTCCCCACCTCTTTATCAAGAGGATGAAAGTGTTTTGTCATTTCTCTAAAAGCAGTTCTATCTCAAAAATCTGTGTTTCCACATGTGTGAGGACTAACTCCACAAAAGTAGGTTGAGGATATTACTATTCAGTTGTGGAATGAGAGGCCATAAGATGCACAGTCAAAAATGTCACCTTTTGGCCACCTCTCTGATGATGTTACTCTTTCAGCGTAACTGTACTGGTTCTTAGGCAACAGAGAGAGAGCCCAATTTTGGGTCTGCACCTCAAATCTTTCCAGTTTGACAGGCTTTGTCAGAAATAAAAAAAAAACTGCTGCGTAGATTAGCCAGAGGCTCTGCTTCATTGACACAACACTTGAGGATCATCTCCTTTCTACAACGAGGCATTAAAAGTAGGATACTAGTAGACAGAAATACCCATCATTCACAAACCAAGTCAGTAATAGGAATGTCTATACTGAGGTCCTGACTGTATTCTTTTCCCAATACAAGGCTTCTTAAGTGTCTAAATCTCAGCAGATAATGCACATGAAAAATAAGAAAGATATCATTTGACACTCAAAAAACATTTTAAAAAAATTGTTACCTAGAAATTAAGATTTATCTGCCTTAAGAGAAAACTATTAGAAGTTCAAAAAAACTAAACTGTGAGTTCCTAGGGGAGAAGAAGATGTTGGGAAGAGGCATCAATCAGGAATCTGAAGTCTGAGGAAGGAAACAGAATCTTATGGAAAGAATCAGATAATTTAAAAAAATAGCTAAGAGTTATATAGCACTTTAAAGTTTGCAAAGAAGTTTTACATATATTATCTCATCTGAGCTTCGTAACAATTCTGTGAAGTGGATGGCCTTATCCCTGTTTTATAAATGGGGAAAGTAAGTCTGAGAGTGGTTAAATTACTTCCCCAGGGTCACATTTCTAAGTATTCTATCAAGTATGCCCAAAAGTTGCCTTTTAATTAAAAATAAAAGGTAAACTTATTTTAAAAAGCAATTTATTAGAGTAAAAACAGGAAAAGGAAATGCAAGAGAGAAAGTTGATAAGGGATTTCTATTCTCAGACCTTTTTCATAGTTCTTATAACTTTTTTGAAACTCAGAAGTAAAAGAGTAGAGCTGGGAAGGACTCTGGAAATAATCCCTAGAGAGGCATTATTATAACAATAGATATTCCTGGACATCTTAAGCCAGGTGGCTGATATAAGACTCAATCCTCCCTCCATTACTTAATAGCTATATGACCATGGACAAGACACTGGCAATCTCTGAGCCTCAATGTCCTCATCTGAAAAAGATAGGAATAATACCACCAGAGGCAACTATCTCACAGGATTACTATGAGATGTTATTGACAATGAGGTAATGTATGTAAAGCGCTTCACAAACTTCAAAACATTATGTAAAATGTCAGTTATTATTCTCATTTTATAAGCAAGGATTTCTATATGACATATATATACATATACATATATATACATATATATAATATATATATGTATATGAAAGTTAATATCATTTAGAAAGTAATCTGTGGGGAGGCAGAGTCAAGATGGCAGAATAGTAGAAAGCAATACAGTGAGCTTCCTTCCTCAACCCAACCCCTTCGAGAAGATTCAGAAAATGCACTGGACTGAATATTGATGGTGAAATCCAAGAAAAAGGCACAGTGAGCTATTTCCAGCCCAGGTCAGGACAGGAAGCAGACGGAGAGGTCTATAGACACCAGAGACTAGGTCTGGCCAGGAATAGCCAGGAAAAGCACTCCAGCATTGACGGAGCAGCTGTATAACAGGACAAGAGGAGGTCCCAGACTCATACTGGGCACCTTGACAAGAACAAGTGCCAACTGGCAGCTCTACCACCCATTTTTCAGGTCCAGGTCAGAGATCATCTAAAGTGGACTAAAGAGGACACCTGTACCTAAGGGTGGTGTTCTGTGGTAAAATTGGTTGCAGGTGCTAGGCTATGTATGGAGCAAGTTCAGAAGCAAGCAGTAGCACTGTGGCACAGATCTCAGGAGCAAAGCAGGGTCCCAGTCCCAGTTTCCAGCCTAGTCTGAAGTCTGAAGAGGAATAACCAGGGCAGGAATCCCAGACCAAGGAGGAGGCAGCAGTTCTGTCACTCTGAACCATCAGAGCTTTCCAGCTGGCTAAGAGTCCAGCAGGAGAATAGCTATTTGGGTCAGCTGGGTCAGACCCACACCCAAGTCAAGAATTTGCAAGTTTAGACCAAGGGCTAGAAAACAGACTTTGTCCTGGCTCAGATCACTCTGAAAGCCCTGAAAAGTCATTTTTATTTGTGTTTACCTCTTCAAACAGAAATCAATTTACCCTCTGATCGGTTGGGGACCAGCCTGCAGATCCCTATGCTGAGCTGTCCCTGAGATCCTGGAATAACACAACACTCAACACTCACAAAAAGCAGCAACAAGATAAGCCCAAACCTTCCTCCAGTAAGTGTACAGAGCCCAGCCTTGATATAAAATCTGAAGTCTGAAAATAGGTGGAAAGAATAAGCAAATAAAAAAAGAATCCCACTATAGGAAGGGACACTCAAGACATAAACCAAGAAGAAAAGAAGGACTCCAAAATATCTACAAGCAAAGTCTCAAAAAACAAACAAACTCAAGCCTGGGCACAAATTCAATTAGAATTTCTAGAATAAATAAAAGTTTTTTGTTTTTTTTTAAGAATTAAGATATTCTTTTCTAAATAAATGAAATGAAATTGCTGGAAGAAAAAAACTGGAAATAAATAAAAGCTATGGAATGAAGACTTGGAACAGAAATTAACAGCTTGTCACAAAAGGTACAAAACTTTAACCAAGCATCAAACTCCCTAAAAATCAGAATGGACCAAAGAGAAAAAAATCACTCACAAGAACAAGAAATATTAAAACGAAGTCAAAAGATTGGGGAAAATGGAAGAAAACATAAGATATCTTGTAGCAAAAACTGCCCTAAAAAATAGATTGAGAAGAAAAAATTTAAGAATCAATCAATGCTTTAGGGGCGGCTGGGTGGTGCTGTGAATAGAGCACCAGTCCTGGAGTCAGGAGGACCTGAGTTCAAATTTGGCCTCAGACACTTAACACAAAACTAGTCATGAGACCGTGGGCAAGTCACTTAACCCCAGTTGCCCTGCCTTCCCCCTCCAAAAAACAAACAAACAAACAAACAAAACCCAAAAAACCTTAAGAATCAATGCGTTACCTAAATACCATAATCAAAAAAAGAGCTTATACATCCTATTTCAAGAAATCTTAAGAGAGAACTGCCCAGATCTCACAGAACCAGAGAACAACGCAGAAATAAAAGGAATCCCCTGATCATTTCCTGAAAGAAACCTCCAAAAGGAAAGCTCTCAGGAACACTATAGCCAAAATCCAGTGCTTCTAGGGCAAAGAAAAAATACAGTCAAACATCCTAAAATAAAGAATTCAGGTACCAAAGGATCGACGGTCACAATCACACACAATTGAGCAGCCACCACTCTTGGAACCTGGAATACAATATTCTATAGGGTAAAGCTAACAGACGTTTATGATCATGAATAACTTACCTAGAAAAACTAAGTATAATCCTATGGGGGTAAGAATGAAATAAGAGGATGTCTGTGCATTCCTGTTGAAAAGAACAGAGCTATGCAGAAACTCTGAAGTTCAAACAGAGGAATTAAAAGCATAAAAAGATAAACACAAACAAAACAGCTATAAGAGACTAAACAAAGAAACTGCTTACATTCAAATATGGGGAGATGACACATGTGTCTCCTCTGAACTCTATGCTCATCAGGAGTCAGAGGAGTCTAATTACACAAGGCCCAGGAGAGGCTCTGTTATGTGTAGATAATTATAAAAGAAAAATGGAAGGAGAAGGGAAGAGGAAGACAATGGGGTGGGGGAAGGAAAGGAAGGTTAGGGAAAATTCTTTCACATAACTGGGGTGCAAAAGCAGACATCAATACAAACACGGAAGAGGAAATTTAAAAGGAGCAGCTGACACCTGAATCTCACTCTTACCTGAACTAGTCAAAGGAGAGAAGAATATACATATGCATATACACATTTGGGTATGGAAATACATTTTGCTCACTAGGGAAATTGGAGGGAAAAGAGAGAATGGAGGAGGGGAATTAGAGGGAGAAGAGATTGAGGAGGAATTAGTTCAAGCAAAACAAACTCTAACTGAAGATGTACAAAACTATTTACAGCTCTTTTTTTCACATGTCAAAGAATGGAAATCTGAATGAGTGTCCATAAATTGGGGAATACTGGTGAACAAGTTTTGGTTAACAGATATGATAGAATACTATTGTTCTATAAGAAATTATGAACAGAAGGACCCATATGTACAAAAATATTTACAGCAGTTCTTTTTGGGGTGGCAAAAAACTGGAAATCAAGGGGATGCCCATCAATTAGGGAATGGCTAAACAAGTTGTGGTATATGAATGTCATGGAATACTATTGTGCTATATGAGAAACAGACAAACTTCATTGTAACCCAGAAAGACTTATGTGACCTGATGCTGATTGAGGGAAGCAGAACCAGGAGATCACTGTATATAATTACAGACACACTGTACCTGTGATGACTGACAGACTTGGCCCTTCTCAGCAATGCGAGGTTCTAAGACAACTCCAAAAGAATCATGATGGAAAAGGCTATCCACATCCAGAGAAAGAATTACAGAGTCTGAAAGCAAACTGAGGCAAACTATTTGCTTTTTTGTTTTCTTTCTTCTTTCTCATGGTTCATTCTGTTCGTTATAATTCTTCTTTACAACTTGACTATTGTGAAAATGTTTAATGTGAAGGTATATGTAGAACCTATATCAGGTTACATGTCATCGGGGGGAGAGGGGGAGAGAGAGGAGGGGAAGGAAATTTGGAACTGAAAAACCTGTAAAACTGAATGTTGTAAACTAAATAAATTTAAAAGAAAAAAAAAAGAATGATGAATGGAACACCTTCAAAGGAACCTGAGAAGACTTAAATAAACTAATGCAGAGTGAAATGAACAGAACCAGTAGAACAATTTATACAATGACAATAATGTGGAGAAGGAGCGGGGGGGGGGGGGGGGAGGAAAGTTGAGAAAAAGATAGTGAAACTGAGTGACAGTTGCCTTAACAAAAATTCTTATAACTTCATCTATTTACTTCACATATCTGAGAGGATCTAAAATTGGGGCCCTTTGTATGACCCCAATCCTTAGCTACAATACATGATCAAATTAATTCTATGTGAATAAAGAAAATGTTTTGGGGTAAATTTCTTTTAGTTCGTTTTTACTTTTGCTAAATGTTAAAAACAAAAACAAAACAAAAACTTTATTAGGAAATATTGGTTTGCTATTCTAAAGACTTCAAAAAATAATGAGTAGTACTTCATTCTCGATTCTAGAATTGAAATATGGTATTCCCTAAGTATAAATGAAAGGTAACCAATCACTCCACAAATATTGTTAAGCATTTACCACATGGTAGACTTTGTTAAGTATTGGGAATATGGAGGAGAGGCAAAAACAAATGCAGCCTCTGCTCCTAAGAAACTCAAATTTTAATAGAGGAGACAACACGTACATAAAAAGGCATATCCAAGATACAGAGTAGGCGGAAGGTTACATTAGGGGGAATTGGCCATCAGGGGATAATGAATTCCTGACTTAAAAATCAAGTTATTATCTTTGTCATGCATTGCTACCCCTCTGTAGGAGAAAGTCTTACCACTCTGTAATTTTTCTGTTTCATTCATAGTGTTTTTTTTAATAGCTCTTATCTTGGTGGAGGTCATAATAACTTTATACACAAAACAGTGAAATGGCTTTAATTATAACAAGATCACTAAAACAAAACAAAAAACAACAACAAACCTCATATTCCAGTAAAGGTAATGGGAAAAAAATGGAATGATGTTAAGAAATGACAAGCATGGAATTACCCATTTACATACCCCAAATGAAAGAATCAAAACAAACAGAATAGTGTTAACATTTTAATTAACTGAAAATTATTGTGCAAATATTAGGGGCTACATAAATTTTTTTCTTTTATTTCATTTGCATATTTCCTGAAACTTCAAGGACATCTGAATTACAGAAATTTAGATCTGAATGTAAGCTTAGATGTCAACTCATCATTTCCCACCCAATTGCTCTCCTGGATTTCATGATCATCAGAAACTTATTATTCTGCAAGATGAAATCAGTCTCTGTCTTCCCTGTCCCTGGAGTCCTTCCCTTTCTCTGACTGGAGAGGGTGGTGAATGGACACTGGAGAGCTCCAATCAGATCCTCTACCATTTAAGGAAGACATTCAGGGAATTAATCTCTTCATTTCCCACCTGGCTGCTCTCCTGGATTTCCTGCTGTCCAGAATCTCATCATTTTGCAGATGAATTCGAGTCTGTAACTCACACCTCCTCTGATCATATTCTGTCTCAGTTGTTGGGTAATCTCATAACCCTTTTGTCTTCCTCCATCAGACTGTAAGCTCTTTGAGAGCAGACTATCTTATGCCTTTATTTGTATCCCTAGTCCTTAGCACAGTGCCTAGCATGCAGCGCTGCTTAAGAAATGTTTACTGACTGACTTAATTCAACTCAACTGGTCCCCACACTTTGCAGGTAAGGAAACTGTCACTACCTTGCTCTACCATCACACTTTTCAACACAGTTAAATGCAAATTATGTTCTCTTTATCAGTCTCAACAACAACCTGCCATTTTTTGTCTTGTTTAGTACCATTTTTGACATTTTGAAGGTACATATAACAAAAGCAATGATATGCATGGCATCTCAAAGTTGTAAAACCCTTATATCACAAAGTATTGGAGCTAGAAAAAATGTTAGAATCCTCTAGTTAAAACCTATCATTTTATAGAAGAGGAACTGAGGTCCAGGGAGATAAGAGATTGGTTCAAGGTGCCTAGTTAGCTAGTGGCAGAGGCAGAAACAAACCCAAGCTGTCTGACTCCAAGGTTTGGGTTCTTTGTCCATAGAGCCACAACCCTGGAAGATCAGGCAGGGCAAACATCATATGGACGAGGAAACTAAGACATGATCACAGAATTAGTAAGTACCCGAGTCCAGACCTGAAGCACAGCATCATGGGATGTGGTGGTAGCAAGGCTTCCTCTAGTCCAACTCCCCCACTTTCCAGACCCCAAAGGCAAGGGCTCTTTCTACCCTTATATCTAGCTGTTCATAATTCTAGGGTACCAGACACGAAGATTTTACTAAACTGCTCTACAAGGAAGTAAATGTTCACATTCTGGTGCTGCCTTAGTCTCAGAGCAGAAATCCTACTGATCCCACAAGCAGTCAACATGTCCAATTCATTATCTCCCTCTCCTCTTTCAAACTTCTCTATTTCATTTGAGGGCACCATCAACCTTCAAATTATTAGCTTTGAAAGCTTGGCATCATCTCATATATCCAGTCAGTCATCAAATCTTGTGTTTTTTTTTAAGCTTCACAACCCCTCTTTCATTCATACTCTTCTCACATTACTCACATGGCCAATGCCGTAGTTCAGGCCCTCCTCACCTCTCACAGGGACTGCAGTAATGGCTTCCCTATCTATCTATCTATCTATCTATCTATCTATCTATCTATCTAATTTTGTACTCTGAGTCCTTCACCTCTCTATCAGGGGCTGGGTAGCATGGTTCATTATTTGTCCTAATTGGTTTCCCTACCTCAAGTATCACCCTGCACCAATTCAGCCTTCAACAAAACTGGAAAAGCAATTTTTTTAAAATGTAGGTCTGATTATATTACTAACCTGCTCTGGCTCCTTATTGCCTCTGGGATCAAATATAAACTCCTTTGGTTGACTCTTAATGCTCTTCATAACAGAGCTCTAATCTACCTCTCCAGAGACACAGAATGTATCTACTTTGAGTAGGAAGAGTTTCCTTCTTAGCTCCTGGCACAGTGCTTGAGCTCTCCTTATTCAGCTTTGCTTCATGGAATCCTTTACCCACATCAAGACCCAGCCAAAGCATGAAACCTCTTATGATCTCAACTGCTAGAGCCCTGCCTCCCTAGATCACACATGCATCTACTCTGTATACACTTATGCACATAGGTATTTTCGCCCCCTACAGAACATAAGCTAAATGAAGTTTCATCCTTGATTTTTATCTAGCACCTCCCCCAATACCTTGCTATATGCAGGCACAAAAAAGGCTTGCTGCCAGAAATATCAATTCTAACATGTGAATCAGCTTTAGGTAGACAGATCATGTCTTATTCAACTGAATAAACATTTATAAAGCAAGCCCCTGTATGCAATATCACTGTAATAGGTTTGGAGGAAAATGAAAATTTAGACATGATTCCTGCTTTATCAAAAAAGTAGTCTAACAAAACAAACACAAACCACTACATAATAAATATATTAGGGAAGAGTCTCAACAAAGTGCTTGCTACATGGAGTCAGGGGGACAGGTTATTGTTGATGGGAAAGAATCTCAGAAGGGCTTTAGAGACAGGTCAGGATTCACCAGGAAGCAGCTGGGTAGATTAGTGGATAGATCAATGGGCCTGGAGTCAGGAAGACCCAATTTCAAATCTTGCTCCAGATGCTTACGAGCTGGGCAAGTGACCCTGTGAAAATCACTTAAGCTCTGTTTGCTGGAATCCACTGAAGAAGGAAATGGCAAACTACTCCACTATCTTTGTCAAGAAACCCATGGATGGCACTGGAGTGCTATGGTGCATGAAGAGTTGGACAAAAAAGAGATTCACCAGAAAAGACAGGAATGGAAGACATTTTAGGATGAGAGAATGTTGTAAGGAAGAGAAGTTGACATGTCAGGCAAAAGCATTTAGTAGTGCCGAGTGAGGAGAGCAGAACCAGAACTTTGTACACAATTACAGACACATCGTATGTGTGACGACTAACTTTGATAGACTGAACTCCTCTTAGCAATGCAAAGTTATAAGACAACTCCAAAAGACTGATGATGGAAAGGGATATTCACATTCAGAGAAAGAACTACAGGGTCTGAATGGAGACTGAAGCAAATTACTTGCTCTCTCTTTTGTGTTTTGTTTCGTTCCTTCTTTCTCACCATTCACTCTATTGGTTAAAATTCTTTACAACTTGACTAATGTTTAATGTGAAGGTATTTGTAGAACCTATATCAGATTGCATGCTGCCATGGTGGGGGGAGGAAGGGCAGGAGAGGGAGGGAGAGAAAATTTGGAACTCAAGGGATTGTGGAACTGAATGCTGTAAACTAAAAGTAAATAAATAAATTTTTTTAAAAAGCATTTAGTAGTTAATAAGATAGCCACTGAAGATTTTTGAATAGTGACATAACCAGATCTATGCGTATTTCAATTAAAATAACAGTAAATGCCTATTATGAACAAAGAATTAGGGATAGAAAGACCAAAATCAAATACTCATTGCCTTCAAAGTGCTTATATCCCATTTAAAGGAGTTAACATGATTTTGTCTCTGGTCTTTGCTAGTGTTTATTGGGTCATGGGTCACCAGCAGCTCTACTAGAGTCACCCTTGAAAATCTGTCCAGGGGTCTCAGGTCATGCCTGAGTCTGCTCAAATCAGCATGGCCTGATAAGCAAATATGGCCTGAATATGTGCTGCCAGTGCTTCCAGCAGTTTGCGAAAGACATCAGCTTCATCAAGTTAGGCTGTTATTTTTATGGATCTCGCTTCAGTGATTACACTGACCATCACTGACTACCATTTTACTGGATTCCGAAAAACTATTTGATCTACTCACCTATAGATCTGATCCTGTTGTACATGCTATGTTAATTTGCAAATATAATTTTAAAAGGTCATCCTCAGTTATTTAAAAAAATTAAAGGAGTTAACACATACTTTTTTAGATTCTCTGGGTACCTCTGAAGTCAAGAGAGTAGTGATCAACTATGGAAAATTCTACAAAGTGCTTAAGATCAATAAGGATTGAGGAAAAAAAGGCTACTGGAACCACTGATGAGGTCACTGGGAAGCACTGAAAAAGCAAACTGTGGTGGTGACAAAGTCCAGACTGCAAGAAGTCAAGGGTAAAGTAGAGGTATAAGGAAGTGATTAACAGTGAAAGAGAAGAGAGAGGTAGGAGTAAAAGGATCAAGGGACAGGATTAGGGAGACCTGGGAATATCTATGGGTAGGTAGGAAGGAGCCAGGGGCAAAACAAAGACTGAACTTGGATGAAATAAGAAAGAAAGCTGTTGAACAAAGTACTGGAGGTGACAGAAGGAAATGGGAACAAGTGCACAGTTATGGCAAGAGAATGCCTCTTCTGGGATGAGAGCAAAGCCAGAGAGAGTGGATAATAACAGAGGGAGGAATGAAGGTGAAGGAATTTCTTTTGGATGGTCTCAATCTTCTCAGTGAAGCAGGAAGTGAATTAGCTGCTGTAACTTTAAGGGGTGATGATCAAGTTGGATGTTTGAGAAGTTTAAAAAAGCTCTGGAATAGCTACTGTAGAGAAGGAAATAGAGAGTCTATCTTAGTATTTTCCTCAGAGCCTAGCATACCACTTTATACACAAGACACAAACTAAATGTTGGTTAAACAGAATTTAATTATTTACTTAGCACAACTTTGAATCAAAAGATGAATAGCTGGCCTGTGACAGGTATATAATCAAGCCAGTTTAGAGCCTAGGGAAAAAATGAAGTGCCAGCATCTCAAAATTTAAAAATAAATACTTCTATCCCAATTTATATACAACTGCTTTATGCTAAAACTCTTACAGATGACTAAGGTTTTCAATTTCCTCAATTCTCTACACACTGAGCTTTACTAAAGCCTTCAAAAACAAGAAAGAAGAAGAAAATCAACCTGGATAAGCAGTCAGGTGAACATGTGCTACCTACTAGCTCATACAACTTTTTATATATGTATTTACTCAGGTTTGCAAATAGCACTTAGTTGGAATGAAGAAGATTCCACAAAATCATCATAAAATATGTTGATTTCACGTCCTTCACTACTTAGGGATCTTCAGGTACAAAGATGGAGAAGGCCAAACAACTATATTGTGGTGACCTACACATTTTGTAGATTTTTAAGGTTCTCATCATGACTTTATTGAATTCAAGACACAAGAGACTCCCCTCCCTCCTACCTGTTCGGTTGAGCCTTGCCATGTTCATCATTGCTTCTTGATATGCCAACTCCACATCTTCCTGGGTGACCACAAGTTTAATTTTATTCCATTTTTCTGGCTAATGGGAAGTTTTTTTAAAAAAAGAAAATATACAAATGCCATTTATTTTATTTTATTTCAACCAGTGACAAAGACAATTGTTTTTTGTTTTGGGTTGTGTTTTTTGGGTTTTTTTTTGCACAGAAACCTTCAGGCGTTCTTTATTCCAGAGGTTTTTATTTATGTAGTTCTGTATATAAAGTATATGTTTTTTTGGCTTCCTAATGATTTTTTTCTATGACCAGTATTTTGAAGTGTCTATCAGACACTGCATCATAAAAGCCTGCCCTCCCTCAACTCACCCTTTTGTAATCAGATATTGCAGCTCACAGGATATGTAAGACCAGCGACTGACTGTTCACGTGTCCTGGCAGAGGAACATACTGGCTGCAGTGTGTAGGCAAGAAAAGTTGGGTGTTAAATACAGGATTGTAGCTCCCCTCTCATGGGGGTGCAAATCACATTCTTAATCACGCCAAAACTTCAGTTGACTTTTATCCTCATAATTCTCATTAAATGGCTGATTCTCATCTTGTATGTTATGATTACATAATGGTCATTTAAAATTCCTTTACTGTATGTTTTGGGACAATTTACTGGTCTACCCTTGTTTATTTAAGTTTCAATGAAACCAGAAATGCAAATCATTTTGAAGAATTGAGATGACTGGTTAAAAGAAAGCAAAGTGTCTACCAGAGCAAATACACACACACACACACACACACACACACACACACACACACACACTTTCTCTCTCTCTCTCTCTCTTTCTCTCTCCTCTTGGACAAGCTCTGTGTCCAAAGAGTAGTGACAAGAGAAAAATCTTTCTTCCTTCTTCCTCATGCTGCTCTCATAGTAACTTGGCAAAGAAAACCTCGTACTGACATTCTCCTGAAAATACAGTCTCCTGACCCTTTAAGTGGGACACATATCAACGTAACTGAATTTTGTGGGATCTGAGTAAGGACAAGAATTTCTACTACAACTAAATTGGAAAAGGCTAAGGGACAGAGAAGGCAAGACCTAGAGGGAGAAGATTCCATATATTCTCAGTTTTTTATAGCATTTCTACAATTTACTTGCTAAAATACTCCAGACCTGGAAGATGTTTTGTGTAAAAGGAACTCAACAAAAAATACTACTGTTATGGCCTCCCAGTCTAATATAGAGATGATGATACACAACAGCTAAGCTCTTATTTATCATCCTGAATGAGGACAGGAAAAATGACAAATGAATGTTACAGCCACAAGAGAATTCCTTACTCTGCCTCTCAAGTCATGACATACCTTATTGATGAATAATACATAATTATTTATTTCTCTCTTTCAACTGTTCTTTAGGTTTGATATGGCCTGAAGTGACAGGTGAGGAAAATTAAAACTTCCAAGATGTGTGAGAATCTGCAATGATCTTATTAATTTGTGAGTTGTTACACCGATGAAAGAACCAATCCGAAATAAAGTATGGCTGTGGCTCAGTGGGAGAAGTGACTCCAGAGAAATATCTTAGTGTTCTAGATTTATTCTCCACTAATGGCTTACACATCAAATGCTCTTAGTTTACTAGCAGCCAGAGGGGAAGAAAAGGACTAAAATGATCTTGATTGCCATTGGTCTTACCTCAGAGCCTGATACATAAAGCCCAAGCTTACCGAACTTTTAAAACCTCACTCCTTTTTGAGTGATAGACAGAAGATGCCCTGAAGATGACCAACACACACACACACACACACACACACCCTTTCTACCTTAAAAAAAATATTTTTTGCAAACCTTTTGTCTATGGTATGTCTATTTAAAACAATAGGTGACACACAGCAAGACTAATGAAACAAAAGAATACGGACAATTTCTAAGAGTTTGTTTTAGCAGGGCTTAACCTAGATAACTGTTACCATTTCTGTGAGTAAAACAGATGAGATTTAGAAGACTTGTTGAAAGCTGAAATGAATACTATGGGAAGTACTTGCCCTACACAGTGTTTTTTCCCTGATCTCCAAAATCAGTCATTTTACAGAAAGAAATCAGTATCCATTTAAATAACTATAGATGCATCTGTGTATAAGCATAATGTAACATATGGGAAAAAAAGCAATATTTACATACACATTTACATACAGTAAGAATCTCACCGATATACTAAAATTACTTTAAATGCATCTTCCCCTAACTTACCCTGATCCCATGTATCATGCTTAAATTTTTATTTTTTATAAAATCATGAGACCACTTGTATACACACACATCTGGTTTACTTACAATATCCAGCCACTGGTGCACAGCTACAGCTACTTGTGTTCCCAGGGGCTTTGTCAGCACAAGCACATCTCCCGGCACTGCATTATCAGGCCTAAAGAAAAAAAAGTTAAATCACTAAAAAAGTTCAATTCCAATGAAGTGTTTATAGGGGTGTGTATGTATATACACAAGGGAAATACTACTACACATTTTTTTTACAAATGTGTGTGTATATATATATATATGTATATATATATATATACACACATATATATGTATGTATGTATGTATTTTCTCTCTAAATTTTTTTTAAACCATGTATATTTGTGACTTAATATAGAAGGCAAGTCGAGGCATGGCATTTTTTTTTAATTAGGAGCTGATGATTCAGAAAATGACAGGCATCTAAACAAAGGCCAATCATCCTCTGAGAGAACAGGTACTTCCCATCTGGATAGGTTTACAAGAAGAAAATAAATTACTTAGTTCTAAGCCCCTAGTGGTACAACACAAAAAGCTATTTTTTCATTAATAAATGTAAAAAATGACTGCCTGTCCACTAGATCTTATTCAAATTAATTCAGATTTAGGGTTAGGGAGACAGGAATAGGCAGTTTTCTTTAAAATTTTTTATCAAATCAAGTCGATGTATTCCCTCAATCCTGATATATCTGTGCAGTCGTACAAATTCAGCGTAAATGCACTGAAGAATTTTACTGATAATATATGCCTGTGAATTATAGAACACTATAAACTAAGAACTAAGATTATAGCTAATTCAAAGGTCAATGGAAATATGCATGGTGTGTGTAAGCAGTAGTAACATGTTAACGGTGACAACCTGCATTTGAGAAGTAGCATCAAAGAATGGATCAACAACATGCATGACCAGGGGAGAAGGTGGGCCAATCGCACATTAAGAGTGATGGGAATTGAGAATTGTCCTGAGTAGTCTATTAAATTCCCCCAAGATAACTCAAAAAACAAAAGGGGGACTTCCAATGAATGGATAAATCCTCATGAAAGATTTATGGGGAATTATGGACAGGAATCACATAGGATGAAAAAGAATAGATTGTCCCTAACATTTATAGGCAGCCTCAGCTCATTATGAATGTTAATGCCTCAAAAAATACTGTCAGATTCATGGCCTACACTGGTTGAGACAGATTAAAATATTATCGGGAAATGTAATCAAATAAATGAAAGGACCTCTCTGGTATAGTCCTTTGTAGCAGCCATCAGGTTTCTCCCCACTCCAGTTCAACCTCCACTCAAAGTGGTATTTCTAAAGCACAGATCTGACTATGTCACCATGTCACCCTCTTACTGCTATTCAAAAAACTCCAATGGCTCCCTATCACCCCCATGATCAAATATAAAATCTTCTGTTTGGCTTTTAAAGCCCTTCAGAATCTGGCCCCTTTCTGCCCCTTCCTCTCCTCTGGGATTGAGAGACACTGGCCTCCTTGTTGCTCCTCACACAAAACATTCCACCTCCTGACTCCGTGAACTTTTACTGTCTCCCACGCCTGGGATTCTCTAGTTCTTCTTCTCTGCCTTCTGGATTCTTCCAGGTCCCAGTTAAAATCCCATCTTTTTAAAGAAGTCTTTCCTGACACCCACCTGCCCCCACACTTAATGCTAATGCCTTCATTACAGTTTATTCTGTACTTATTGTTTGCACATAGTTGTTTTTATGTTGTTTTCTCCATTAGACTATGAGTTACTTGACAGCAGGGGCTTTTTTTTTTGGCCTTTAAAAATATCCCCAACACTTAGGAGAATGCCTGCCACTGTACTAGTAGTCAATCAATAAACACTTGTTAATTTGACTTGATTTGCTCTCTATTATTCTTGATGGTCACCAGAAGAGTTGGCCATGAGAACTCCTATGGCAAAATACCTTCTGGCCATTCCTATTTGATAACATATCCTAAAATCAAACCAATGTTCTGGTCTACAACATTTGCCTATTTAGGTATACTTTTTTTTAAAGTTACAAAAGCAAAGTCTTCTGAGATGCTAATTTTAAATGCAAATATAGATCATGAAAAGAATAAAAATAAATTGACATAAAAACAAAGAGAAATCCTGTATTAGGAAAGGTATCAAACAAGAGTCCTAAGAAGAGTTTCTATTCCTTCTGGAAAAGTGGCAAAGTAGCTTGTGCTAACAAAGAATAATAAATATGCCAAGTGAGATTTGACATTAGAAGACAATTCTTGATTAAAGCTCAGGACTTAGAGAAATGCAAATTAAAACAACTCTGAGGTACCACATCACACACACAACACACCTAACATGACAAAACAGGAAAATTACAAATGTTGGAGAAGATGTGGGAAAAGTGGAACACTAATGTATTGTGGGTGGAATTAAGAATTGATCCAACCATCTTGGAGAGCAATTTGGAACTATGAACCATGCATACCCTTTGAGTCAGCAATACCACTTCTAGGTCTGTATCCCAAAGAGATCATAAAAATGAGAAAAGGACCCACATGTACAAAAACATTTGTAGCAGTTCTTTTTGTGGTGACCAAGAACTGAAAATTGAGGGGATACCCACTAATTGGGGAATGGCTGAACAACTTGTGGTATATGAATGTAACGGAATACTATTGTTCCATTAGAAATTATGAGCAGGTGGATTTCAGAAAAACTTGGAAAGACTTGCATGAACTGATGCTTAGTGAAGTAAGAATAAGGAAAACATCATACACAGTAACAGCAACACTGTGCAATGACCAACTCTGACAGATTTAGCTCTTCTCGGCAATGCCATGATCTAAGACAATCCCAAAAGAATCATGATGGAAAATGCCATCCACATCCAGAGAAAGACTTATGGAGTCTGAATGCAGATCAAAGCATACCGTTTTCACTTTGTTTTTTCTTTCTCACAGTTTTTGCTGTTAGTTCTAATTCTTCTTTACAACATGACTAATGCAGAAATATATTTAATATGATTTTACATGTATGGCCTATAATCAGATTGCATACCATCTTGAGGAGGGGGAAGGAGAGGAGAGAGAAAATTTAAAACTCAAAATCTTGCAAAGGTGAATGTTGAAAACTCAAGATAAATAAATAAATATTTTTAAAATAAAAAAAAAAAGCTCAGGACTACCAAAAAAGTTAACTTACATAATAAACTCATTGGGCTGACAGACTGTTGTAGCTACTCCACCCAAAACAATCCAGGGATTCAACACTGTTTGGCCACCAGTTACAGATGTTCCTGCTTCTTCTGCAGCATCTTTAAAACCCTGTATAATTAGGGGAATCACTTTGTCCCTTTCCTACAGATTAAAAGGAAACAAATTAAAAGTGAGTAAACACGAAGAGACAAAGAGAAATCTAGTGACAACTTCATTTCCTGGAGAAGACAACCTACTGGTTCAGACTTTCAGGTACAAAAAAGCACTTCCTTCAAGTTCATATAACAGGCAGAACACTTAATGCAAGTCAAGAATTATTACTTTGTAACCATTCTGTTAAATGTTGGAAGATGTTCTGGGTAACAATCTGTAGCATAGTAATATAGATAAAGCTTTAACAGGATTTTGTTGTTTTTTTAATTCATCCTCACAACATCCCTCATAATAGCTTTGAAATGGAAACAACTGAGCTGACTGGGTGGTAGTTTTTGCAGTTGCTATTGTTTTCTTATGGGGGAGGGGAGCAGGATGTATCAAGACCTATGATTTTCTTGGTGCTGGGAAATTCTGCTGTAGAAATGCCTTCTACGAATGCAGAACAACAGCTCATCTGTAACTTAACCTCAGAGAGCTAACAGAGTTTAAGGCAAAGCTTAAGATCACTCAAGGGGGATGTGTTGAAGAGAAGATTACTGTTCAGTTATAGGTTAGACTAGATAAACCCCAAAGTCCCTTCTAACTCAAAGACTCTAATTACTTCATCCTGCAACAAGGGCCTACCCACCAAAAAAAAAGTTAATCTGTCACTGACTTTGGCTGCTGTTGTGGAAGTAGGTGTCAAAAAATAAATAAAAACAAACAAACAAAAAAAAACCCAACCCACCCACATAAGACTAAGTGGCTCTATGCAGACCATCTTTATTTTGGTCTTGGTTCCTTACATCTATGTACTTTTCTTTCTTATGAGGGCAAAAAGTGCCAGTCCTCAAATATACTTGAGTTCTGCTAAAGCACAGTATCCCAGAGTATCTCAATAGCTGTACTCTTTAAGACTGTTCCTTAAGAAACTCTGGTACCTGATAACACGGAAACCACTGCCTTTAATACAAAAGCAATCCAAGACCATTCTTATATGCTGACTGCAAAACCCAGGATGACATAAGAGCCCAGGACTTGGAGGTTAAGAGACCTAGGTTCTAATTCCAGCTCTAAAGTTAGCTAAGTTAGTGATCCCTGGGCATGAACCAGGGCCTCCAGGCTTCAATGTCTTATCTGGGGCTGGACTAGCCCTAAGAATCTACACAAGATCTAGAGGGGACCAGCACTGAACTAAAGGGAATCCACAGCTAGTAATTAACTGCATCATCTTGGGCAAGTCACTTTGTCCCTTCATATTGAATTTCCTCATCTGCAGAACGGAGGTAAAACAGAGTTGCCCTACTTACCTCACAGGGCTGATGTAAGGGTAAAATTAGGTAAGAGATGTGATTGTTAGCTTTGTGGCCTTAGGCTAGTCACTGCACTTCCCCTGCGCCTCAGTTTCCTCATCTGTAAAATGATCAGGTTGGACTAGATGAGCTCTAAGGTCCCTTCCAGCTCCAATATTCTATGATTTTATAAAAGTGCTTTGGCAAAGTAACTGTAACACACAATAATCCATGCAAAAAATACTAATGCAGCAGCTACTAAAGGGATTCAGTGGGGTATACAGGGATGAATAAGATGTGGCCCCTGCCTTGTCTACTAAGAGAAAAAAGGCATATACATTAAAAACCATGATAAAAAAAATGTGAGAGGCACTATACTAAAAGTACAAAGTGCTATGGGAGTTCATAAAAAGAGAGGTCACTTCTAGCTAAGCAGTAGGGAAAAGTTTCTGGAGGAGACAGCATTTGAATTCAGCATGATTTGTACAGGCAGAGTTCATTTATCAGGAGGAAAGAATAGATAAATAATAAAGTTTAAAGTAAGTAGCAAGTTCAATCCATACTATGAAAATCCTTGAAAGGTGGGTTAAGGAATTTGGAGTTTAGACAAACTATAATATTACCATTATTCTCCACAATTTATCAATTTCTTTAGGCAAGGTATAGATTTAAAGCCTGAGCCTTTACAATATCAGGAGCAAGTCATTCCTAGGATTTGTAACAATTCATCTTTCCCATGTTACTAAAAGGTCTGGATTTTCCTAGACCACTTTAATACAAATCCCTGACTCAAAATATACACAATGCTGAGCTAGGAGGAACCTCTGAGATCATCTAGTTCAGCCTGACCACATATGAAAACAACCAAGGCATCTGAAGATTAAGAGATGTGCCCAAGGTGACGTGTTTAATAAGTGGCAGGGCTGGGGGCTCAAGCCAAAGGTTCAATAACTCAGAAGTATTTCTCAATATTACCTGACACATAGGAGGAAAAAATGTATGTGTTAGTCAATCAAAAGAAAAGGAAGGCCCCTCCTACCCGACAAGGACAGGAAGAAATTATCACCTATATAACTCCAACCCTTTGTGGTAGCCTGGTCCCCACATTCCCTGGACAGAAAGAGTAGGACAAGTGAGCAGGCCTCTCTTGTTTTAATTTACAAATAAGCTCAAGAAATGAAATGGAAAAGCATTTATTAAGCATTATGTGCCAAGCCCTAGGCTCAGTGATAGGGATATAAGGCAGACAGAACTGTCCTCAAAGACCTTACGTTCTAAAAGGCGATACAATGCACACAGGAAAGCAGAGAAGCTGCACAGCAATGAAATTTGAGAATGTTAAAGGGGGAAGGGATCACAGTCCTCATCTAGTTCAATCCCTTCACTCTTAAGATGAACAAATTCAGAGGCACGGAGGTTTAGTGACTGGCTCAGAGAGACAAGAGCTAGTTGAGCAGTTAACAGAAAACTTACCCTGTCTGTCATTTTATTACTAACTCCAAGGAGCATCAACATGTTGTCACATTCTGTGACACCCATGGCATAAAGGTCACTTAGAACATTGGCACAGGCTATCCGGCCCTTGGGGAAAAAAAGAGGAAAAAGTAAGCAGATTATCTAGAACAATGTTTTCAGCACAGCACAAATGTACAAATCAGAGAACACTTTACAGCAGTATCAGTCAAAGAAGGGGCTTCCTGGGGGTGGGGGCAGGGACAGGGGCCTTGTTGGCTTTTTATTACTCTAAAGTATCACTTTTTTTCTTTCTCCATCGTCATAGAGCTGTTCTGCCATTCATACTTTTCTCAGTTCCCCATTATTAATTCCATCCCACTCCAGCCTTCCACTTCTTCCTCCTCTCCTATGTAAAGCACAGAAATGATGCTACCATCACTTTACCATCAAGATGGAAAACAGGATGAAAATATTATAATTTGGGGGGGCTGAGGGAGGAGGAGAAGGAGACAGCAGTCAACAGAAATAGGATAACATGAGGAGGAGGATGGGATAAAAATTTTTTTACCATAACTGTCCCTAAACAAACTTAAAAACAACCCCTTACCTTACCAAAACCATTGTTTATCCTAGTCAGATAATGAATAATGCTGACATTTATTTTCATTATATATTATACCATCTAGGTAGAGAAATGAGCTGTTGGGCTGGTAAATTTGGGAGCTTTAAAAAAAACTTACTTTTTGAAAACTTAAATACCAAAAAATTAGCATTTTCATATGTAGCAGAACAGAGGACCACATGTGAACTACTGAATTTCCATTTCATATCGCTTACTTTAAAAAAAAGTATAATATATTCTAAATGTTCCTTTCAAAACTCTTCTGCTTGTCTGTGCTTCCTTCTTTTCTTTTTATACATTAAAAAAAAGCTTCAATACTCTTTTTTGCATCATTATTGCTATCTTCCCTTTCCAATTAAAAACCAAGAGGAAAAAAAAAACACCCTTCTAACAAATAAGACTAGTCAAGCCAAATGACTACAAATGGCCAGGTCCAAAAATATATTTCTTTCCACGCTGTGGAGCCATAACCCTCTGGTCAGGTGGTGGGTAAACATGCTTCATCCTAAGGTCTCTGGAGACATGGTTGGTCAGTGCTTCCATTTGAGTCCTTATGTCTTTCAAAGTTCTTTTTTCCTTTTCAGCGTTGTTGCCCTTGGTATAATTTCTCCTCCTGGTTCTTCTCCCTTCATTCTGAATCACTGTGTACTACCCAGGATTTTCTGAAATAATTTATTTTTACTATTTCTTACAGCTCAGTAATAGCCCATTATGCTCATCTACCATAATTTGTTCAGTTACTCCCCAAATGATGATAGACAGTCCCTTAGCTTCTAGTTCTTTTCTCCTTTTAATCTGTTTAGGTACTTTTTCTTCAAGGTTGTTTTTGTGATCAAAGGATAAGGAGCTATCTAGAAAACTTAAGAAGCAAGGGAATTTTAAAAACTTGCATTGAAACAAGATTCTTTTCTGATAATAAAATAAGAAGAGTGATCAATTAATCTATAAGTTATTAGGAAATGATTCTTTAAAAGTCATAGAAACAATTTATACAATGACTTTGTAGTCAAAACTCTGATCAATGGAATGCCAACCATGACACTGGAGAACTGATGGTGCATGTTTATCCCCTGCCTTTCAGTGAAGGCCAGAGGGAACAGAATGAGGCAGACTTATTAAGACAAAATATAGGAAAAATACAACACTTATAAAAGTGCCTTTAGAAAAAAAATTATTATAGATCCTTGTTTTTTTTACTTTGAATTTTTAACATGCTATTCACTAGGCAAGCTGATACGGAAGTTTTTCTTTTGACAGCAGGATAGTAAAACATTAAAGTGTTTGCTTGTTGTTGTTCAGTTGTATCTGACTCTATGTAACCCCATGGACTTTTGTCCATGGGGTTTTCTTTGCAGAGATAATGGAGTGGTTTGCCATTTCCTTCTACAGTGTGTCCCCATTTTTACAAATGAGGAACTGAGACAGCGTTAAATGACTTGCCCTGGGTCACATAGCTATTAAGTGTCTGAGGCTAGATTTGAACTCAGATCTTCCTGACTCCAGGCCTAGTACTCTATCCACTGTACCACTTAAATTTTTCTTACATATTTCTGTTAAGGCATCATCTATAACAAAATGTTCTAACTACTAGTGCAAAATCAGTGCACAAGACTACAAGTTTGCCTACAGTCTGGGGCTAACTTGTTTACTCTGATACCAGCTGAGGACATGACTATGTGCTACCTATAGTTCTCTTGACTACAGCTGGAATTGTGGTGAAAGGAGGGGTTCAAGTCCCAGATCTGTGCACATTCCCCAGTACTCAAACCTGACACCTGAAGAACAGCATCTCTAGGTACTGAGTGTTTCTTCCTAATAAACTTAAAAGGTCCTTGAAGGGTTTTTTATCCCTATCACAGTGGGGGCACACAGCAGGTACTTAATATAAGTTTTCTGAAATGAGCTTCTAGAAACAGAGAGCTGCAGTCACATAAGCAGGAAGACAACTCTTCTCCTCAAACCCCATTCAAAAACTATTTTGCCAAAGAAAGGAATAGACTGGACATTTTGGTAGGTGATGGGCTTTTCCTGACCTCTGCTTCTCCTCCAGTTGAAGCAGATCGCTGAGAGAGCTGCTGCAGAGTCGGAGATCCCTGCTGGCCCTACTTCCTGATGTCCCTACATGGTCCTTTTGCCCTTGAGAAATGAGCCTGTGGAGGAGGTGAAGCAGAGGGAGGGAGGGCTTCACAACATATAGCACCCTGTCTTCCTCTCTGTCTGCCTCCCCCTCCCCCCCCCACACACTGACTCTGCTCCAAACAATTCTTTATTAGCTGAGTCACTGAAAGTTGGCCAGTGGTCAGCAGTAATCCTCTCAAGCAGCAAGAGTAATGCTTCTCCCTAACGGTTCAAGAATACACAACTATATGTGCTTCTTAAGTTTCAAGAGATAGCTAGGGGACAGAGGAATGACCAAAAAAAAATCTGAAATGATGTCTGCATCTAATTTTGATGAGATACGCAAGACATCCACTTCTGTTAGAAAACATTCAAGATTGGTTTTACTAAATGTGACAGTAATATCTTATAAGAAAACTTATAGCCTGATTTCTTATGCTATCAAACAAATGGAATCAACAGAGAAAGGCTAAATAAACTGTGGCTCAAGAATGAAATGGAATATTACTGAGCAGTAAAAAATGATGAATATGGAGATTTCAGAGCAATGTAAGAAGACCTATGGAAACTGATGTAAAATGAAGCAAGCAGAACCAGGAAACAATGTATGTAATGACTACAGTGTAAATGGAAAGATCATCCTCAAAGAAGAAAAAGGCAAATGTCTAAGTTCCTTCTCTTCTTGGCAGAGTGGTAGAGTGTAGAGGTAGGGCCTATAAGGGTAAAACACCACCTATAACTTCCTTTCCTTTCACTTGCTTTTAAACATTCTCTAATCTGGCTTCTGATCTCATCATTCAAATGAAAT
This sequence comes from Pseudochirops cupreus, assembly GCA_028627135.1. NCBI lineage: Eukaryota > Metazoa > Chordata > Mammalia > Diprotodontia > Pseudocheiridae > Pseudochirops > Pseudochirops cupreus. The sequence goes on from CM053581.1 coordinate 454,805,774, forward strand.
ATAGATAAGAGATATGCAGACAGAAACCTTTATCTATCTATAGATCGCTCTCATTCACTCTTTCTCATTCTTTGTCTCTCTCTCCTCCCTTCTTTCCATTCCAAAGCTAACACTCTCACCTCCCAAATACAACCTTCTCGTTGGTCTCCCTGCCTCAAGTCTCTTGCCACTCCAACCCATCTTCTAGTAATCTGTCAAAGTGATTTTCTTAAAGTTCAGGTCTGACCATGTTACCTCTTCCCATCCTCCCCCACCCCAATCAATAAGCTCCAGTGACTTCCTAACACTCCCAGAACCAAATATAAAATGCTGTTTGACATTGAAAGCTTTTCACAATTTGGCACCTTTCTACCCTTCCAGTCTTCTTACACTTTACTCCTCCCCACACATTCTATAATCCAGCCTCACTACCCTTCTTGCTGTTCCTCAAACATGACAATGAATCTCCTGATTTCACATATTTTCTCTGGCTGTCCCCATGTCTGGAATGCTCTCTATCTTCACCTTTGCTTCCTGGCTTCCTTTAAGACTTAGTTCAAATTCTACTTTCTAAAGTAGGCTGTTTCTAATCTCCTGACTGCTAGAACCTTCTTCTCTGAAGTTGCCTTCTATCTATTCTATCTAGATCTATATCTACATCTAGCCTAAGGGAAGGGCCCATGTATTTTCACTTGCTTATATCTTCAGCGCTTAGCACACTGCAATAACATAATAAATGTTCAATGACTTAATAAATACTTGTTGATTGACTCAGGTGATGCTTTGGTTAGTTTGCTGAACTGGTATTTTTTCTCCTCTCTTTCTCTGATTACAGTGGTCTGAATATATTAGGAAATGAGAATGATGTCTAAACAAAAGAAGGCAATAAAAATTGGGGACTTAAACCTAAAGTACAAGTGTGCTAAGGTTTATTAGGGTATAGTCAGGGTAACAGAGAGATGGAAAGAAAACCACACAAATATTTATCATTCATTGAAATAGTTAAAAATGAGTAAGTGTGTTTGCACAAAGATATACATAAAAGACTATGAGAGTTCCCCAATTTTTACCTAACAAGTTTGCTTATCTTCATGTAACTTATTGTTTATGTAATCAAATGTGAACAGCGGACACAATAAATTACTGTGGTATAAAGTGTATGTGGGTGTATTGAGTACAGCATAATTTGGATGTTTTTAAAAAATAAATCTGATTGAAATACAGAAACGTGTGGGCCAGACTCACCATCATGTAAGGATCATCCACAATAGGATAAATGTAATCTGTGGTCTGAACCAAGGAAAGACCACCATGCCTCAAAGGAATAACACAAGTGTCCATTCCAATGCCTGTAAAGAACAAAATTACCATCAACAGAGCCCTCATTAAAAAAGGCAGCCACTATCACTTACTATGAGGTTCTGAATCAGAAGGAACTTGTTGAATACTATAGAGTGCCAAGAAAGCAATGTGGTTCTTATCAAAAAGCATAACTGAAATAAATGTGAAACACAACCAGTTTAAGTAATATAAGAACCAAAAGAGCATGAAAGAACCAAATGTCCATATACCATTACATTTTTTTTACCATTATTAATGTAACGATCTAAGTGAAAACTTAAGTTTAATGAAAATTCTTTCCATAAAGCACTTGTGAACAACACAGTTATTTTTGTATAGTACTAATCTATGTGATTCTTACAATGGGTATGATCCTTTCAATAAGAATTTCTTCAACAATCATCTGATACCAGCCAATGGTAAAGGTTGTTTAGTTTGCAACTGTAAATTTTTATACAGCATCCTCTTTTCTGATCAACAATTTTGCAAAGTATTTCACATAAAAAAGCTTTTGCTTTTGGTCAGAAATATTACAAAACCAGAATAGGTCTGTAATTCTTAAAGAACCACATATACATTTAAAAACAACAACTGTTACAATCATTCTGAAAACCACCTGAAAGCATTCAGTGGCATTTCTATTCATCTTGACATGAATAGAAATGATTTTTTAAAAATTAATAAAACTCCCTTTCTAATAAATCAAACCTTCATTAATTCAGAGTCCAAAAACAGTGATATGACTTGACACTGACATTCTCTATGATAAAGACTTTGATGTGCAAATAAACTATAAACAAGCTCAAAGGAAAACAGTTAAACATCTTAATAATAATAACACACACACACACACAGTGCTTTAGAATTCACAAATTACGTGATGTTGCTGAAGTATCATTTCCCCCATATTACAGGTGCAGAGAGGTGAGACTTTTCTGCTATCACAGAGCAGTCACAGAGGTATTAAGTGTTTGGAACTAGAATTGAAACCCAGATCTCCCAGCCCCCAAGCTCAGTGCCTTCTTTATACCACATGCCTCTCTAAGTTACAGATGACATTCATTAAGCACTTTAAATCAATCAAAAAATATGTATTCACGAAACACCTGTTGTGTGCCAGGCACTAAAGCAGTGGTTCTCAACCTTCCTAAGGCCGTGACCCTTTAATACAGTTCCTCATGTCGTGGTGACCCCCAACCGTAAAATCATTGTCGCTGCTACTTCATAACTGTAATTTTGCTACTCTTATGAATCGTAATGTAAATATCTGATGTGCAGGATGTATTTTCATGGTTACAAATTGAACATCACCCACAGGTTGAGAACCGCTGCACTAAAGGTACAAATACAAAGAGTGAAACTTTGATCCCTATTTTCAACGAGCTGATATTCTAATGGCGCAGATAACAAGCACATGAATACACACAGCATACACATAAAGGTAACACAGACATACATTTGTTATTGTTGTTCAGTCATTTTGGTCATGTCTGACTCCGGGACCACATCTGGGATTTTCTTGGCCAAGATACTGCAGCAATTTGTCATTTAATTTTCCAGCTCTTTTTGCAGATGAGGCAACTGAGGCAAGTGGGGTTAAGTGATTTGCCCAGGGTCATACAACCAATAAGTGTCTGCCTTCCTAACTCTAGGCCCAGCACTTTATCCACTAGGCTACCTAGCTACCTGCCCCCCCGCCCCAAAGTATTACAGTTATCCCTTCTACATCTACACTCTCCCTGTCAGGGTTTCCATATATTGTGGGTTGGCTTAAGAAATTAAATGGAAAATTTGGGGGAGTTTTACAGAAGCTGCAGACGACACATGAAGGCCAGCAGACAACACAGAGCCTATGATCAAATACTTAACCCAAATTTTACTGTAAACACACCATAAAATAAAAAAATCAAACTTCTTATTTGGTACAAGGGAGGGCCAAAAAATTTTACACAGATTTCCTAGAATGTTGGGCACACCTTACCCCTAACCCCCAAGATGTGGAAGGGATAACTGTAATTACAAAGTAATTAAATATAAGTTACTATGGGAAAGGGCACTAGCAGTTTGTAGGAGGAGGCAAATCAGGAAAGACTTCAGGCAGAAAGTTGGTGCCTGAACTGCATCTTCTAGTAAGAGTGGGTCTCTATGAGGTGGAGGTAGGGAAGGACTGCATACCCAGGCATGAGAGACACCTGCTGCAAAGACATGGAGAATGGAAGATGGAGGGAGAGTGCCCAGGACAAGTGAGGAACAGAGACCAAGCCAGTCTGGCAGATTCTCAGAGTTTGAAAGATAACTTGGAGCCAGACAGTGTAGGGCTTTAAAGCTAAATGAGGAGTTTATATCTTAAGGTCTACAGCTTTAAAGTATAAAAATTGATTTACAAAAAATCTCATTTGATCCTCATAAAAACTCTGAGAGACAGATACTATAGGTTATTTTTATCCTTGCTTTACAGATGAGGAAATTGAAGTTGGTCACAAAGCTACTGACTACCAGGGTGTTTGAAAGGCAACTGTTCTAAACATTCAGAGGTCTGTATTAACATACAGCTGATATCAACTCTAAATAATTCTTACCTATGCATGAGGCAATATGATTAAGTGAAAACAGCATTGGATTTGGAGTCCAAAAGTGTGACAGCTAACTCTAGCCCATTTACCAGCAAGATAATTGTGGGCAATTTTTCTGAACTCTATTTTCCTCACCTGTAAAATGGGGATCTCTACCTGCCAGTCATAGGAACATTTCTATCACATCCATCAAAATCTATGTATGTGTGGTTTTTTATTGTTAAATCAAGTTTGGATGGCCACTATAGGTATTTTTAAGTTAATATAACTACATTTTTAAAAAATTAACTTTTACAAATTCTAACTGGCTTTTTCTCTACTTAATTCTGGGTAAGAAGGGTTGTAATGCATATTTTTAACAGGATAATTCTTAGCATAAACACATGCACATTCTAGTTCCTACATCCTTCTATGCAATATTTAAATAATGCAGTCAAACAAGTAAAGGAACACAAAGTTACAATGAGATTTAAAAGAAAACATCAATTTTAAAAAACCTTAGGATTCCAAACTAAACAAGGATAAATTAGTCCTGAATCAAACATGTAAAATGTTCCCACACTATAATTTATATTTAAAATACAGAACTTGAGAAGGCCAAAGAGATAAATAAACAGGCCGTCTATAATCTTAAAAGTCTGCACAAAAATGATCATTTTATTCATCTATCTGAATCAGTATTTGGATGCCATAAATAACTAAACCTTATACATACATACATACATACATACATACATATACACACATATACAATATATATACACACATATACACATGCACATATATACACACGCATATGATTTATATGCATATATAATGTAAAATATATGTATATTTTAAAAGTATAAATTAATCATAGCACTAGTTCCTCATGCATATAATTTTTCACTTCTTTTTCCATCACTGCAAATTCAAAACAGAAACATGTCTAGCAAGAACCATACATCCCAGGGAAACAGTATTTCTTATTCAGCAAAGCAGAAAAGTTAGGGCATGACTCAGTGGTGCAACAGAAATTTTTGTTTCAGAAACAGTAGGGTTACTAGCTCCATAGACTAGATCATTTCGCTAGTAATCAGTTTTTCATTGTATTCAGACAAAGGTGCTTGCAATAATTCAAGGAATCAATCACACGGCACGCTCCCAAAATTTCAGAAGAAACTTTATCTTCAGGGAAAAAAGTGGCATATTGGCCAGAGCACTGGCCAGGGAGTCAGAAAGACCTGGGTTTGAATCTCGCCTCTGACATTTGCCTCTTTATGTCTCAGTTTCTCATCTATAAAATGGAGGTAACATGCACTCAGATCTACGACCGTATAGAGTTATATGACATATAGATATATCTATGATTTGTAGTTTTGCAAACTTTAAAAAGCTATAGCTTTAACAAGTGTTTCCAGTGTCTACCTCAGCATAAATTTCAAAAGGACATGAGTCACATCTTCTGAATAGTATCTACAATCCTTAACACATTTGAATGCTCCCTAACTGAACAAACAGACATTTTACAGATAAATACCTATCTGCTTCAGGAAAGTAAAATGTACTTTTTTCCCCTGTCTTTAATTTTCACTTCATAAACTCATAATCTTAAGAGTAAAAAAAATCTCAAAGGTCCAACTCCTATTCAAAACATGAAATCCCCCTTAATATATTCCTAACAAGGGGTCATCTGAGTTTCTACTTGAAAACTTCCAAAGGCCAGGAACTCACTATCTGAAGCAGTCCAAGCAATTTTGAAACCATTCCAATAATTTAGTCTCAATGTTCCCAGGCGTCATATGAGGATAATACCTACAGTGTGAGGCAGCATGTCCAAGTGTCTAGAAAGCTGACCTCAGAGTCAGAGAGACCCAGTTCAAATCCACCTCAGCCAAACACTGGATGTGAAAAGCTGTGCAAGTCTCTTAACTACTTGATGCCCTAGGCAACTGTCTAAAACCATAAATGTTATTGGTTGAGGAAGTTCCTCACTCACAGCTCCCAACACTGATTATTCAGGTAAAAGTAAAAGGTTCAAAAAGAAAGCAAATGGACTTCATAATAACCTGGAGAGACTTATATAAACTGATGCTGAGCGAGAAGAGCAGAAGCAGGAGAAATTTGTACACAATCACAGACACAACATATGTGTGACAACTAACTTCAATAGACTGGGCTCCTCTCAGCAATACAAGGTTATAGGACAACTCCAAAAGACTCATGATTGAAGGAGATCTCCATATCCAGAGGAGATGTGGAGTCTGAATGCAGACTGAAACAAACTACTTGCTCTGTTTCTTTTTCTTGTTTTGTTGTGTTTCCTCTTTCCCACTGATCATTCCATCAGTTATAATCCTTCTTTACAACCTGACTAATGATTAATGGGAAGATATTTGCAGATCCTGTATCTCAGTGCATGCTGCCATGATGGGGGGGGAGAGGTAGG
>CM053581.1:454812194-454829588 GCA_028627135.1 Pseudochirops cupreus
AGCTTACTGGTATTGTTGTCAGGATAAAATTGTTTAGTTTTCCTTGATATTAAGCCCAACTGCCTTTCACAACTTCCACCCAGTAGTTCTAGTTCTCTCTGCAGGGGCCAAACAGAAGTTTAAGAGCTCTTCTAGATGACAGTTCTTCAAATACTTGAAGATAGATAATATACCCATCCCTCAGTCTTCCCTTTGGTAGATTTAACATTCTCATTTCCTTCAACTCAGCTTCGGATAGAACTGTTGGTGAAAGCCTAAAGAAAGAGCTATTAAAGAGGAACTGTTGAATTTTATTAGTTTTCAAGTATAAATCAAAGAACTTTATACATGATTTATATATAAACATATTATCTGATTTATACTTTTATTTATAGCTTTAATTTGTTCATAATGTATTTAGATACACTTTTCAAGCTCCAGAAGCTTCCTTAGTCTCATATTTTTAAGTTTTTTATAATATAGGAATAACTTTTAGCATCTGATTATATGTAATTTATCACTGGAGTGTCTCAAAGTATATTAGGAATGCCAGGTATTCTGACAAGGAAGAAAAAGTACCAAGCAGCTTATGCTGTTTGCATTAACTCTTCTAGATATGCACCTCTTTAAACCATGAGGCACCTATCCATTAAGTTCAATACCTGCCAAGGATTTGTAAATCTGCTTACCTCTGCTCTAAAACACCTAAGACAAAAATCTCAAAAGGAGAAGTCTACCTCGGATTGCACTCATCTGTTTTTAAACCCAATCATTTTATAAATTATTTTGAAAAAGATTTCAAAAGCCATGAAGCATAGCATGTCATGGACCCACTCACCCAATTAAAAGGGAGTCACATGACATTTTCACTGCTAACTCTGAGTCTTAATCTCAAAACTCTTTACAAAGGCATATAATAAATTATCACCTTCACTGATATCATTATATTTTACATGTGGAGAGCTTATGACAAGTCACTGGCTGAATGCACTTGATGAATTATCATGACAGAACAAAATAATATTTGGATGTCATGATACCCAGCTCTTTCCTCTGAATCCTAACTGCAATGTACAGGGTAGTATAGGAAAACTTTCATTCTCCAGAACCTTCTAGATAACTGAGGATTTATCTAGTTGCTTACCTACATATTATTTTAACTAATTTGAATGGTAATCTTTATAAAATGTATAGCACTTCTCAGTCTTCTTAAATTAGCAGAGTAAAGGATACATAATTATACCTTTTACTGATTGTCACCATCAAGAACATCGGTTATGGCGTCACTGTGAGCACTGGACTTGTAACCAAGCCCTGGCTCTCCCATTTAAAGCCCTGTGACCACTGGCTAGTAACTTTACTCTAAAAAGCATCAGTTTCCTCTGTAAAGCCAGGAGAATAACACTTGAACTATTTACCTCACTCAGTTGTGAACTAAAGTTGTGAAACTTTATAAAAGCTAAAGTGATACATAAATGTATAAACTATTATTTCTGAGTTACAATTACTACTACCCTACAGCAACACCATCAGAACCTAAGGTGGATGAGGCTATTTGCTGCTCTGTTAAACTGCTTCAGACAGCCAGCTTACTTTCTGAATGCTTTGAATAGGTCATAGACTTAGAGGTCAAAGAACACTTAGGGGCCTAATTTTTCTGAACCTCCCTCAGAATCAGGCTGTTAAATTCTCAATGCTTTTAACTGGTAGTAAACTGAATGTGGAGAGTTAAGAGGTTCTAAAGTAAAGGTCTAAGGGAAAGGAGAAAGGGAACAAGCATTTATATGGCACCTACAACCTCCTATGAAGAAAAGATCACATTTCTCCCTAGCTTCAAAACACTATCCCTGACAGTTTTCTCCCCAGTCCAAAGAAACTATGCCTAGTAATAACTCATGAGTGGGCCCAGTAAAACAAACTATCTTTCCCCATCACAAGAACAAGCTGACCTCTGAAGAAAATTCTCCTGTAAAAACAGGACTATCTTGTAAATCATGGTATTGTATACAAGTTATTGTATACAAGCCAGAGGTCAAGCTACAGTCATCAACTCTCAAAGCTATCTCACTACAAACATAATAGACCAAAAATACACCCTATAGAAACCCCTTCCCCTGGTTTCCAGTACTGAATGACTCCTGTGACCAAGGTTGTAAGCTATCACCTAATTAGCATAACAGTCAGATAATCCACTACTTTTCCTATACAAGCTTTAGCATCATTCATGTTCAGCGGCAAGTTCCTTAAGGAGCTCTGCCCACCATACTGGCATTACAGTAAACCTTTGCCACCTTGACCTAAAGAAGGCTTGAGTCCTTGAATTCATTCCAGATGACCCTTTCCTGTACTTCAGTCCTTGAGGGGTTTATGAATCCCTTAAACTGAATCAACACCATCTAGTAATTACTCTTTGTATTTAACTAAGTGGTTTATTTCCTCTACCAGTTTATTTAACACCTTGGTAGACTTAGTCTTCATGTTTCCATACAAACATCTCTTCTATAACTTATGATATAACTTAAGTATTATTTTAATTTGAAGTGCCCTGTATGTACTGAGTCTAATGACTATACTAAAGATATTATAGCAAAAAAACACACCCCCAAAACAAAAAAAAACCATAATACTAGACAAAGTATATAACAAGCCAAGTAAGTTCATACTGGAACAACATGCTATAGAAATTCTCAGGAAACAGATCATACTCCCAGAGTTCAAACTGACCATTTGCTTGTACTGTGTGTTTATCAATCTAGTAAAGCAAAACCTCCATTAACCAGAACTCAAGCCTGGAAAGAAATTCTTTCCATGGTTTTTAGAAAAAGAGAGACAAGTCACAAGACAACTAGTCAATGCCAGGAATTTATTAATGGAAACACAAAATATTCTGAGGTGCTATCCTAGGATCAATACAGAGAACTGGGCTGCCTCACAGAATGCCTTACATCATAACATCCACTTATGTTCAGAATAGCTTCTTCTGTTCCTCCCCTGACTTCCCCTCAATTGTAGGACCCTCACAGAAATATTGTCTGTAAAACAACAAATTTACTGAGGCAGGAAGGTGAATTCATGCATTCTGCAGGGTTTGAATTAGATGGCCTCTGAGGTCCTTTTTAACACTGACATTCTATGGCTCTCAACAACAAGGTTAAGGTGAGGAAAAAAGGGGGGGGGGCTGGTTTTTAGTTAAACAGGAAATTTAAATGCCTCTATTTAATGGAAGGTTTCACTGTCAGAGAATGATGCACTTACCTCAAAATAGTGGGAGTGCCTTAGTTACATACTATTATCTCCAAAACTATTAGATGAGATGGGAGACTTTTTTCTAGCACCGAACAAATTATAACTGTTTGACAGTTTATTGTGACTCTCTATTTGGATCATTTTTGTCTGGGTAAAACAACTGACAAGGGACTACAGTAAAGGTGCTAGAATTAGGACAGAAAAAAAATGCTAGCTACAGCTGGATTTGTCCATAGATGTGCTATTGAAGTATCAAAGTAAAGACATAGTTTGCATACCTAGCCGTGGCATAACTGCTCCCAAAAACTGTTCATCTTCCTGGAAGTGATTCTCTTGTAAGGATTCCAGCAACTTCTGTAGGACATCTTGTGGTACCTTGCAGCCTGTGCCCTTCAGTTCAGTGAATCGGGTTAGCCGGAAACTCTTGTCCAATTCGTAACTTTCCGGGTTAAAGGATTCCCGAACAGACATGGCTCTTGGGCACACTCACTCACAGTTTAGTCTTTTCCCCCCTCCTCTAGTCTGTTTGTTTCTTGCCTGGTCCACCTATATGCAAGTCACAAAATGCAACATTAGTATTATCATCTAACACTTTTTAAGTAAAGAGACTGCAAAATAGAAAAAGAAAAGTAACTGCCCCCCCCCCCAAAGGGCAATCCATAAAAGATTCTTCCATTTCAAGTGATTTAAAGTCAGCAAATAATTGTCTTATATGTCACTATTCTTTATATTGACTGCTTTATGAACCAGAACAATAAAGACACATCTCTAAAAGTTATTTGGATTGGGGAGGGGAGGAAGGGAAGGTTCCACACATGCACTTGTTCTCTCTCTCTCTCTCTCTCTCTCTCTCTAGCAATCTATATAAACCCATAGAGTTCATCTAAAGGAGAATACATAATGCCCTAAAACATTACATTATAGCGTCAAGACAGAGAAAACATGATATACAAAGAATGGGAGACTATATCGGGCTTTTTTCATGTAACTCCTTTCCTGAAAAAGAGGTCCCAAAGATCCTCAAAGCACCTATCGGTAGAAATTAAAAAACAAAACAAAACACTTGCTCAGACACTTTAGCTGGCAACTGGCATGCACTATATTTTAGAAGTTTAAAGTTCTTGGCAAAAAACAAGTGTTTTGTGGCAAATCTTTTGACAAGGCTACAAATGTTCATTGACAGGTACAAGGCCTGTTAGAAAATCCATGGAAAAGTTATTAATGCAAATTTATTTGATGAAATTCTCTATAATGCCAAAATCTAATTTTAGAAGAAAATGTTTTTACTCAGAGTCAGAGGTATACAACATAATCCAAAACTAATAGGAGGTCCCACTTAAGTGTACAACTTTTAAATGGCAGTACCTGTTTTACTGAGGACAATATAGCTGTACAACATGGTTGTACTACTTTAGATGTTCTGATTAAAAAAAAATGAAATCCCCATTTCCTAGACGGCATATATGGTATCCAAAAACAGGTTGTTGATGCATCACTGACAAAGCACCAAAGGTACTCTCTAGCAGTGTTTTATTACAAGGCTTACAATTAAATCAAACTAATCACCAGTATTTAAATTGCTTTCCAACGCCATAGGCTACTCCAACTGGCCTTTGTAGATACCAAAATTCAGCTCTGGGGTTTAACAAACCTTCAGGACTGATTAAAAAAAAAAATTAATAGGCTGTGGTATTACACAGACAGCTCAAATTTTGGAGTCACTTTCCCCTACAAAACTTCGGATTAAGAACACAATTTCCATTTACAGCAAGTGTTTTTCCTCCCCTGTAGGCATACCACTTATTGAAAACACATCTTATAAAAGCCTAAGCATGGGCAGTAACCCAAGCCTTAGTTGCCCCCCTAAACCCAAAAAAACAAACACCCTCCGCCCCCTAAAGAAACCCAAACCAAAAATCAAACGTGTCTGGGATGAGCAATGATTCCAGTTTCAAACTTATGGCTGTATCACAAGGCCTATACCACTGGGTAAAAAACAACCTGTCAGAAAAAATATGGGGTAGCAGTCTACCACTACAGCAAAAATCAGAGGCTGTTTGTTTTTTTAAAATAGTTCGGTGATTTATAGGAAATTTTTGAAGAGGGCTTTGACTCAAGAGTTAAAAAACAAGAACCTCTCCACAGAAAAAAGCACAGCAAAAGCCTAGGGAAAAATCGATATATTCCTTCTAACCGCACTGGATTGGGAAACCGGGAAGAGAGACCGGCTTTGACGGCTGGTATATATTTACCACCATTTACATGTCACTTCCCTTGATTTAAGAGGAAAAAGTTAAGAATGTAAGAGCACGAGTATCTCGAAGCTCTGGAGTTGTTCCGCGTAAACTTGAATGGAAACACGAGAAGCAATTCTAGAGTGGGAAAACAGGAAATTCCTATTTTTTAGCCCGCGATAGGAAGGGACCGGGAATGGTCTGGGAAAAGGGCAATCACCGCGGAGGTGGAGGTGAAAGTCAAGTTGTTTAACGAGAGGCTACACCTCCACTAGCTTCTCCCGCCCCCAGATGTTTACAATACTTTAAAACAATGACCTGAATAAGTAGAGACGATTTAACCCCTTCCTCCTCAGGCACGTTTAAGTGTTTTTAAAAGTGCCAAATGGGAGCGGGAGGGAGGACTACGCGCCGAGCCCGCGGCCGCTGCCTCGACCTACCTTCCCGCGAGCTCCGGGAAATAAACAATGGAGCAGGCAGCACCACGCGGGAGCGAGGCGGCGGCGGACCGGCTGTCCATGCGGCCGCAGGGACGCGACTTGGGGACACCTTAAATGCCAAGCCGCTGCCTTTAAAGGCAAATCAGGCCTCGGCCACGGCCGGCGCTCTTTGTGCGGCCGACGGGGGCGGGGGGAGCCGGCGCTTTCCACCGGGACATCCTCCCCGCCCCCCCGCCCCGCGGCGGGAACACCCCTGGGCGCGCCCCCGGCCTCGACCACCACAGCCGCCGCCAATGGGGAAGGAGGGCGCGCGCCAGGGGCGACCCGCGAGCCCCCTCCCCACCATCGCTCAGTTTTGGTGTTGGGGGAGAAGGGGTGCAAAGGGCCGTTTTTTGGAGGGGGAAACCAGGTAACGAGAGCAAGTATCTTGCGGGGCACGGAGTTAACCCTTTGTGGGCGTCCAGAAGGGACAGAGAGGAAGTGCTTGGGTGAGAGTGAGCGTGTGTTGTAGAGGAGTGTTGGGGGGGAAGGGTGGAGGTGCTGGAACGGGAGGCGCCCGGGAGCCGCGCGCGCCCCATTCCCCGGGACGCCCGAGCAGGATTCCCTGAGCGGCGCGCGCACGCGGGCGCGCAGGGGCCGCGAGCTGCAGCGGCCAAACAAAAATGTCGGCGGGCGAAAAAATTAACCCGTACGCTGCCGCCGCCGCCGCCGCCACCCTCCCCCCCCCCAACACACCCCTCCCCTCCCTTGTTCCCTCCCTCGCTCGCTCCCTCCCTCCTTCCTTCCCCAGCTCAGAGCGGCTGCTGGTGGCGGCAGCAGCGGAGGCGGCAGCTACGAAGCGGGCGGTGCTTCTTTTTTAAAGCGGCCCCAACCACCCCACACTTCGGCCCCCCGCGCCAAGCTGGGCTCTAGCGGGCCAGCGGTGCACGTCTCCCTGCCGGTCGGGGGCCCGACGGAGCGGGGGATTTGCAAAGGGCGCTATGGGGCTTATTGATGAATATTCCCCTTTAAGCCAGGCGTGTCTCTCCCCTCCCTCCCCCCCAGTCAGGCTCTTACCGGTTCGCTTTTCGCCCTCCTCCTCCTCCTGAAAACGGGACTCCCGGCCGTTCCCACAATGCACCGGGCGCAGCCGGGGCTCCCTTAAGCGTCGCCTGAATAAAAATGCCGCTCCAGGCTGCTGGGAGGCCGTGGAGGAGGGGGTGGGGGGTGGGGGTGAACCCCAGACCCGCACCTGGGCGCCTTGCCGGATCCTCGGCTTTTCACTCCCTGGGTCACCGGCTCAGAAACGGGGCTGCCAAAGGCATGCTGAGCACAAGGTGTGAGGGTCCTTTAAGGGCTGGCTACCTCCCTTTAAGGGGCGGTAGGGGCAGGAGACCTCGGAGCTGTTCTGTGGCGTGCGTGCGGCTCGGGGAAAGGGGAGGGGGGGGGAATGCCTAACCCTGAGCCATGCAATGATTGGTCTCGGGGGAGCGGGAGGAGGATTGGGGGGTGGGGGGGGCGTTTGCAAACTCCTGGTGCCACAGGCATCCGTTGCATGATGCAAAGGGATTGGTTTCAAAAGTTGCGAGTTGTATTGGCACCAACAGATGGGCTCGCCGGCGCATGAGGCTTCTGGTCTACCTAGACTCGGACGCGTTCCAGGGCCGGGGATAATCCTCCCCGACGTATCCGGGCTGAAGCGCGCTACGTGGGGCATATTCGTCTTACCTGCTGCAGAGTGCTTCCTTTACTCCGAACTAGAAAACAACGGATAAGGCTACGCAACTAAAAACATTTTTTTAAAGCATTTAAAATAAGGTTTTCCAGAAACATGGTTTCTGCCGCAGTTAAAGAATTTGAAACGTAAGGGATCTGGTTGATTTGAAAATTACTTTATCTCCCTCTCCATTTTGTAATTTTATACCGAGAAGATAAACTCTGTTGAAAGACAAAAATCTCTAGAAAACTTTTTGAATATTTTAATAAATTGTGTTGGATGTGTAAAGATCAAGATTTTCATGGCATTAACTCACAGTGGATGTTCTGTATAGGCATGTAAATATACTTCATTTCAATATTCTTTGAGATGAGGGAAATCATGTGGGAGCTTGGGACTTAAGACTATTTTATTGTTGATTAAATAATAGATATTTAATTTTCTAGGATTTCTTTTAGAGGGAGAACAATAACAAGCAACATTTAAGTGTCGGCTGTGCTAAGCCTTGGAAGAAGGTGGAGGAAAATTGGGCATGTAGCAATTTAGCACTTTCTAAAAGACATTTGTTGGGATGATTTTTGGCCTCTGACTGTATTTCATAAGTTTGTGGGTTCCGTAAATGTCCTCTCATTTTTAAAAATCTCGATGGCTACTCCCCACATTCCTTTTAGTCACTTGCTGAAATAAAGTTCAAAACTGAGTGAATGAAGTATAGCCTCACTGTACCCTTTCTTCTTTCCAATAAATGATGGAGCCTTAGTGGTCTATAATTACATATTATAAAAGTTTCTAAAATACATAGTGTAGGTGCTGGAGTCAGAGATTTTGCTTTTGTTCATTGGTGTCCAACTCTTCTGGGCTCTATGGCTCATACTGTCCCTGAGGTTTTTTTGGGGAAGGTCTTGGAGTAGTTTGCCATTTCCTTCTCCAGTGACCCAGAGACAAAGGAGGTTAGGGGACTTGCTCAGTCATACAGCTAGTAAGTGTCTGAGGTTGAATTTGAACTCAGGTCTTCCTGACTGCAGGCCAGCTTTTTATCCACGGAGCCACCTAGCTGCCACTTTCTGACCCAATTTGGGGTTTTCTTGACAAGGGTACTGAAGTGGTTTGCCATTTCCTTCTCTAGCTCATTTTACTGATGGGGAAACTGAGGCGAACAAGGTTAAGTGACTTGCCCAAGGTCACACAAAACTACTAAGTGCCTGAAGCCACATTTGAACTCAGGTTCTCCTGACTCTACTTCTCAACCTAGCTGGCCCTAGAGTCAGAGAACCTGGGTTCAAATATTGACCCAGCTTTTCAGTTTCTTTGTAACCTTGAGAAAGACACATAGCTCTGGGCTTTAATTCCTTTGAAGGGTTTGGATTAGATGACTTGTTGATCTCAAACAATTTGATCTAACAAAAATATTTGAATGAAAAATAAAGTGGCAAGAGAAAATCTTCGTTTTTCTTTACTTGATTTTAGTAATTTAAATCAATGTTTTCTGAACTAATTTGTCTGTGAACCATCTGGGGACTTAAATACTGAAAGAATGGGGGGGGGAGTGGTATTAAATTGACTATTAAATTGACCCATAGGATAAAGGGAGTGGGAAGGTCATAGAAATATGGAAGAAAAATAGAGATCACCTTGTCCAACCTTATTTTCCAGATGAGGAGACTGAGGTCTAGAAAAATTGTCATTTTTTTCCCTGAAGTTATACTACATGTAAGCCCTGTAGCAGAACCAGTAATGAAGTCCAGAGGTAGGAGGTGTTTGGATCACAGGAACTGGGTTCCAATATCCCCTTTGCCTCTTACAACCATGTGACCTTGAGTAATTGACAGAAACTCTCAGGACCTTAGTTTCCACACCTCTAAAAAGAGGAGATTGGACTGTTTGTCTCACTTCCACCGCTAGCTTGATGCTCTCTTGTTCTTCCAGCTCCAAAACCTTTGCTTTTTTCCACTATACTGCACTGCCTCTCAACCCCATTTTCATACAGAAATTGTTTCTATGTAATATGTATTTAAAATATTTTAATATTTGATGTTTTTAGGGGAAAATATCACTGGTATTTAAATGGAATCCATCTTGTGCAGATAATTAAAATACCACTTTGAGCAGTTTTTATTTAAACTTTTTAAGGAAGACATAGAAGCATAAGTTCTGTGTTTCATAAAAGGAATACTATGAAAAAAATTCTACAGCTACAGAGTTCTGTGCTGAACAGTGTTCAAAATTCCTGTGAAAAATGATAATTCCTGATATTGTCAAGGTAGTGCTTTATGGTTTTAAGGTGTTTGCGTAGTACATTCTCATTTGATGACTGTATTTTTCTTAATCCTATCACTTAAACCAAAAAACCTTCACATTTTTGACCTAATATCTATTCTCCAAACATATACTTATTTCCCTGGACAAACTTACTGTTTTATTCTTAGTTATGTATTTATTGTATAATGTTGCATATTTGGATATAACCAGCGATTCTCAACCTGTGGGTTATGTTCAGTTTAAATACATCCTGCATATCAGATATTTACATTACAATTCATAACAGCAAAATTACAGTTATGAAGTAGCAACGAAAATAATTTTATGGTTGGGGGTCACCACAACATGAGGAACTGTATTAAAGGGTCTCAGCATTAGGAAGGTTGAGAAGGCTACCTACCACAGCATTTTGGACACAATATTTAATAAAGGGCTGAATACTGAACAAATGCTGTTAATATTTAGTTATTTCAGTCATTTCCGACTCTTGTCGAAATGGTTTGTCATTTCCTTCTCCAGCTTGTTTTACAGATGAGGAAACAGGCAAACAGGATTAAGTGACTTGCCTAGGGTCACACAGCTAGCGTCTGAGGCCATATTTGAACTCTTGTCTGTTCTCTCTCCATTTTGACACCTAGCTGTTCCATTGAATAAAAGAATCACCTTCAAATAGGAAATCTCAAGACTTAAGCATTTTTTAAAATTGAATTAGTTTTTTTGTTCCTTTTTCAAACTTAACACCAAATAAAACAAATATTTTCTACGAAGTAGAACAGAAAATTGTAGAGCATTGAACTTGAAGTCAAAATAACCTGGGTTCAATCTCTTCCATGGACGCTAACTTGTGTAGCCCTGGGCCCTGGACAAGCCACTTCTTAGTCTCAACTATCTCATCTGTAAAGTAAGGATAATAATACCCTCTAGTAGATAGGGTTGTGTCAAAAGAAATAATAGGGTAAAGGCTTTGCAAATCTTAAAGTGCTGTATGAGTGCTTGATATTATAAAACTTTGAACATATTATGTACAGCTTGCTTTAAGTACATAATAAATTCAATATGTAACTTTCAAAGCTATACTGCTTGTCTGCATCTCCTTCTGGACTCTTGTTCTCTAGATTGGAAAAATACTTTAAAGATCCTTTATTTTTCAACTCTATTGCCACCCCCTTCTTTCTCCCATTTAAAAAAAAGGAAAACAAACCCTTTGTTAAGGAAAACAAATTCCACATTGGCTATGTTCATACATGTATGTTTCATTCTGTACCTTGAGTCTATCTTCTCTATCAGAAATGTGAGTGCTGTGCTTCATTAGCCCTCTGGAATCGTGTTGGTAATTGCAGTGATCAGAGTTCTAAAGTCTTTGAAAACTGTTTTTCTTTACGATATTGTTATGATATAAATTGTTCTGGTTCTTCTCACTTCACTCTGCATCAGTTCTCACAAAGTCTTTCCTGGGTTTCTTTGAAAACATCCCTTTTGACATTTCATACTATTCAGTAATATACCAGTACATTCATCTACCATAGTTTAAGCCATTCTCCAGTGGATAGACATCTCTTTAGTTTCCAGTTCTTTGCTATTATAAAACAAGCTGCTATGAGTATTTTTTGTATAGATGGTATGCAAAACCATGGAAGGTCTCTCTAGTAGAGGCCTGCTGGTTTGTGGCTGGGCCAAGGGGGATACATTGTTTAGGAACTTTGCTAATTGCTTTCCAGATTGACAGGACTAATTCACAGCCTCATCCACAATGCATCACTGTTTACTCAAAATATTTCTAATAATCGTCAGTGTCCTTTTTTTGTCACATTTGCCAAATCTGATGGGTGTGAGGTGAAACCTCAGAGTCGTTTTAGTTTACATTTCTCTATAGTAATTCGGAACATTTCTTTTCAAAATGTTTTTGCCAGACATTTTCAAAATGTTTGTAAAGCCCTGATTTTGCTTGGTTTCCCAATATGTTGTAAGCCTCTAGAGAGCAGGAAAAGGTATTAGTTAGAATGTCAGTAACACGAGTGAATGGGTTTTTCTTGACTGCCGGACTGAAAAGAATGTTGTTGTAAAGCAGGATATGAATTTGGGGAAACAGCCTTAGGTGGCTGGTCATACTTAGTCTTACCCAGAACAGTTTCACATTGTTAAAAGAGAAAATCCTCTGACCATTTTATTTTATAAACACAGATCCCGAGTCATTAGCATCATTCATATTTGCTAATTATCTGAAATGAATTAGGAACATTACCTGGGGCCATATAGAGTGCTGACAAGATGTACGTGTTCAAAGGCATTTAGGTTGTAATGAAATGAGATTTTTCAGAGCATAGATTGTTGTCCTATTTGACTAATTTGTGTCCTGTTAGAAAGCTGGAATGATTTACTGGGAGGGTTTGAACCAAATGATTGTTCACATTTGATTCTGAGGGAGCTTTGTCCTAGAATCATCTAGAATACTGAAAACTAAGGCCAAATTAAAGTAGGAAATGGGAATGATAAGGATTACAATGGTATTGTTTTAATAAGACAGTTAATACAATCTGGAGTCAAATTATAGAAGCTTGATGCTTATAATGAAAGAGATGATCTCCCTACTGTACTCTGCCACGGTCAGAGCATTTCTAGAGAACCAGTGCCAGTTCTGAGGGCTACTTCTTAGGCAGTACATTGATAACCTATAAAGCATGAAGCTAGATGGCACAGTGGATAGAGTGCCAGGCCTGGAGGCAGGAAGACTCATCTTTCTGAGTTGAAATCCAGCTTCACACACAAGCTGTGTGAGCCTGGGCAAGTCACTTAGCCCTGTTTGCCTCTGTTTCCTCATCTGTAAAATGAGCTGAAGAAGGAAATGGCAAACCACTCCCATATCTTTGCCAAAAAAATCCCAAATGGGGTCATGAAGAGTCTGACATAACCAAACAACAAGCATGCAAAGAAGGGGGACCAAGATGGTGAGGAGACTTGATTCCATATCGTATGGGGATCAGTTAGGTGTACTAGGGAGTGTTTAGCCTGTGAGATTTAGGTGGGGGAAGGAAAAGAGAATGGGGTGAGGAGAAAGAGCTACAGAGGAGCAATATGTGTTTGAATGAGTGAACAAATTTTTAAAAAGCATTTGTGTTAAGTACTATGTGCCAAGCATTGTGCTAATTACTGAGGATGCAAAGAAATAAAGATCATTGCTGCTGCCACTGAGCTCACACCCTAATTGGGGAACACAGCACATGTAGGATGGTTCAGCTGCAGTTAATGGAAAGGTCTCAAGTCATTTGGCTACACTGGGGAGTCAGCCCCACATGGTGGCTACCATATTAGGAAAGGGGAGTGGGCCTATCGGTCAGAGTAGGCCAGAGATGCTTGATTCCCTCCAGCAGTCAGGGAATGGGAGTGGGCAGGAGGTGAATCAGTGTTGGACCAGAATGGGGAAAGAGGAAGGGGGAACTGACAAGAAGGTTGGGGGTTGGCTCTGGCAATCCAAAATGGAGGAGGAAGAGGTTGGATACAGCTTGATACCAGCTTGGGTCTAGGCCTTCCAAGTGTCTTCCATGAGGAAGGGAGAATTGTTGAAAAGTAGAAAGAGCACTGGATTTAGTGTTAAGGACCTGACTTTGAATGCCATCATGGCCATTTGCCTTTGTGTCCTTGAACAAATTGCTTAATCTGTCTGGGACACCTCTTCCTCTATAAAATGAGTTAGACTATGTGACTTACAGGTACACCCCTAAACCTGTGATCTAATTACCTTCAAGCCTTTGAAGGGTCATCCTGTGTAGGAGGAATGTTCTATTTGGCTTCTAAAGATAAAACTAGGATCACTGGATAGAAAGTAGGGAGTCAGATTACAGCTTAATGTAAGGAAAAAATTTTCCTAACAATTAGATTTGATGCAGCTGGGTTGTACTGTGGCTAGAGCACTGAACCTCAGAAAAACCTTAGTTCAGATTTGGTCTCAGACATTTACTAGCTGTCTGACTCTGGGCAAGTTACTTAAACACTGACTGCCTCAGTTTCTACAACTGTAGAACGAAGATAATAATAGCACCTACCTCCCAGGGTTGTTGTGAGGATCAAATGAGATAATACTTGTAAAGCATGTAGCACAATGCCTGGTACAAAGTAGACACTAAGTAAGTGTTTGTTTCTTTCCTACCTACCCAAAAGTGTTGACTTAGAAGATGGATTTGTCCTCACTGGACTATTATGATAGTCTTCCAGCTGGTCTCACTGTCTCAGATCATCCCCAGTCCATCCTTATAGTTGCCAAAGTAATTTTCCTATAGCTCATGGTCTGACCATGTTACTGCACTACTCAGTAAACTCCAGTGACTGTTACTTCCAGTATCAAATATAAACTGTTTGCCATTTACATCTCTTCACAAAAGCATTCCACCAACCTTTCCAGCCTTATTACACATCATTCCCTTTCACATATTTTGTGATTCATCCAAACTGGCATTATGCAAGTCATTCCATGTTCTGTCTTTATTCCTTTGCATCCACGGTCCTCCATGCCTGGAATGCATTTCTTCCTTGGGAATTTTTTGTTTGTTTGTTTGTTTGTTTAAACCCTGTTCCTAAACCCAGGATTCCTTCTGCTGTACCATGCAGACTCCTTAGTATTGTCTCACTTGTGTCCTGTATGTGTGCCCTTTGGATTCCCTTCTCTTTGGTAACAGCCGGTGTCCCTAAAGTGTTTTGTTTGCTTTCTTTGCCTAAGATGCCTTCTGCCTGAGGGACTGTGCCTGAGTGATGAAAGCACAGGTCTGCACCAACTCAGATTAGTGGCAGTGATTATTCTGGAGAACAGATGATGGAACATCTTTCCTCTTAGTCGAGTCGAGTCAAGAATGTTGGTTTTGCTTAACTTTTCCCTGGGGTGGGAAGGGTTCAGTTAAAGTATGGGTTGGTATATTGGGATGTTAAATGAGGGTTAAAAAACAAAAGCATCTACAAGAAAGCATCTTTTTGTTATTATCACTAAAGATAAAACAAGGAAGATATGTTTGCCATTGGCAGATCCTTTCTCCTGTGAATACTCTCTCTGAGCCACTCCCTAATCCAAAGGGCATCCCGGGAACTAGCATATATCACAGTTTGCTGCTTCTTCCATCATACTGGACCATTTGGAAGAGGCGATATAAGCTTAGAAGATCAATGACATTTCATTTTATCCTCACAGCACACCTGGGAGTCATTTATTACTTCTTCTATTTTATAAAGAGGGATACTGAGGCTGAGTTAGATGAATTGACTTGGGCCAGTAACTGATATGGGATTTAAACTTGATTCTTCTTGATGCCAGGCCACAGAACCCTGATGCAGAAGTGCCAAGGCAATTAGGTAGATTAGGGCAAGTAGGTGTCACAGTGGATAGAGTGCCAAGCCTGGCCTCAGGAAGACCTGAGTTCAAATTTGACCTCAGACACTTGCTAGCTATGTGACCCCAGGCAAATTGCTTAATCCTGTTTGCCTCAACATTCTCATCTGTAAAATGAACTGGAGAAGGAAATGGCAAACCACTCCAGTATCTTTGCCAAGAAAACCCCAAAGGGATCAGTAAAGATTCTGACATGACCAAAATGACTGAGCATCAATATCACCTATTATAATAAGCAAGGCACAGGGAAGCCTCTTACTACTTTCTTTTACCAGTATCAAAGGCCTTGGTCCACAAAACTTGTGACAGATCTCTGTTCTGCTCCTGGTATTTCTCTTGGAGTTGTCAGCCAGGAAACGCCGTGTCAACTGTTCCTTGGCCCTTTCTGAAGCCACAATGGCTCTTGGGTAGATGAGGAGACACCAACGTCTCCCTGCCATGTCTGATAATCTGTGCCTAGTCTTACATTAAATTCACCCAGAATTACAAACTTGCCCTCTTTCAGCACATTGATGTTGAGGGTCCCCAGGTCTTCATAAAACTTCATAAAACATCATCAGAATTTGTGTGAGCATAAGCACTGATGATGGTGGCATGGCACTTTCCTGCAAGTACAATTGCATGGTCCTGAGCCTGATGTTCACTCCTTCTGGAAGGCATACAAGCTTGTTGACTGGATCAGATTTGATCATAAAATAGAAAAATGTTCCGTTTCTGACTTTGGTAAGCTGGCCTTCGTTTGCCAGCCTTATTTCATCCAGGGCTGCTATTTGGATATAGTATCTACCGAGTTCTCCCACAATAAGAGCTGTTCATCTTTCCATGTTGTTTTGTGTTGTGGGGCACATGTTTGACATGCCTGTTCTAGATTTAAGAAAGAGAAGAAAATGTTAATAATGCAGATTAAACTTAAAAGTGTATCCTGTGTACATCATCATTCCCTACCCTCTCCACCCAATCCAGTTGTTAAGCATTTACCAGCATATCCTTGGTAAAGGAAATTACTGAAAGGTTTCCACTGTGCCTTGGTTACTAATTATAACTGACTTAGGACTACCTAAATGCTTTGGCTCTTCTGCCCCAGGGTGATGTAACCAGGGTACTTAAAGAAAAGAGACAAAGAGTAAACTTCTGGGTTATTCTTTGAAAGTAGGTAGGTGGTGCAGTGGATAGAGTGCTGGCTCTGAAGTCAGAATAGATGAGTTCAGACGTAGCCTCTGATACCAGGAGTGTGATTGTAGGCAGGTCTTGTAACCTGTATTTGTCGTAATTTCTTCATCTGTAAGATGAGGATGATAATAATAGCACTTACCTGCTAGAGTTGTGCAGAAAAAAAGATAATATTTGTAGAATGTGTGCAAACCTTGAAGCACTATATGAATGCTAGCTCTTGTTATTTCTGCAGGTGGTAAAGAGTTTGCTAGTCTGAGGATACAGCAAGGGAGGAGCCAAGTGAGTTATGTCATGACTGGATCAAATAATAGTCAGAGTCTCTAGTTGTGGATAGTTGAAGAATAACATTGTTATGTAATGGCTGCATTGGCCTTTGAAAAGGGATGAGATAATGCATATCCCTCCTTTCATTGAAGAATTGGGGTACAGTTGTGTGGAATGTTGCATATGTTATCATAAGTCTGTTTTGGTTTCTTGGTTTTGTTTGATTTTGGTTTTTTTTTTCTTTGTTTCAAGGGAAATTTTGCCAGATGAAGCATATCTGGGGGGGAAACTGGTATAAAATTTTTTTGTTTGTTTTTGGTTTTCTGGAGGGGGGAAGGTAGGGCAGTTGGGATTAAGTGACTTGCCCAAGGTCACACAGCTAGTTTTGTGTTAAGTGTCTGAGTCTGGATTGGAACTCAGGTCCTCCTGACTTCAGGGCCAGTGCTCTATTCACTGCACCACCTAGCCGTCCCAGGTGTAAGGTTTTTTAAAGAAATCAATAAAACTTTTTTTTTTTAAGAACCCTAGATTTGGAGTGAGAGGACCTTGGTTCTATCCAAGCTCAGCTATTTACTAGCTCTGACCTTCAGCAAATAACCTCATTGGGTCTTAGTTTCCTTGTCTGTAAAATAAAGGGGTTGAACTCAGAAATCGCAGAGTTATAAAGAATAATAAATTACAAAGTAAAATTACCAGTGGGTCAGTTCCTCAGGGAAAGGGGAGCTCTTCCTG
>CM053581.1:454830088-454904853 GCA_028627135.1 Pseudochirops cupreus
ACAATGTGAAAGTATTTGCAGATCCTATACGTGATTGCACGCCACCATTGGGGGGGAGGAGGGAGGGGAGAAAATCTGAAACTCAAGTGATTGTGGAACTGAATCTTGTAAATTAAAAGTAAATAAGTAAATTAAAAAAATTAAAAAAAATAAATTAGTAGTTGTAGCAATAATCTCCTCTGTTTCCTAAAAAGATTTTTTTTAAAAAGCCCAACCCTTTATCGGATGCATCCAATTGGAAAACTGCATCCGTTGGAATATCAAATGTTCCAGTGGACTCTGTTAAAGGATTTGAATTTTATCCAGCCGGACCTTAAATTAAAAGCAAGTTCTGTCAAGGACCCCTTAGATACTTTCAGATGAAATGCACACTCCTATGTGCCTGTAAAGTTTCTGTTCGTCCACCAGCTTTCTTGATACAAGTGCCATAAGATTAGAAACTGAGTTTCAAATGGGCTTTCAACATCTTATCGCAGTGTAATATTAACCGTAATACTAGTTAACATTTATATAGTGTTTTAGGTTTGCAAAGTACTTTAAATTCGTTTTCTTATTTGTTTCTCACAACAACTCTATGAAATAGGTGTTATTATTATCCCCACTAAAGTTGAGAAAGGTTAAATGATTTTTCTGGGATCACACAACTAGGAAGGATCTGAGGTAGGATACTAACTCTTCTTGACTCCAGGTCCAGCATTCTAGGCTTATTTAATCTTGTGATTCTGAAGTATTTTTGAAAAGAAGGCAGTCTATTTAAATGTGTTATTACTTTCACTGTTAGAGGGGCATTTAGCACATTAGTGAAGGCACAATGGAATATTTGGGCATCGTCCCACCTAAAGATTGGGATAGAGAGGAGTGAGATCAAATCAGTACAATGTCTCTGTAACATCAAGAGACAGAGTTCAGGGTCACCAGAATGGAGGTACAGGACAAGAACAAGAACATTTCAATAGCCTATCAAACCCAAAGTGTGAGGGTATGTGTGTTTGCCCATGTGTGTTTGGGGAGGTGCAGCAGGTCAGGGAGGTTGACCTAAATTTTGTGAAACTATCATGATACCAAATTGGACTTTGGTGGTGAGAATAAGGTGAGGTGAGTCTGGAAGTGGTTTTTTTTTTGTTTTTTTTCTTTTAGCAACTCTCTACTTCATCCCTTGCCATATATCAGCATGGCAAAGAGTTAGAGAAAGCTTTCATTGGACAAGTTAGGTATATAAACATGTCTATGTGGAGCAGACTATGAAGAAAGAGTAATTCTAGGCAGAGAAGAAATGGGACGAACCATAGTATCTAGTGAGGGAAAAAGCCAGAGATAGTAAAACCTAAGGCTATGAAGAGGTAGAAACTAAGAAGAGAATGTAAGAGAATGAAGGCAAAGGGAAAAATCAAGGAATGGATTTGCAACTGGAAAAGAACATGTCTAGAAGGCACCCTGTACATGTGTCTGTGGCAGGAATGATGGAGGTTGGGCTGCTTCTTATGATACATGTGCTCATACCTCTTACTAACGGACATCTATGACCATAATCTCTTTGACCCTGTGATGAGGGAGAGGAGAGAGGGTTGGTTGTATCAAAGAAGACTGGTGACAGAACCACTCATTCCACAGGCTTAAAAGGAGAAGCCAAAGTCTTCACCTTTCTTTCTTTCCCTCTTTTGAGTCTGTTGGGACCATACTGGCTCCCTTTCCTGTTCTCCAGTGATGAAGGTGGAGCAGAATCTCTCCATCCCTCCCTTTCTCTCCTTCTCTGTGTCTCTCTCTCTCCCTTTCTCTGTCTCTCTCCTCTCTCCTCTTCTTTTTCTCCCTCTCCCCTCCCCCCTTTCTCTTTCCTCCAACAACAGCAGGAATGATGGGGACTGCATGCACGTGGTAGTGAGTGCCTGCACTTGCCTAGGTGATTAAACTTGAAACTTTCTGAAGCCCTGTCATCCTTATTATATCTGAAATGTGGAAAACTTTTACTCAGCCTGAGGCACTGTTTTAACCATTTTGAAACACCGATAGATTGCTTGGTGGAAGAGAAGCCATCTTTCTTTCTCTCTGTGGCCTTGGGGAGTGAATCCCTTCCTTTTATTTATTTATTTTCATTCTGTGCTTGACAAATAACTAATTACATGCATCCTTTCTGCCCCTCACCCTCTGAATCTTCCTCAAATAAAAATAGAAAACCTCTCATGTCAAATAAGCCCAATCCATTCCATTGCACGTGCTATTTAAAGAATAGTAATGCATTCCTCTTATGCTGGTGCTAAAGGTTTGTCATGGTGGTAAAATCCAACTCTTGGGTATATTTGTGATAGATCATGGGACAGCTATTAGGTATATGAAGAATATAAGGAGTGAGATGGAGAGACAGGAAGGGAGGGAGGGAGAGAGAGAGAGAGAGAGAGAGAGAGAGAGAGAGAAACACAGAAGGTAGATGAATTGAGTGCATGAAGAGTTGGAATAGAATAATAAAAAGTAGGAATGAAGATGAGGAAAGAAGAATGTCTATCTACAAGCAGCCTCTTGGAGATGATGTTACTTTTAGGGAGTAAAAGAAGGAGTGTCTGGAGCAGTTTCTTGTTGGATGAATGGGGTCCAGACTGAGGCAGGCAGTCCAGAACTTGGATTTAAAATCCAGAATTATGTCCCTAGATACAGAATAGAGAATGATCCCTTGTGGGCTCAGGAGTGATTCCTTGAGGTACATTTATGTGCACGCACACACACACACACACACACACACATACATATATGTAAGCACAATTATTACAGAATGTAGAATAAAAGCAGTGCATTTCTCAGAAAGTACCATGATTATGATGGAAATTAATCCTGAAAAGGCAAGCAAATTTGAAAAGGTGAGATGAAAACTAGAAAGGACAAAGATAATGAAAGGATGTGAAATGCTGCTTTCCTTTCTGGGTCTACGGGATTGATAGGAGATACTGAAAAAGATATAAAGGCAATAAGGAATGTGAAGAATACAGGGAAAATTAGAGACTTAAATCAGCACAAGAAAAGGGAGACAAATCTACAGGAAAATATCGGTAGGATAAGAAGGGGAAGGAAAATTTATGTAAATAATGGAGATGAAGGGATAAATATGCAAAATATTTATAAAAAAACAAAAGTAATGTAAGAAAAAAAGGAAAAACAGACACTAAATAAACCTTTGTCTATAGACTTAGTAAGATACACCAGGAGACAGAAGGAAGAAAAAGTGGTCTCACTGCTGAAACATAAAAGTAGACAAGTTAAAATTAGACCAAAGTTAAGAATAAGGTAAAAAAATAATTTTCTCAGAAAAAAGAAATGAGGATGAAGAAAATCTAAAGTTTGTCCTTGAGATACTGTAGATAGAAAAGAAAAAAATTTTAGAGGCCAAAATCACAATTCGAGGCAATAAACAAATGAAGGGTGTATTGTTGGGCTAAATAACCTTGGAGTTTATTTCTCAAAATTTCAAAGCAGTTTTGTAGAAAGGGAAAACAACAATCTATGCTCCAAGAGCTACTGATTCTTTTGCCAGTCATTCATGCATTTGAGAAAATGGTGTGATAGAGCACATTCATCCATCCATCCATCCATCCATCCAACAAACATTTATTGAATTCTGTAGTGTATAGAGGACTGTGCTCAACAATGAGACAGAGACACAAGTAAAGCTCAGCTACATAAGATAGTTCCTGACTTCATGAGTTTATAGGGCATAGATGATGCAAATTAACATAAATATATAACTTTTCACCTAATGAATGACAGAGTGATAAAACAAAGTGCTATGTCAAGAGGGCCAGGAGAGCCACAGATCAGGGGAGAGTGGAAAAAACATTAGAATTAGGATCAGAGGACATGGGTTTGAATTCCAATTGTGTTATTTCCCTGGGTGGCCATGGCGGAGTCACTTCACCCCTTAAGGCCTTGTTTTCTTCATCTGTAAAATAATAGGGTCCATCTAGATGGCCCCTAAAATTCCCAGCAGCGAGGTGTGATGGTAGATTGAATGCTGAACCTGGTCTCAGAGAAGAGACTCCTTGGAGTCTCCTTAACTATGTAACTCTGGGCAAGTCACCAAACCCCTGTGGTGCCTCCATTTCCTCATCTATAAAATGGGGCTAATGTAGCACCTACCTCACAGGGTTGTTGTGAAGATCAAATGAAATAATATTTGTAAAGAGCATTTGCTACAGTGCCTGATAGTAAACACTACAAGTGTTAAACAATAGTTAACAATAGTAAACAATGTAAATGTTTGCTACTATTATCATTAAAATCCATGAGGCTGGAAGGTAAAAGTGATGATACATTTCTCTAATGAGAAATGGCTTAATTCAACAAGCATTTATTAATGTGTGACAGAGGTTATGCTATGTGCTGGGGATACAGAGAGAAAATGAAACAATCTCTTCCTTGAAAGAATTTACGTTATCTTGGGCAGAGGGAAAGCACAACATGTATACAGCAATTACGTACAAAATAAATGTTAAGTAATTGGTAGGGGTGGAGAAAGAGCAAACAAGTGGATGAATGAGAGGTCCTGGCCCCCTCGAAGGACAAGGCACTTGAACTGAGCCAGGACAGGAAGCAGAGATTCAAAGAGATGGAGAGAAGCCCAACCTGGGGAGACAGTCTAAGAAAAGCCACAGCAGTAGGATATGGGGAGACAAGAAGGAGGACGTTGTGG
This sequence comes from Pseudochirops cupreus, assembly GCA_028627135.1. Lineage (NCBI taxonomy): Eukaryota > Metazoa > Chordata > Mammalia > Diprotodontia > Pseudocheiridae > Pseudochirops > Pseudochirops cupreus. Next base: position 454,834,761 of record CM053581.1, read on the forward strand.
TTGGTCATAGAGTGCATGATGGGTGTTAATAGGAATCTAAAGCTTCTTGAGCAGGGGTGTGACATTGTTAGACCCAAGCATTAGAAATATTGATTTGGCAAGTGTGTGGAGGACTGAATAGAGAGGAGAGAAGTTGGATATAGGGAGAGTGGACTATTGCAATAGTTCATGAGGAGAGAGAAGGGAATAGATGTGGAAAATATCTAAAAGTAGAAATGGCCAGACTAGGCAACTGATTGAATATAGGAGATGAGATGAAAATGAAGTGTTGAAGATGACTCCAAGGTCATGAACCTGAATGACTGGAAGGAAGATGGTGTCCTTGCTAGACACTGAGAAATTAAGGGGAAGATTGAGTTTAGGGATCAAGATAATGAGTTCTGTTTTTGACATGTTGAGTTTGACATGCCTGTGGGACATCCAGGGGGAGATGTGTAAGGGGCAGTTATTGATGAGGTATCTGAGGTGTGGTTGGAATCCATTTATTCCTCATTCCAAATCCAGTGCTTTGTCCACTAAATCATGCTGACTCTCTTAGGTTGTGGCTGAGGATCTTGCAAAAGAAATGAGACTGGAGCTCAGAAGTAGGATGAAGGATGGATATTAAAATCTGGGGGTCATCCACAGGAGAGATGATGGTTGATAAGACTTGATAGATGTTAGGAGACAAAGAGATCCCCAGAAGAAGGTAGAGGGATGCGGTGTAAAGAGAATCCTGGGCAGAGCACTGGGGTGCTCCCATGATAAGGGAGTGGGATCTCAGATTCAGGGCTGTAATGGACTTTAGAAGCCATTGAGGTAAGGAGGAGGGATGAGCATTTATTAAGTGTCTACTATGTTCTAAACCCTTTATAAATATCTCATTTTATCCTCACAACAACTCTGTGAGGTAGGGGCTATTATTATCATCTTCATTTTATATTTTCTTCATTTATCTTCATTTTATCTTTATTGAAGAAACTGAAGCAGAGTGCCCAGGGTCACATAGCTAGTGTCTAAGGCCAAATTGGAATTCAGATCTTCCTGACTCCAGGCTCAGTTTTCTATCCACTGCACTACCTAGATGAATTGTGTTCACCTCTCGAAATTAATCACTGAGGAAATTGAGGTACAGAGAGGTTAAGTGACTAACCAGATTCTCATAGCTAGAATCTGAGGTGTGATTTGAATCCATTTATTCCTCATCCCAAGTCCAGTGTACTATCCACTAAATCATGTTGCCTCTCTTGGGAGTTGGAAGAGAAACCTGCAAAAGAAACTGAGAAGTAGACAGGTAGGAGAAGCAGAAAAGAACAATGATATCCAAGTCACGATACACAGAGCATCCCTTGCTAGGTCAGGGTTCAAAGTCTTTCCAGCTTTTTAGCATTTGCTAAAGATTGTTCTATGTTGGTATCTCCTTCAATGTTCATAACATTGTAGATTTGGAGCTGGAAAGGACTTCCAAGGTTGTTCAGCCCAACCCCTGCATTTGACAGATGAGGAAACTGAGGACCTGAAAGTTTACGTGATTTGTTCAATTGTTCAAGGTCACATAGATAATAATTGATAGGGGCAGGATTTGAATTCAAGTCCTTTGGATCTAAGTCCAATTCTATTTCAACAACGAGCCTAAGGTCATCTTCATACCATGATGAAATGTCAGGGAAATTTTGTAGAGAAAGAGAAATAGTGGAGCTTGCAAGTGAGGCAAGATGGTTGTGTTATCTGGTGAGCCTAGGTCAAGCAGAGATATTCAACAGAACAGAACAGGACTTCAGAGTCACTGTCTTATAAGCAAACTAGCAGCCACTCTTGGGGGAGATATAAGTACAGAGTATGTTTGGAGGGCCAGTGGGTGGACCCTTCCCCTAAAGTATACACTAGGGGCAGCTAGGTGGCGCAGTGAATAGATCACCGGCCTAGGAGTCAGGAGGACCTGAGTTCAAATGTGGCCTCAGACACTTGACACACTTATTAGCTGTGTGACTTTGGGCAAGTCACTTAACCCTAATTGCCCTCCAAAAAAAAGCAAAAAAAATTAAAGTATACACTAAAAAATCACCATATGCTCTTATTAATAATATTCATTTGCTAATATTACATAATATTAGCACACATCTCTTTTTAATGTTTTTGTCAGTTTATAAGCATTTGTCAAGCACCTGCTATGAGCCAGACCAGGAATAAAGTTAAGTTCTGGGGAGTCAAAGAAAGGCAAAAGACAATCCCTGCACTCAAGTTACTCACAGTCCCATGGAAGGGACAACATGAAAACTATATGTACAAACAAACATATACAGGATAAATTGGAAATAACCAACAGAGGAAAGGAACCTGAATTAAGAAGTTTTGGGAAAGACTTTCTGTAGAAGGCAGGATGTTAGCTGGGGTTTGAAGGAAGCAAGGGAAGCCAGGAGGAGGCAGAGATGAGGAGAGAGACAGCTCTAGACAGAGCACTTTGAAAACAACATTGTGATGCAGATAACTTAAATGTAATGGGGAGTTTGCCTTTGGAACATGCTCAGATCCCCCGCTATGGGGACCCGAGAGGCCTGTTTTGGGTATGCCTAGATCTCCTAAGACTAAGGCACCTTTCTGGGTGGGGTAGAGGGGACTGAGGAGAGGGAGCCTCCTTTGGCTGGATATGTAATGACAACAGGCTAAAAATCACCGTTGGTTTTAGCTTTTTCCTTTGCATATTTTCCTGCTTTATTCAGAGAGTGAATAGCACAGGTACCATGAGCTGAACTGGTGAGAGGGGAGGGAGTTCCTTCCCTTGCTTTCCCTCTGTTTTATCTGTTTCTTTTGTCAGTCTCAGTGCTGGCAGTGATTGCTACCAGACCTATTAGACCTAGGAATTTCAGTCATGGTAACCATGGAGCCAGGATTCTGGGCAGGGTGATGCAACTACCTTGCCCCACAGGGAAGCCCTGAGAAGCCAGGGTACTTGGGACTGACCCCAAAGGGGGTTTTGCAGTTGGAGCTTGAGATTGTTCTCTATAGGAACTGAATTAAACTATGACCCTAATCCCCTTTCTTGAAGCCTGAGGTACAAGAGGTACAAGAGGTGGGGGTGGGGTTAAGTCTCTCTCATGTTGGGAAGCAAGTTTGGATATTTAGGATTATATCTGTTAAAATATTTATATATATATATATATATATATATATTTCTTTGTAAAAATTAATACATCTTGGTAGCTAAATGGAACTGGGGTGCCGGGGACCCATCCCTACAATTGAGAGAACACTATTGGTGGGCATTAGAGTCATTGACAGAGAGCTTAGCCCCCGAGAGGGTACCAGAGAAGTAGAAGTGGGAGGGAGTGGAAAGGGAGCATACCTGGTCTTCAGGCAGGGGCGACCAGGGAAGTCTGTGTTATGTAGATATTATTATTCTAACTTAAAGACAAAGCTTTATTTTTCACTTTAGCCTTCTGAGTGGAAATTACAAAACAGGCAACTTTAGACCTTATTTAAGGAAATCGTCCTACCCATCAGAGTCATCCTAGCTGATGCCTCTGAACAGGATGTGGCTCACTCTCAGTTCTGACAGATGTTCCCAGACTGTAAAGACATTGAGTGATGGAGCATGGGTCTGTCACTCAAGGACCTGCTCTGCTGCTCAGTTCTACTCTGTTTTTAAATAGGAAGATTGACCCTTCCTGCTGATTTGGAGGTGAGAGGGCAGGGAAAACCACAGCCACTATCTACTTAATCGGGGGCCTTGCAATGTGGGCTGGGGGAAGAAGTGGCTATATTGATGAAATCACAGTTTTTTCAAAACAATATTCAGAATGGTCAGAAGATAAAGATGACTAAATATAAGACAAGTAGATTTGTGTAGTCTTCTCTTTTACCTATAGGGAAAAAAAAGACCTTGATAAGAAAATATATGCCAGACTGAAAGCTGTTGCAGTGAACAAACAATATGTCAAGACTCATCACAACATGCGCTGGTGACAGAGCTAGATCCAAGCTTTAAAGCATGATGAATATGAAGCTGTATAAAGGTGTGCTGTCAATACAAGTAAATGAAGAATGAGATTGTCAAGGAAAGGAAAAGAAAACAAGCCACGAAAGTGGAAGAATCTGTTAAAGTTTTAAGGAAAAGATACATGTATATATATGGAGAGAGAGAGAGAGAGAAAGAGGAGAGAAGAGAGAGATAACCCTGTAAGGTAAATAGTATAAGCCAGGTATCATTTGCTGCTCACTGCTAGGGACAGCTAGGTGGCGCTATAGTGCATAGAGTGCCAGCCCTGGAATCAGGGAGACTCAGCTTCCTGAATTCAAATCCAGCCTCAGACACTTACTAGCTGTATGACCCTGGGCAAGTCACTTCACCCTGTTTGCCTCAGTTTCCTCATCTGTAAAATGAGCTGGAGAAGGAAATGGCAAACGATTCTCGTATCTCTGCCAAGAAAACCTCAAATGGGAGTCATGGAGAGTTGGACACGATTGAACAACAACATCTCATTGTTAGGGATCCAGGCCAAAGATAGCTGTTGCTAGCTTATCATTTCCTAGGAAATTTCTGTATTGTAATGAAATGGGCAATGATGTACAGAAGTGAGCCCTGGAAGAAACAGCGCACACAGTGGATCTCCAAAGGCCTAATGTGGGAAGAGGTATATATACTCTATGAAACACTAGAAGTAGATTTGATAAATATACCATTCTCTTTGTTGGCTTATTCACTTCAGTAGTGGGCCCTTCAGTATACCCCACATGTGTATCTCTGAGAGCCAGTTTTCACATGCAATTACCTCTCTAGCAAGAAAATGTAGAAAATTCTCCTTCAGGTCTTCATTCCACCACACTGATGCCATAGAAGAAATAAAGAGCTGGCCAACAGTAAAACAAAAGGAAAAAAAGCCCCACTCTCCAGTCTAACCAAAGTGGCCTTCTTGCTGTCCCTCGCCCGTGATATTTACCTCCTGAATCTATGCCTTTTCAAGGCAGTCCTCTATGTTTCTAATGGACACCCTTGTCTTCTACAATCCTTCATTTTCTGCTGGTTCATCTCTTTGTTACATTTCTCTGTCCCAGTCCATCTTCCACTCAGCTATCAAATTAATCTTCCTAAGCACAAAGCTAACCGTGTCACTTCTCTATTCAATAAATTCCAGTGGCTCCTTATCCTCTTGAGGATCAAATATAAAATCCTCTGTTTGGCATTCAAAGCCCTTCACAACCTTGCCCCTCCTCCTACCTTTCCAGTCTTCTTATACTTCTTATCCTCCACATAATCTCTAATCCAGTGACACTGGACCCCTTGCTCTTGCTCTAACAAGAAACTCCCTCTCCAGCGTCTCAGCATTTTCACTGGTATTCCCCATGCCTAGAATAGTCTCACATCTTAACTTTGCCTTCTGGCTCCCTTCAAGTCCCAGATAAAACCCCACTTTCTTTAGCAAGCCATTTCCAATCCACTTTCATTCTAATGTCTCCCTCCATTAATTATTTCCTATTTATCCTGAATGTAGCTCATTTATATAGCTCATTTATACCTGTTGTTTCTCCCATTAGACTGTGAGTTCTTTGAGATCAGGGGTTTTCTTTTGGCTATCCTTTGTATCCCAGAATTTAGCAAAGTGCCTGGCACATGGTTGGTTCTTAACAAATGCTTATTGATTAATGGTTCCTTCAAGGCTTAGCTAAAACCCTACTCCCTACACGACACCATTCCATTTCCCATAGCCTCTAGTGCCTACCCAAATTACCTTGAAATATTTATTTTTGGTAAAAATTTATATATTTGTATATACTTACCTATGTTCATGTTGTTCCTTACCTTAGTAGAATGTAAACTTCTTGAGGGTAGGGACTTTACTTTTTCATCATTTTACTCCCAGTACCTACTATAGACCCCACATATTAGGAGCCTAATAAATGCTTCTTAATGATTGATTGGAGCACTATTATCCCATTTTACAGATAAGGAATTGGGAAGAAAGACTGGAGGAAGTTGGGAAGAAAATATCTGTGGGAAAACTGCTTCTCTAGGACAGATTTTGGTGAAACTCTTTTTTTTTATTCCAGGCTAAACAGTGAGTTTGGAAACTGCTTCTTTGAAGAGATGTTTTCTGGTCAGACTCAGTCTGTAAGTCCACATGCATTTATTAAGTGCCAACTAGGTGCCAAGAACCGTTCTGGTTTTTGTTTTTAAGAACATTTACCTTCCATTAAAAGCTGAGAATGGTCAGCATACAGTTTTAGGGTTTGTTTGTTTGATTTTTGGTATGATGAATTTGAATGGATGAGGGGGACATCGAGTGAATTTTCAGATTCCTACCTATTCTTTCAGATTTCTGAGTGGAGCAAACAGCAAATGCAATGATATTATAAGACCCACACAGGGTATGTGGTACCAGTTCCCAGGAAGCCGGAGCACTAAGCTTCCCTGGGTAGTAGGCAGCTGCCTTTCCTCTCTTTGCTTTGGATGAGAACTGGGGAAAAGTCCAGGTTACCCTATTGGCAACCAGGTAAAACCTTGACTGCCCTTTGGCTAACCCTGTTCAGCACCTTTACTCAGAAAAAAGATTAGAATATGGAAAACGGGTAAACAAAGGCAAATAAGCATGCAGTTTAAATGTACAACAGAAGGAAAAAATAAGTGAGGAAATCCTTGAGGGCAAAGCATACTTATTATGTGAATCACATGAGATGCATATGGATTTTGAAAGCTATATTGTTCTTAAAAGGAAATTTGAAGTTTCAAAGTATAAAGGGGGAAATATATTATAGGACTGGATCTGAAAATGAGAAACGCCAGAATGACAGCTGGTTGTGGAATGGTCAACAGAAAAACCTCTCAAAGTTTTAGTCATGACCCCAGGTTGAAAGGTGCTGACCCTAAAACCTGATATTTTTTTTCCCCTCAAGCATCTAGACAGAAATAAATGAGCAGAAAAAAATATTTATTAAGGCTTTACTACTTGCCTGGCATGATGCAGAGTACTGAGGATTCAGAAACAAAAAGCAAGACAGTTCGTATCTTTAAGGATCTTACATTCTAATAGAGAAAAACAAGGTATGGGGGAGTGGTGGCAGGGAGGGAATGTTTTGATCTGGGAAGTCACAGAAATGAGTAGGGTCATAGGATATTGATTGACAGACTCTTTCTAGGAATGGTTATTTTGATTTAATCACTACTCATCATCTTTGGTATGAAACTCTTCCAAATCCTGCCAACTTACCGTGTCTTTCCTCCAGGGAAATACTGGTAAAATGTTTAACAGGCTCTCTGGGGGAAAAGAAATGTGACAACAACACACTTTTAAATTTAATCTGTACTATTAACATTTTCATCACCAATTTCCTAAGTCTAGAAATTGACAAAATAATAAATCAGGTCCTGATTTGTAATGTTTGCCAATATCTGAGGTGTAAACGCTCACACTGAAAATTTAACAATTTCCTCCAGGGAGCTGGTAGCTGTAGCACACTTCTGCCTACCTTTCACACGACCTTGTACTTAACTATTCTGTATATCTTTGTATTTGTTAGCTTTAGTTATAATATACATCTCTGCATGTACTTGCTGTCTCCTCCATTAGAATATACACACCTTTCTAGCAGGGATTGATTCATTCTTTGTGTTTGTGTCCTCAGTGCCTAGAACCGTGCCTGGTACATAGTAGACCCTTGGTACATACTTGTTTATTGATTGATTGGAAAGCTGAACATGAGAAGGATCTCTTACTGAATAGCAGGAAGATGGTCAGAGTACAGCCTGGTGGGGTAGTGTGCCCCTTGCCAGAATGAGCATTCTTCAGTGGCCTAGATCTAGAGTTCTTCCTAATTCTCTCCCAAATCTTCTGAAAATCTCCCTGAGGACTACTGTATGGGATTATTCAAATTGCCTAGGGCTGTGCTTTGTTAAATCTGGAATAAGGGAAGGTGGATGAGAGAAATCCCACATTTCCTTTGCTAAATTGTACCCGGGGAGAATGGAGTGGGAGAAATAATCCTCATTACTTTTCCCCTTAGATACATAAAGTATTTGAAGGATAGAAAATGATATACACAATGATTTCAGCCATCTACTTGGAAATAACAACCATAAAAAATCAAAAGTGAATGTTGCAAAATTATTAAGAATACACATGACTCAAAAGAAGAGGTGCAAAAACATTCCCACTCCAAACCTTTGCAGAGACGGGAGGTCCATAAGCATTGTACATTTGTACATATTTGCAGACATTTTCACATTTGAATTTTTTCCTTCTTTCTTTTAGTGTTTAAAAGTACCATTTATTACATAGGCTGGCTCTCTGGGAGAGACAGGGGGAGAGCTACTGAAGTAAACTATGGGGATGTAAAGAAGACATCTTTGAAAATGTTTTCTTAAAAGGTCATTAGACAGTGTAATAACTTTTGGGGCAAAATTCCTGATTGCTTTCCAGAATGACTGAACTAATTAATTCATAACTCTACTAGCTTCAAAAGTGTGTTAATATGCCTGCTTTCCCATACCCTCCAACATTTATCATTTGCCTTTTTTGTCAGTTTTGCCAATCTGATGGGTTATGAGGAAGAATTGTAGAGGTGTTTCTATTTGCTTTTCCTTCATCATTAGTGATTTAGGGCAGGTTTTTCCCCCAGTATGACTGTAGGTAGCTTGAATTTCTTCTTTTGAGAACTGCCTCTTCATATCCTTCGACCTTCATATCCTTCATTATCAACTGAGGAATGGTTCTTATTCTTAGAGATATGAATCAGTCAATATATATCTTGGAAATGATACCCTTCTCAGAGAAACTTGAGGCAAAGATTCCCATGTGACGCCCCCTTACCCCCAAGTAAATTGTTTTCCTTTTAACCTTAGCCGTATGAGATTTGAGTAAAGTATTTTTAATTTTTCTGAAATCAAAACTGTCCATTTTATATTCTGTATTTCTCTCTCCCTTGTTTCATCATGAACTCTTCCTCTATTTATAGATCTGAAAGGTAACTTCTTACTTGTTCCCCTGATTTGTTTATGATGTTAACTTTGGAGAGAGCACTTTCAGTTGAGTGATGAAGTCAGAGGCCAGATTGTAAAAGGTGGAGGAGTGAGTGAGAGGAGAGGAAGTGGAGCCAGTGAATGTAGACAGCTTTATCAAGGAATTTGGCTGAGCAAGAGAGAAGAGACCTGTGATGATAGCTTGAAGGCACACTAGGGCATACTAGAAGAGTGTTGGTTTTCGTTTTGTTTTCTTAAGAATGGGGAGACTAGGCACTTTTGAAAGCAATTCTAAAGGGACTAGTAGATCAGAAGGGGTTGAAAATAAAAGAACAAGAGGGGATGATCAAGGATTCTCTCAGCTGGAGAAGATAGGAAGGAATGGGATCAAGAACACATATAAGAGGGGATTGACCTTGGCAAAGAGAAAAACCATCTCATTGTCAGAGCCTGGGGGAAAGGAAGAGAGTGGGAGATGCTATCAAGGGGGTTAGAGATGAAGAGGAGAGAAGAGAGAGTTTGTATCAGGTAGCCTCAATTTTTTCAATAAAGTAAGAGGTGTGACCTTGGGCAAGTCACTTAACCCCAATTGCCTTGACTTCCCCCTTAGGAAAAAAAAGTAAGAGGCAAGATGTTTAGCTGAGAGAGATGAGTAGGTTTAGGATGTTTGAAAAGGGAAGAGAAGATTTGGATAGCTTCTGTAAAGAATGAGATAGGGAAATAACGTGACCATGGAGTAATTCTACATATAGCAGACCTTACATGCACTCTATTCATTCGTGGGTTATTTTCGACAGAATGCATACAAGATGCTGCTCTTTATTTTGGATGCCATATTATGCTGTTGACCAATATTGACTGTGAAGTCTGTTAAAACTCCCAGAGCATTTCCATAAACACTGTTGTCTAGCTATGCTTCCCCCTGCCCATATCTATGAAATTGATTATATAATTATAAACCAAAGCCCATAACTACAGCTCATATAAACTGAATTCAATCTCGAAAATTTCTTAATAACTCTATGACTCATCTTACCCCCACCCATTGAAACCCTGGGAACATTTAAAGTTGGCTCATTCTAGGCTTTCCACTAGGAGCCTTCAGTTCCTCTGCTTAGTGTTAGGCTAGCAGTAATTATTAAAGCCAGTTTATTAAAAGGCATGTAAAGAATAGGAAAAAAAAAAAGAGACTTGCATCTGAATTCAGTTAGCAAAAGAATAGCTATAGCCTCACATTCCAGTGAATGTTTTTTCCTTCCTTCTTTCCCAGAGGTTCAGTCACCATCTTAACAAAATTCACAATACCAACTAGTCAAGACCATGTCTCAAGGGCTTCAATTGTGGGTCCTTGGGTTACCCCACTAAAAAAAATAGAAAAAAATGAAAGAGATTCAAAAGGGAACACAAACAGAACAATTCTGCTTCTACTTTGTTAATCTTAATGTTCACTTTTTAAAAAATCTGTAAGTGATAGAAATTCACAATTTCATATGTAACCTTTTTTGATCTACTTGGTTCCAAAGGACTAAACTAGGAGCAATGAGTAGAATTTGCAAAGACACAAATTTAGGATTGATTCAGGAAAAATCTTCCTAAAAATTAGTTATCCACAGGTGGAACAGGCTGCCATGGGAAGGAGTTCTCTCTTCCTCCAGGTCATAGAATCATAGAACTAGAGCTAGAAGGAACCTGGGAGACTGCTGAATCCAACCCCTTTATTTATAGATAAGATGATTTCAGATTCAATCTCAGAGGCTTACTAACTGTGGCCCTGAGCAAGTCACTTAATCTCTGGAAACTCTTATTTGCTTATTTCTGACCTGGGCTGGTTCACCCTTCCTTAGAGAGTGAGGTCCTCCTTTCCCCCTCCCACTACTGAGGGCTTACCCTGTTGGCATTAGGACTACCACAGACATTTAACTGGCTTTAGGACTGCTGCAGCTCAGAACTCCTGAGTTCAAGCATTCTACCAGCCTCACCAGTAGCAGGAATTATTCATGTGTGCTATCATTTGTTTGAGGTGTTCTGGGGATATGGAATACACCTAGGACACATAGGAAGCAAATCTCTATCATTAAGTATGCAATTATGCACACAAAAATAACCCTGATCTAATAAGCATTTTTGGCACAACATCCTCCACTCATTTGTTCAACATAATATAGAGGCAGCTCTGGATTGTTGAAGGTCATATTATTGAAGCCCACACTCTTTCAGGTTCTGTCAATTGGAAAGGCATGGTGTCCTGTCCTGGTGACAGACTCTATATCTGTTGTGTGAGTAGCAGCTTAGCTAATACTGGAGAGACCTGTCAACAAGCTAGTTGCAGGGCGATGAATATTTTGGCTCCAGCAACTCTCAAAGATCTTCAATGAGATGAAACCCCAAATCCTTAAAGTGTTTCTTTGTAGATATAATTTCATATTTAATGTCTCAAAGAAGAAATGTCATTAGAATCTAAATTTTGTCATGAGACCACTTTTCACATTATATGGAGCGCCAGGATTCTGTAGAACACATCTTAGGAAATGTGACTTCAGTCCAAACTGCTCCTTTCATAGATGAAGAAAAATCCCAGTGCTCATGGTCAACCTAAGCAGCAAATGGAGAAGCCTGGTGACCAGATAAGTTAAGGAGAAAGCCTAGGAACTATTACACTGATAGGAACTTAAAAGGATAGTTTTGGAAACACGTAACCCACTTCTCCCTCCTTGGATTGCAAGTCAAACACGTTCCTGAAAACACAATGCTGGATGGCCTCTCTGACATTTTGAGCCAAACTGGTTTACTTTTCCCTCATTTGTGGTATTCTACCTCCTGCCTCCACATCTTTGAACAAGCTGTCCAAACCCCGTAATGCAATTCCATCTCTCCTCTTAGAAGCAATAGCTTCTTTCAAAACTCAGCTCAAATATGGCTTTTTACATGAAGCTTTACCTGATTCTCCTACAACTTTCCATGCAATAAGTGTCATTCTACCACCAATGACCATGTATTTATTTAATATGTACTTATTTTACATATACACCCTGTTAGAATGTAAGCTCCTTGAGGGCAGAGACTTTTTTATTTTTGTTTTTATGTCACAAGGGCTTTGTATAAGAGGTAGTCTCCAAATTAGGAAGAGCTGAGCTCAGTTACTAACTGCAAAGCCACTTAACCTTTTAGTGCCTTCCTAGGCAACTCTCCAAGGCTACAAGCTGCAGAGGAGCTGCCAACCTGCATCATCAGAGGGAGTTTCCTTACCTGGGAGCTTCCTATATCAAAGAAATCGCAGGTCTTGTCATTATCCCTATACACAATACCTGTCACATAGATAGGGGTTGGTAAATGCTTATTGACTGAGAAAATCCAACTATTACATGTAGACATATGATACTATATATAAAGCCCTAATCTAGCTTTGGGGATTTGGGGTTCTTTTATTCTGATGTCTACTTAATGGTCCGACCCTTTTTCCAATTAAATTAAGTAGAAATATTGCAATACTAGTTGTCTCATCTGAGCTAGAAATGGATGTGACTGGTCCCATTCCTCATTGCCATTCCCTTAGCATCTTTTTTGGAAGCTGCTGAAGTGCACAGCATTTGCTCAGAACTTTGCTCGGTGAGATCTATTTGGTATTTATCCTTTCCAAGATGAGGTGGGGTATAAGGATGAGGGGAACTTTTGTGAGATATGAGATCATGGTCTTCTTTGGGGTAAGAAGGGGATCCTCACTGAAGTTTTAGTTTTCCTCTTAGAGGAAGTTTTAGTTTTCTAGTTAGAACCAGAACTGTCATTTCACTGACATAGAAAACTAAAAGATGAGGAAATGAAAAGGTGAATTTTCCCATCTCTTAGTTGTTGTTCAGTAATGTCCAACTCTTCATGGCCCCTTGGACCATAACATGCCAGGCACTTCTATCTTCCACTATCTCTACAAGTCTGTCCAAGTTCATGTTTCCATGACACCATTTATCCATCTTATCCTCTGCCATCCCCTTCTCCTTTTGCCTTCAGTCTCTCCTAACACCAGGGTCTTTTCCAGTGAGTCCTGGCTTCTTATGTGACCAAAGTATATAAACTTCCGTTTCAGTATTTGACATTTTTTGGTTCTCTATGTCAATTATAAGTTGACATAGAGAACTAAATTATAGTTACTGAACTAGATTATAATTACAATGATAAATTGACATAGAGAACTATTATTAACAATTATAAATTGACGTTCTCTATGCCAGTTATAAGTTGCAGACAGCTCTGAAATTGATATTTTTGAAGAATTACCTGGGGTCACCGAGCGGTTAAATATTTTGCCAGTATGTGTCACAGGTGGGAATGGAACCCAGGTTTTCCTGGCTCAGAAGTCAGCTATCTATCTCCTGTGTCATGCTGAATTTGAGGCAGTCAGGTGATATAGCAGGCTTAGTGTTGGATTTGGACTTGGAAAGACCTGAATTTTAATCCTGCCTCAGAGGGCTTCCTAGCTATGTCAGTCACCCTGGGCATGCTCAACTTTTTTTTCAGCTAGTTTTATTATCCATAAAATAGGAATAATAAGAGCACCTAACTCATTGCGTTTTTATGATGATCAAATGAGATAGCATATGCAAAGTATTCCAGAAACTTTAAAGTGCTGTATAAATGCCAGCTATTATTATTATTATTACTGTGTTAACAGTATTTAATCAAATAGCAGTCAGTCGATCTCTTGATTTCTCTAATCTTCTAAGTTCTCCAAAACAACCAAAATTCTATTCTGTCACCCAATTTTGACTCATTTAGACTCAAAACAACAAAGATGGAAGGGTTGTAAATAACTGGAAAATAGGTAAGCCAAGTGAAAACATTCTCATTGCTTATGACATAAGTGAAGTTCACAAGAATCGGATGATTCAATTGTTTTTGATTCACTATAGAAACCGAAGGACTAGCTCCTAGGCCTAGTTAGTAAACAGAATGTCAGACTGAGGAAGTGTTGCTGTTGGCCTCACAGATCAGTTAAATCCAGATGTTTTACATATTGCAATTATAGTCATATAACTGAGCTTGTGTATTTTTATTCAGCTTCACTTTCCTGACCCAAATCTCCTTTTATTTTCCTTTGCAAGGTTGATTTGGCTGTGGAATAAGCAAACTAGGTTTATTTTGTGTCCCTATCGTCCCTAAACAGAAGGATTGTGGAATTCTGCTGTGGAACTGTGGGAGGAACATAATATCTCAAATCCAAAATGTTGTTAGAGGTCAGCATTCCCAGATCAAATGAGCTAGCTGTCTCTCCAAAACATGCTTTTTTAACTTGTATTCGTGATTAAATACTGAATGTGTCCATGATTCAGATGATGTGGGGCCTCCTAACTGAGGCAACTCATGATCTCTTTATGCCTCAGTAAATGGTTTTCTTGAGTTCCTGTAACAAAAAAAAAATACCTATTGGGTGATCTTCTAGTGATGGGTCTCTCTGAACTGAGCTAAACTTGTCTGTGGAAGACAGCTTATGATTTACCAGTGGGTTTGTATTCTAAGCCTTTATAGTTTGATGAAGGATCTATCAGAGCTTGCTGACATAAGCTTTAAAAAGCAAACTCACCTCTATCCCATGGTGAAGGACAGGGTTCCGGTTCATAGTTCCTGGGTTTGAATCCTGGTTCTGTCAGGATTCAGCAAGTCACTTAAACTCTTGGGCCTCAATTGATCAATTAGAAAATATTAAAATATTAAGCACTTGCTACATGTCAGATACCACTCTGGAGGTTTAAAGAAAAAGCAAAAACAGTTCCTGTTCTCAAGCAGCTTATCTTATAATGGAGGTTGAGAACATGGACAAAACTGGGTCTCATAAGGGTCATACAGAGGAAATACAAGGTAACCTTAGAGGGATGAGATAAATGACCTCTGAAGTCACTTCCAAATCCCACTTTCCAGTACTGGAGAATAACCTAGAACAACTGGATAAATCTGATCTAGAAACCGAGATAAAAATAAATATAGGACAAGATCATTCTGAGGAGCTCCACTTTTAAATGGCAAATAGGCTGGGGATACTTTCTGGAGCTCTTGGTAACAGTCTGGAATTTGGTATTAAAGTAACAAAGGAAGGGATGAGGCTCGTGCCACTTATTTTCATTTTCTACCTGGTTTTCGTTGAGATAGTTCCTCCCTGCTCCTCTTACCTGCCCTTAACGCTGTAATGCATTGTGAGGAGAGTGGGGGAGGGGGAGGGGCAGGTGGTTCCACCATTGACTATTCTTTCAGGTTATGTGATTATGTAAAAAAAGAAGAAACTTAAGGCTCTTCAGGTAACCAACACTTGGGACGAAGTCATTTGAAAAGGCTCTAAAATTGTGCCTTGAGCAGCTGCACTTTTTCACAGGATTCTAATTCTCTGTTAGTTATGTGTATACCAAGATAATGGAATGGGCAGCTGGGGAATCTTCAGCACACCCACCCTTCCTTTAACATCCGTTGCTGAACCAGCTAATATGCTAGGCTTTTGGTCTGGTCAGTGTGGGCAGCTGTGGTACGTCCTCCAGCTGCAACCCCTGCAATCTGGCTGCCGCCACATGAAGGAGATCCTGCTATCCCCCCAACCCTGTCCAGAGCTCAGGTGACACTGCTCATTGCACCTGCCTGTAACTTAATGAACAGTGATTGTATTTAGAGAGCCCAGCAAATCGAGGGTAATAAATGAGTAAGATGCAACATTGAAACCCAAGGTGTTCTGCCTTATGGTTTCTAACTGGCTGAGGGATGATGCTTTTTGAAAAATACCTATACTGCCTGGTACCTAAGTACCACCTGAAAAAGTACGGCTTCAAGATGTCAGGCTTCTTGGCACACTAAGCTAAACGAGAGTTAGACAGTAGGCCATTTGGAGAATGTCAATGTAAAGACAATCTCCTAAGGAACTCTTTTTGGTCACCTTCCCTAAAGGTAAAGCTAGATTTGTGTCCTGTCTGAATTCCTTCAGGGTAGCATGGACTATGAAAAATTAATTTGCAGATGCTCATGCTCCACAGACCTTTAGGCAAAGTATATATGGATCAATACAATATTTATTAAGCACTTACTATGTGTAAAGAACTATATATGAAATCTGTTAAGCTCTAGGATGCTGGAGTTAGTCCAGATTCTGTTCTTTGTTCTAGTTCACTTGAAAAATTTGAGTAAAGTTTTAACTTTTTCTTTATAACTTTTTTTAAATGAATGAACATTTTACCTCCTTACGCATTAAAAATAAAGGTAACCAAAATCCTTAAAAAAAACATAAATAAGCAAAGCAAATTCCCTCATCTCCAAAAAACATCTCAGTCCGCAACCTGAGTCCATCCCCTCTCGGTCAGGGTATGGGCAGCAGACTTCATCATTAGTTCTCTGGAGTCGCGGCTGGTCATAGTATTGGTAGGGGTTCTTAAGTCTTTCAAAGTTGATTGCCTTTATAGTACCTAATTTTTCCATACCTCAGCTTCTTGACTATAAAGTGACACAGTAACATGTACCCCCTTTTTTCATCTATAGAATTCTTAGAAGGTTATACTTCCTTTAGTTATCCTTAGTCTGAAAACTAGAGTATGAGTTGGGGCAAATGGCTGGGGCTTTTTAGGACACTGACATTTATTTTTTTATTTTTTTTTATTTTTAATTTTTTTCCTTTTTTTAAAAAAATAATTAATTTATTTTCTTGTTTACGTCATTCATTTCCACGAAATTTTGAGTTACAAATTTTCTCCCTATCTTTTCCCCACCCACCACCCCAAAACAGCCATCCCACTATATAACCCCTCCCCCAATCTGTTCTCTCCCACGTCCTCCCCTATTGCCCCTCTGACTTTCCGGTAGGGCAGGATGGATCTCCCTACCCCAGTGCCTTAATTCCCAGTTGCGTGTAGTTAATAATTATAATAATATATATACATATACATTTTTACATTTGATTATAGAACTTTAAATTCTAGATTCTTTCCCTTCCTCCCTCGTCACCCACCCCCACTGGAAAGACAAGCAATTCAATACAGACTGTACATGAGGACACTGAGATTTTACAGGTTGTTGAGAGCACTCTTGTCCCCATATCAACTTAGAAGCAAATTAGCAAAAATTATCAGTTCAAATATGAAGCTCCTGGATAGGTCACTTCAGCCAGTTGAGGCCATGCTCACAAGTGAGCGTTTCTCTTACTGGGTCTTCCCACCCTCCTCAAGAAGCCTCCCCATCCTCCCTGAAAGTAGCCTCAATGGTGTCCTGGAATTTTATCTCTCCAGCATGTGGAAATGTGCCAGTGGTCCATCTTCAATCATCAGAAAGCATTTATTAAGTGCCCACAAGGTGTCATTATGCTGGGGATACAAAGACAAAGGTTAAAAACCTAGCCTAGCCATGGGTCTTATTTTCTAGGGACTGTCCTTTCCTTCCCCTTCTCCCCCCAGCAAAATTTGTCTTTAAAAGTTTGAGGGTATGTTTCTGGCTGCTGGCTTGAAGCCCTAGCAAACAAAATTGCTAGTCATGGCTCCACTCAAGTCAACAAGCATTTATTAACAAGCATACTGTGTGCCAGGTTCCTCCATGGCTGAAACCAGAGTCACAAAAGACTTTTTTCCCAAATTCTCCCCTTGCATTTCAGGCCATCAATGGGCAAATTGCAGTAGCTGGTGATACCAAAGTTTGGCACCTTTGAGACTGTGGTGATGGTTTGTATAGACAGATTCAAAATATAAAAGGTTGGTCCTATTCTTTCTCCAGTTCATTTTACAAGAGAGCTATTTGAGACCACCTCCCCAACCTCCAACCCCCCCCCCCCCCATATACTTGAAATTCCTATAATAGAGATGGAGGCTTTCATTATACAGTTAGAGAAAAGACTTAAAAAATGTAAATGAGCCAGTCAGTCAAACAACAAGCATTTATTACTTTCTTTAAGTAAGTACTGAGGATGCAAAGACAAAAGTGAAACAGTCCCTGCCTTCAAAAAGGACATGAGCTAACTTAACATTTAGGTGTAAACAACTGATGACAGATCCTTTCCTAGCAGATTTGGATAGGAGGGAGGAAGAGCTGAGGACAACTGACAGTGATGGTTAGGGGATGATTATTGAAGGGAAGAAAGTTGGGGGGGGCAGGACAGAGGGTAGAGAAAATTAACTTGCCTGCCATAATTTTGTCCAAGGCGAGGCTTGGGTACTATATGAAAACAGAACAATTATTAACTCTTTGAGGACTGCTTTAGCTATATCGTCCTAATTTTGGTATGTTGGTTCATCATTATCATTTTATTTCACATAATTATTAATTGTTTCTATAATTCGTTCTGTTATTTAGGATTTTATTGTTAAGTTTTCATTTAAGCCTAAGTTTTTGGTCCCTGAACCAAGAATTATTTTTATTGCATTATGGGTTTATCAAAGATGTGCTTATTACTATTATTGCCTTTTTAGCATTTGTTTGCAGTATCTCTGTGTCCTAATGCATGGTCAATTTTTGTAAAAATTCCATATGGTGCTGAGAACATACACATACATATATACACACATGCATGCATATGTGTGTGTATTTATATTGCAGTCCCATTTGGAAGACACAAGAAGTCTTTTAGTTCTAGTTTCTACAGCAATTTCTTCAGTTCCATGTTCTCCCTTTTGTTTATTTTTGTATTATATTTATTCAAAACTGAGAGGCTTATTGAAGTCTCCTTTCACTATTGTGTTACTGTCTATGTCTTCTCATAGCTCAGTTAGTTTCCTTTATGAAGCTGAATGCCAAAGAACTGGGAGTATATAGGTTTATTACTCATATTGGTTTGTTGTCCATGATTCTTTTCAGCAAAATATGGTCTCTTTGATTATCACTTTTTTCTATGTTTGTTTTTATTTTGTCAGATAGCATGGATTTTGCATTCACTTGATACATAGTAAAATCTTTTCCCATCCCCTCAGTTTTGTTTTGTGTATGTCTTTGTTGTTTTTTAAAAAATGAGTTTCTTGTAACAGATTGTAGGGTTTTGTTTTCTTATCTACTCTGTTAATCTTTTTCATTTTATTGAACTGTTTAATCCATTCACATTTAAAGTTGTGAGAGTTAGGTTTATATTTTCTTAATAATGTTTTTTTAAAGTTATGATTCCCCCCTTCTCCCAGTACTGTTTCTTTAGTTACTTCAAATTAATCTTTTTTTTTAAGGTGGCACTATGCCCATTGGCTCCCTTCCTCTCATATCACCTTGTAGAATTTGACCCTTGGTTTTCCCTTTTCCATCATACCTCACTCTATCCCATAGTAGGACCCCACCCCAACCCCCACCATTTCCCTAAAAATTTCTTTGCTGGGTCTGTGCCTTCTCACTCCCTCAGGTACCAGTTGCCCCTAGGAATTCTAATTCCTCACCTTCTAAAGCAGAATGAATGGTCTCAAGTACCAAATCCCCAGACAACACCTAACACAAGTTCCTTATCTTCCTTCACAGAACATCTTTCCTGACTCAGAGGAGTGTTCTTTAGTGACACTTTCTGTGAGGGATAATTTATAGTGAAGTTTCCTCATTCTGAAAAATCAAATCTAGAATGGCTTCGGTATTCACTAGGCTTGTTTAGAAGTCACCTGACCTTCAAGCAATCTGGGACTTAGAGCAATGGAGACCCTCCCCCAGAGCCACCTCAGCAGAAGATATGCCCAATAAGGTTAAGACTGCCTTCATTGGACACCCACATGTTTCTGGGTCCTTTGTCTCAGAGAAATTCCCGCGCTTAGGTTATGGGACAGCCCCCCTACCAATAAGAGTGAAGGCCAGTTGGGGGGTTGGGTTTCTGCACTGGAAGATTATATAATCATGGGCTGCCTTCTACCTGGTGCTGTCTCCCTGCAGATGCCATGTTGAGCGTTGGGGGCAGAGTCCTTTCTCATGAGAAAGAATAAAGACCTTTTCTGAACTTAGATTCAGACTCTGAAGTCTTTCATCTCACACACTTCCTCTTACCATCAAAACAAAGCCTCCCTTCTTTCCCCTTCTTCTTTTCAGTTCTTTCCCATTCTTCTTCATTCACTGTTTTCCAGACTCTTCATGTCCAGAAAGTCTATAAAAGTCACCTTCCTCTCATTACTAGCCCTAAATTTGACCCAGGAAAGTCACACACTTTCTTCTCTTCTCTTCTTTCCCTCCCCTTTTTATTCACCCTTTCATTCTGTAATTTAGTCCCACAAAAAAAAAATCAGTTCACTTATAGGCAGGGTATTGCAAGGTTCTTTCCATAATGCCCCAACCCCACCTTGCCACTGTTACCTCTCCGCCTGACTTCCACATTCACTCCTGTCTCCATGTGTACATTTAGAAGAAAAAAAGGCTATTACTGGTCTTTTTGCTGTCACTCTGTTGCTGTTACTATCCTTGGCTACTGTTGTTTTGTTGTTTGTCCTTCCTTTTGAAGAGGAATAATGACATCATGATGGTGATGTCTTGAATTGTGAGTGAATTGAATTTAAGTGAGGTAAAATTGTGCAAAGTTGTCAGCTACACAAGACAACTGGAGATTATATCCCTATGTGTGCGCGCGCGCGCACACACACACACACACACACACACACACCAGTGTCCTGTCCCTTTCCCTCTGTTTCTTAGTTCCCTGGCCTTGTTAAATTGGTGCCACAGCAACTGGAGGTGACTTATGTTGTTTGGATTTTGAGTCTCTGAGGCACTTGAAGGAGGGTGAAGTGGGATGTGGAGCTAAGCTCTATTACAAGCCCAGACATATGTCCTTTCCCTTTCCCTCTGTTTTTCTACTTTCTTGCAGGAACTTTTTGCAGCACAGAATGCTACCAAGGCACTGGTCATTGAGGCCCTAGAAAACATCACCAGCCCGAAGCATGGATCTCTATGGCACTGGAAGGAGGGAGGGGGGGACTGGAATGTGGGGTTGGGTTTTGTTGCAAGTCCATAGGTTGGATCCTGGGGTCAGCTGGTGAAGCCCGCATTGCTGGTGACATGATGGGTGGTGGGGAGCAAATGCTACATGAGCTACATCAGTTCATGGTGGTGTTATTTTTTCAACTTTAAAACTTTCAGGTGTCCTAGATTATGGTGGCAGCTCAAGTTCCTTTATCTTTGGCACATAATTTCTGTTTTTGGAGAAGTTTGAAAGGTCAAGGGGGCTGGAGAAAATGTCTAGTCATTCATCTTGTTGGTCATATGAGCCAGATTCCTCTTTGTCATTAATTCTTTCATATAAATCAGTCTGAGGTTACTTTCCCCAGTGGGCAGACACCTGAGTACAGAGTTCCTTAAGGAACTAGGTCACTGGCCAGGTAGCTTTTGATTACGGGGAGAAGAACCCAGGTGTTATATTTAACTCCTCACTCTCTCTTATCTGCCATATCCAATCAGTTGTCACATCCTATCAATTCTCTCTTCACAACATCTCTTATATACCTCCCTCTTCTCTCCTCTGACACGGCCACCACACTGGTGCAGTCTTTCATTACCTCATGTTTGGGTTATTGCAATAGTCTGCTAGTTGGTCTCCTTGCCTAGTCCCTTCCTAGTCTACTTTCTCAGCTATCAAAATGATCTCTTCACTTAGCCATTAAAATGCTTTTCCTTTTTAAAAAAGTGCTTTTCCTAAAGCAGAGGTCTGACCAAGTCAACCCCTGCTCAGTAAACTCCAGTGGCTCCCCACTACCTCTAGAATCAGATTGGGAATCCTCTGTTTGGCTTTTAAAGGTTTTCACAACCTGGCCCCTTCCTACTTCTTTTTACACCTTACTCTCTTCCACCTACTATGTTCTGTGACACGATGACAATGATCCCCTTTGGCTGTTGTTCCTCACCCAAGATGCTCTGTCTCTCAAATCTGTGCATTTTCCCCAGCTGTCCCTCATACTTAGGAATTCTCTCCCTTCTTGTCTCTGCCTCCTGGCTTTCCTGGTTTGCTTCAAGTGTAAGCTAAAGTTCCACCTTTTGCAAGGAGTCTTTCCCAACTTCCTTAATCTTAACCTTCTCTGAGAGCACACCTAATTTATCCCATATGTATTTTTTGTTTGTATATAGTTTGCATGTTGTCTCCCCATTGCACTGTGAGCTCCTTGAGAATGGAGACTATTTTTTGCCTTTCTTTTTATTCCTGGCGCTTGGCATAATGCATACCACATAATAGGTGCTCAATAAATGTTATCTTGACTTGTTGAAGGCATTAGCTTTAGCTTGAAGAACTCCTGAGATAGCTCCTTTCACTTTGGGGCAATTCTTTTAGGAAATTTTTCTTTGTCAAAATTTCTATCTTTTCAGTTTTTGCC
This sequence comes from Pseudochirops cupreus, assembly GCA_028627135.1. Classification (NCBI taxonomy): domain Eukaryota; kingdom Metazoa; phylum Chordata; class Mammalia; order Diprotodontia; family Pseudocheiridae; genus Pseudochirops; species Pseudochirops cupreus. The sequence goes on from CM053581.1 coordinate 454,856,946, forward strand.
ATTGTTTCCAGTTTTGCCCTTTGGGACCAAATCAAACAAATCTAATCTCTCTTCTGTGTGACAACCCCCCAAATACTTGACAGATATCCTGTCTTCCTAAGTCTTTTCTTCTCTAGGCTTAACATTGCCATTTTCTTCAACAGATCTCTTTAGGGAATAGTTAAAATAAAAATGTTTGGTGCCTTAAGGATAAGCTTCAGTTACTTAGAAAATTCACTTATATATATTTTAAAAAACAGCTTTATTTTTGCTGGCTTTGGTTAAATTACCGTAACTTCCTCCTCAGTTTAGTGCTTCATGGATTTTTTTTTCCTCCTCAGGCTGGCCTAACTTCTAAAGAGCTGATTTTCTTCTTATAGAAAGAACAAAAGAAGCTAAAAGAATATTGTCTCTTGAAAGTCTTGGGGCATCTGGTAGGATTTAAGAGCTTGGGTTTGGAGGGGAAAACCTGGGAAAGGTAGTCTAACAATTAGAACCACTGCTGAGTTCAAGGAACTGGAGCAACACCCCTTTCCTACACTAAGAAGTCCCTCTGCTCCAGACTCATATTCATTACTGGGAAAGTCTGACCACATAAAAGAAAGGTCAGATTCCTTTTCTTGAACATTTTAGCTCATTATGCCACCACCTCTGCTTTCAAGGGGAAAAGTACTTAAGGCTTATATTTGGTTCATGTCTAGGTTCTTCCCAAAGAGGGAAGGGGAAAGTATTCCATGTATAATATAATTCAGGTAAGGAATAGATCTTCAATTCCTACTAAATGAAATACATAAAAGGTTCTTACCAATACAAAAAAGACTTAAAACAGATTTTAGGAACTTATAACTTCTGGTATATTCAGCACAAGACTGAAAGAAACTTCAGCTAAATAAGTGACAGTACTAACTGCCATTTTACTCTGTGGGGAGAGTTAGACAAATATGGGGACATGCAAGTTTGTAGGACTGCCGAGTAGACATTGTTCCCTTTCATGAGATGGTAAGTTCCTTGAGGGCAGGGACTATCTTTTGCCTCTTTTTGTGTTCCCAGTGCACAGCATATATTAGTCGCTTCATAAATATTTATTGGTTGATCACTTCATCTTTGTACTCTCCAAACGGCTACGGGTGTACGTCATCTGGAAAGCCAAGATGGGGCTTGGCTCAGCCTCTTGTCATATTCTTTGCAGAAGAGACTCTCCTCACCAACAATTAGTTCCAACTGATGGTTGCAGGATCTCCAACCTCTTGAACTCAGGAACTTGCTTCCGATATTGCCCAATTCCATCTCAGGATTGCTGTTTGGTCCCCTATGATCAGGCAAAGAAAGGCAAAGCTGAAGAGTTAGTTGGAATCCCAAGCTTTCTCACCTAGTTGAATCCCTCTGCTCTAGCTGCCATGTGATAGTAGTCAACATATGGCCAGAGAGGGCTAAGAGCAACCAGCCCCATCCGCTACTTTTTCATCATTGGTTTAAAGGGGCCTTTCACATTATGCAGCAGGGGAGAGAAGAAGCAACAAAGAGGAGGTCACTCGAGTCACTGGCTCTGCACAGTGGCCAGTAAAAGGATTGCTTCATTATTTCCAAAGTGTTTTAGTCCTTCAACAGAGTCACACATTGTGGGAAGCAGGTAGAAGCTTTGCCAGAACCAGCTTCGTCCCTGCCCTGTTATAGTAGAATAGAAATTGTCTATTTCTATAACCTCCACCAACTTGTAGAATTTAGAGCTGAAAGGGTGCTTAGAGAACATCCAATGCTCTCATTGTTCACTTATGATGCACAGCTTAGAAGATGCTGTTTAAGAGCTGTCAATCAGGTCAGATGTAGAAATCAGGGTGTCAGGGCTTATGCTTTCCTTTCCTGGCATTGCTAAGTGGTATCATTGATAGAATGCTCGATCTGGAGTCAAGACTTGGGTTCAAACCTGGCCTCCCATACTTGTTAGCTGTGTAACTCTGAGCAAGTAAGTCACCTAATTAAGGTCTGCCCCAACTTCCTCAATTGTACCATGGGGGCAATAGTAGCAACTACCTGACAGAGTTGTTGTGAGGATCAGGGAAGGGAAGGGAAGAAGTGTTTACGTAATTCATACTATGTGCCAGGCACTGTGCTAAGCTCTTTATTACTTCATTTGATCCTCACAACAACCCTGTGAGGTAGATGCTATTATTATCCTAATTTTACAGTTGAAGAAACTGAGGCAGATAGAAGCTAAGTGACTTGCCCAGGGCCACACAACTAATATGTATCTGAGGCTGGATTAAATGAGATTGTTTAGCAAAGTGCCTAAATCCTTATTCCATGCCACCCACATCTTCTATCATGTAATATGTAATCTGACTGCTCTGTGTTCAGTCTTAAAAATGGGAATAACAATTCTGATCCTTCTGGCTCTGCTCAATGCTGAAGGCTGACAGAACCCATTTTGGGGTTTTGTTGCCTACATAAATCAACGACCCCAAATGTACAAGAAGATTTAGGAGATGTCAAGAAAGAGGACACAATGTTTACATTTTAAAGAAAGGTTTTCAAAGTTGGTTGTGTTTTTTTTTTAATAATTGGTTGTGAATCAGCCAGAAAAAAATAACACATAAAGGGATTGTATTTCAGAAATTTTTTGAACTTCTTTGAAAATTGCCACAGGAATACAAGCCCATCCTTTTTGTTACACCCATAACTTCCATAGGATTGAGGGAAGACTTGTTCCCTGATGGATAAGTCCCTGAGCAGCCCCAGTGAAAAGACAGAAAGATTAATTTTCCATGCTTATTCTGGATCTTCCAGTTTTGCTTGGCATAGAGCTATTCTCACAGGTGATGGTAACATGTCTGAGGTTGTTCCTGACATCTGCCTTGCCATTGAAGGGGTAGATTAGAGGACTAAGGAGTTCAAGTAGAAACCAGAAGAAATTTAAAAAGCTAATAAACCCTGGAATTTGAAATACTGGAAGGTATGTATGTTGTTGTCAGTAACAATGATAGTGATTTTTATTTTATTTTTCTCTTAAAAACGGAGATAGGAAAAATCCCCTTCCCCTGTCTGTACTTGCTAAATATCTAGTCATTTCTGACCAGTTAAACACATTTTAAAAATTGGGCTTTATGCCAATGTTCATTTAGCAGCCCCCCCATTCCTTTACATTAATATTTTAAAATGTATATTTGCTAGCTTTTGAATTGCTTTCCCACTATGGTTAGATAAGGCAAGCCGCAGCAGATCACAAATGCCACAAGATGGCAATAGCTGTAGAACAATTTGAAAGCCAAGAAGAGGAAGAGTGAACTCTGCTTGGGAAGAAAAAATGCTGATTGAAAGAGGGAGAGGGTGATGAGATTTATCAATAGTAAAGAAACCATTTTGTGTTTTACATGCACACACACACAATTAATGTGTGTGTGTGTGTGTGTGTGTGTGTGTGTGTGTGTGTGTGTGTGTGTATCTGGATGTGTGATTTCACCATTTCTTAGTCTAGGAAACTAAGGAAATTCCCTGTACCAATGCAAAGGTACTGCGGTATAATTTATATTCTCAGAGAATTTCCTTGAACACTAAAAGATCAAATGGTTTTTCCAGGGTCAGAAAGCCAGTATGTTTTGCTTCCAGGTAATCCTGACTCCAAGGCTGGATCTCTATTACACCGTGCTGCCTTCATGTGCATGCATGCTTGTACAAGCGTGCACGCAGAGACACACACACACACACACACACTATGATATCGTGTCCTCTCATTTCATATCATATGATGTCATATCATCTAGATTTAGAGCTGGGAAGGACTTTAGAGTTCATTGAGTCTAACTCACTCCTTTTACAGATAAGGTCACAAAGCTAGTAATTGGCTGAGGCAGAGCTTCAGGTCTTCCTGACTTCCAGACCATCATTTGATCCACTGTGTCAGGAGTGTCACCCCCAAACACACAGCTCATGTTTAGCCCCAAATACTTAACAGAATAAATAAAAATACAACAAAACATAGATAACATTACATTTAAAAATGAAGTCACTATGCAGCCCCTAGGAATACTTCCATACATATTAGTAGCCCCCAGGTCTATCGGAGGTTGACACCACCAGGCTGCTTCTTTGTGGCATGCATCAACATGAGAGGCAATATGGCACAGAGGACAGAGAATCTGAAAGACTTGGGTTCAAATTCTGTCTCTGCTATAGACTGACTGTGAGACCCCGGGCAAGGCATTTAGCCTGAATGAATCTAGTTGACTCTCTGACTTTGTAACTTTGTAGAGTAGTTGTTATCTGCATGCACAGAGGGAGTTTTCTCATCAGGAGTCCCTTATCCCAATGAAAAAAATCTTAATAATATAAAACTAAATCTATGGCCATCCAGGCAGGTAGGACTGAGGGAAGCCCCTATTTGCAATTCCATTTACAATATCCACTGCTCATGGAACTCTAAGAAGGGCCAGTCTGATCTGCTTGGTGTTCTATGGCTTGTAGCTGCTGCTTCTCACAATATCCGTGTTGCTGATTCCTGAAATTTATTTAGCACAGGACAAAGCCTTTTATATCACAGAGATAAGACTTAACTGTAAAAGTTCTGGGAGAGACAAATGAGTTGACATAAATTTACAATATGTGAATAATACCTGGTCCTTTCCTGAGAGCAGGTTTTATAGAGGGAGGGGAGAAGAGAACAGGTCAGCCTGTGCCTAAAGGGAGGTGGTTTTCAGGAGGAGAATCTAAATGAGAAAGGAGGCTTAAGCAGAAAATAAAGGCTCTTGGACATAAAGGTGAACTTTGACTACTTCACAATTTTGTTTAGGGCTCCCTCATCTAGCCACTTTGGACTCTTGTCAGAGGTATTGACGGACACACTTTTCTCTGAGTAGCTCATAGTGGTGTTTGCATCTTTTTGTTTCTTGTGAATGCCTGATGGACAGGATGCTACTGAAGAAAGAAAACTGCACCTGAATCAGAAAGACATAGATTTTACTTCAGGCCCTGTCGTGGAGGAACTGTGAAAACTAGGGGAAATTTAACCTCTTTAATACTCTATATCATCAGCTGCAAAACAGGCTTAATATTTGTGCAAGCTATATCATTGGGTTGTCGTGAGGGTTTCATGAAGTCACATTTATGAAAGTACTTTATAAATTGTTATAGTAGAGATCTTTCTCTTCCTCTACTTCCCGTAAAAGAGAATGCTCAGAGCTGACCTCATTGGTTCCAGGTGAGCATATGAGAGCTTTGGGGCTTGCTTTTGGCTCCCTATCATTTATTGGTGAGGAGTTTGCACCCTTAGAAAGTAACCCTTGCCTATTGAGCTGGAAGAACTGATGTCTCTTTGGTTATACATAAAGACAGTAGCTAACCCCCTCCATGGCTGCATGATGGGACTACTGAGGGGGTGGGAAAGGAAGGATATCATGGCAACCTGGTCACCACTACTCCTTAACTAGGTGAGTTTACACCTGGGGTCTCTGCCTCTTTTGTTTTCTTTCCCAGTAGATAATCAAGCAACAACTTTCAGATAAAAGTGTCCAAGGTTGGAAGCAATGTTCTAAGTCCAAAAGGTTAGAAAGTCTGTGAGTGTGGTTGTGGCAGAACTTACCAGAACAGTTGTGGTTGCATTTCCTAGAATGGTTGGTTAGGGAAGTGATTGAGTACAAAGTTCAGAGAAGGATGGGTTTGGCGTGGAGTGATACTGCATAACCAAGGTGAAATGAAGAATGCCTAATCAGCAGTCCCACACACTACTTTCCGTGTTTAAATGTTATCTTCCCAACATATTATTAATAGTAGTTATAAGTTGTCACTGAAACCTATTAATATAGTCTGTGGATATTGTTAAAATTTTCTTTTTGTGTATGGGAATATATTACCTGTCCCATACCCATTTCATATTGTATACTGAGTATATTTTTTACTTCCCCCCTTTTGGAAAATCGCTATGAACTATGGTCTAATTTACTGTAAAAAATCATTCCTAGGATGGTGAGGGATTTAATAATCCAATGAATGTGAAAATTGCAAGCCCCCCGCCTCTTCTCAAGAGATGAGGCTTTCCAGGACTGGACCCATACTTGAATATAGAAGAGGGTAGTCCTGGTAGGCGCTGCTGTGGTGCCTCAGTGCTAGACTAGCATTAAAAGAATAGATTGCTTTGTGCTTGCTTTTGTATCTCCAAAGGACAGTATCTTATACATAGTGAGTATATATAAATATAACAAGTATTTAATACTTGTTAAATTAAATATTTAATTAATTTGTTAATTTATTTATTTTTAATAATATATATGATAATATGATAATATATTATATATAAAATATAATTTAAAAATTAATTTATTAAATTAATTTAATAACAAATAAATTAAATACTTGTTAAATTAAACTGTTTTTATGGTCCCTCAGGGAGGTGAAATAGTGAGGAGTGAGATGGTCTGATAATTCTTGAATTGATGGCCCTTTGGAGAAGGATTATCTACTTTCTTCCAAGCAGGATTGAGGAAGAAGTATAGATCGCCTTTACTAAGCAGAGTCAGAATCTTCGACCCAAGTCTTCCTCCCCACCCCACATCCGCATCAATATGGGAGCAGGGGAAGCTTTGGAGCAAAAAGGTATGGCACACTTTGGGGGAGATACCACAACTCAGTTTCTCTGTAAAATGAGGGAGTTTGACTAGTTCCCTTTGGACTCTACAACCTATGATACTGTGGGCCCTCTACCCTGGGTGGGGTGTGACTCTTTCCCGAAAGAAGAGATAACTAGTTATAGTGGATCATTGTCAGGAACTTCCAGATCAGGTGTGACACACTGCTGAAAGAGTTAGGTCCCAAATAGAAGAACTCCTGAGCTTCTGAACGTTAGCACCCGAAGTACTTGGGGAGAGCTTTGAATCTCTGGAAAGGGTACAGATGGTACTTGTCCAGTGCCATCAACAGAGAAAAGCACTACTGGAGCAACTTACCTTAAGGAGAGACCACAAGGGAATGATATGTCTAAGAAAGTCAGTGGATTTTGTAGAAAAGCAGTGGCTAATGGAAACTGAGACCAATAGCAATGACCTGGGTTTTGGAGCTATTTGAATTGTTGGCCTTGGTTGTTTTTTTTTTTTTTTTTTTTGGTATGGACCTGTGGTTTCATCCAGTCAATCGGTAAGCATTTATTAAGTGCCTACTGTGTGCCAGGCACAGTATTAAGTGATAAGAGTACAAAGAAAGGCTGTTCTCAATGAGCTTAGAAGAGACAACATGCAAACAGACAGGTACAAACAAGAAACATGCAAGATATACAGGAGGTAATCAACCAAGGGAAGATATTAGAATTAAAAAGGATAGGGAAAGGCTTTTTATAGAAAGTCTGATTTTATCTGAGACCCATCTGAGGCCAGGAAGTGAAGAGGGAGAGTTCCTGATATAGGACACAGTTAGTGAAAAATGCCTGGGAACAGGGAGACAGTGTCTTGTGAAAGGAATAGAAAGGAAACTGTGTCACTGGTTCAAAGAATACATGGAAAGAGTAAGGTGTAAGAGACTGGAAACATGAGTAGGTGAGAGCAAGGGCTTTGAATGCTAACATGACGATTTTATATTTGATTTTGGAGGTGATAGGGCCCATTGGAGTTTATGGAGGAGGTAACAGCCATTTACACATATGTCCTGCCCCATGAGAGGAAGAGCTTACAGGAGGGGGTAGAATTGAGTTCTGTTGAAAGCTCATAGATTAGCTTGTACTCTTCTGTGGCCAGAGCATGGTGGGTAGCTGTCAGGTGAGAGAATTATTAGCCTTATCTGTTATTTCATCAGATTTTTATCTTGATTGGGTTCTTGGTGTCCTACATGATGGAGACAACTAAAATCACTTTATCTTTTTTTTTTTTTAAGCAATTCCTCTTTTGGAGAGATGTGAAAAGTTGTAAAGACTGGAGAAAATGTCTAGTCCTTCATCTCTTTGGTCATGTGACCCAGAAGTCTCAACTTTTACTTTTTCGTAGGATATATTTCTTCAGAAACTGAGACCCATTAGGAATGTTAACTCTTGGCAGGAATCTAAGTAATAGATGATTTTAAAAAGATACGGAAAGATTCATATGAACTGATGCAGAGTGAAGTGAGCAGAACCAGAAGAACAATTAATATTATAAAAATGAACTATCTTAAGGATTTTTATAAATTAATGAAGAATGAAATGAGCAGAACCAGGAGAACAGTTTATATAATTTATACAGAGACAATCATACTATAAAAACCAACAATTTTTAAAGCTATGAGAACTATTTTAATAATTTGTGATTCCACAGGACTAATGATGAGGTCATGAATTTAGGATGAGGAATGAGACATTGAACAGAACTTTGCTCCTAGATATTCTCTTGTGACAATATGTTGTCTTGGCTCTCTATTTACCTTTCTGATTACTCCTTTCCTGGTTCAGCATATAACATGATCCGGATTCTGGGTGTCCCCCAAATCTTTGTCTTGGACTTTCTTCTCTCTCTACACACTCTTCTTTGGTAACCTCATCAGCTTCCATGGGTTTAATTATCATCTCTGTGCAGACAGCTCACAAATGTAAATATCCACCCCCAGTCTCTTCCCTGAACTTCAATCTCACATCACCAACTGGTTATTAGTCATTTCCAGCTGGATGTCCTGGAGACACCTCAAACTCATCATGTTCAGAACCAAACTCATTACCTTTTCCTTCAAACCTTCTCCTCCTCCAAACTTACCTGTTTCTGTTGAAAGTACATCCTGTCATCCATGTTCATAACTGGCATTATCTAGACTCCTTACTCCCATTCAATTCTTTTATCTACTCAGTTGCTAAATTTTACTGTTTCTACCTCCACAACACCCTCAGACCTGGCCTCTTCTCACTATTCATGCAGCTACTCTAATAGTTCAGGCCCTCATCAATTGTTATCTAGAATATTAATTGCTGTGGTCTCCTGATTGGTCTGTCTGCCTTGTCATTCCCCACTCTAGCCATCTTCCACATAACTGACCAAGTGATTTCCCTTATGTGCAGATCAGTGATATAGAGAACTTCTACTGAGGAAACTTCATCTACTAATGCAGATCAGCACCTGGTCCATCCACAGTGTGTAGTCTCAGAGAATTTCCTGGGTTAGATGACTTACCCAGGGTCAAACAGCTAGTATGTGGCAGAGGAAGGATTTGAACCTGTATCTTCAGGATTCTGAGGTCAGCATCCAGTCTGCCATATGGCATATGTGGCAGAGACAATGATAAATGTGATTGCCTACCTATTGTCAGTGATAGATCACTAAACATAAATCAGTAAATATTTATTAAACAGCTACTATATGCCAAGCACTGAGCTGAGTCCTGGATGCACAGACAAAGATAAAAGACAGCGATCTTAGGGTAATTGTGGAAAATGAAAGTGTTACTACAGAATTTAAAAAAACTTGAATATCCTGACTTACAGAATGAAAGCGAAAGACTGCAAGCTATAGGTAATTAGCTTGACTCCTTCCTTGACAAGTATCTAGAATTTATTAGAGGCATGATTAATAAATATTAGTAAACACAGTGCCAGGCTTGGAATGAGGAAGATTCATATTCCTGAGTTCAAATCTGTCCTCAGACACTTACTGACTGTGTGACCCTGGCAAGTCACTTAATCCTATTGGCCTCAGTTTCCTCATCTATAAAATGAGCTCAATAAGGAAATGGCAAACCACTCCAGTAAACCCCAAATGGTGTCATGAAGAGTCGGACACAACTGAAAACAACTGAACAACAACAATCACAAAAATATCAGTGTGGCTTCATCAAGAACATCATGACAAACTACTGTCATTTTGTGATAAGTTACTAGACTGGTAGATCAGGGGGATGCCATGGGTATAGTTTACCTAGATTTTAGTAAAATCTTTCACAAAATCTATCATGCTTTCCTTGTAGATAAGATAAAAAAATACAGCCAGATAATAAAATATAGAAATATCGCTAGACAATTACAATTAGACAATAAATTAGATAATAATACAATTAGGTCCCCTCACAATTCTCCACTGATTTGGGCTGCTGTGTGAGTCTTTTTGCTGTTGTAACCCTCTCCTGAGCCCAACTTCTCTCCCAAGCCCCATGGGAAACAGGATTGGACTAGCCCCTCTCCTAGCACTCAGTCAGACTCCTCCGCACTCTGTAGTACTGGCCTCCCTTCCCCACTCCACCCAGAACTCAGCTATGTCTGTCTCAGGTTTAAAAAAAAAGTCTCATTATTGGCCCCATTCTGGACCTCTTTTAAATGACTATAACCTGGACTGCAAAGCTCTTTTGAGTGAGAGTTTTCCAACTTGTTTATTCATTGTGCTCAAATATCCCAGATTTGCCCAGAGTTGAGAATTTGCATGTGTGGAACTCTCAAGTGCCTCAGTTTGGAATATGATTCATGACTAACCGCGGACTTTGTGCATATCTAAATTAAATCCAAATGAGCAGTTTCTACAACCTCTTCCTCCCCGTGGAAGCCAAGTTTAACTTTGCTTCATAAATGAACGCTTCATACTTTCTCTGTCCAAATAAAAACATTTTTTCCTAGTTACAGACCTAGAGTTTCCACTGCTGGGCCTTTGGCATTTCTTTTGTCTGAGAAGTCTAATTGGTAACATGGCTACCTAAAAATAGCTCTGGTAAACACTTCCCAAGACAGTCCAGGAATTGCAAATCATTTTTGCAGGTTTACTCCATCTCCATCCATTGTCTCTCCTCCTCTATAGAGATCAGAGAAGTTCCTTTCTCAGGGACTTGACACTGACCCTCAGAGCTGCCTCCTCACCTTAGTGGTCAGCTGGGCTGGTGCTGAAGGCTTCCATGTGCTATATAATGAATAGATATACAACTTTAGCTTTCACCACTGACATATACAACAGGGACAGGTTTGCATAGGTGATAGATCTTTAAATAGTTTGTCCAGAGCTTTCAGCCACACAGAATTTCATTCCCTCCACATAATTCCTACTTCCCAAGACCACAGAGGTGGCTTGGTATAGTGGAAAGGTTATGTGATTTGAAGTCAGACCTAAGTTCAGATCTTAGCTCTGTAACTAAGTAACTCAGTGACCTTGGAAAAATCCCTTCATCTCTCTATACTTCATTTTTCTCATCTATAAAGTGAGGGGATTGGGCTATATGATTTCTTGTTAGATCTTTTGATCCAAACTATAGGTAATGATTTGAAAAGGTTGGTGGAGGCTCAGAAATCTAATGTTGTAGGGTATAAGCTGTCTATTTTTTACAAAAATTCTAAGATTTTGTTGGACTTGATTCCTGAAGTTTTAGCTTAATTTTCAGCCCCTAGGTTTGCAAACTGATCCTTTTTGGCCAGGGTGGAATATTATAATCTAATAGCTACAATGGAAGCAACTTGGCTTCCGAATCAAGAAGGGCTGGATTCATGTCCTATCTCCAATGTATCCTATTCAGGTAACTCTGGGCTACTTAATGTCTCTGTGTACCCAAATAGCACTTTAAGTGCCCCTAAACAGCTATCTAGGATAAGAAGTGGCAGAGCAGTTTTTAATCTACATTGGTAGAGGGAATTTCCTCACTGGGAGTCCCCTACACCAAGAGAATCATGAGGCCAGGTTTAAAAAAAGGCCAGATATAAGAAAAAAACAAAACTAAACTAAAGAAAGATGCAGGAAGTTCCTAATTTGCACACAGTTTGAGTTCTGGCTTGTCAGTTGTTTTGGCACATAAAACACATTTCCACATAGAAGTAATGTTATTAATGGTGGTTAGATTTACAGACTAGCCCGCAGAAACCTATTTAACCCATGCTGCATATTTGCAAAAACAAACCACATACACCTTGTGGTTGATGTAGACTTTTGTAGACCTATTTATAACGTTATTTCTATTGGCAATCTCAAAAAGCAAGGGCAAAGTGAAAAGAACAGAGGACTTAGAAAACTGGAGAGCAAGAGGAAAGTCTGAGGAAGCTAGGTTGGGGAGCAGATGCAGAGATGCCAGGAGTGGTGGTGAAAGAGAGAACCAGGTTCCTGAGAATTACTCCTATATTCATAGAACCCAAACCTTCTTTTTTCCTTTCCATGTTCTCAGATCCCAGACCTTAGAATGAGATACTCTTTCCAGGTCCTGTCCCAGTAATAAATGCATAATCACTTGATTCTTCTCACAGTATCTTTTTTTCTGTTTCTCATCCCAAGTCCCTTGATTCTTTTCTACAACAACCCCAGAAAATGCTGGATGCCTGGTAGTTATTGAGAAAGGAACATGGCTCTTGTTATACTGGTTCCAATGTAGAGCCTTTTCTGGGGCTATCCTTGCCTTACCCCCAGTCTGGCACTCCCACTTATGGGTTGAATAACCAGATGGTGATGACTATTACTCTCAGGTTCTGAGTTAATCTTATGGAAGACTTCTTCTAATATTATACTTCCTGAGACCCTATTGGCATGTTTTTCCTTACCAATCAGCTGATAACCTGTAAAGCCAAGCACAAGCAGCTTTCCAGAGGACTGCTGCTATGAACAGCTTCAAGATTCTGATTACATAGTATAGAGAATTCTCTATTCAGTAACAAATCAGAGCAAAACATTCACAGGAAACAAAGTACATTCATTCATAATGTTCACAGCTTATCACTAAAAACAGCCACATAGTTGTCACCAGAGTGGTCACATAGTTTTAAATAAAGTACATTCATTTAGTTAATCACAAAGTACAAAAGTCAAAGTCCTCCACTCATGGGGTGCAATTAAGTTACAATTTTATCAGTCACTACTCAGTACCTCTTAAGTGGTAGTGGAAAATACAAAGTCCTCCACCCCTAGGTCACAAGTAAATTACAATTCCATCAGTCACTACTCAGTACCCAAGGAGATGTCTTTTCATCTTGACTTGAGGCACATGGTCTCAGCTCCTGCCAAAATCTAACCAACTGCCACTTGAGTTCAAAGGCAGATAGCTCCCAGTTTCCTTGTCCATTTCTCCATGCAGTTTCTGCTCCACATTGAAGCTCACAGTGTCCAGTCCACCTTAAGTCCTTCACAGGTTCTGTTCCTAGAAAGAAAAAACTTAACAGAGCCACAATATCTACACACATCAAGCTTAGCAGAATTACAACAATATTCACACACATAGTCAGCACTATCATCTGAATTCACTTTCTACCTGTGAAATCAACATAGACTCAAACAACATAGACTGACACCACAGTCATGTTTCCTCTGGCAGCTTTGGCTGGCCCTCAGAAGTCTTTGGCAGCTCCAGCACCACAACTTCAAGTTCTGCCACCACAAGTCTGAGCCCTGTGTCAGCTCTCAGCATTCATTTCTCAGTCCAGCAGTAGCCACCCAGCCTTCAGATGCTTGCTGAGAGATATTCTCTCTCTCTCTCTCTCTCTCTCTCTCTCTCTCTCTCTCTCTCTCTCCCCTCCTCCTCCTCCTCCTCTCTCTTCCTCCTCTCTCTCTCTCCTCCTCTCTCTCTCTTTCTCCCCCTCTCCCCAGCAGCAACTGTTCTGCCTCCACGATGCTTACCCCAAGAAATTCTGTCTCAGTTCTCAATTCTCTTCTCAGTTCTTCTCAATTTTCAGTTCAGTCTTGAGTCCAGCAGTAATGGCTCAGCCTCCAGATGCTTGTCCCAAGAAGTTCTGACTCTCCCAGCTGGGGCTTTTCCTTATTTATGGTATTAGCTCCTTCCTGTTCAGCCCCTTCCTGTTACATCAGTAACAGGGGTTCATACCTTCTGTTTCTTTAACAGAGGCTTGATATAATTAGCTTGACACTAAGTGTTATGTACCTGTTAGCTTGTCAATACAAAAGGATCTTCAAATTTCATTACTATTACATAACCTTAATCACCTTTTAGCAAAAACATTTACTAAAATCATCTAGCAAGAACATTTAATAGAAAATATTTCCCACCATAAACTTATGGCTCAGTCTTCCACAAATGCACACAGTGCGCATGGGAAGAGTGGACTCAAACTCAAGAGTTCCTATGTAGTGAATGTGTAGCAAATGGATAATCCTGGCTCTCTCTTAATTCCCCTCCTGGATCTGTTCTTGCCCTTCTGGACTTCAAAACCATGATTAAGCTGCTGTCACATCCTGGAACTTCCCTCAGTTCTTGAATTCTTCTTACCCTGGAATATCTAACCACCCCTATGGCCCAGAATATCCTTCCCTAAGGTCCACCCCTTTCTCCCATTGTTGAGTTCTTTCTGAGGCCTCCATTTTGTAGAAAGACACAGGCTAACTACCCTTCATTCCTCTCCTGATTCTCTTCCTGAATTCTGGACTTCAAAATGATGCCTCCATACAGAGCACCTTCATCTCTCTTTTCCCAACTCTCTAGATTTTCAGCTCCCTTCCATGTCGTGTTTTCCCTGATAAGATACAAGATCTTTGAAGGCAAGGGCTGTCTTTCTTTTTGACTGCATTTGTATCTCCAGTATTTAGCACAGTGCCTTATACATGGTACGTGGTTTTGAAAAGCATTAATAAATGCTTCTTGCCTTACCTTGCTTTCATAGAGCCCTTATACAGTTCCCTTTGGGTATAGCTCTTTACTGGGCAGGCTACTCTTCTAAGGACAGTTTATGTTCTTAAGTCTATAACCAGCACTTTTCTTTGCCACAGGGGGTAATTGCTCTCTGTAGCTTCCTCTGGTGATTTTTCTTTTATAGCCATCTGTCCTTAGCATGTCTCTAAACTCCCAGTGAAGCTGCTTCCCCTGCCACCAACCACTGCTACTCTAGGGACACTATATCTATGATTTCTCAGACCTCCCAGGATCATTGGACCTTTAGGAATTCACAAGGTTGTCTAAATACTTCCAATTCAGGAGGATATTTATTCTTAAAGTTAGGAAAGAACAAATACAGAAAGATAGATGTGGTCATGTGTTCATGACCATCATGGACAGGAGAAAGAATAGGGTCAGATGTGCCTTCCCTTCCCAGCTCTCTACAGACTGCTCAAACTAATCCTACTTCAGTTGCTGCCAAAGAGAGAAATGGAGGGGCAAGTTCCTTTTGTATATACACCAAGTTCCAGTTTAGCAGCCAGTTAGGGAACTTAGCATTATTTCCTATTGTAAGCCCCAGAGTCGCCATCTCCTGTGGCTCGGCCTCCAGTAAAGGGGATTCTTCATGATCACAAAGTATAGCTAAGAGTAGGCTCTTCCCAAATTTACATGTTGTGGATTGGAGCCAGATAGAGGAAATCTGTGCATGCTCAAGGGACTAGCCCCTGTTGACCAGTTCATTCATACTATAATAGTGTGGATAGTCATTGAGAAAACCCATATAATTTGATATTTGTAAGTTAGAATGTTGTTTTCTTGTCTTTTTTTGTGGGATTAAAAAAAACAACTAGACATGATGTCATTTGTGTGTGTGTGTGTGTGTGTGTGTGTGTGTGTGTGTGCGTGTTGAGTTCTCAGTATGGGAAATCCTTCCATAATGTCTTTGGGATAGTCTTAGGTAATGATAGTAATTGAGGAGACCCCTCCCCCACCAAACACACAATTTCCTTGTGATCTGCTAGACCAGGGGCACATCTCCCTTTAAAGGGAGAGAAAACTTATTCTCTCCCTTTCTTCTTCTGCTGTTTTGAATGCATGATTTAGGACTTTGACAGCTCTCCTTTTGCTTTTTCAAAGTTAACTCTGACACAAACTCTTAGAGAAGAATACCATTGCCCTGAGAATGAGCCCAAGCCATGCCCTGGCTTGCTAGAAGAGGCTGCTCAGAGGCAAAGTGAAAGTGAAATACCTGTTGAGCAATCCCACAAAGAATTTCATGTTTTCAGTATCTATCTCCCAGGAGAGTATAATAGGAGTCATAATTTATTATTTCATATTTTAAGTATTTTGTCATTGTAAGCTTATGAATCTTTTGTATATCAAGTATTTCTTTGTTAGTGGAGAAAATAAACATCTTTTTATATAGAATACCTTTCTAGAAGAGACCCTGTTAATCTCTGTTGGAAAACTCTGTGTGAGCTATTCCTAAGCTTTGTTTGAGAGACTTTCCCCAGAATTCCCTAAGTGGTGGCATGAGTCAGAGACATTGAAGAAAACTTGACCCCTCTCTTTAGATGCCAGGCTTCACCCATTCTGATTTAATTTTATCCATCTGTAAAATGAAAAAAATCAAACATGCTTTGCTATCCTATGGATTTCTGATGTTTATTTAGTGAACATTAGAAGCAACATGATAACAGTAGAAAGAACAGTTGTTTGGGAGTTGAATGGTTCAGATCCTATCTTTGATGCTTCCTGTACCTTACCTTGGGAAAGTCACTTAAACTCCTTGACCTGATTTTCCTCATTTATAAAATAAGAAGATTGGATTGGATGCCTTTTGATATCCCTTCCAGTTTTACATCTTAAACATCCTCCTCCTTCTCCTCCTCTTCTTCCCTCCCCCTTCCCTTTTTCTTCCCCCCATATTCTTCCTCCCAACTAAATGACCACATGAGTTCAGGAGGTCCAGAGATCACACTGGCAACTAAAGGTGGTAGTAATGGCCATTAGAGTGGTAGTGGCTGATGACAGAGGAAGTATCTGCAGATGGATGTGTAAATATGGACACCCAAGGATGGCAACAGCTTTAGGGAGTGAGATTTGTCAGGCCATAGAGAAATGTCAGCTGTGAACCCAATAGAGATACTAGTACTTATAGCCCAGCAGAGTGCTACACATAAAAGGGTAACTTCATAAGAATGTTACAAAGGAAGAAAAGAACTTCCAGTAAAAAGGAGCTGGGAGGTATTCCTTTGCCATATGCATTCTCTATTTCTGTGTCTCATTGCCACTGTACTTTCATTACCCAGGACCTTTGTGTATGCAAGGCAAGATTGCCTCAGTGGTTTAGGAGGGATATTTTTGTAACTATTTTTCTTGCTATAGCATTTCAGTAAATACCTTAGCTAAAAACTTGAGTGAGGCTACTGGTTGATAGTTAGTAGGATGAAAACTGATGGGGGCTTATAAGAAATAGTAGTAGAAATGGATCCCTTCAGAATTAGCCCTACAACATTGAGAGTAGTAGTTGTAGTAGACCATCTCTGGAGACTCAAACTTCTGAGTATTAGTGAAAACTTGGGAAGTCAGTACAGAAAGAATGCCATAATAATATTTCTTTGAGAAAAAGCATTGTCTAGTATATATTGAGAATGCTCCCCCAAGAAGGGCCCTGATGGAGGAAGTAAGGATGTTCATTATCACCATGATTATTCAATACTCCTATTAGAAATGCTAGCTCTAGCAATAGGCAAGAAAAAGAAATTGAAGGAATAAAAATAGGCAGTGAGGATACAAAGCTATCACTTGTTGCAGATTATATGATGATTTACTTTGAGAACCCTAGAGAATCAACTAAAGATAGTTGATTTAGCAAAGTTACAGGATATAAAATGAGTCACATAAATCACCAGCATATCTATATATTACCAACAAAGTCCAGCAGCAAGAGATAGAAAGAGACATTCCATTTAAAATAACTGTAGCCATTACAAAATACTTGGGGGTCTACCTGCCAAGACAAACCCAAGGACTATATAAACAAAATTACAAGACACTTCTCACACAAATAAAGACAGATCTAAATAACTGGAGAAATATTCATTGCTCATAGGTATGCTAAGCCAATATAATAAAAATCATAATTCTACCTAAATTAATTTACTTGTTAAGTGCCATACCAACCAAACTAAGAATTATTTTATAGAGCTAGGAAAAAATCATTAAAACAATAATGTAGAATAACAAAAGGTCAAGGATATCAAGGCAATCAATGAAAAAAATGTAAAGGAAAGCAGCCTAGTGGTACCAAAATTCAAAATGTGTTGCAAAGTGGTGGTCATCAGAACAATCTGGCACTGGTTAAGGGACAGAGCAATGGATCAATGGAATAGATTAGACATAACTCTTGTTCAGTCGTTTTTTCAATTGTGCCTGATTTTTCATGACCCTGTTTGTTTTTGTTTTTTTGGGGGGAGGGTGGGGAGATTTGGGCAAAGATACTACATGGATTTTGCTATTTCCTTCTCCAACTCATTTTACAGATGAGGAAACTGAAGTAAACAGGGTCAAGTGACTTGCCCAGGGTCATACAGCTTTTAAGTGCCTGAGGCCAGATTTCAACTCATGAGGACAAGTCTTTTAGCCACCTAACTGTCCTACCTTTCACCTAGGCTATTATAACAACCTGATTTATTGGTCTTCTCGCCTCCTCAGTCTCTGTTCACCCTTTATGCCATTGCCAAAGTAAGCTTTCAAATGTATAGATCTGATCACATCACTGCACTATTCAAAAATATTCAATGGCTCCTCACTGTCTACCAAATAAAATACAAGCTCCAAATTCTGATATTCAGGGCCCTTGATAATCTAGCTCTGGCCTGCCTTTCCAGGCCTATTTCATACCACTCTCCTTCAAACACTACATTTCAACCTTCCTGTTCTCAGATCTGGGATCCCAGATTTCATTTTGAACTATTCATTTGTAACAGAAGGCCCTATCCCCTCATCTCTTCCTATTGAAATCCTTTTCCATATTCAAAGTCAAGCTGAGGTGCTCATCTAATTAAGGATGGGAAGATGACCAGCTTACGCAAGGGAATGAAAGATTGTCAATAGAAAAGAAAAAGTTGGGGCTAGGGCCAATGTAGCATAAATGTTCATTTAAGGGATCAAAGAACAATGGTTAACTCAATACAAAAGGAAAAGTCATTTCTGTGCAGTAATAGATATGGGGGCAGAACAGAAAATGAAATCAGTGTGAGCCTAGAGAGTCCCCAGGCAAGGGTGCTGCTGGGTGGAAGAGAGACAGTAGCTAGCATCTGTACAGCAATTGACATTTGGCAAAGTACTTTACAAATATCTGATTTTATCTTCACAATAACCTTGAGAGGTAGGTGCTATTATTCCCCTCCCTTCCCCTTTTAAAACAAATTATGGAACTCAGACACAGAGAGGTTTAATGACTTGTCCCAGGTTATATAGCTAGTTAAGTACCTGTGGCTGGATTTGAACTCAGGACTTCTGGATCCTAAACCCAACTCTCTATCCACTAAACCACCTAGTTTCCTACTAGCAATTAGACCTGTTCCATTTGGTCCCAAAGTGTTGAACTGGCAACAATGGGAATAGGCTGAAGAAAGTAGATTTGGGGGAGGGGGGTGGCTAGGTGGCGCATAGTGAATAGAGCACTGGCCCTGGAGTCAGGAAGACCTGAGTTCAAATTCAGCCTCATACATTTGACACACTCACTAGCCATGTGACCTTGGGCAAGTCACTTAACCCCAATTGCCCCTCAAAAAAAAAGCAAAAGAAAGTAGATTTTAGTTTTATGTAAGGAAGGACTTTCTAATAATGAGAATTATCTGAAAGTAATTACACTTCTGGAATCTGCCTTGGGGGTGGGTGGGTTTCTCTTTATTATAGGTTTTTAAAAGGAGAGCACTTGTCAGGGATATTGCAGAGTAGAGGCACTTAATTTTGTTGGTATCATGTACCCCTCTGGCAATTTGGTGAAGCCCCCTCTCAAAATAATGTTTTTAAATGCATAAGAGAAAATACAGAGGATTACAAAGGAACCTAATTATATCAAAATATAGTCTGTAGACATGAGAACTGCTATTACATGCCATCTTGCAGTGACTCTAAAAACTATCATAACTTTGAAGTAGTGATGTGCATAAATAATATTTTGAGACTTCTGTAACAACTGTAATGTAATATGAAAATATCTGTGATTTTTATTGATGACAAAAGTTACGAGAACTGACAGTTCTACTTTGGTTTGTTACCTACATACATAATTAAAGGAAATGCTAAATTTCAGTTAGATGTTAGTAGAAAATCAAGATGTAACTTTTTCCCATCCAAGTTCATAGACCCTTTGAAATCTAGTCATGGACCCCCATTAAGAATCCTCATTCTAAGTTTTTGAGCATGGCTGGAAGAATGGTGGTTAATGGAAAGTTAAAAGAAAGGACAGTTTTAGAATGATATATAATGAATTCTATTCTGACATGGAGTTTTAGATGCTTATGAGACATACAAGTAGAGATACATAGCAGGAAGTTGGTGATGCAGGACTGGAGCGCAAGAAGGAAAGGGAGGCTAGGTGTGAAGATTTGAGAGTCATCTAAAGAAAGATGACAATTGAATCCCTGGAAGCTGAGGAGATAACCTAGAGCAGGGCTTCTTAACTTTTTGGATCTGTCATGGACTCCTCTCCCCACTTTGGCAGTCTGGTGAAGCCTATGGATCCCTTCTCAGAATAATGGTGTTAAATGCGCAGTATTCTACCAGGATCATACACATTATACATAGGATTATAAAGGAAACCAATTATGTTGGAATAAAATGCAATTTTTCCCCCCACCTAAAGATCCCCTGAAATCTACCCATAGCTTCATTAAGGTTTCCTTGGAACCCAGAATAAGAACCTCTGGCCTAGAGAGAGAGAAGAAGAGGGTCAGGACAGAGTCCTAGTTAGAACCATTCATCATCAAGATGTGGATAATATTTCAGTAAAGGAGACTGTGAAAAATTGCTTAAAGTATTAGGAAGAGATCCATGAAAGATCAATATCATAAAAACCCAGAGAAGAGGAAATATATAAAAGGTAGGCTTTCAGAAGGGCCCAATACTGCAGAGAGGTCAAGAAGGGCTAAGAAAGGGCCATTGAATTTGTCATTCTTTGGTGACACTGGAGAGAGTTGTATCGGTTGAACAGTGGGAATGGAAACCAAGTTGAAAGGGGTCTAGAAGTGACAAGCATAGAGAGCTTTTAAAAAAGATAACGTACATGGAGAGAGTCAGACATTGCCAACATTGTACTGATATATTAGTTCATTATTTTATATATCACATATTTTGTTACCATCATCAAAAACATATATTATGCTCCTACATGGACATGATACCTCTACAAAGTAAATTAAAAAGACGCAGTATCTGCCCTTTATGAACTTGTAACAAAAGACAGATAACACTAATATAGACCTGCCCACACCAACGGATTTGGTGGTAATTTAGTTTCATGGGTGGGTCCTTATCAAAGACTGGGAGATGGTTTGTCTCCGCTCATTACAAAGGCTGAAGTATGGTTGTTGCTTGGCCCCTTATTACAGACTAATTCCAAGGAAAAGCTCACTGGCACTTCCTTCTAGCTTATATATATTTCACGTCAAACCTAGGCCATTTTCATCTTATTAATACTTTGAATTCCGTGATCTAATTATCTCAGTGTGTCAGTTAGGTCATTTCATTCATTTCTAATTATCTCCTCTCTCTTCTTTTACCTGCCCTCCCCAACCCCTCCATGCAGTCAATATTCTAGACTTTGCCATTTTCCATCATGATTCCTCCCCCCACCTTTTTTTTCATATTTGATGTGCTATTTCTTCAATCTGTTTGATTCAGTATATTTCCTAAAATGAGCACAAGTAACATATTACTTTGATGTCTTTTGCATTTGCTTTGTCACTGCTACTGTTTTCTTTAATTTACTCAGTGCTTTGATACAGTTTTTGTTTGCCAGAGTCTGAGAAAAACGATGCCAGCTTCTAGACAGCTCTGACTTTTTGCATTTGGCTCCCACTCTGGACAATGAAGAGTTGAAGCTAGGCAACAACCAAAGTTGGAGAGTTTTTCTCTTTTTTTTTCTCTTCAGATGTTCTTTCACAGAGTCCGTGATTTCATCAGTGTTGGGAGAAACTTACTATATCAATGCATGTTGGCACAATCTCTATACCTCATAGTCTTAGGAAGTTGCCTGGGTACATTGGAAGGCTCAGTGAGTTGATCAGGGTTACAGAGTTAATGAGAGTCTGAAGTGGGACTTGTACCCAGGGCTTCCAGACTCTGATGCCAGATCTCCCTCTCTATGTCACTGTGCTTCAAGTCACCATGCTATTTATGCATTTATATGCATATACATAATATATATTTTATTAATACATGAAATATATTTATATATAATAATTTAAAAAGTGGAAATAATAGCATAGTAGTTCAAAGCAATATAGATATAATTTCTCTACAGATACAGCACCATGCAATGAAAAGAGTGCTAGATTTGGAGTCAGACAATGTAGGCTCTAATCTTGGTTCTGCTATTTTCTACCTGGGTGGCCCTTTAGTTTCTAGTCCAACTTTTACCTGACTCAGAATTTCTTTTACAACATTCTTAACAAGTGGACAGCCACTCTTGCCTTAAAGACTTTGAATGACATGGGAACTACTCTACTTTCTACTCTTGGACAGCTCTAATTATTAGGAAATTTTTCCTCATTTTGAATTGGAATCTGAATTTCTTGTAACTTCCACCCAGTTTTCCTAGTTCTGCTCTCTAGGACCAGACTAAATGTAACCCCTCTTCCATAAAACAGCCCTTCAAATACTTGAAGATAATCATTGTGAACTTGTCCCTCTTCTCTCTATATGCCCCCTCTCGATGATTTCATCAGCTCACATTGCCTCAATGATCATACCCATGGAGATGACTCCTAAACCTATGAGTAATGTGTTCTCTGGTGTAGCAGTTGCTAGTTGTGCCTTTAGTCCAGTGGTTCTCAACATTCCTAATGCTGCGATCCTTTAATACAGTTCCTCATATTGTGGTGACCCCCAACCATAAAATTATTTTCGTTGCTACTTCATAACTGTAATTTTGCTGTTATGAATTGTAATATAAATATCTGATATGCAGGATGTATTTTCATTGTTACAAATTGAACATAACCTACAGGTTGAGAACCACTGCTTTAGTCTGTCACTATCTGCCTGATGGACATTGCCAACTGGATGTCCCATAGGCACCTTAAACTCAACCTGTCCAAAACAGAATTCATTATCTTCTCACCAAAACCTATGTATGCCTTTTCCTAACCTCTCTATTTTTATCAAGCTCTTCTCCCCCAGCCATCTTTGTCATCACTCAGGTTTACAATCTTGAAACCATCTTCTTTTCCTAGTTCATCACTTTCACCCCATCTCTAATTAGCTGACAATCCCACAAATTTTACAAATATAGCTCACATCTATCCCCTTCTTTCTACCCACACAGCCACTACTCTAGTTCTAGCCTTTATTATTTCTCACCTGCAGTACTGCACTCCCCTGTCTAATATATCTTCCATGTTTCTGCCAAACTGATATTCCTAAAGGATGTTTGTCTATGTTACTCCCTTGCTCAAAATGCTACACTATCATAGCTAGAATAAATTTTAAACTATTCTGTCTGGCATTTCAAGCCCTTTATAATCTATCGCCAATACATTTTTCCAAACTTACATATTACTCCCCTCCAAACACTATTTCCATCAAATAGACAAATTCCTGTTCCCTATAAATGGAATTCTATCTCCTAGTTTAGGTTTTTGCATGGGTTGTCTGAATATCTGAATCCTTTACCTTCACTTGATAGAATCCCTAACTTCCTCTCAAACACAGCTTAAATTTGGCGTCCTAAAGAGGCCTTTCCTTATTTACCTAGTTCTAATTGCTACTGTTTTCCTTCTTTCTTAACAAATTAACTTTTGTTACTCTATACACTTTGTATACACACACACACACACACACACACACACACACACATACACACACACACAAATGTAACCCCTATTTCAAAACCCATTGGTATGGCACTCTCTCCTTATTGGTGGAGATGAAGGCCCTGCCCTATGTGAGGATTGGGGTGGAGTTGACAAGAGGCAAGATAGTTCCAGCCTTTGCCAGTCCCCTTCCGGACCAGTCCTTGTCAGGACCAGCCCCCTTGGGGACTCTCCAAACTTTTCTTTGGAACTCTTCAAACATTGAGTTGCTTTGAGTATTCCTGACTTCCAGCTTTGAGAGAGAAGATGGAAGGGGCTAACCCCACCTCAGGTTGCTGAAGGAAAAGACATGAAAGGAGCTGGCAGCCTACAGTATGTCCCTACCCCCAACTTGCTACACTAGAGACTGTGGTGGGTTTCCCCTTAGGTAAGATCCAGGACTCTCTCTTTTTGGCTGAGTTGAGTTATCCCCTTCCCAATAGGAGAGCTTCTTCATTCCATCTTGTCTAGTACATATATTCCCTCATAAACACCTTTTCTGATTTCTGCTTTGCTCTGATTTGGAGAAATGGACTTCTTTGCTATTAATTTTATGTGTTCATTGTGGAACTGGTATTTTGGTGGGAAAGTGGTAAAGCCTCGGATATAGAGGCTGGGGTCTCCTTTACTTCCCGAAATGATAGCAATAAGAAGTTAGTTCTGACTTGGTCATATACTCAAGACAAATAACATGTAAAGGAGCAGATGGATATGCTTCTAACCCTGTACATCTTCTCTCTGAGGATAGTAGAATGGCCCCTGGCCTCAATCTCCTTCTTCCCTTCCTGGCAGGAATGAAAGTTTCTGTCCTCGCCATACCTGGACTCATCACAACACATGGGGCTCACTCTCTCCCTACATATATGTATGTGTTACTTTAACTCTGTAAGATATAAACTCCTCAAGGACAGGGGATTATTTTTTCGTCTTTAAATTCTCAGTGGATGGCTTATTATAGATTTCAATAAATGCTTGTTGAATTGAATTATGTTGAAATCTACAAGCCTACCTTTACTCACTTTCTTCTCCAGCCTAAACAATTCCTATTTCCTTCATTCAATCCATCAATCAGTCAACAATCCTTAAGCATCAATCAGCCAGACCTTACTGGCATGATCTTGGCATCATTGTCACCCTAATGTGGAGGCTTTCCTGCTTATTAATGTCTTTAAGAAACATGGCACCTAGAACCTTCACCAGAGCAAAGTACAACAGCACTCCCTTGTCCTAATACTATGACTCTCAACACAGTCTAAAATTATATTTTTTTTGGCTGCCATATCCCACTGTTAACTCTTGTTTTCATTTTATTATGAACATAACAAACATGAACATTCCACAGGAAGGAAGATTACAAAGCAAACAACTTCTGTAATCTAAGGTTTTAAAAATTCATATTAAGTTTAGCGTGATAGTAACAAAACTATTCTGCTTGTCTGTTTCCTTTTCTGAACACCCTTCTGCTCCTTTCTGGATATCTTTAAAGGGTTACGTGGATGCTCTTTTCTTTCTTCTTTTTCCCTTACATTATTATCACTCCTTAAGCCTTTCACCCAAACTTCACTGAAAATAGAAGCCTTTCTTGTAACAAATAAGCACAGTCAAGCAAAATTGACCAACACATTAGCTATGTCTATAAATGTATATCTCTTTGGGAACCCTTAGTCCATCACCTCTCTGCCAGGAAGAATGTATGCTTTATCATCAATCTTCTGAAGGCATTTTTGACTCTTAATGAGTTTGCAATCCACTAAAACTTTCTAAATTTTTTTCTAGACACACTGCCATCTACATCATGCCTCCTTTGTTTTGAACTTGTGAGGTTGATTTTTTTTAACCCAAATATAAAAGTTGACATTTTTCCAATGAAATTCAACCCATTTTTCCAGGCTGCAGAGATATTTTTGGATTTTGGCTATGTCATCCAGTATGTTAACTAGCCATCCTCGATTTGTGTTATCTACAAATTTGATAAGCATGCCTTCAGCCAAGTCATTGAGAGAAATGGCACAAAGCTAAGGGCAGAACCCCAGTGTACTGTACAAGAAACATCCTTCAAAGTTGAAATGAACCCATTAACTCAGGGTATCATCATTTAATCAGCTTCAACACACCTATCTGTATTATTGTCTAGTTCGCATCTCTCTGACTAATTCACTATCTTAGTTCAAGAGAATTTGTCGAATGCTTCACTGAAATCAAGGTACACAATATTTATAGCTTTTTCCTTATCTACCAGAGGAAATGAGATTAATGTGGTGTGACTCAATCTTGATGAAGTCATACTGGATCTTAGTGATCACTGTTTTCTTTTCTATGTATTACTAGACATCCATTTAATAATATGTTCTGGAATTTTACCAGGAATAAAAGTCAAGCTCATTGCCTCATAGTCTCTCTGAAGGTTTCAAAGAACTAAGGTTTTACTGTGACAATAAGAAAATGTTAGAATGGTACTATGTGAAGAAGAGACATTGTATAGATCATATCATAATTTCTTTCTTTTCTTTTTTCCTTTTCCAGATCATGGTAAAACAAATTTTTTTTTAATCCAGTAAAACAAAAAAAAATTCTGCCTAGAGGTGGCAATACTTACACTGTTTACTTTATCAAATGTCTTTGATTGAAATTTTGAGCAAATTCAACAACATAGGGTATTGATGAAAATGAAAATTACAAGAAGAAGAAATATGAACTGAGATTTCATATAAAACATTTTGCTACTTCAATGGATCTGTTACTTCATTAGTTTGGATAATCCCTGAGCTGGTGCTGCTACTTATCCATCCATGCCTTTTCATATTATATAATGTTTGTCTATGTGCTATCATAAATCCTTCATAGAGTAACTGAAGTGCTTCTTCTCGGTCTTTTAATATTGATAGCTATCAATGTGACACTTGGGCTTTCTATCTATTATTTCTTGCTTTTGTTACATATTGAACTCATCTCTATTTTTCTGACCATACACATCATGGATGAGGTTTTATGTCTATGCTTAAATCATTGTTGATAATGTTACAAGCTCCATAAAGTTACCATACATATTTCTATTACTCTTTGAGTCACCAGAAAAATAACAGCTATCCAAAGCCCAACTTTGCCAGTGGGGGACTGCAAGGTGATGAGGTCCATACTTGCATTTACATTTTTAAAATCTTTGGCCTTGAAGTGGAATATCACTGAAAAGTACTAAGTCAAAAACAATAAAAATCATATGATTATCTCAATTGATGCATTAAAAAGTTTTGACAAAATGTAATACTTATTCCTATTAAAAACATAGCATGGGAATAAATCCTTAAAGTGATAAGTAGTATCTATCTAAAATTAAGAGCAAGCATTATCTGTAATGTGGATAAATTAGAAGCCTTCCCAATAAGATCAGGGTGAAGCAAGGATGTTCATTATCACCACTATTATTCCACACTGTATTAGAAATGCAAGCTTTAGCAATAAAACAATAAAAAGAAATTGAAGGAATAAAAATAGTCAATTGGGAAAAATCACTCTTGCAGATGATGTGATGATATACTTAGGGGATCCTAGAGAATCAACTAAAAATGAGTTGAAATGATTAACAACTTCAGTAAAGTTGTAGGATATACAGTAAGCCCACATAAATCACCAGACTGTCTATATGTTACCAAGAAAGTCCAGCAGGAAGGGACAAAAAGAGAAATTCTATTTAAATATCTGCAGACAATATAAAATACTTGGGAGTCTACCTGTCAAGACAAGCCCAAGAACTATATGAACCACAATCACGAGACACAGATATAGATGTTAACAACTAGAGAAATATTAATTGACTATGGGTAGGCCAAGCCAATATAATAAATATTACAATTCTACCTAAATTAATTTAGTTATTCAGTGCCATATCAATCAAGCTGCCAAAAATTACTTTATGGAGCTAGAAACAATAATAACAGAATATATTTGGGAGAACAAAAGGTAAAAAAATATCAAGGCAGTAAATGAAGAAAAAAAAGATAAAGGAGGGCAGTCTAGCAGTACTGGATTTCAAACTGTATTACAAAGAAGTAATCTTCAAAACAATATGGTATTGGCTAAGAAATAGAGTAATGGATCAGTGGAATAGACTGGGTATATAATAAATACAGGGTAAAAATGACCATAGCAAGCTAGCATTTTATAAAGCCAAATATCTAAGCTTTGGGAACAAGACAACATCTGAGAAAAATTGCTGGGAAAAGTGGGAAGCAGTTTGAAAGAAACTAGACAGTAACCAACATGTCACATCACATACCAAGATGAAGTCAAAATGGGTACATGCTTTAGACATAAAGGGTGATATCATAAGCAAATTAAAGGAACATGGAAAATTTACCTGTCAGATCTATGGACATGGATTGAATTTATGACCAAACAAGAGACAGAAAGGAATGAAAATTAAAACAACTCTGTGATGCCGCCTCATACCTATTAGATTGGCTAACATGATAGAAAAGGAAAATGATATGCTGGAGGGAATATGGAAAAATAAGTACACTAATGCATGTTGGTAGAGTTGTAAAGTGGTCCAACCATTCTGGAGAATAATTTGAAATTATGCCTAAAGGTCTATAAAATTATGCATACTCTTTCACCCAGAAATAACACTACTAGGTGTATATTCCCAAGAGATCAAAGAAAAAGGAAAAGGACCAAAATATGTACAGAAATATTTATAGCAACTCTTTTTGTGGTGGCAAAGAATTGGAAATTGAGGGGGTGTCCATCAGTTGAGGAATGACTGAACAAGTTATAGTGCTCGATTGTGATGGAATCTATTGTGCTATACGAAACAATGAGCAGGGTACTTTCAGAAAAACCTAGGAAGACTTATACTAACTAATGCAAAATGAATTGAGCAGAACCAGGAGAACATTGTACACAGTTAACAGCAATATTATAACAGTGATCACTTCTAAAAGATTTAGCTACTCTGATCAAGACAATGGTCCAAGATAATTCCAAAGGATTCATCATGAAAAATGCTGTCCACCTTCAAAGAGATAACTGACAAAATATGAGTTCAGATTAAAGTATAATTTTTTCACTTTGATTATTTTTCTTGCTTTTTTTTTTTACATCATTGCTAATATATAAATATGTTTTACATAATTTCACCTGTATAATTGATATCATATTGCTTGACTTCTTAAAGGTTGGGATGGGACTGGATGGAGAGTAAGATTCAGAACTCAAAAATTTAAAGGAAGTAATGATGAAATAAATAAATAATATATTTATTTTAAAAAATAAATAAAAGCCATTAGAACATTTTAAAAAAGAAAGAAAAGTACCAAGTCTATGTATACAAAGCATGGTTTCAGGTATAGAGAAATAACAGCTCAATGACATGTATTCTAACAGGTACCTAACTGAATGCTTTCAGCTAGAGATAGGTAGCTGACTTGGTCAACTATGAGTTCCATATTCAGTATAAATCAGGAAGAAGAAATGTGGATGCATTTAGGTCTTGTCCTAAAGGTCCCAGGTGGCACAGACTATGGTGAACTGGATATAAACTTTATTTTTTATTTAAATGGAGCAAGGACTCTGACACTGGAAAGTAGAGAAGAAAATCTTTCATTTCCCTCAAGCAGTGTACCACTGAGGGGCGGCAGTGTCGGGGGAAGTAAATGAGAGCAATCTTCTGTACTGATATCAGACAGAGGTGAATGGCAGTAGGCTTCCCAAAAGGATGAAGATGACTTGTGATGCTACCCAAGAAAGAAGCAAAGTAATTATCAAATATTTGGGGCTACCCCACCTGAAGACAAATCATTGTAGATATCATTGGAAGAGTAAGAAGGCAGTTAGTAATGTCCAAAGCACCACCCAAAGCACACTTTTGGATACCTAGGCCAAGAGGAAGATACGGGTCTGGTGGAGAACAGATTCTGCAGGCCCCCAAGTGTCAGCTGTCATATATCAGAAGTGTAACATTAGTCCTCAGTGTATTCAAAGAGAAAATGCTTCTAAAATGAGCTGCTTATTTAGAGAACATAAGCCATAGAAGCCTCCGTGCCAAATGCATATGGACTTCTTGACTTCAGAATGGGTTTGGACAAAATGAGCAAGATCTTAATTAGACTGATCACTTTATTTTATTTTATTTGCTTTTTTGGGGGGGGAAGGCAGGGCAATTGGGGTTAAATGACTTGCCCAAGGTCACACTGCTGGTAAGTGTTAAGTGTCTGAGGCCGAATTTGAACTCAGGTCCTCCTGACTTGAGGACTAGTGCTCTACTCACTGTGCCACCTAGCTTCCCCAAGACTGATCACTTTAATAGCCATACACAAGCCTTCCCAACACAGAATCAGAATTTTCATGATAACCAAAATATTATTAGAGAAGTTCTTTTCCCAATATGGCTTCTCTGCCATTTTTGCATTCTGACCAAATGAGATGAGTATGTACAGGCTTCTTTTTTTTTGCAAACTTAAAAATGCTACCTAAATGTCAGCCATTCTAACTTTCATCATTAGTATCATTAAGGTCAAGGTTTTAAAATAAAATTTCTCAAAGTATCTGAATAGACTGTAATTAATAAATATAGAATAATGCTACCCCCAAGGAGATATATTATTAGAATACTTAGGATCGTAGTTTTAGGGCTGGAAGAGGACTTAGAGGCCATTGAATAAAATGTTCTCATTTTATGGATAAGGAAACTGAAGCATAGAGAAGGAAAGTGACTTACCCAAGGTAATACAGATAATAAATGTCTGAGGAGGGATTTGAGCACATCTTTCTGACTAATACTTACTCTCTACTCCAGCATACTTTGTTTAACATGTGGGGGTAGCGTTCATAGCCTTTAACCTAGAGGCCCCAGTAATAAGTTTTACTTCATAAAGGTTAATGATGACAATAAAAGATCCATGGGTGCAAAATATTCGTGGCAGCATTATTTTTTAAGCTTCATTTTTATTCTGAACTTAGCAACATCAAATAAAATGAGCATGTCCATATTCAAAGTAGAACAATATAGAGACTTGTACATGAAACTGCAAGTTTTTATTATGTACAGTTTGTTTTTCTTTTTAAGTGTATGATATTTTAATCATGTGACTTTCAAAGCTGTCCTGTTTGTTTGTTTCCTTCTGGCCTTCCTTCATAGCACCATTATTTGTAATCACAAGTGGCTGAAAACAAAATATAAGCCCGATAATTGGAGGTGGCCTGACTAAACAGTGGTAAATAAGTGTAATGAAATATTATTGATATAGAATTTAACGTGAGTATTGCTGCTATGGTGAGAAATTGGACTCTACTGGGCTATGCTTTGGAATATAAAAGGATAGAGGAAGCCTAGAGACCCCTGACCAGCATTTCACATGATTGAAAAAATAGCCAAAAAAGGCTTACCGTAGCCTCAGAGTAGTAGAGCATGGACAAATACGTGGCACATGGTTGAGTTTGCCAGGAACTCAAGCTATGGAATAAAATCCTGCTATGAAATCTTGGTGTCCTTGGAAAACACAAGGTGGAATTGTGCCTTACTAGATAGATGAGTCTAAATCAAAGCCTCAGAAAATAAGCAAGGCCCTACAAAGATGATGCATCTCAATTATTTGTTTTCCACAAGGTTATTAGTAAGATATTACTAGTGACTAAATATTAAATAGAATAGAGGAGAATCAAGAAGTTCATCCCCATGAAGACCCTGTCTACCAGACACAGCTAGACATCTGGCTGCCATATGGGAATAATCGTGGCCAAGATCCTGAAGAAGAAAAAACAATTGGAACTACTGTTTGAGGAAGTAGAAGATCGCAAGAACTCCCTTGACCTATAGGACACCTTTTTCCTGGTGGAGGACTGGAAATTTTTATGGAGACATCCCTCTTTCTCCTTGGTACTCCATTGTTGGAGGCCACTTGTAGCATTTATAGCATTTAGCCACATAGAGGTAGCAGATAGAGCCAATTTCCCTTATTCATACACAGACATAGAACTTAGTCTTTAGCCAGTGTACCTACCCAAAGACAGCTCTTCCTTCACAGAGGATAGGGAACATTCAGAAATGACAGCATCTAATAGCAGAAAAAATTTGACTATATGACCAATGATGAGCTAACATAGGCTGCTGCAGGAATAATGAGCAAGGATGTCACCCATATAGCATATAGGTTTCCATACAGTGTAGGATGTGTTCAGAGAAAAAACTAGCACCTCTGGTGTGAGGGCTGCTGAGTCCTTTGTAGGGTTGCTTCTCACCTCTGGTGTCCATCTTATTCACCCAACTCTCACCTGTGGTTCCAAGAAACTGTAGCATGCACAGGGACTACATCCTAGCAAACCATTTGAGTATATGGGCTAAACCAGGTTGAAGGTAATCAAGGGGTTTCAAACCCTTCAGTGAGTTAGGGGGTGTCTACCCAAAGCATGTGAACACTTCCCTGGCAAAATGGGTGGATGAGAACAATTTGTTTCAATGGCCATGAAAGCAGTTAAAGCAGGTGCTATGGAGTACTTAGAGGCTGGTCAGACATCAAAGACATCAAAGTCATCTACTACATCCCAAGCCATCACCAGTCATCTTGATTCTTGTCTTGCCACTGGACTCGAGTGACTCTGGAAGAAAGAGTGAAGCCAATGACTTTGTGCAGCTCTGCTTAAGTGAAGTCCAATTTATGCACAAATCAAAAGACATCACTCATACCATTTTATCATTTTTACCTACCTCAAAACCCTGTGGTGACTGGCAAGTGATGAAGCAGCAGGTGTGGGTACACTGGGAGCTATAATCACAACCCTGCTCATAGGCGGCCCAGACAATAGGGTTGTCTTCTCACTGAAGTGAAGTAGCAGTAGGATTTGGCGGGCCCCTGGATGTCTGAGCAGTCTTTTTAAAGAACCGTACTTCTCACCTCCTGGCATGAGGAAGGGGCTAGAAAAGGTGCCCTAAAAATTGTCTGCTTTACCCCATCGTGGCCTTCTTACTGTGGCATGCAGGGATCTCACCCTGTGCTTGAAACACAAAATGTACAAAAACTTCCAAAGATGAATCTACTCACCACTGGTACATGGGATGTGCACATGCTTATGGACAATAAAAAATTCAGTGGATGTGAAAGAAGAACAGCTCTTGTTCTGAGAAAACTCAGCAGGTGTCACATCCAAATAGCAGCCCTGAGTGAAACAAAGTTGACAAATGAAGGCTAACTTACCAAAATCAGACACGAATACATGTTTTTCTGGAGTGGCCACAGTGAAGGGGAGCAAAGTAAAGCTGGTCTAGGTTTTGTAATCAAAAGTAATCTACTTAACAAACTTGTATGCCTACCAAAAGGAATGAATGACAGGTTCATAACAATGTGATTGCTACTTGCAAGAAAGTACCACAACACCATCATCAGTGCATATGCTCCCACCAAGACAAACTTTATGAAGACCTGGAGACCCTCATTATCAATGTGCCAAAAGAGGACAAGCTTATAATTCTGGGTGACTTTAAAGCAAGAGTAGGCACAGATGTCCAGATATGATAGGAAGTCCTTGGGATAATGGAGTTGGAAACAGCAATAGTTACTTACTACTAAAGATTTGTGCATCTGATGACCTCATCACCAACATTGTCTTTCATTTGCCTAAATGCAATAAAACTTGGTGCATGCATCCTCACAGCAGACATTGGCATTTAATAGACTATGTCATTATAAGGAGAAGAGACAGATAGGATCTGAGAGTGATAAAGGCATGCATGGTACAGAGTGCTGGACTGATCATAGACTTATCCTCTCCAAGCTAAATATTTGCATTCAACAAAAGTAGTAACCCCAAGGCAAGATGACTACCAGAAGACAATGTCAATAGATTAGAAGTCTTCTCTGAATGGGGAACAGTACATAGCTAACTTGGAGACAAAGCTGGGCCAATACATGGTTGGCAACAGTGGAGCAGAAAAGGAACAGAAATTCTCAGAGATTTGGTGTGGAGCACTGTATTTACTCATCTGGGCCAGAACACTTGCAAACATCAAAATTAGTTTGACAAAAATGATGGGGAAATTCAGAAGCTGCTAAATGAAAAATGAGAACTCCACAATATTTACCAGAAGGATAATTATTCCGTCTCTAAAGAGGAAGCATTTAACTCCATCAAAAGTAAAGTGCAAGTGAAGCTTAGAGAGATGCAGGATTGTTGGCTCAATAAGAAGGCAGATGAAATTCAGTTTTACACTGATGGTAACAATCCAAAGTGTTTTTATGATGCCTTGAAGGCTATTTATGGGCCAAAGACCTATGGTACATCTCAACTACTCAATGCTGATGGAGTCATATTGATTAGTGATAAGGACATGATCCTAGAGAATCGTGCTGAACATTCCATAGTGTTCTCAATAGACCATCATCAGTCAATGCTGAATCCATTGACCATATACTTGAAGCTGAAGTCAATCCCTCTCTAGCTGAACTTCCAATGGAAGAAGAGGTTTCGAATGCTATTAGGTTCCTCTCATGTGGCTAAGTGCCTGGTGCTGATTCTATTCCACCTGAGACTTAGAAGTTATACACTTAGAAGGTATACACTGTGTATACAAAGGCTGACGGAAATTTTCTGGGTTATATGGCAAGAGGAGGTTATCCCCCAGGAGTTCAAGGATTCCTCCCTTGTTCATCTCTATAAAGGTCAAGGAAATGTATTATTTTGTGACAATCACAGTGGGGTGGGGGTAGGAGGTCCTCTAAGTTCTTGCTGGCAAGATTCTTGCCAAAGTCCTCCTTAATAAACTGATCTTTCATGTTGAAGATGGTCATCTACCCAAGAGCCAGTATGGCTTCAGAAAGGGCTGAGGAACAGTTAATATGATGTTTGCTGTCTGACAACTCCAGGAGAAGTGCCAGGAGCAGAACAGAGGTCTGTACACAACGATTACCAATCTGATGAAGGCCTCTGGTACTGTCAGTCATAAGGGCTTGTGGAAAATTATGGCAAAATTTGGTTGCCCAGAGGAATTAATTACTATTGTTCATTAGCTGCATGACAACATGCTTGCATAGGTTCTGGATAATTAATGAAATTCTTGTGCTTTCCCAGTCACCAATGGAGTGAAGCAGGCCTAGGTGCTTGCTCCCATGCTTTTTAGTATGATGTTTTCAGCTATGTTGTCAGATGCCTTCAATGAGAACAAAAATCAGCTACTGCACTGACAATAAATTATTTAACTTGAAAAGGCTACAAGCCAAGACTAAAGTGGAGAGAGAATTGGTGTGGGACTTTTTGTTCATAGATAATTGTGGACTCAATGTAGCCTCTGAGGCTAAGATGCAACAACGTATAGTTTGTTTCTCTGCTGCTTGTGCTAATCTTGGCTTAACAATCAACATCAAGAAACACGGGTTCTCACCAGCCAGCACAACACCATCCATATATGGAACCACTGGTTAGAGCAAATGGAGAAATTTTGAATGCTGTGGATAAGTTCACTTATCTTGGCAGTATACTTTCCAGAGATGTACACATAGATGATGAGGTTGACACATGTATTGCCAGAGCTAGCTCAGTGTTTAGGAAGCTCTGAAGGAAAGCGTGGGAGAAAAGAGGCATTAGACTGCCTACCAAACTCAAAGCTATACAGTTACTGGGCTGACCTCATTGTTGTATTCCTATGAAACCTCTACAGCATACCAGCACCATGCCAGGAAACTGAATTGCTTGTATTTGGATTGTCTTAGGAAGATTCTGAAGATCATGTGGCAAGATAAGGTACTGGACACCGAGATCATTTCTAAACCGCCAAGCATTCAGACTCTACTGCATAGAACACAGCTTTGATGGGATGGCCACATTGTTCAGATGTCAAATGCACATTTCCCTAAAAGATGATTTTATGGAGAGCTCACACAAGGCAAGTACTCACATGGAGGTCAGATGAAGCAATACAAAGACACTCTCAAGGTCTCTCTCAAGAACTTTGGAATAGATTGTAAGACATGGGAGACATTGGCACAGGACCACCCAGTATGGAATGTCCACACCAAAGAAGGCATTGTGCTCTATGCGCAAAGCAGAATTGCAGTAGCTCAAAAGAAACATGACGTGCACCAATTTAGAGTTACTCTGCTCTAAATGTTCATGTGTACTATTTGTTCCTTACCTGTGATAGAGCCTTCTGAGCTCACAGTTGGACACACTGTACCTTAGCCCTAACATAGTGATGTCATCTTGGTCCTCTTTGAGAATGAAGGACAACAACCACCACCAGGTTTCTACCAACACAGTGCAGCAAACTGAATTCTGGGAAGAATAGCACACATATAATGAAGTTCATATTAGGTCTACTGTATGTAAATAAATTATACATGACCATTGTATATTATATATCATCTACTGTATCTTTAATAAGTGTTTGCTGACATGACTTTACTCTTTATATTTTTGAAGGCCATAACTCTAGACCCAGTCCTTCCCAAGACTTTTTTTCTGTATTTCAAACAAAATAATAATTATCTAAACAGAGAAAACTTTAAACAGTTTCTTATTATGCTTTCACAAATTCATGCACTGATTTTATTGGAGTATGACACAACATTTCCTGAAATCCCTAGCCATAGATCTAGCAGAAATGGAAGAGAGAATATGAGATTGTAGCCTGACTCCTTATGGACAGCTCCAAGCTTCCCCTAGCTCAGGAAGCACTTCTGATTTCCAAGTGGCTGGTGTGGTATGGGATAGAGTAAGGAGGGAAGGGAAAGCTCAATAAACATGGCCCAAGACCCAGAGTTAGTAAGCAGACACATTGGGAAGAGATAAAGACAGGAGTAAAGTGAAAAAGAAACAAAGAAGGAGGGGCAGGGGCTGGATTATGTTTAAATAACTGTGCTTAGGTGCTCCTTTTCATGTAAGATCAGTCTGTTACTATGGCTGCATACCAGAAGGGTTTCTGCAAGTTTTGAAAAAAAAAAGATAATGTCTTTTTTTGAGAAATATGTATTTTTGGGCAGTCACCAATGTAGCTTGTCTCAACAACTGCATCAGGTATGAAAATGCTTTCAGTTCAGAAGACCCTGACACGTGAGAATTGGCCAATTGAAAAGTTATCTTTTTTTTTTTACCCAAAATTCTCTTACCGTGGAAAGGAGTACCTAAGCATAGTTATTGAAACATAATCCAACTCCTTCTCCAAAGTCATGGCTTTGAACAACATAAAGAATGAAGTCATGAAAACAAGCATTTATTAAGCACCTACTATGTGTGAGGTTCTGGCTAAGTGCCGAAGATTAAAAAAAATGCAAAAACAGTCCCCACTTTCAAGAAGCTCCTCGTCTAATACATACAAGCACTTACGTATAACTGATTTGGAAATGATTTCAGAGGGAAGGCACTAAGATTAAGATAGACTGGGGAAGCTTCTTGCAGAAAGTGAAACCTTACCTGGGACGTGAAGGAAGCCAAGGAAATCAGGAAGGGGAGATGGGAAGCGAGAGCATTCCAGACATGGGGGACTGAGCCACTGAGAATGCCCAGACTGGGGAGATGGGATTACTTGTGTAAGAAATAGCAAAGTGTCACTGGATCACAGAGTAAATGTCAAGGAGTCTAAGAAGGCTGGAAATGTAGGTTATGAAGGGCTTTAAAAACCAAACAGAATTTCTTTTTCTCATGACACAGCAGTGGCAGCCAGGTGGTATGGTAGATAAAGTCCTGGACTCAGAGTTAGGAAGAGTGGCGTGCCAATCTTGCCTCTGATGCTCACTTAGCTGTGTGACCCTGGGCAAGTCATTTAACCTCTATCTGCTTTCAGTTTCCTCATCTCTAAAGTGGGGATAATAGTAGTGCCTACCTTCCAGGGTAATTGTAAGGACAAAGTGAGATGATATATGTAAAGTGCTTTTCAAGCCTTGAAACCTTTTATTTTTTTTTGCTTTTTGGATTGGGGAAGGGAGGGCAATAGGGGTTAAGTGACTTGCCCAAGGTCACCCAGCTAGTAAGTATTAAGTGTCTGAGGCCAGATTTAAACTCACATCCTCCTGACTCCAGAGCTGGTCCTCTACTCACTGTGCCACCTAGCTGCCCCAAAACCTTATTTTTTTTTAAATTTTATTTATTTATTTATCTACTTTTAGTTTGCAACATTCAGTTCCACAAGCTTTTGAATTCCACATTTTCTCCCCCTCCTTCTCCTCCTCCCACCCTCCTCTTAGAGGCATGCAATCAGATATAGGTTCTACAAATACCTTCACATTAAACATTAGTCAAATTGTAAAGAAGGATTATAACCAATGAAATGAACAATGAGAAAGAAGGAACAAAGCAAAAGAAAAAAGAGAGACAGCAAGTAGTTTGCTCTTGAAGCCCATTTTAATGTTAGCTATTCTTATTAGGTGGCACAGTAGAGTCAGCTAGGGTGAGTACAATGTAGTGGATCAGGTGCTAAGCTTGGAGTCAGGAAGCTCCGAATTCCAGTTCTGCCACAGACACTTACTAGCTGTGTGTTCCTGGGCAAATCACTTACCCTCTCTCAGTCTCAGATACATCATCAGTAAAAATGAGGAAGTTGGACTCTAAGGTTCCCCTTCCAGCTTATGGATAACACCTCTCTCACTCTCCTGCCCCTTGCACAGGGTAAATCACCAAGTTAATGAACTGGATACTGAAGAGAAAACACAAGGAACCAAGTTAAATAAAAATCATCCCTGTCTCTTGAAAACCACTAAAGATAACTGATGACTGCAAAAGACAGCGTTGCCTAACCCAAGTTACGGCCTTCATCCCCTCTCCTTTCAATTACCGTAATGATCTAATAAGTCTCCCCACCTCAAGTGTCTCTCCCCCACTTAATGAAATTTTTCCACTTTTTTTTTTTTGGAGGGGGGAAGGCAAGGCAATTGGTGTTAAATGACTTGCCCAAGGTCAGACAGCTAGTTAAGTGTCAAATGTCTGAGGCTGATTTGAACTCAGGTCTTCCTGACTCCACCTGCACCACCTAGCTGCCCTCAATGAGATTTTCTAAAGCATAAATCTGACATGTCACAGTTCCTACCCTTTGCCAATGAGCTCCAAGGATTCCTTATTGCTTCCAGGATCACACACACACACACACACACACACACACATATACACGTGTGTGTGTGTATGTTTATATATATAAAACTTCTCTGTTTGGCATGTAAGGCCTTTTACAGCTTCATCTCTTTCCATCTTCCCAATCTTATATTTTACCCTCTTCCACCAACTATAATCTAGCCATCCTGGCCTATTTGTAGTTGCTGACACAGGACATTGCATATCCCACCTCAGTGCTTTTTCACTAGCCGTTCCTCATTCCTGGTACACTCTGCTCCCTTACCTCTGTCCTTTAGGTTGCTGGGCTTCCTTCAAAACCGAGATTAAATCTTACCTCCTGCTGAAGGCCTTTCCCCAAACTCTTCACTGCTAATGCCTCCTGATGCTAGATTACCTTCGTTTATTCTGTATGTCTCTTGTACACACCTAATTTACATTTTGTCTTCACATTAGAATTACGTTCCTTGAGGGCATATACTGTTTTTGCCTTCTTTTTATCCTCAGAGCTTAGCACCATGCTTGGAACGTAAGTGCTTAATAAACACTTGTCGATTGATGGATTGACTGATTGAAATGACCTGTCTCTACAAAGATATCCCTAGCAACATCTTTTATAATAATAATAAAAAAAAAGGAAACAAACTACATGCTTTATGATTGTGGGATGACTGAATAAATTATTGTACATTAATATAATGGAATACTGTACTGTAATAAATGATGAATATGAAGAGTTCAAAAAAATAGGGGAAGACATCTGAATTTATGCGGGGTAGAAAGCAGAAGCAAAATCCTAAATGTATAGAGCAACTTTATTACTATATTGGTGTAAGTAGGCTGTCTCCAACATGTAGTATGGAAATGTCATTGTATAACTTTAAAGGAGGTAGAACAGATAATTCTAGCCTCTTCTCTCCTGACTTTTCTCCAAGAGAGACTTTGATTTGTGCCAGGAGTGTAAACAGGAGGTTGGGGCCAGAAGGCTGACCACTCTGCTCACCTCAGAGAGTGGGGGTTATCAGACTAGAATTACATCTATCTATTCCCTTAAATACTATTAGTCTAGGGCAACAGTTCTCAACCTGTGGGTGGCGACCCCTTTGGGGGGGTCAAATGGGGTTGCCTAAGACCATTGGAAAACACATATTTCCGATGGTCTTAGGAACCGAGACATTGCTCCTCTATCCATCTCCAGGTGGGTCCACCCACTTATGAGTATTAAAGGGTCACGGCATTAGGAAGGTTGAGAACCACTGGTCTAGGGGATGTGGTTTTCAGATTCATGCTAAACTTCTGATCATTGTTCATTAATGTGGAAAGGAGGACCTAAGCTCATATTCAAGGCTTGACTCCCTTCCTCCTGTATACTATACTAGTTTTACAATGAACACACATAGTAAGTAGTAAAAAAAAAAAAAAAAGAAAAAAAAGCCCATTATTTAAGTTTATAGCAAAACAGAAATCAGACAAAGTTTACATAGGAGACATGCCAGACAATACAGAGTGAAGGAACTCTCCCACTGGTAGGGAGGTAACTCACTTCAACCAAGAGAAGAGTCCTAGATCTCACCCAAATGGGAAATTCCCAGAAGTATCCAACATTGTAAACTGGGGACATGATGGAGACTGCTAGCTCCTCTTATGGCAGCTCTTCTCCAAATCTTATTCTTCCTTCAGCAGCCTGAAGTTGGCCTTGTTCATCTTCTTTTCCAAAGCTCACAAACTGCAGGACACAAACAGACTGGAGAGACTGAAAGTTGAGGGACTGAATCCCTCCTCTCTCCACTTCACTAGCTCCTCATACAAGGGCATGCTTGCATTTTGTACCTTTCCACCAATGAGAAAAGAGTCCCATACCATGGGCTTTGGGACTTGGGTTACATTGGCAAAGTTAATATATACATCTTTTGCTCCTTTTAACAATCAATACATAAAGGAAGCATAATTGCATGCACAATCATTTATAATCATCTTTCATTTTATTTTCTCATACTTTTAAATAATTTCTTTTGCTCTTGTTCATATATTTGAATACTTTAAATTGTTGATGAAAATTAAAATAAAATCTATTTTTAAAACTAAAAAAAAATAGATAATGATTAGAACAACAGCAACAGAAAACAACTCCACACCTTTGCCACTCATCAGGTGAGTTTTCTTGTCACTGAGAAACTAGATGGGGGAAGTGATGTGAGTAGGGTGGAGAGATTGCCTTTGCTTGGATGATATCGCTAATGGAGGGGAGTAGTTGCTTGTTAGGAAACTAGCTGGTTTTCAAAGCTGAAGTCCTAGTAATTCTTGGGTACATACAGAGTAAGTGGGCCCCTATGCTGTTGATGTTGAGATTAAGATAGGCTGTTAACTGAATATATTAATGAGCTTCTGGGCCACAAGCTACAGAGGAGGCCATGTTGACTGAGATTCTCAGAAGTTTAAGCAATGATCTCAAGGGTAGTAAGCAGGGCCGGTGGGACTTCACAATTTAGCCAAGCTAATAGACCTGACAGTACAGTTGAGTGATATATTAGAGGAACAAAGATGGGGCCAAGTTGTGCCAGAGATCAGAAAAGTGAGTAAGTGAAAAAGACCAAAGCTTGAAGGCAACAAGGAACTAGCCAGGAGCCCTAGTCACTGTAGGAGTACTCAGCATGAGGCAAACATAATGATCTGACTGGGCCTTGGACAAGCTTATGTAGACTGAAGGGACTTGAACTGCTGGGAAAGGGGAGCAAACTCAGTTGGGCAGGGTCTGGAATGTTCACAGCGAGGGGGCTGAGCTCATCTTAAGAGTAATGACTGACTCACGAGGCACTCAAAGGTTTGCAAAGACCTCTACGTGTATTATGCCAACATAACAACTCTATGAGGTGAGTCTACAGGCATTGCTCCCTTTTTATGGATGAGGCAAACTAAACGTCAGAGGGGTTAATCAGTTTGCCTGTGGTCTCACAACTACATCAGAGACAAGATTCAAACACAGTTATCTTGTTATTTCAGGCTGCAGCACACTTTGTACTAAAGAAACTGCTGCTTCTGTACTATAAAGTAAGAGGGAAACATGGGGTTAAAGAAAACTTTCCCTTTATGCTGACCCTACTTTCAATAATTATAATGATGAGGATAACTAACCTTTATATAATACTTATTGTGCTCCAAGCTCTGTTCTAAGCTCTTTACAATGATTTCATTTGATCCTCACAACAACCCTGGGAAGTAGGTACTATTTCATCTCTATTTTACAGATGAGGAAATTAAGGCAGAAAAAGGGTGACTTGTCTAGGCTTGCACAGCTAGTAAGTGTCTGAGGCTGGATTTGAACTCAGGGCTTCCTGCTTCAAGGTCCCTTGCTCTATCCACTTGGCTATCTAGCTATGCAGAGACACTCTGGGGCTCTAGGGGCGTGGTAAGAAGAGAAAAAAGCAAAGTTCTGATTCTTCAGGCACATGTATTGCTTGGAATTTAAAGCATTATGTATATAACCTGAGGCTCATTACAAAACTCTGGGTTGACATAGAATACTTCAATCTTGAAGAGGTTTTATAATTGTCATTCTCTGTCTTCTGTCCTCACTCAGGGTTCTTACCCCACCACACCCCTGTACATCTGAATTGGACTTGAACTTTCTTCTCTCCCCACTCTACAAGCAGTCCAGTCAAACAGGGCATGTGACATAGAACAGATTGAGAAAGGGCCACATAAAGAAGGGAGAAAGGATAATTATCTTAGTCTGATTCACAAGGGAACAGTGATAGCACACCTTCTGGCCAACTGCTACCCCTCCTCAGCACTGCCCCCAAAGGGTTCAATCTCCCAGGCTCTATAAATCTAATGATACTAATTACTTAAGTCCCTGATTCACGACCTGCTATTGCAGGTGATGTGGTTAGTTAAGAGGCAGTAGCCTCTTCTTCCTTTCTGTTGTGGCCACTTCTTTTATTCTGCCATCTGCTAGTTCTGTACTGGCTCTTGGCCAGTGCTGTATTTTACCTTTTCACCATTGTTGTCTCTGCCATTTTTCCAGCATGGTCCTGCAACTCCCAGATTGGCTTAAGAACTCCTTGTGATTTGCCCAGCAGTTACTACTCCATCTATTGCTATGGACTCATATTCCTCATCCTTGGCATAACCTAGGAGGCTTGTTTGTATTATGGTGTTCACTTTCCCAGAAATACCTGTTCACAGCTGTTATTATTTTTAATGGGCATGAGCCCTGGGGCTTTTCTTCTGTTCCATATGTGGGAAGAACCATACCATATCACTCCCACTAACCCCCACTACACCAAACCAAACATCATAGTCATACATATCAAACTACCAGCCCATATACACCACCACCATACCATACCACATCAAACAAACCAACCTTACCACCTCCATAAACCACACCAACCATTCCATGTAAATACCACCAAGCATACTACTTTAAAGAAAACATCCCAACTATACCAATCAACCAACACAGGCCATCACACCATGGCACACCAAATTACATCACAGCCTCAACCATACAAATCTATCAGCCTTAAAACAGCATGATCACAACATGTTACCTACCTTAACCAACCTCATACCCCAAACACCCTCAAACAAATAACCTATACATCACACTGCAACATGAAACCAGAAAACTAACACAACCACAGCCATACCAAATCAAAACAAGAAACCAGCTAACACATACCACATCAGATCAACCACCTCCAACCACATCATCTAATCAAATAACCCACAACTACCACAAACTCGCCACACAAGGTTGTTGTAGGATCAAATGGAATAAAATATAGAAAATGCTTTGCAAACCTTAGAACACTATCTAGATGCCAGCTATATTATAAATTCATGCTAGACCTAGGTCCTGTGGCAGCACTCAGGTAGGAATAGAAAACATGGATAGTAGGACTGACATTATGAAGGAAGGTCAAAACAGAGTAGATGGATTGGCAGAAAAGAGAGGCATAGGAGGACTGTAGGTCATAGTAAGAAGGAAGAATAGATTTAAGAGAAATGAAGCAGAGAGAAAGTGAAGTATAAGAGGTTACTCTCAAAGATGTAGAGTTTCAGATTTCAGAGTTATGGATATAGCCCAGTTATGAGTGATGATGTGAACTAAATTGTGACTATCTCTTGGGGTATGGGAGGAAATGAGATGGGGTAAACATATGAGTTAGGGAAATATAAGAGGCTGTTGAATTAGGAGGCCAGGGTGTGTTAGGGAACATCACTGTGTACATTGAAGTTGCCATGTATGAGGCAGAGGACAACTGTGAGTTAAATTTGGAAGTCCTTGAGAAAGTAGGGGAAATGATTTAGAAGCCAGAAGGTGAGTAAACAAGCTTCTGAACAAGATGATACTAACAGAGAGAACCTCAAAAGAGGGAAAATTGTTGATCTGATGGTAACAGGAGGTAATCTAGAGGGCCACTTGAGGAGAAAGGGACATACCTAATCCTCCACCTGACCTAGTGTATTGGGTGCCATGACAAAAGAAGAAGCCAGTGCTAAAGAGGATGGCAAGGAATGAAATGTATTATAAAAAGGGGATCATCTTTCC
Source organism: Pseudochirops cupreus (assembly GCA_028627135.1). Taxonomy (NCBI): domain Eukaryota; kingdom Metazoa; phylum Chordata; class Mammalia; order Diprotodontia; family Pseudocheiridae; genus Pseudochirops; species Pseudochirops cupreus. Next base: position 454,901,082 of record CM053581.1, read on the forward strand.
TTAAGAACAAGAAGATGGGAAGAGTGGGAGAAGAAATCTAGGATGAAAGCAAGTGGTAGAATGGGGTTTCAGAGGGCACAATTAAAGAGGAAAGTAAAAAAGCATAGGCACTAGGGGAGGTAGAGGCAGAACTGGATTGGAATGAGAGAGCTGGAAATAGTAGTAGCAGAGCCCTGCCTAGCAATTGTGACCAGTAAGGGAAGTACCATAAAATGTGCTATGGAGAAAGACACATAAAATCCATTCTAAAGTCAGCTTCAAAGGTAAATTCAGGTGTGAAGGAGGGGAATCAAAACACCCAGATGAAGAGACTACTGATCTCAGGACACAAGGACACATGAGACCCCAGGAAGACTCTAGGTCATTGCTAGGAAGGATGACAGACTACAGCTCACCTCATTCTAGTTATGGATCTAGGTAGCAGGGGGTTTTCCTCTCCACATTCCAAATTACAGCTATAAGGGGAGGAAGGGATAGAAGTACGCTAGCCAAAGGATGGGGAATTTTCAGGTTGATGGGGGTCCTGCAATGACAGAAAGTGGTATCGACCTCTTCTCTTTCCCTACACCAAGAAGCATGTAGTGGAGTGGAAGCAGCAGAGAGTTTAGGTTATGGAAGTAATTGGGTCTCTGGGGGCCTGCCTGGACTCATGCTCAGTGCCATCTGTTTTGTCTCATCCCAAAACAAAGAGCCCAGAACATATTGGATGCTCCACGATTAGGAAGGGATGAGGTGCGGTTGTTTTTTTCATCTATATTAGTGAACTTCAATAAAGTAAATATTGTCCCTACATGTGGCAGATGTTCTGGAGTGAGTTAGACATCATGTGGGAAATTGAATAGTACTTTTAATGATTCCAAGCCAATCCCTGATGTATTCACCAATATCCTTCCAGTGACGTTATGTGGCCATGAACCATGGAATACCATGATATAAGACAATGAAGAAAATCACGGTTATCTAAACTTTAGTGTATTACCAATGGTGATTTTCATACACATGATTTCACTAGCAGTCACATAAAACATTATTTGTAACATGTACATCTGGAAAGAGATATGGACTGGTCACATAATGGGAGCAAGAGACAACAAATGAACAGCCTAAATATCATAGCCAAAAAAACCTCCTGAAGAAAATCTTATGGTGCACTGAGTAAATCTCTATGAAGGACTTATACATGGGACATGGGTTGAAACAGTGTGAAAAGGCTGCAATCTGCACCAGTGGAAGCAGTTTGGGGGATACATTGCAATAGTGGCAATAAAGAAATGTCTTTTGAAGCATCAAACACTTTGGCACCATTGAAGATGTTATCCTATTTCCCAAATGCAGTAGAGCTTAGTTTCCTCTTTTTTTTTTCAATTATGGGCTCTACTTCTAACCCATCTGAAGCACTTGTCTATGCTACAAATATTGGTGGATTAATTTGATGAGTCACGCATTCAGCTACATGTTGTGATCTGGATCAATTTGTGTTGTTCACCCACTTCGTTTTTCTAGTGTGGATCTTTAGACCAATCTCTAACATTCTATTCCCTACAATAAGTAATCCATCACTTTATATTTTATAGGTACAGACTTTTTGTCAACCCATGAAAGGAGGCCTAAAGTCATAAAATAGAAATTAATGGATTGGAGGATGAAGACATTGAAAAGATGATTATGATACAGTAGGAAATGGGAGGATTGGGGCAAAGAAGAGATTTCATGTCAAGTCTTTTATATTAAAAGTTGCTGGTGAAAACACAAAATTCCAGAGGAGGAATAACTCCACTAAATAGTACCATCCTAAAAAAAGGGTGTAGAGAGATTCAGTGCATCTTAATGAAGGACTGTTGAAGACAATTATTAAATGTTATGGGAGAGAGTGGACAAACTATGGCTAATAATAAGAGTAATAATTTTGGTTTATAGATGCTTTAAAGTTTGCAGTGCTTTCTTTACAATAACCCAGTAAGATTTGTAGTGTATGAATTATGGTTTCCATTCTAGGCCAAAGGTGGTAAGTGACTTACCCGTGGTCACAGCTGGTTAACTGTGGAATCAACATTCAAACCCAGATCTCTCCTGACTCTAAAGTATAGTATTCTTTTAACTACACCATATTTCCTCTCTAAAGGAAGAATTTGTGGGGTTTTTTTTTAAGAGAAGAAAAGGAAGAACAAGAAATCATGATTAGGGACATGAAAATTTTCTAGGATAGCAAAAATTCTACAGAATGTAACAAAGCTGGGAAGACATATATGAACTGATGCAAAGTGAAGTGAATGGAACCAAGTGAACAATATAGAGACAGCAATATCGTAAAGATAATCAACTGAGAAAGACTTAGTAACTCTGATCAATACAACGATACACTAGGACTCCAAAGAACTCGTGGTGAAAAATGCTCTCTACTTCCAGATTGAAAACGGATGGACTCAGAAGACATATTGAAATACGTTTTTTTCCTTCACTTATTTATTTTTTTGCTTTCTCCCACCCCACCAGAACTTGGCTGGTGCAGAAAGGTTTTATATAATGGGTATCCTATTTCTTATCATATAAATGGGTAGGAAAGGAGGTGGAGAGAGGGAATAATTTGTAACTGAAAATAAAACAATCTATAAAAAATAAAGAATATAGCAACATAAAAGGGTCAGGAAAGGAAGTGGTTAAATGGCTAAATTACACACAATGGGAAAGAGAAGGGGTAATAAGAGAAATGATACTGGAGTCTATTGGGGTTTTTTGTTTGTTATTGGGTTTTTTTTGTTATTATTGTTGTTGTTCAGTCATTGCAGGCTCTTCTTGACTGCATTTGGGGTTTTCTTGGCAGATACTGGAGTAGTTTGCCATTTCCTTCTCCAGATGAGGAACTGAGGCAAACAGGGTTAAGTGACTTGCCTAGGGTCACATAGTTAATAAGTATCTGAGGCTAAATTTGAACTCATGAAGATGAGTCTTCCTGACTTCAGGCCCAGTACTCTACCCATCTGTGCAACCTAGCTGCCTTTATTGGTTTTATATGAAATCAAATCCAATTAAATGGTTATTCAATATTTTTCATGTAAATAACAGTGTAGAAAGTGATGATGGAGAAATTCTTTCAAACAAATTTTAAAAACATCCCTTATCCTTGTAGAACTTCAGTCTAAAAGTGGGATACATGTAATCCTTGATTCAGGGGCAATTATAGGACATGAAAAATTTGTATAACCGTGGAGTATTTCTCTAATTTCTTGTCTTCAGTCGGCTAATCTGGGAATTTCCTGCCTGACACCACTGAGTTTGTTGCCACCAACTCCACTTGCAAACCTATTGGTTCACAGAGCTAACTTGAAAGCCCAGAGAAAACAGAAACAACTGCCAGTCAGCTACCCTTCCCAGAGGCCCTTTTGGGCTCCGCCACTTACAGTGTTGCTTGTGTGTGACGCTCCAGCACAGGCATCTCAGAGGACTTTTCCAAGTTAGCACTTCTAGCTCAGTATCTATGATCCTATGATGACCTCATCCATTATTTCTTTGACTTTCTGTGTTGCTCTGCCTCAGCAATCCTCAAAATGTGGTCCAAGGACCCCCAAGAGTTACCAACACTCTTTCAGGAGGTCCTTGAGGTCTAAATGATTTTCTTTTTTTTTTCTTTTTAATTTTATTTTAGTTTGCATCATTCATTTCCACAAGATTTTGAGTTACATATTTTCTCCCCATCTTTCCCCTACCCACCACCTCAAAACAGCCATCCCAGTGTATCCCCACTCCCCCAGTCTATTCTCTCCTATGTCTTCCC
>CM053581.1:454905353-454936430 GCA_028627135.1 Pseudochirops cupreus
TGGTACCTCAGAGCTGTTTTGATTTGCATTTCTCTAATCAATAGTGATTTAGAGCATTTTTTCATATGACTATAGATATCTTTAATTTCTTCCTCTGAAAACTGCCTGTTCATATCCTTTGACCATTTATCAATTAGAGAATGACTTGTATTCTTATAAATACAACCCAGCTTTCTGCTTCCCTTCTAATCTTGGTTGTATTGGCTTTGTTTGTGCAAAACCTTTTCAATTTAATGTAATCAAAATGACCCATTTTGCATTTCAAATGTACTCTATCTATTGTTTGGTCACAAATTCTTCCCTTCTCCATAGACCTGACAGGTAAACTATTCCTTGGTCTCCTAGTTTGCTTATAGTATCAGCTTTTATACCCAAATCATTTATCCATTTTGATTTTATTTTGGTATACAGTATAAGATATTGGTCTATGCCTAGTTTCTGCCATACTATTTTCTAGTTTTCCCAGCAATTTTTGTTAAATAGTGAGTTCTTTTCCCAGGAGTTGAAGTCTTTGGATTTATCAAATAGTAGATTACTATAGTCATTGACTATTGTGTCTTGTGTACCTAACCTATTCAACTGATCCACCATGCTATTTCTTAGCCAGTGCCAAGTAATTTTGATGATTGTTGCTTTATAATACAATTTAAGATCTGGTACAGCTAGGCCACCTTCCCTTGTATTTCTTTTCATTAATTCCCTTGATATTCTGGACTTTTTGTTCTTCCAGCTGAATTTTGTTATTGTTTTTTCTAGCTCTATAGAATAACTTTTTGGTAGTTTGATTGGTATGGCACTGAATAAGTAATTTAATTTAGTTAAGTCTGAGAAACTACCTCAGCAGTTCTCAAGATGTGGTCTAAAGACACCTTAGGATCCCCAACACTGTTACTAAGATATTATTTGGCTATTAAAATGCTCCTGCCTTTTCCAAGAACATATGATGTGAGGCTGGATACACATACACACAGTATGTGTACATATGTAATATGTGTGTGTGTGTGTATATATATGTATATGTATATATACATATATATACATATATATATAATATGCACATATAATTTTATGGTTTTAATAACATCATTCTGAGTAGGGGTCCATAAACTTCCCCAGACCGCCAAAGGGTTAAGCCTTGTTCTCTCCTCATTTGTTTCTCATTCCCCCATGATTCCTTCTGGAACAGAAGGGTGGGATTATTTGAATGAGGCTGCTTTCCAGAGCACCCAGGAGAGAGTAGAGGGAGATATGCACTTTGCTGTGCCCCAAAGAGAGAACTATTTATAGTTCCTGCTAGATATACCATAATACATAGTGATCATAAACGCACAAAAGATGTGCAAAGGGCAGTGTGAGGTCCAGGGATTGTGGGGATTGGGAAATGCTTCCTGGTGGGGGTGGTCTTTGAATTAGTATTTAAACAATGAATAGGAATTTAGCCAACAGAAAGGTAGTAAGGACAGTCCAGGAAAGGGAAGTACATGAGCAGAGAGAGGGAGAAGGGTGAGGCTGTATGCTATGTAGAGGCAGCTAAGGGGTGCATGGGGCAGACTGCTGAACCTGGAGTCAAGAAGATATGAATTCAAATCCAGCCTCAGACATTTACTAGGGGTATGACTTTGGGTAAGTCACAAACTCTCTCTGCTTTGGAAAAAATATTTGTAAAGCACTATATAAAGACTGGCTTTTATTATTAGCCATCATTACTGGGGAGGAGAGTAGTTTGAGATAAGGCTGGAAAAAATAGAAACTGAGATATGTGTGTTTGTTGAAATTGTTTTGGTTTCATGGTGGGAATGAATCATATACATACACACATATAAAGTAAATTACTTTTTGTTTTGTTGTTTTTTAAATCTATGGAGTTAAAAAATTTCTGAAGGTCTTAATAAAAAAAGATAAATTAAATTTTATCCAGGATAGTTTCCATGGTATCTTGCTTTTAGATGTCCCCAATGACCTGTGTTGCCCCTATCATCTCATAAATCTATGACTTTTAAATTCACTTGTTCAGAGCAAACTAACCTGGCTTTAATTATTTAAAATTCTTGATGGTTTCATGTTTCCTACCAAATTTATTAGAAAGTAATGGTAAATGTTTTTGTTAAAGAATTTTTAAGAATAAATATTAATTGTTTTTTTTTAAATCTTACCTGTTTCCCCCATATTCTTCCATTTTCCCCTTCCACCTCCCAGAGATCTATCTTTTATAACAAAGAATTTTTTAAAGCAAAGAATAAAAGGAAGATAAAAATTCAGCAATATGAATGAATACATTGGAAAAATCAGACATTGCATGCAATATTTTACACAGATGGAACCCCTACCTCTATTTTTGCTAAAGAAATTACTGTAGACTTCTAGCCTGAAATTCATGTATTCTTCAGGATTCTTAAAGATAATGGAAATGTACTCCTTACTGCTTGGCCCTACATAGTAACACCAATTTGTTCTGCTTCTTTTTCTGAAAAACATTTTATTCCTCCGTTATTTTTTTGACCTACTTAGGTTTGAGGTGAATCTAGAGTATAACTGTATAGTATATGTATGTGCCCTGAGCACCTAGCGTATTGGTGGTGCCCTTGTGTGACAGTGATAACCCAATAATGTAAATATTGTGAGCATTGGTGCATGATGTCTCAAAATTTGGGGCCAGGTAGTAAATATTTGCATAGAACTGGACTAGTAAAAATTGCTCACTTGAATTTGCCTCCCTCTGATTTTTTATGTTTGTTCTGTAATGTTGGCTGATATTCATGTAAACTAAAGGATTATACAATGGGTCATTATGTCTTTTTTTTTCTTGGATATATGCCAAAGGACAGAATAGGTGAGAGGGCATACCAGGTTGTATGCATGACTTGTGCATGGCATCAGTGAAAGTTGGGCTGGTAAACATATTTGTGGACTTTGGGGTTATAAAATATTTTTAATATGTTGAAAATAAAATGGAGATAACTGCTACTATTATTCATTGGAAAAACATGGAGATACATAGTTGGGATGATTAGGTTAAACTGCCTTGCATGCAGGTCCATTGAATCCTTTTGTTCATGAAAGCCTTTAGATCTTTGGAGCAACCTAAAGGGGCCAAGGTTGAAGTGGGCACTGGGAGACTTCTTTAGTCTTTCCTCCAACATATTTTGCTTTCTTTGTCTTTTTTTCTCCCCATTTTATGCTGCCTTTTTCACAGTTTAATGGTGGGATTGCACATCTGACACGGAGTCTTGTGTAAATCTCGAATCACAGGGATATCCATGGCATGAAGGGTTTGGCTTCTCTTTCAAGGATGACACACTTTCATTGACTTTTGTTCCTACCCTGAACTCTACTATATAGTTGATGTTAGAGAAGCACCAACTTTATTTTTAAAAATTTTATTACAATCTTTTGTTTTTATATAATCCTCACTTTCAAATAAATCCCTTCCTCTCCTCTAACAGAGCAAAACAAAACAAAAGCCAGTTCAGCAAAACTAATATATAAATTAAATGTGGTAGTATATGCAATGTTTTATATCCATACTCCTCTACTTCTGCAAAGAAGGGAAGAATGTAGTAGTAACTTGGTTTAAAAAACACAAAAAAGCTTAAAACCACATGGAAGGCAGTATAATATAGTAAAATTTGGGATCAGAAGATTGGGTATGAATTCGCTATTCCACTTACCACCTACGTGAACTTGGGGGAATAGTATCATCCTGTGGGCCTCAACTTCCTCCTTGAATACTGCTATGCTATAAGAAATGAAGAAATAGATGATTTCAAAGAAAAAAGGAAAGACTTGTGTGAACAGATACAGAGTGAAGTGAGCAGAACCGGAAAAATCATTTATATTATAATGTGTGTTATAAAAGCAAACAAGACTTTTATGAAGTGATTTAAATAATGAAATGAGCAAAACCAGGAGGTTTTACAATGACACCAACAGTATAGGCACAACTTTGGAAGCTGTAAGAATGCTGATGATTCCACAGGACCAATAATCAATATGCTATCCCTCTCCTGATTTCGAGGTGATGGATACAGAGAGTTGAATGAGACATATACATATAGATACATGCACATGCAAATACATATATATTTCCATATTTACCTAAAATGACATTTGTTTTGCTTTATTATGTGAATGTTATAAGGAATTTTTTTTCTTTTTTCTTTGTTTTAATAGGATAGAGGGTAGGAAAAATAGATCTCTGTCAAAATTTTTAAAAACACGTTAAAAATAGAGAGGTTAGGAGTACCTACAGGCATGAAATGCTGCATTCACTTTCAGATGAGGTCACTGTTTTTGCTTGTTTTACTTTGACAGGAGAGACCTCTCACACAATTGGGACAGTCTAGAAATGTTTGCAATGTAGAAACAAAATTTGTCAAAAATACTTTAAAAAATAGAATTAGGGGATGGCTAGGTGGCACAGTGAATAGAGTACTGGCCCTGGAGTCAGAAGGACCTGAGCCCAAATCTGGCCTCAGACACTTAACACAAAAAAACTAGCCATGTGACCTTGATCACTTAACCCCAAATGCCCCCCCAAAGCAAAAAAATAAAAATAAAAAATAGAATTAAGGAGTTGAATGAGACCACCCCTAAGCTCTTTCCTAGCTCTAAATATATGATGTTATAAAGGGAAGGGAGAAGGGAAGAAGTGTTTATTAAGTGTCTACTATGTGATAGGTCCAACTTGCTAAGTACTTTATAAATATTATCTCATTTGATGCTCACAATAACCCTGGGAAGTAGGTGCTGTTGTTACCCCTGTTTTATAGCTGCAGAAACTGAAGCAGGCAGAGTTTAAGTGACTTGCCCAGGGTCACACAGTTGGGAAGTGTCTGAGGCCAGATTTGAACTCAGATCTTCCTGACTTCAGGCCTAGCTCTCTATCCCACTCATGCCACCTAGGTGCCTGAATCTCTGGATGTTACACAATAGTTAAGCTCCAGCATTCCAGAATCCCTAAAGATCATATAATGTGGAGCCCACAAAAGCACCTTTAGGTCCTGGGTGGAGGATTCTTTCATCTGGAGATCTAATGCGTTGCTTTTCACTGGCATAGTGCCTCTGCTGGTATAACCTAGTCTCATACTGTCTACTACCACAATGGTCACTCAATTGTCACCAAATGGGACTAGCTTCCACAGTTATTCTTGCTCCTTATATCTTTTGAGGCAATGTCTTCCACTAACACAACTGCTCGTCTCCTGGGCTTGTCTCAAGTGCTTAAGACAGTACCTGGCATTTTATAAATTCTTGTTGACTGGCTGGCCAAGTCTTTTCCAGGATGCTCAGCAATCTCCATAACTCTTCCTGGACATAAGGTATTGATAGGTTTGGGAGAGTGTGGTAGGATGTAGGAGTGCGGAGTAAGGTGGAACATGAAAATTCCTTTTCCAATCTTTTTACTCTCTGAAGAGAGCACACAGGTCTTAAAACAAGCCACTATCATTAAGAATTTTTCTTCCTTGAGAGCCTATTTGCCACTGAGTGCCTCCTGAATATAGAGAGCCTCCAGAAGTAGGTTCAGTGAGCATCCTCACAAATCATAAGGTCAATGATCTAGAGATGAAGAACTCTTTACAGGTCAGCTAGTCCAATCCCCTCATTTTACATATGTGGAAACTGAGGCCCAGGGAGGATAAGAGATTTGCTTAACATCCATCACATGGGCAAGTAAATAATCAAGGCTGGGATTTAAACCAGTGAGTCAGCAAACACTTACTAAGCTCATTTTATGGTTAGGGACTCTGCTAAGAGCTGGGGATGCAAAGAAAGGCAAAAAAAACCAGTCCCTCTAATTGAGGAACTCATAGTCTAATGGGAGAGACAGCAGGTCAACAACTATGTATGACTGAGCTCTATATACCAGATAAATTGGAAATAATCAATAGAGGGAAGGCAACAACATTAAAAGGAATCAGGAAAGGTTTCCTGTAGAAGGCAGGATTTTTAGCTGGGACTTGAAGAAAGACAGAGAAGTCAAAAGGCAGAGATGCCCAATCTAGCTTCCTTCCCAGTGCCTTTCCATACTGCCTCCTGGTCAGCACTCTTCTACCTCCACACTACCCTCTGGAGTTATCTTTTGCTCTGAGCTATGGGATTTCATGCTTTTTTGTTGTTCAGTCATTTCAGTCGTGTCCAACTCTTCGTGACCCCATTTGGGGTATCCTTGGCAAAGATACCGGAGTGGTTTGCCATTTCCTTCTCCAATTCACTTTATAGATGAGGAAACTGAGGCAAACAGGGTTAAGTGACTCGCCCAGGGACACACAGCTAAAAAGAAGCTGAGGCTGGATTTGAATGCATGAAGATGAGTCTTCCTGATTCCAAGCCCAGGGCTCTATCTACTGTACCACCTAGCTGCCCTCAGTCTCACACTTAGTCCTTTTTATTTCTCCAAGAAATTCAGGTATTCCTTCTGAATAGAGTAGACTATGCTAAACTTTTCCCAGATATGAAAAGGCAACTCAATGATAATATCTCCCCCATTAGGAACTGGGCAGATATATCAAATTATCTCAATGGTCAGCTTTAGTGGCTCCCAAGCATTCCGTGATTACAATAATAAAAATGGGCTTGGGCTGCTGCTGATTTTTCTTATGTATTTTCTGATAAAGAGGGAAAAAGCAATCTATCTTTGTTTTTTGTCTCCGTAGTCTGATGTAGACTTGCCCCACCTCCTATTGTATCTCATAGAAAAGGAATTTAATTATACCACCTGTAGCTTGCTACATTTGAAGCCTTCCTGATGGCTTTCTGCTTTAAAGTAGGCCAGGGGAGCAAATCATTCCAGAGTCTTGTATCAAGCTGCCTCATAAATAGGCTAGTCTGACCACTGACCTAACAGGGACCATAACTGGCAGTAGTGGCGGGGCGGGGGGGGTGGGAAGAGGGTGAGAATGGCTACTCGCTGTATCTTTGAGGAGTAAGGGGCATAATAAAAATGAGTAGTTCAGACTACTACTACTTAGTACTACTAATAGTACCACAGAGCCCTTTTCTTTCTGGGATTTCTTTTGCTTCACAGATTATTTTACCCTACCCTCTTAAAAGGTAAACAGAGTGGACAACAAACATAGGCACAGAGTAGGCAGTGATTTGCTTGCTTTTCAAAAGGTTAGGAATGCTGTCTAGATTAGCAGTGAATGCTTCTAATCCACATCCTAATGCTAATGATTCTACTTTTTCCATAATTGTTCCTGTACTCTTTTATTTACCCTCCAGGCCCACCTATCTCCTTTCCAGAAATTCCATGTTGTAGTCAATGGTTGTTGAAAAGGTAATGATTTGGTTTAATTCTAGGGTACTATACTTAGAGCTGGAAAGTAAAAGCTACTCTTCTTATTTTACACATAAGGGTGTGGCCCTTTAGACTTCCATTTGAAGCTGGAAGTTGCCCAGACTAGACAATGAAAAATGAAAAATAAGGTATAACTAAAATTCCTCACCTTGGAAGGGTCTGAGTCTTGGAACAGCAAAACTGCATTTGGAGAAGAGTACAGGGACAGTTGCTTATAGAGAGCATCTAGTTACATTTCCCAGACTGCAATTGGATCTCAAGCAAAGGAGTGGGAAAAGTAACTGGCATGGTCACTGTAAGCCAGGGTGGGATCCCTTACTGGTGGATCCCAGCTTTGAATCAGGAAGAATGGTCATGTAAAGGAAACTATACTTTCCCCCACTCTCTGCCAGGGAGATGATAAATCTCAGAGCTGAGACCTGAAGGTAGACAGGCAAAGTATTCTGTTAACCCTAATATAAGGGTCTCTGCCCTTCTGAAAGAGCATCATCATTCCAGCTGAAAAGAATATGGTAATTTCCACTCACACCTGAGATTTTAGAGACAGCTGATGCTAATTGAAGATTGATCCCAAGGAGTTCAGCGTATTGACCCATCCAGCAGAGATGCTAAACCCTGTTAGAAGTGACCTCGTTGGCCCAATATATACATGGCTTGTGAAGAGAATGCCCAGCTGAGCAGTAAAACAATTCAACATTACTGACACAGGAATCCCTGCCCCATGGTGAACTTCTTGAGGATTATCTGGAAAGAGAAAAGACCCTGAAGTCCTGTAGCTCCAGAGTTGTGAGTTGCCTTGGCTATATGGGACTCCTTGACATGTGCCATTGTACTTTACCTTTGTGATTTAATTCTTTGCCCATTCTGCCCTATAAATTCTATATATTTTGGGGAAGGTGTCCCCCAGGGTTTGGGAGAATACTATTCTTATTATGTTGTTTGAGTAAATATCTTTTCTAAAGAGCAAATTGAATCTACTGGTTGATTGTTAATGGAAAGCATACTGTTAGGGACTCATGGACTACCTTATTAGGAGACAAATTACAAGTTTAACCCTAGAAACCAAGGTAGTAGTTACCTTTCTGGGGACCCAAACGTCCAGAGCCAATGCAAGTTGGGAAAGTGAGCCCAGAGGAAATGCTTTGCAAATTTGAGAACACTGCAGAAGTATCTGCTGATATTTATTATGGAAGGAGGTGTGAGACATCTGGGCAGGAGAGACTCAGGCCTGTGGTGCTTCTGGGAACAGCAAGTGGGCAGCAGCCCATCTTTTAAAATGTAAATATTCCCTGGAAGTGTCCTAAACCTGTCAGCTAACTCATTCTTCAACTATTAGTTGGCTCTTTATCATAAAATAACTGAAAAGTTTTATTTAAAAACACATGCTTGTTGAAAGCCATGACATGAAATGATAAGGGAACTGACAGATTCCTATCTTTTTCATGTTAGAATTTCTGCAGATACTCCCTGACATTATTTAGAACAGGAGTGTTACTAGAGAATGCTGGTCTGTCAGAGCACTGGATTTAAAATTAGAAGACCTGGTTTTGAATCTTGGCTGATACTCACTAGCTGCATGAGCTTTGCTATGCCTCAGTTTTCTCATCGTAAAATAGGAATGATAATGCCTTGACTATCTACCTTACAGGGATGTTGAAAAGGATGAAATGAGAAAATGTATATAAAGCTTTATGTAAGGTCTATTCAATAGACTCTAGCACCTAGCTCCTTATCACCTTCAGGATCAAATATAAGGATGTATGTTTGGGAGTGGCTAGGTGGCTCAGTGAAAAGAGCACTGGCCTTGGAGTCAGGAGGATCTGAGTTCAAATCCGACCTCAGACACTTAATACTTACTAGCTGTGTGACCTTGGGAAAGTTACTTAACCCCAATTGCCCTGCCTTCCCACCTCAAAAAAAACAAAAGAAAAGATGTCTATTTGGCATTCAAACCCCTTCATAACCTGGTTCCTTCTTACCTTTTCAGTCCCCTCCACAGACTGTGATATACTGATACTGGCCTCCTTTCTGTTCCCCACAAGGAGACATTCCATATTCCAACTCCAAGGAGTGTCCTTTATTCCTGGAATTCTTTCATTCCTCATCTCTGCCTCCTGGCTTACCTGGCTTCCTTCAAGTTCCAGCTAAAATAGTACCTTCTTACAAGAGACCTTCCCTGTTCCACGTTAATCTGTTAATTATATCCAATTTATCCTGATTGTAGTTTGTTTGTATGTATCAAATGAAATCTTATTTGTGAAGCATTTAGCATAGTGCTTCCCACATGAATTTCCTTCTCTCCACTTCCCAGCTCCAAACTCTCTCAGACCACATATATTTATATCTCCACGCCCCCTCCCCTAATTTCCAACAAAATAATCAAATCAGCCCTACGATTTCTTCAGGAAAGGGTGCATCAATCAACTGCCCTGTTGCTCCACTCACCTCTCCTGCGACTTCTCATGCCACAACACCTCTTCCTAGCCCCCATTTCCCTATATTTGCTTTCTCTCCCATTAGAGTGGAGGCTCCTTGAGGATGGAGACTGGCTTTTCTGTTTGTACTTGTAGAAGCGCTTGAAACAGGACCTGGCACCACGTTAAGCATCAGCGCTCAAGTTTCTCCTCACCACCACCTTGCAGAATGCCTCTCTCCCATCAAGATATAGCTCAAGCACCATCACAAGCTCTTTCTGATCTCCCAAGCCGCTAGCACCCTCCCTCCCATACTACCTTGCATTTAATTGCGCTGTATTTATTTATTTAAGTTATATTTATATATTTATGTTGATTGATTCAGTTTTTGATATTCAGCATCTTCTCAACTCCCTCGGTTGCCTCTCCCCTTTGATTGGAGGCCTGGAGGGTAGAGCAATAAACTCTTCCCAAAGCCTTCCTTTAATGCAGGGCTTTGAACTTGACAAACTTTCCATGTACCTCTCCATTCTCCATCAGTAGCTCTGTTTGGTTTTGACTCCATGCTACTTGGCTGACTTATTTTACAAATGCTAAATATTGGTAAAGAAAGGGCTACACCAGGAACTGTATGAGCACAATTACAAACACTTTTAACACGAATATAGATCTAAACAACTGGAAAAATATTAATTGCTCATGGGTAGGATGAGCCAATATAACAAAAATGGCAATTCTATCTAAGTTAATTTACTTATTCAGTGCCATACCAAACAACCTACCAAAAAACTATGCTATAGAGCTAGAAAAAATAATAATAAAATTCATCTGGAAGAACAAAAGACCAAGAATATCAAGCAGATCAATGAAAAACAATTTTGAAGGAAGTAGCTTAGTTATACCACATCTCAAACTATATTACAAAGCAGTAATCATCAAAACAATCTGGGACTGGCTAAGAAATAGAGTAATGGATCAGTGGAATAGTTTAGGTGCACAATACACAGTAGTAAATAACCAGAGTAATCTAGTGTTTGACAAATCCAAAGGTCCAAGCTTTAGGGGTGAGAACTCATTTATGACACAAACTTCAAGGAGAACTGGAATGCAGTTTGGCATCACTAGGTACGGACCAACATATCACACCATATACTGAGATAAGGTCAAAATGGGCACATGATTTAGACCTAAATATTTAGACATAAGCAAATTAAGGGAACATGGAATATATACTTGTCTGATCTATGGATAAGGTGAGAATTTATGACCAAACAAGAGATAGAGAACATTATAGGATGTAAAATGAATAATTTCTATTACATTAAATTAAAAAGGTTTTACACAAATGAAACCAATGCAGTCAAGATTAGAATCCCTAAATTTCTTTTTTTTTAGAAAGGACGGAAAATAAGAAAGGATTCATCTTGGCACAAGCTTCCTATGCCCTAAGGCTACCTGTAGCCCAATGTACCAGTTTTCTTCATTTGTACCTACCTCTGCCTTTCAATGACTTCTGTGTAGAAGGAGCAGGACTTTTCTGGTACAAGTTGGTCATGGATGAACCTCCAATATCTGGTCCACAACTTCATGTAACCTGATGTAAGAAGGTACTATAAGTGTGACCTGGGTCTAGCATATTGGCTAGACAGAGGAGAAAGTCTAGGCTTCTTGGTATTTATAAGAGCATGTAGAAGACACCAGAGACTTGGGAACTTTATGTAGTACTCTGGTGATATAGGGCAAAAAATGTCAATGTTTTTCCTCTGATCCTCTCAGCATTCCTCAGAACTGGGAGAGGGGTCAAGAGGAGGAAGGAGTCTCTAGAAAGTGTGATTCCAGTCTATTAAGTCCTTTCATTATCTGTTGTCTGAAGAACCCAAGTCTCTTGGTAAACATTTATTCTCTCTTGAAGAGTTAATTTCACATTCCAGAAGGTGAGCATTTATCAACCCTATATAGTCAAGACAGTGCACAAACCACACCTCTGCAAAGCAGCTTAGCTTTGGTTACCTTCCTTTGACTGCAGATAGAGAACTAATTAAAGTCCAAAGAGGTAGCATGACATTAACAGAGGGAAGGCCAGTCTTGGAGCCAGGGAGACCTGAGTTCAAGACCTGTTCCTGATACATCTTAGCTATTATCATCATGTACAGCTCGTCCCCAGGCAAATTTCTGAGACTACACTTTACAGATTAGTTGGTGGAGGCAGTTTCCATCCTAGGAATTCCTAATGCTGGTGAAATCAGAGGTTTAGCCAAAAATGAAATAGGTTACCTTTAGCCAATTTTCCATCCCTTTCATATTGGGATAAGTTGAATTCCTTCTCTTTGGTGAATATTAATTATGTCATTTCTCTGGTACCAAGGAAGTTGCCATCATCCTCATCTTCCTCATCCTCATCACCATTTCACATATATGTAATAATAATAAAATGTTAATATATAATTAATAATTATATTGTTATAAAATATAAATTAATAATATAATAATATTTTAATAATAATTAACACTTAAGGTTTATAAAGCATTTTCTTTCCAATAACTTTCTAATGTGTGTTATATTGTCATTACCCCCATTTCATAGTTAAGCAAACTAAGCACCAGAGCACTGAAGAGACTTGCCCAGGACCCCTCCTTGGCTCAGATGTCTCTGCTCACTCATTTATAAGTGACTACAAGGCCAGTGGTCAATGGGACTAGATTTGAACTAAGGTCTTCTGATTTCCAGACCCCAGCACACTTTCCATCACACCAGGGGTTCTTAACTTTTGGCATGCCACCCCCTTTGTAGTCTGGTGAAACTTATGGATCCCATCCAGAATAATGTTTTTATATACATATGATACATAGGATTACAGAGGAAATCATAATTAATGAAAATATTTTTTTTTTTGCTGAACAAGACCACAGTCCCAGATGAAATCTATTCTCAAACTCTTTGGGGGGGGGTGTCAGTGGATTTCAGGTGGAGAACCCCTCCATGACACTATGTTGCTGTGGAGGCATAAGCACTTCTCTTACCTTGAAGCTCCCCTCTCTTCTTGCTGTTCTAAGACAGGTGGTTTCAAGCTCTTAGACTAGTGTCAAAGATCTGGATCTTTGTTTTTAGAATCTGTGGCCCCATCCTCAGGAGACCAAAAGGAGAGCATTTGTAAAGTATTATTGGGATGCTTTCACTGCTCATGATAATGCTGATTTAACCTTAGTGGGTCTGTGCGATGCTATTAATGGCTGCCTTTGTTGCCCTTGATGCACACTTTCTATCTTCTTCTTCATCTGAGGCATCAAGGCATCTTCCAGAGCTGGAACATGCAGTAACATCATGGTATTGCCGCCTTCAAGTCCAGGGCACAACGACATCAGTCAGCAAGCCAGCCAAGATGACCAGTCGGTGAGCAGAGAAGAATCTCTGAGAGGGATGCGGCTGCAGATTGCAAACTTGTTTGGCAAGTAAAGGGCTAGATTGAAGGCCTTGGCAAGAGACTGTTAGCTGCCAAACAGGTTTGTAACTCAGCTCCAGCCTGTTCTGGGGGGCTCCTGCTGTAGGTGGGGGATGCACTGAAGCCTTCGCTTTTTAACAGTTCTCCTAGTGTTCACTTCAGCTTTGGCTTAAGGAGGTTCTTCACTTTCATTCTCTTATCTTTCCGCTGCTGGTTCTTAGATATTTTAGTGGTCCACCCTCTTCATCTTCTGGGCTTTAAGAGCATCCTTTCCTCCCCCTTCTCTTCCCCCTTCCCCACCTCTTTACTGGCTGATTAAATCTCTCATTGGTAATAGAGTTTTGTCTGGGCTTTTGTATAATTTTAAGCTGCTATAGGACAAGAATATTTTCCACTTGTTTTTATCTGGGCTTTTGATTTCCCAGGTCATTTAGGTATCGGTGTGTTTTCTGGATCTGCATCTGGGAAGCAATGGGGCCAGTGTTTTCTGAGAAGGAAATTGGAGGCTGCAGAGTGTCAATTGGGTTAAAAAAAAAAAGGTAAAAACTGTTCACATGCAGAACCTCAGTCCTGATGCCATTCAGTAACTAATCAATTTCAATTAAGAAGATTAGAAGTGCCAGAGCCCAGGAAGCACCAGGTACAAGTTTATGAATCCTTGTCTTTCACCCCAAGGGAGGAAAGCCAGTCAACAACTGGTCTCAGACACATTGTTAGTATATCAAGGTAAACAACATAAGATGGAGGCCAACAGAGGAAGCATAATTATGGACCTGGGGCTTCTTTTCCCCAGTTCCAGACAACAGCCAATCTTCTCCACTTGCCTGGCTGATAACAAAACATTAAGGACTTGTTCAATGAATTGAAGGTCAAATGAAAAGTCCTACTGTGGGCACAGCATTGTGCTGAGCACTGGGAAGATACAAAGTTTAGCTTAAGATACTGTCCTTGCCCTATTGAGCTTACTATGTGACAGGCGTGCTAAGCCCTTTACAGTTATTATCTCATGTAAGTCTTACAACAATGCTGGGAAGGAAAGGCTATTATGATCTCTGTTTTACAGATGAGGAAACTGAGGCCGAGTTTAAGTGACTTGCCCAGAGCCACACAGTTAGTAAGAATCAGAGGCAGGATTTGAACATGTAGAAACATGACACGGTCCATGCCCTCAAGAGTTTAGTGAACAGTTAAGTGGCACAGTGGACAGAGCACTGGCCCTGGAGTGAGGAGGACCAAAGTTCAAATTCGACTTCAGACACTTACTAGTTGTATGACCCTGGATAAGTTATTGCCTCAAAAGAAGGAAAATAAAAGGTTTAGTTGGGGAGGCACAAGAAACATTCATAAGAGGAAAATTAAGCCTCCCTAAACTGATGGCAAATCCAGTAGGAATTCATAGAACTGTAGAGTTAAAGCTAGAAGGAATGTCAGAGGACATTCAGCCCAACCCCCTCATTTTACAAGTGAGAAAAGTAAGAGGTCAAATGACTTGGCCAGTACCACACAGCTCGAGAAAGTGTTTCAACCCAGGTCTTCCTGGCTCTGAAGCTATTGCCCTAGCCACTGTGTCATGATTCTTCTCTGCTCCGAGAAAGGAGAGGTCACTATGGATCAGAGTCATCTAGGAAAACTATTTGGCGGAAGTGGACTTCAGGAGGAGGAGGAGGAATAGTGGTGGTGGTGGTGGTGATGGTGGTGGTGGTGGTAGTAGTAGTAGTAGTAAAATGGTAGTAGAAAAGGTAGGGAGGGAATTACAAGTGAAAAGAACATCATGAGTAAAGCTGCTCCAGGGGGGCAATGAGAAGACCAGCCTAATTGGAAAGAAAGGTGTCTGTTTGCTATAGTTGGATAAGAATTTGGGTAGATAGATAAAATGGGGTCAGATGATGGAGGTCCTTGAAAACCAAGTGGTAGATTTTTAGACTTGATGACAGGGTCTTGGGAACACAAGTAAACTCTTTTCCTGGCTAAGCCCTAGCAAAAAGATAGTTTTATTGGGCCTAACATCCTCAGGGCTATTAGAGCTGACTCCCAGCTCTTTAGGACTGAATGTTTAATGTGCTGATTTTCCTCACCTTCTTCTATTTCCCAAGTCCCAGGAACAAGGCTAGAAAAACAAAAGGGCAAGGATGGGGGTGAAACTCAAAAACTATTCCTTTTGTTCCTTCTTTGAATACCTAAATGTGCTGTGTTTGTCTGTATGAATGCATTGGGGGTGAGATGAGGGAAGGGTTATAATGTGAAGCACAGTTAAAATTCTTGATTGAAGTGAGATAGGAACATAGAAGAGGACAATGACCTTTACTGGACCACTCAAATGTACTAGTCCAAGAGACATTTATCAAGCACCTACTACGTAAAAGGTACTGTATTCTGTTCTGGAATACAAGAATGAAACAAAAAGGTAGTCCTTGTCCTTGAGCTGCTTACATCCTACTACGGGGATACAATCTGTAAGCAGGGGTTCTTAACCTGGGATCTGAGGACTTCATTATTTAAAAAAATATTTTGAAAATGCCTTTTCAATGTAATTGGTTTCCTTTGTAATCCTTTGTATTCTCTCTTTTTGCCTTCAAAAGCATTATTCTGGGAAGGGGGCAATGGGCTTCACCAGACTGACAAGGGGATCTAGGACACCCACCTAGGCTAAGAACCCCTGCTATAAATGGAAAAGTGAGGAAACTAAGACCTGGGAGGTTTGCTCAAGGCCACATACTTAGGACAGTGGGAAGTGTGCTGGGATTTGGGGGCCGTGGGGGAGTCAGAGGAATTGAGCTTAAAACCTTTTTCAACTACTTCTTATCTACCTCTCATCATGTGAGATGAAGGGGTTGAATTGGGTGATTTCTGAGGTTTCACTCATCTCTGAATTTATGAAGAGGAAGGAGAGAAGAGAATGAACATTTGCATCACTCTCACTATGTGCCAGGCACTTTATAAGCATGATCTCATTTGATCCCCACAACAACCTTTCAAAATAAGTGCTGTTATCATCCTCATTTTACTGTTGAGGAAACTGAGGCAAACAGAGGTTAAGTGACTTGTCCAGTCATATAGCTAGGGAATGTCTGAGGGCAGATTTGAACTCAGGTCTTCCAGATTCTAAGCTCAGCTCCACTGGGCCAACTAGCTGCCCCAAATTATCTCATTTAACTCTGACTTTTGCTCTAGCATTATTTTCTTATTCTCTATACCTCACAGGCTTTCCCCTTTTCTTTGCCAATCTGTTCAGACTTCAGCCTGGATAATGGAGAACTGAGCTAACAGTAGCTGCAAGCAATGGTTATGATGGATTAAATGATAGGTTAGAGAAAATTAGAACTGTGTCATCTAGCCAGCTTGGTTACCTAAGCCAGTGTAAGCTGAGAGCTTCTCCTGCTTTCTTACATTTATCTTCCTGGAGATTCTACTTGTAGGCTTTGATCCAGGTCTAGTACAAGGGCAGGTCGCAGTTAGAAACCTGTTGGACTAATACAATTGCATAGGCAAACATTCCTTTATTTGTTTATTTTTAGGTCTAGAACCTATTGTTCAGGGCCAGACTGTAGACAAGCCAGCACAGGACTGATGAGTGGTGGCGGAGAAGGGTATGTTCTTCCTCTCTCTGTACCTCTGATCAGCTTCACTCCCATGAAATTCCACAGGCACACAGACATATCCCTGCATGCATGGGGACACAAAAACTGAACTATACCAGGTAGATGCCAACATGCCCCCACACCTCTGCAGAGGGAAGGTGCCAATCTCTCCTTTCAGGCAACCATGCTTCCAGGACAATGTCAACTGGTGTAGGGGAGCTTGTTCTGCCTGATCCTCATCTTTCCTTCTAAGATCTCTCCCCCAATATCTCATGACTTGTTTGCCCAACACAGGCATCCTGACGTATTTCTCTTGCCCAGTAATGAATGACCTGAAAAAACTCATTCATACTAAGGTTCATTTGTGTTTAATGCAGAACCCAGAGGAATGAATTATTAATGGGATTTTAGGCACTGCAGCACCTAGGCTGGGCAGGGGATATTGTGGAGTAGTTGGTATTAGACACCTCACCATTCCACATGCCTGCTAGTTTAAGAACCTTCTCCTCCCTAGCTTCTGCCAGCTGGAAGAGCCTTCTTGTGTTTCTTTGGCTCATTGCCTTTCCATCTAGTTTTACGCTTTCTTAGCCAGTTAGTTATGCCTGGCCTCTGGGTACCTCATATCAATTAAAAGCATATAGAGCACCATGAAAATTCAGTCTCTGTGTATAGTGACAATGCAGTCTTAAGCTTCCAGAGACAGAAATCTTAAATTGAACCCAACAGCTGCTAGGCTGGGGCAGGGATAGATTACAGATGGTGATTAGCTCTTGAGAATCTGCAGGGTCACAGAGTCAGTCAGAAGGGACTTTTGTGGGCAGTTAGTCCAGCCCCTTCATTTTACAGATGAGGAAACTGAGGCCCAGAAACATGAAGTGACTTGCCCAGAGCCAGTATTAATAGATTATGAGAGCTGGAAAGGACTTTAGGAATCATCTAGGGCAGCTTCTTTTTCATCTCATGAATGAGTAAACTGAGTCCCAGAAGAAAGCGATATGCCCAGGATTGAATGGATAGGTAGTCGTAGAACATAAGGCAACACTATATGGTAGGAAGTTCAGGGGATTTAGACTCAGAAGACCTGGGATTGAATTCTGGTTCTGGGATTTGCTACCCATATGACCTTGAAACAGTACCCAATTTCTTGTTAGGTAAAGTGAAGGGGGTGAATTAAATGATCTCTGAGAGTCTTTCCATCTCCAAATCCTTTGATTCAATCCTTATCTCCTGACTCCTACTCTGGAGCTTTTTCTACTGTCTCACTTTCAAAGTCTACCTGGCAAGAAAAATATAAGCCTTTTCTGCAGGTGTGAGGAAGAAAGGAATTTCTCTCCAAAGAACTGCCTCTCTAAAGATATAGAGGCTCTGATTGTGTTGTCCCACGCCTAAGGAAAAGGCAGGAATAGGGAGAGAGCCATGGAACAGTGTGTTTTGGGCTAACAACAAAGGACTGCTTTTACTCTTTAGCTTAATTTATAGCCAAACTAGATGAGTTGGGTGTGAAGAAACCTCAGGGTTTGGACGTAAAAGCAACTTTTCTCAGCAAGGTGAAAGTAGAGATTTGGAAATGGGAAAGCTGAGAACAGAAACTCAGACCAGACTATCTGTCTTCTCTTTTTGCAGTCCTAATCCAAGATCTGATGGGAGAGGACACTTAGAGAAATGATTCAAGCACAGTTTTTGGTTTATTCCTCAACTCTTAGTGGAAAATGACTTGAATATTAGATGGGGGTCACATCAAGATCCAATATTTGGTGTAATTGAGGCCATCCACAGCCTTCATGATGCCTGGGTTGCACAGCCTCTGTGAATGTGAATGAATGAATGGATGAATGAATGAGCATTTGTTAAGCATTTACTCTGTGCAAAGTTCTGGGAATGCAAAGAGGAAAATAAGTCTCAGTTTCTAAAGAGCTCACATTCTAATAGGGGAAGACAACACCTATAGAAAGTTTTAACTGCAAATCCATTGGAAAGACAGAGAAGTCCTTAGGGTAAAGTGACAAAGTAGATGGTGATGCATCTTCTTCAGTGTCATGTCCATTGAGAAAGTTGTATAAGTTACTGAATTTGAACCATTTGACAGTATCAAGGATTTGGGTATCAAGAACTTTTTTTTTATGGCACATTCTTTTGAGTCTGTGAATTCTAGCAGTTGTGAGAATGATTTGGATTTGGAATTAGAAGACTTGGGTTTTAATTCCACTTCCGTTATTTCCTTGTGTGACCCTGGATAAGTCTCTTAAAGCCTCTGAGGGTAGATCTCTGAACTCTGAGGTCAGGGGCCTGCTGGAGCCAACTCAAAGCTACAAATCGGAGCTTGGTTTATTGTTGTACTGATTATTTAGACTCAAGAAAGTGAAGGAGAAAATGTCAATAATGCAAAATAAACTTAAAATTGGGTCAGTGGGTACATGCCCCCAACCACCATAGTTGTTAAACATTTACCAGTATACCCCGTCTAAGTTCCTTCTCCCTCTAAATCCTACAAATCTATGAGTTCCAGCCTGGCAACTGGGAAGCCTGGGTTCTAACCCGTGTTGCTTCTCCTGTTTTCTGTTTGACCCAGGGCAAGGCACTAACTTTGCCAGCACCTGACCTTAGCATGAATAGGCTGAGAAGTTAGAAATGAAGATAATAAAAATAACATCTGCTTATCTCTCCAGGTGTTATAAGCCCTTAATTCATATTTATCAAGGTGATACATTAAAAAAAAAACAACCTAAGTACTTTTTATGGCAGATGACCAAGAGGGTAAATCGATGAAAAAAGACAAGTTTTTTCAAGCTAGCAAAAAAAAAATATGCTCCAGTTTTTCTTATAAGAGCAATACTACTTTACGAGATACAGGGCAAAAGGTTTCAATCTGTTGAATCTATTTGAATCTAACAATATACTTTTTTCAGATCTCATTCATATACCTCTTTGTTCATGGGCCTTAGACATGCTGAAATTGGCCATTTAAAAACAAAATTGGTTTTACTGTCTTTAGAAACCATAAGAAGGCACTGTGTTTTAGAATGCAAAAGGCAGCAAGTATTTTTTCAGGAAACAAGGGACATTGGGAGAAAAATCCCATTTCTAAGCAGAACTGAAAACACACTCATCATCACAATTCTGGGATTTCAAAGCCTTTCCTGGTACTAATCATTTTTGTAGCAAGTTTTCATTGGCACTGATGAGCTGGGGAGAGGAGGAATGAGATAGAGAAAGGGAGACAGAGAGAGAGAGACAGAGAGACAGACAGAAAGAGACAGAGAGACACAGACAGAAAGAGAGAGAGACACAGACAGAAAGAGACAGAGAGACACAGACACAGAGACAGAGAGAGAGAGAAGGAGAGAGAGGGGGAGAGAGAGAGATGAGCCATAACAACTCAGTAAACAAAGTTGTTCATTTTTTTGAAAAGGCATTGAATCAATGTTTACACAGCTGAGCTAAATTATTTATACATGTGCTATAGGTTTTGTATCCCCAGGATTTGTTAGCTTTCAGAGTATGATAAATCGCACCTGACCTACTTGTGAAAAATCATCTTGAAAGGTTTTCTTTTTTGCAGTGGGAGAAAACGCAGATAACACATAGAAAAGCTTATTGAAATAGTTCTTTCGGGCCCTTGCTCAGTAGTATTCACTCACTGGAGGGGAAGGGAAAGCGTTATTAGACACTGATATCTTATTACAGTAGGGATGGGGATGAGATTAAGAGGGTGTTGGCCTTACTGCTGGAGTTTGGAATGGCTATTTTAATCTTGGTACATAAGCATCCTGAGTCTGTAATGGTGGATACGATGCACATTGTCCTAGCCCCTCTACTAGACTACAAGCCCCCGGAGGTCAGGAATTACATAAATTTTTTTTTCAACCTCTTCTCCTTGTGTATTGTATTTCCCTATTAGAAAAAAAGGGGCCAGAAGGCAGAGATTTTCTAACTTCTGTATTTGTATTCCTAGGCTTCAGCACAGTTCCTGGCACAAAATAAGTAATGTATACTTTTTAACCATTTAATTCATTCAATCATAAAGCTCATCTTTATAACTCCAGTGCCTGGCACATTACTTTGAATATAACAGCCACTTAATATAAGTTTTCTGGATTGAATTGAAAATCAAAAATGAAATTATATTAGACAGTTGGGAAAGTGTACAGAGTCAGTGAGTTGAAAGGAGAGGTAGTAGCTCCTCTTAGGATGGCATTTTATATCGATACTAAGAATGGATGCTGGAGTAGAGAGCATGATGGACAAAACCGACCTTTTCAGCTCCTTCTTTGTTAGGCCTTGACAGCAAGTCTTCATTATTTCTGTCCCTGATGTGCTATAAATTCTGAGACTTTCAGACATACTCATATTAACCAAGTATCAAATACAAACATGAATTTTTGGGGGGAGGGGAGGGATCTTATCTATATTCCTGCTCTCCTACATAAGCACAGAAAACTGACAACTGACTGAGAGGAATGAGAAGATGGGTATATAGGCAGCTAGATGATATAGTGGATAGAACACTCAACCTAAAGTCAGGAAGTCCTGAATTCGAATCTAGTCTCAGACATTTTACTAGCTGTGTGACCCTGGGCAAGTCGCTTAAACTCTCAGTGGCTCAGTTTACTTGTCTGTAAAATACAGATATTAATAGCATCTGCCTCTCAGGGTTGTTGTGAAGATCAAATGAGATAGTATTGATAAAACTCTATATAAATGTTACTGAGGAAAGTGACAATATTTCTTTTGATTGTCTTCAGTTCTCTTACACACTCCAGTCATAATCTTTTAAGATTTTAAGAACTTCAGAGGGTGTCTCATATTTCAAGAATGAATCTTGTCAATGGTATCCTCCACAAGTGGTTGTCCAGCCTCTGTTTGGATACTTCTAGTGACGGGTAACTCACTACCTCAGCAAGTAGCCAAGTCCTTTTTCCAGATTCCTTACACTGACTCAGAGTCTGCTTCCTTCTAACTTCCACTGAGTGATCCTTGCTCTGCCCTCCAGAGCTACAGAAAATGGCTAATCCCTCTTCCACATGATGGTCCTTCAAATATTTGAGGACAGCTATCATGTTCCCTTAGGAGCTGACCGCTTGCTATCTGACTCCTCTAAACAAAATAGCTGACCTGGAATGAGAAACTCAGAATTCCCATTTATCTATCACCCATCACCACTCCCCTTTTCTGTAGATTAGCATTCTCTCTTACAGATAATCTCTCTGAAAGAGAATGTTTTACTGGCTCTCCTCCCTGGCATTCATTCCCTGTGTTGTTCTTTTTTAAAGGACTGTTTCGGTTGATTCACAAAATGGTAGGAATGCCCAGGATAACCCAGCATCTCACTAATCCTCTTCACCTTGCCTGGTGCAATAACTCAGGCGTGCATCATTAGCCACCAAGCCACCTAACAGCTCTTGGTCTAACGGTTTCTATGCCTCAGCTCTTACATAAGACGCAGAAAGGATAGAGAGAGAAGTCAGCCCACACCATGCACAGCAGAGCTTTCTGGGCTTGGCTGTGTACGTGAATGTTCTTTGAAAACTATTCTTTGAACACCTTTTACCCACCCCACACTGTGTGCATGTGTGTAAGTGTGTGTGTGTGTGTGTGTGTGTGTGTGTGTGTGTGTGTGTGTGAGAGAGACAGAGAGACAGAGAGACAGAGAAAAAGAAGGAGGAGGAGGAGGAGGATTAGGGAAGGAGGGGGAAGAAAGGGAAGAGAAGGAAGCTGGGGGAAGAGAGACATAGACACAAAGACACAGAAAATGTGTCTTTCCATTCTTTCATCATTGGAGCTCAAGGCTTCAAGGTGGATTAGACTGAAGGGCCTCACTGCCCAGGCCTCTTAAATAGCTTATCCTTGAAGCCCGACACAGTAATAATAACTTCACATTAATGTAGCACTTTTAGGTTTACAAAGAGATTTTCTCACAATATGTCTGGGTGGTCCAGAGAATATAAACATTAATATTCCCAGGCATTTAACTAGTGAGCCAGGCCCCATGCTAAAAGCTCTAGACAAAAAGAAATGCAAAGGAAAAGTCCTTGCTTTCAAGGAGCTCGTAGTCTAACGGGAGAACAACCATAGCTAGCATTTATCTAGCCCCTGAAGGTTTGCAAAGTGCCTTACGTATATTTTCTATTTTTTTTCTCCTCACAATCACCTTGGCAGATAGGTGTTATCACTATCCCATTTTGCAGATGAGGAAACCAGGGTAGACAAAAGTTAAATGACTTAGCGAGTGTCAGACTCTAGGTTTGAACTCAGGACTTCTGACTCTAGGTCCTGACTGAAGTCCTGGAGGAACTGAGATTCAGAGATGTGAAATCCAAAGTCATGCTGAGGAATTCTGACACCTGGGATAAATTCCCTAAGGATGTGTCTTTTCTCATTGTGATTCAGGTAGATTGGAGATGCCAGAGGCCTTGGTAGTTGAGGATGATAGAGCATTCACTAGGGCCCTTGAAGGAAACAGACTGTGAGCCAGGGACTTAATTTATTGAGAAGGAGGGTCCCACAAGTCCGTAGGTGACAGTTACAGCTTGGGGAGAAGTATAATGCTGGATGAGGGAGGTAGAAAGAAGGTCTGAAAGCGCCATTAAGGCACGTGCATGGGCAGCTCCTCTTCCTGGTCCTGAGCATCAGTGCAAGATGGTGAGAAAAGGTGCAGGCAACCTTGAAGAGAATGCCAAGAGATGTGGGGTCGTCAGGAGACAGCAAGGCTCCAGTCAGCACCCAAAGGAAGGAGGCACATGAGAGGAAGACTTCTTTAGATCTTGAATCTAGAGGATCATTGATCTGGAGCTGGAAAGGGACCTCGGAGTCACTTAACCGTGACTGCCTCCAAAAAACCAACCAACCAAACACCTCCTGCGTTACTCCCCTTCATATGCTCTCTGGTGCAGCCACATTGGCCTTCTCTATTTTTCACATGCAATGCTCCATCTCCTGCCTTTATACTCTTACAATGGTCATCCACTATGCCTGGAATATGCCCCCTCCTACGCTCTACCTCCCCTAAAGATAACCATACCTGACTGCGTTCAAGTCTGGGCAAGACATTTTGGAAATGACACGGACAAGCTGGAGAGCATACAAAAGAGCAACTAGGATGAAGAAGAAACTCAAAACCATGACATTTAAGGACTGGTTGAAGGAACTGAGAATGTTTAATCTGGAGAAGGAACAGGAACGGGAAACAAGCTTTTATTAGGCACTGGTCCTTGTGCTAAGTGCTAGGGATACAAATACAAGCAAAAATAAAAGAAATATTGCCCTCAGGGAGCTTACATTCTAACAGGGCAATCTGAAACACAAAAGGAGGCTGAAAAGAGGGAAGGGAATAGAGAAGGAAGGTTTCTGGTGGAGAAGCCTGGCTGGGAGGAAGATAAAGGCAGACTAGTCAGAGCCCTTCTGAGAAATGGATGGTCCATCAGTGGAAGAAGGGGGGGCTACACCTTGCAGAGGAACATCCAGGGAGAGCGTGGGACAGGAGTGATAGGCTGCTCAAGGGAAAGGAGGTCCCCGCACCTGGGGGAAGTCCCAGGATAAGCCAGCAGGAGAAAAGGCATGGTTCTGCAATCCAGAAAGTCAGACAGCCAGGAAGAGAGGACTTGGAGGGAGTCTGATGGCTGTCTGACGGGTGGAAGACAAGTTAAACTATTTCTATGTGTCCCTGGAGGGTAGAACCACAAGCAATGGGTGGAAACTGTAGAGAGGTAAACTTGTCTCAGTTTAAGGACAAATTTCCCAACAATTAAAGTCCACAAAAAGTGGAATGGGCTGTTTTAGGAGCTAGTGAGTTCCAAAGCTCTGGAAGTGTTTGAGCAAAAATTAGATGACCACTTGTCAGAGATGGTATGGGAAAGGCCCTCATTCAGGTACATATCGAACTCGGCTGTTCCTTCTGTCTCTGAGTCTATATGTGTGTGTGTGTGTGTGTGTGTGTGTGTGTGTGTGTGTGTGTGTGTGTGTGTGTGTGTGTGTGTGTGTTTGTGAAATACGTACACACATAATTAGTAAAAGCTGCTCATATAAGTAAGTGCACATGGAAATGTGGGCAAAAACGACTAAAATTCCAACATGAAAACAATCAATTACATTCTGAGTTCTGCTTTGTTACAACTCTCTACCCACAGATTGTTTTATTTTATTTTATTTTATTTTTCTTAGGTATTCTCCTTTACCTTTCCTCCATCCCCCTCCCAACCCTGTCTCTGCCAAATCCCCAAAGCTCAGACAGCATTTTCTTCTGAATCTATGTGTCAAAGGCACTCATACCTCAGATAGGTTTCTTCTCGTCTTGCAACTAATACATTTTTTATAAAGCACTGTCTCCAGTTTCCTTTCAAGTTACGGAGAGGATATCCTTTTCCTGTTAAGCTGTAGAATGATTTTTTCCCCCAAAGTAAAGCAGTAATCTCCAGAGTCCTGTAAATAGGTTAGATGAACATATTATCCGAGTGACAAGGAATTGGGAGCTGAAGCTTTTGCTAAGACTATTTGCATACCTCAGATACCTGTGCTGTAGGACTTGATTTTATGGAGAAAATCCCAACAGCCGAATTTACTTGCTACGAACATGTGTGTTACTGGGGTTCTCCTTGTTTGATCAGGTCTTTACTGACTCACTAGTTCAGAATCAGTTATTTTCTTGACCTGCAGCTGTATAATGGTGATTTGGGGCATGCCCACCATTCCCCTAACATGTTCCATGTGTGGGACGCCATCTTGGGAGGTCTGAACCTCCCCCCAATTATAAAGCATCTTGCATCTCATGGTTACAACAGTCATTGTGTATGAAGTCTATAGCCTTCCAAATCTTCAGGTAGTCGGAAATTGATGGAGAGTCCACTACATGTCAACTATTATATTAGGCCCTATCGGATGATACAAAGGAAATGGTAGACATGGTCTTCGTCCTGGAGGAATTTAGAATATAACTCTGAAGACAAGAGAAATGTACTTGAATGGTAGCACAGTGAAGACAGGATGGCACAGTGGCATTGGAGTCAAGAACTGAGTTCAAGTTCCACTTCAGATACTACCTGTGTCAGTCAGTCAAAAAGCACCTACTATGTGCCAGGCATGGTGTTAATTGCTAGGCATACAGAGAAAGGTAAAAGACAGTCCCTACTCTCAAGTAGCTCATAGTCTGTTGAGGGAGGCAGTATGCAAACAACTGTACAAAGGAGCTAGATATAGGATAAATTGGTACTAATTAATAGAGGGAAGGTGCTAGAATCAAGGGGAATCAGGCAAGGCTTCCTGGAGAAGATTTTAGTTGGGACTTGAAAGAAGCCAGGGAAACCAGGAAGCGGAGATGAAGAGGGAAGTTATTTCATGCAGGGGAAGCAGTCAATGAAAATGCCCAGAATCAGGAGATGGATCATCTTGTAAGAGCATCAGTAAGGAAGCCTGTGTCACTGTGTCACAGGGGATGTCAAGGTGGTGGGGTATAAAGTATAGGAAGACTGGAAATGTAGGAAAAGCAGGATACAAAGGTCTTTGAACACTGAACAGAGGAATTTATTTGACCCTAAAAGAAACAGGGAGCCACTGAGGCTTATTGGGGAAGGGAGGGGAGTTGGCATAGTAAGACCTGCACTTTAGAAGAGTGGTGGTGGTTGTTCTCTTTTATTTTCTAAGAGAACCAAAATGACATCACTATGTTGTAGTCAAGGTACATTGTGTCAGACTGTGGCTGATCAGACCACTAGCAGCTCAGAAGGCTCTATGACAGGTTGGGCACAAATAGTCCATGTGAGCATTTGGAGTGGAAATGTCTAAATCTGTGCACCTCAGCTTTCTTTTAAGCTAAAGCAATTCTGCTTTGTTCATAGAACACAACACCTTCTTTGATGCAGCTGCGCCATGGTAGACAGTCCTGTGCCAGTGTCTCCCACATGTCACAATCGAGTCCAAAGTTCTTCAGAGAGATCTTAAGAGTGTCCTTATATAACTTCTTCTGACCACCATGTAAGCACGTGCCTTACTTGAATTCTCCATAAAATAGTCCTTTAGACAAGTGCATATTTATCATTCAAACAATGTATCCAGTCCATCCTAGTTGTGCTCTCTGCAGCAGAGTTTGAATTCTTGGCAGTCCAGCTCGAGAAAGGACATCAGTGTCTGGTACCTTATCATGCCAGGTGATCTTCAGCATCTTTCTAAGACAATTCAGATGGAAGCAGTTCAGTTTCCTGCCATGGTGCTAGTTGACTGTTCAGGTTTCACAAGTACTTTAGAAAGAACATTGACAATTAAATGGACTATAGTAGGGAGGGACTTGTGTCAGGCAGACTAAAACATCCCCAACACACCTGGCATCACAGATTAGCCCCTCCAGGTTGCTGTTACCTAACCTTGGCGTTATTTACCTCCTCAAATTTGTTATTTGTTATTTTTTTTTTATTTACCTCAATTACCACCTCAAACTTGTATCTCCTTCCCCAAATTACTTCTCTTAAAGATCTAAGCATACATCTGTGAACAGAGGTAGGAGATAACACCTTGCCCCACCATTCACTATCCTGGAACCCTTCTAAAAGGAGGGAGCATCTCTAATAGAGATCAGAGATGGAGCTTCTATGCAAAAGGGGAAACAGCAGCCATCTTTGGAGATGCCATATCATTACCTAATTTGGATGTGGATTTATTTAGAGGATATGTAGCAACTCCTTGCCATCTCCATGCCTTCAGAGGCCCCAGCTGGCTGTTGAGGATATACTTTAATAAATCTCCTGTGTATTCATAAGTCTTTTGTGAGGGCTTCTTTTTTCTTTCCCTAATGTAGAACCAGGGTTACTGAGTTAATGAACAATCATTTGGAGAAGCATTTGCCACAAAATGAAGGAATTGAAACAGGTTGGAGAAATTTATTATTTTCTCTCTCATTTCCAAACTCCTTGAACTCAAGGAACCCTCATTCCAATTGTCACAAGTGGCCCTAAGCAGGGAAACTAATTAAGAGGTTATTGTGATAGTCTGGGCAAGAAATGAGGCCTGAACTAGGGTGGCAGCCATCTGAGTGGAGAGAAGAGATGGATTGTGGAAGCAGAATCAACAAGACTTGGTAACTATTTGGATATGAAGGGGCACTGGTGCAAGGAAAAAGAAAAAGCCCTAAGACCTGCTCGTCCTTCTGGCCTTGCTATTTTGCCAGTGACTTCACTCTTTGCTTTTCTTTCATATTTGTAATGTTGCGTTACAGACATTCAGACCTGGAAGGGACCTCTGATGTTCCTGATTCCAACCCATTCCTGAAGCATAAATCTCTCTGATATCAATATTTTTTACTGTATTTTTTAAAATTGGAAAATAAATAGGCAACAGAATAGATTTGAGGCAGATTTCTTTTTTTCGATAAATGACTAAACAAGTTTTAAAAAATTTTTTAAATAAAAAGCAAGTAACAAAAGAATATCTTTTTCCTGGCATGAGTATGGCTTTCTAGGATGAGGATGTAAGTATCTGGATAACGTGCCCGTTTTGCAATGGTACAACTTTAAGTACCTATTGTTGCCTGTCCCTCGTGTGCACAGATTTACAACTCCGCACTTCAACAACAACATGCTGACAGCTAGCTCCTAAAGAAAACGACTTTGTTTTTGAAAAATATAATCTAAATGTTCCCTCATTTGATCAATTCCATCTATGTTTAGATACGCAGAAGGGCTTAGATGTATTCAGAGAATGCCACCTGCAACATGTTACGAGATCAATTCTCCAAGCAAAGTTTCAGAATGATGACAATAAGATAAAAGGAAGAAAAACATGGAGGAATGAAGTCCTAATGCCTATGCTTGCATGGGCTTTTGATGCTGGGGATGGTGGGAGTGGGAGGAGGAGGGACCATTTACAGATAAGTTACAAAGAAAAGGCAAAGAAATAATTTGTATAAGACATTGAACACATTCTGTACAAAGTCTTCACTTTGCTGTCATCATTTTTACAAACTTGTCATGGTTTTTTGGACCATTATAATCAATATCTGCTTTCCTGATCATTTCGTCATCATCTCTAATAGAGATCAGAGATGGAGCTTCTATGCAAAAGGGGAAACAGCAGCCATCTTTGGAGATGCCATATCATTACCTAATTTGGATGTGGATTTATTTCATTGATTTCATCAACCTCTTTATCAATTGTTAACTTCTTTCCAAGGTTTGTCATTACATGTCAAAATCCACTAATATAACCACTGCCATCCTTTTCGAATACACAGAATGCTTCTCTAACATCTTCTTCATTGTTTGTATCTTTCATTTTTCTTGCCACCGCCACCACCACTACCAACCATCAACATCATCAGAAATTCTGGAAAAGTCAATTGTCCCATTACCATTCAAATCTACTTCATTACTCCTGTAAGTCAGCTTCTACAGGGTTCTGCCCAAGTGACGTTATTACAGCCCCTCTACTATGATAAGACCTTGTCAAATAGTGAAAAGGTTTCTTTGAATTCCTCAATCTGCTCATTTATCAATTGATCAACCATGCTGCTAGGGCTACTGGTGCCCAAGTTCCTATCAGACAGCCTCTATACTTGATGGCTATACTCAGACTCTATGACTAAAAAAATTATAGACTAGAAAATCATCACCAAAAATAAACATTTCCAAATTAAAAACCCAGAAAAGAGGATTGTGTATGAAACTGTGAATTTGTTACATAACAGCTTGTTTAAAAAATATGTATATATATTAAAGTCAGCACAGTAGTACCAACATTCTTCTGTTTGTCTGTGTGCCCTTCTGGATTTCCTTCTGTTTTCTTCTATGTATACTACAAATGTTTCAAAGATGCTCTTTTCTGAGAGGTAACATGATGTAGTGGAGAGAGCACTTATTGTACATGGAGTCAGGGAGACTTGGGTTCAAATCCTGGCTCAGATGCTAGCCATGTGACCCTGGACTTAACATCTCTGGGCACTTGGTAACCTCATTTATAAAAAAAGGGCCTTAGTTCCCTTTTAGCTCTAAATCTGTGATATTTTGATTTTTTCTTTTCTGTTTTGCATCACTATTACCATTCTGCCACTTTCTCCTACAACTCTTCCTAGACCTCCAAATAACAGTCCTCACTCATAACACATTAGTCAAACAAAACAAATTTGTATTGTATTAGTTATGGAGGAAAATCTATGCCTCATTTTGTCCTTATACTACATTACCTCTTTTTCAGGAAGTGAGAAGCATGCTTCATTCATTTTGGAACCATGACTGGATACCTATTGCTTATGACTTATGACTTTTTAATGTCTTCTTCCTTTTATAGAAAACTTCTCATCACTTGGCAGTATCTCAAATTAGTGGTACCTTAGTGGGGACATTATAAACTCAACCTGGAAGACCAGACATCGTCTCCTCTGGCCATCTTTGATTCTTATTTCTCCTTCCCCTCTTATATTCAATTAGTTACCAAGTCCCATTGATTCCATTTCTGTAACTGCTTTTTCTCATCTTCCACTACCACCATTCTAATAAAAGCTTTCATTTCTACCCGTGTGCATGCACTATTAGAATAGGTTCCTACCAAGTCTGCCTGTATCCGTTCCCTGCCTCCTCCAATTCATTCTTCATGCTGTGGAGAGAATTTGTGTCCTCAGTGCTTATCACAGTGTCTGGCACATAGTAGGCACTTAATAAATGCTTTTTTTCATTCATTCATTCATCATTTACTCACTCACTTGTTTAGTAATGAGGAAGCCATGAATACAGATCCTCCCTTGGATACATTTTACTTCTGTGAAACTTGGAAAGTTATTTAGCATCTTGGTGACATAGGCAACTCTCTAAAGGAAGTTCTAGATGAATTTGTAGATTGGTGGAGGGAGTTGCCACATTGGGGGTTCCCCAGGCTTATGAAATCAAAGGTTCAAAAATCCCTTTCCCCCTAAAATGTAGCTCGAGTTAATTCATTCCTTTGCTAAAAAAATCTCCAGTGAGAGACTTATATAAACTGATACTGAGTGAGAAGAGCAGAACCAGGAGAAATTCATACACAATCACAGACACAATTTAAGTGTGACCACTAACTTCAATAGACTGGGCTCCTCTCAGCAATGTAAGGTTATAAGGCAACGCCAAAAGACTCATGATCAAAAGAGATATCCACATCCAGAGAAAGAGATGCAGAGTCTGAATGCAGATTGAAGCAAACTACTTGCTTTGTTTCTTTTTTCTTTTTTTTAAATTTAAAAAATTTTTAAAAATTGATTTATTTACTTTTAGTTTACAAGATTCAGTACCACAATCCCTTGAGTTTCAAGTTTTCTTCCCCCCACCCCCCATGGAGGCTTGCAATCAAGTATAGGATCTGCAAATACTTTCACATTGGACATTAGTCTGGTTGTATAGAAG
>CM053581.1:454942325-454963368 GCA_028627135.1 Pseudochirops cupreus
CACACACACACACACACACACACACACACACACACACACACACACACTTCTAATCTTTACTCTCTCCTTATCTATTCAGTCTTTATTTATATGCTTAGGTAGGCAGTGTGGTATAGAAGATATAGTTGGTGCAGCACTTGGAGTCAGGAGAAGACATGGGTTCAGATTCTGCCTTTGGCATTTATTAGCTGTGTGACCATGAGGAATTCTCTTAATCTCTCTAAATCTATTTCCTTATCTGCAAAATGAGAATTATTAGCATATATAGAACCCTCCTAACTGGGTTGTTATAGCATTCAAATGAGATAGTATCTATAAAGTGGTTTATAAACTTGAAAGTGCCATATAAATGTCAGTTATTATTATTATTTGCCCCTTCCCTGACTCCCAAAAACATGTTCAGATCTCTTATATCCTAATGAAAAGGTTGATGGGCAGTTAGCCTGATGAACCCAGTGGATTACAGGGTGTGATAACCCTTGGGGGAGGACTTTGATTCTGTCTCCATATTTGTAGGACATGCCCAGTGATAACTTGTTGAAAGAATGGGGCAACTTCTTTTGGGGCATGGTTCATGACACCTCTTCAAGTTTCATCAGTTGGGGGTGATTTAGTTGGCTTGGAATATTATGGATCAAAACAGTTATCCTTTTGTGCAAGCCCCATAAGTTGGGCCCTTTTAAAAGCTGGCCCTTTTTGACCTCTTTTCAAAGAGTTCTAATTAGCAATAGAACCAAGAGCACGTTTGAGTCAAAGGATAGGTGATGAGGGAGCATGCCCACAGACTCCCTCCTCAGATCCAATAATGGCTATCTTGGGTAAGAGGCACATGGAAGTACTATGACTTCTTACCAATGTGACTTGAGGGGAGAATCCTTAGATACCAAGGTCCTAAGCCCCAGTCGAATATGTACCCACTATTATAGTACTCCAGGCTTATGCAGGCCTGTTCTTGGAGGCAGCCATCCACTAAAAAGAAATCCTACTTCTTTGACTCCTTTGTTTCCAGTTTTCTCTAGGAACCTTAGAAAATGACTGGAATGTATTTCATGCCTAGGTTTCCACAGATGAAGGTAAAAAGGTCCCTAGCTCCCATAAAGGCTTTTAAGGTAACAGTGAAAAATGCAGATAAGGCATGACAGACTCACAATAGCCCAT
Organism: Pseudochirops cupreus; assembly: GCA_028627135.1. Lineage (NCBI taxonomy): Eukaryota > Metazoa > Chordata > Mammalia > Diprotodontia > Pseudocheiridae > Pseudochirops > Pseudochirops cupreus. Next base: position 454,943,484 of record CM053581.1, read on the forward strand.
AAACAATACAGTTCTCCCTCCTACTGAGTCAGTCTTTCTCCCCAGGGCCCTAGTCCCCCAGACTCAGAGTACTACCCTGAAGTCCCCTTAGAATGGAAACAGTCGTGATTGCTAAAGAGTTAGCCCATCAACATTCATTCTAGTGCAGAGATTCTTAACCTGGAGTCCATGAACTTGATTTTTGTTGTTGTTTTATTTTAATAGCTATATTTCAGTATACTTAGTAGCTGTATTTTAAAAGACACATATCAATAAATTTAGTTTCCTTTTTAATCCTATGTATTTTATTTTTATGCATTAAAAAAAAACATTCCTCTGAGAAGGGATCCATAAGCTTCACCAGACTTCCTAAAGGGTCCATGACACAGAGAAGGTTCAGAACTCCTCATCTGGTGAGTCATATGTTTACTCTAGGGATGAGGATTTATGATACTACCCTATGGGCTTGGACTCCCCTAGAAGGAAAACATGTTTGGGCTTTTTGGAAAGGCAGTTCCCTTCTCATCAGCTGTATACTGGCTGAATATCTTACCATAAAAATGGAAGACACAGTCCAGATCTTTATTCACCCATAACATGGCTCAGCTCTTTGCTGTTCCTCCAGCTTGAGGCAGGACTATGTGCTCAGTCTTTTTCTCTCTAAGACACTGCTGTTGCCAAGCTATCCCCCCTTCTCTCTCTAGAAGAATGGGTTCTGGAATATTCAAATTTGGATTTACTAAAGAGACAAACCTGAGATTTATGCTGCCAAGAAACTCCATTCTCTCTAGAAATCTAAGTCACCTCAGTCAGTTAGCATTTATTAAGGTGCCTACTACATGTCAGGCATTGTGCTGACTACTGTGCTCAAGCTAACTCTTAAGGAACTTGATATTCTCCAGGAAATCAACAATCAGTCGAGGAGGGTTCAGGAATTTGTACCCCTTAATCAATCTAGTGCTCTCCAAGGTTTTGATCTCTTGGACTTAGGGTTTTCATTGCTGCATTTCCATAGCTGAAGTCAAGTTCTAAGAGTCCAAGAACTTTCTTCTTGGGTCTCCTGAGTGAGAGCATGTGTAGTTGCAGTTGCCTCTGGCACAAGGCAACTAGTTCATTCCTAGTTGAAGAAAGAAGACTACATGTCTATTCCCTATGTCTGCCTCCACCAGAACCCAGATCTGCTCTTTGTTATAATCTCTGAGTTTCTCCAGAAAGGGGCAAAAAGGATCATCTTTGCAACTTGACCCCATTTTAGAGGCCTAGCTCAAAGCAAGTGACTGAATCGCAATAGCCCAAATCAGCACATCATCCCCAATTGATGAGCTATGCCTTTCCACACAATCTATCTCCCATAAATGTCTTCCTTTTCACAGACATATTTTTTACACTCCTTGTTCTGGTTTCCTTACCTCCTACTCCCTTCTTATAATTCTTCATAATTGGGTTTCCAGCCCCACCACTCAACTGAAATTTGTCCTTACAAAGTTTACAAAGATCTATTATTTGCTAAGTCCAGGTGCTTCATCTCAGGCCTCAGTTTTCTAGCTTTTTCTGTACCTTTTGACATTGTTGACCACTCCTCCCCTAACTTCCATGGCATTAATTTTATGGCTTTAGTTATCACCTCTTTGCAGGTAACTCCCATATCTGCCTATTTAGGTTTTGTCTCTCTCCTGAGTTCATCCCACCTGTTAGCCATCTCTACCTAGATAAGCATTTCAAATTCAGCTTTTACAAAGGAGAACTTTTCCCCTAGATGCACTTCCTCCCTTCCTAACTTTCATATTTTTGTGGAGAACGGCACCCTTCTTCCTGTTCAAGGAGTCATCTTTTCCTCTTCCCTCTTCTTTACCCTCCCCCCCATTCTAGTCATTTGCCAGATCTTCAGTTCTGCCCCTATGACATTTCTCCCGTCTCTTCCCTTCTCTCTACTCATGCAGGCACATCCTAACAAGACTTTTGTCACCTCTTCTCCACCCTATGCACCGGCTTCCTAGTGCTTCTCCAGTTTCTAGTCTTATCTTCTCCCCAATTCATCATCCCTAGACGCCAAAATACATCCTAGACCCAGTCTGACCTATTCCTGACACTTTTCCCCAAGGATAAAATGCAAAGGTCTCTGGCTCTGAAAGTCCTGTACAAACTGACTTGCCTTTTCAGACTGACTTCACACTCTTCTTCACGCATTCTACACGTAGCCATGGTGGCTTCCTTGCTGTTGTCTGTATACAGTCTCTCGTTGCTGGCTTCCAGGACTTTGCGTAGGCATGCCATAGCTAGTGGGTAATTCCTAGACTCTAGCGTCCTCCAGGTTCGGCTTAGCTAAGGTGCCCTTTGTACGTGAGTTGTTTTCTGATCCTGACCACACTTGTGTGTTGATGCTGGCCTCTTTCACTCCCGGAGATTGTGAGTTCCTTGAGGATCAGGACTATTTTAACGTTGTCTTTGTATCTCCAGAACCTTGTAGAGTACCTTTCATAAAAATATTAGGTGCCTAATAAATGTACATTGAATTGAATGTAAATTAGACACCCTTTGTTTCATTCCACTGTCACTACTCAGTACATTTTCATGTATTGGCTGAGTAGTAACAAGAATAATATTATGCTAGTTTTTTTTTTATCATTTTCCTTCTTTCACACGTCCTGAGATAATTTTAAAAAGAGAGCTTCTATTCACTCCAGATGAGATTTAAGAGTGACTCCATGACAGACAAAAAGAAAGATGAGAAGTAGATCCAGAACAATAGCAATGCCCCAAGTAGCCTAATAGGCCTCTTAGTTATCTTGTTTTCCAGACTGGACTAAGTTAAATACATTCTTAACTTTAAAGGCAAAACATCCCATCTTCACCTCTTGGGTTCTTTTCCCTCAAAAAAAAGGAAAAGAAACAGAGAGGGAGGTTAAGGGTTCTTGTGACTACCTCGATCATAGTAAATACTTACTATTCTTCTCCTTAGACTTTCAGCAGAGCCCGAACAAAACATCCGGGCCGTCAGCTGATGATCAAGTCACGTGCATTTCTATATCTGGCATAAAACAGCTCTGTAGATTAAGCAGTAGTTGCTAATTTTGTGCCATCACATGGAAGAAAACATTTGAAGCATTATAACAATGATTTTTCTATAATAAAAAAGGATAGAGTTTTTTCAGTAAAGACTTGCATGATTATTTTTCCTTTTGCAGACTTCAGTACACATACAACTGAAAATACAAAAAAACCAAAAAAACACTTTTATAATAATTAATTATTAAAAATTGTTAACTCCAACACAGAGAAAAAGTTATTCTTAGTTTGGATGAATATAGGGATGGTTGCAGAAGCTATGGAATGAAGGAATTCTTAAGGGAATACTACGTAGAGCAGGCAATCCAAGCCAACAGTTAGCATGGCATGGCAGATGCTGAGTCAGGGAAGAAAATTGAAATTTCATCTCAGACATTTAACTAACTCTGTCATCATGGGCAAGACATTCAATTTCTTGGAACCTCAGTTTCATCATCTGTAAGATAGGGCTAAAATATTTATACTACGTAATTTACTGATTTGTTATCAGGAGATTACATTTTCCTTAGCCCAAAGCATAATATGAATGCAAGTTGTTAACAAATAACTAAATAAGGGACATTATTGTTAAATATGGTGAGATGAATATTTGTTGAATACATAGTACTGTATGACAACTATACTGTACAAGGAGGATACAAAAATAAGACACAATCCGTACCATCAAGAAACTTAGACTATCGTGGTGGTGATGAGGAGTTTGCATAAAGAAAAGACAAAGGATGTGAATATACAGCAAAAGAGGTCCAGAATACCATATTATTTCAGTGTAGGGAGACATTATTTGTGCCTGGACAGAGAGGAGAGGAGTAGGGATTCAAGAAGGCTTCCATCAAGGTCCATTTGGGCTTATTTTAATAACTGCTGTCCACACTCATGATCTTTCTTATCAAAAGCATTATTTCTAATTGCTAACTTTTGTTACTAAAAAGAAAAGCACAGTTAGCAACACTATTCCTCAAAGAAGAATGTGAACAATAAAGTATTTTACCTCCTAAGAATGCCTGTATTTAACTGTTGTAGAAAATAACCATATTGTTCATTATAGAAGTTACTTTTTTATTTCTTGCCTGTGTTTTAGGTAATATTTTTGAAACCAGGACAGAGAAGATGGAAGACATAGAACCAGATTTCACTGCCTAGACTTTCATTTCTGTGGCTTTTCATTAGCAAATATAACTCTTTGTTTGGAGATTTCTCTAAAATTTGTGTAGGCATTTCATGTTCCTGCACCATGTGGATGCTCTATAAAGTTTTACCTTCAAATCTGAATTGTTTTCACATATTTTCTCTGTAACATGGACAATCAAGCCATTAAATTGTTTCAAGATCCTTTATCATCTTTAGAATTGATTTGTTACTCTTTGAAAGTCCCATATATTATCCAGTTAGTTTGGTATCCATGTAACAAGAGCAGCTTTCTCTGTCTCTTTTTTTCCTTCATCTCCTCCATGTGATTGTGCACAGTGTAATGCTGCATATTTATTTTAACTTAAGTTATGTAGATGTAGAATACAGATAAAGAAGACTGGCAATTCTCCTACACTGAGAGCACCCTGCTGAAAGCCAAAATAAACTTGACCTCCATTGGCTTAGAAGATAAAGTTTTCTTTTGGGGGACAGGATAGCTTTTATCTGTTAGAACAAGCTAGCTCTGTTATCAGTGGAACTAAAGTGAGACTTTGGAACAGATTAAGTGCTAATGATATCTCTGTTCTTGAGAACGAGAAATCTTTTGAGCAATAGCGAGTATTTGTGAGATCTAGGCTCTCTCTACGTGATGGAAAGGCAGCCGATCAGAAACTGAAAATTTTAGTCAATCTTTATAGTTAGCCTTCCAAAAAACCAACACACAATAATTTCATAGACTTTTTAAAAACTGAAGTGGCATGCATCAGATATTTGGACATCACGTGGACTCCACCTTAGCCACAAAGGCACTTAGTGACATATTCTGTGTTTTGTTTGATTTTTAATATTGTTATGCAGCCAGTTTAAGCAAACTCAAAATATTAAAATCTGGGTTTATAGAAAAATATAAATCAGCAGATTCACTTTATAAAAATATTTATCACAGGATATCTCAAGATAACAAGCTAATGCATTTTAAACAGATTTGACTCACAGTGACCTTTTTTATTTATACATAACTTTTTAGAAACAGATCTATTACATAAAGCAAAATAAAATTGGTAATAAGTGCCACTTTGGCAGACCAATCAGAAGGGCTAAAAATTAATCTAATTTTTAAGGTGTGGACCCTCCTTCATCAATAGTTATGTTTACAGTCTAACATCTTTTGCCAACACTTGTTTCATAGAATCAGATAATATTCAATTCAAAAAGCATTAATTAAGCCCCTGCTATGTGATAGGAACTATGCTGGGGGTGCAAAAGGAAAAAGGAGACAGCCTCTGACTTCAAGGAGTTTACCCAGTGGTAAGCTCGAAAGAACCATAGACATTGTCTAGTCTGAGCCCTTCTTTTTCTGAGTCATTGAACTGAAGCTAGAGAGGCTAAGTGATTTGTAGCAGATCACATAACTAATTAGTGGTGGGACCCAACTAGAACCCAGGTCTCCTGATTCATGTTCCATTGTGCTTTCTACTAGGCCCAACTACAAAATTAAAGTGAGATAAGAGGATAACTCATAGATAAACTACTATTCCATTTTGACTATCAGCCAGTGAAGTAATGTGAGTACTGAGTATAGCTATAAAGTAATGAGACTGATTTTTCCTGTATAGCTTATGGAATCAGTCTTACTACTTTACAGTAACATCTTGCTTATTGGGGGGGAGGGGGGAGGTTCATAGGATGAGATGATCCAGGGAAGTTATTTTTGACACACCTTTTAGTTTTCCTTTCAGATTTCAGGCGTAAGCTTCTTTTCTCAAATTGATTCTTTTTTTTTTAAACCAGACAGTCTAATTGAAGAGCTAGAAACAAGGGCTTTTGTTTTTCTGCGACACATATTTTGAAAATTTGGCTTCTGCCTCTCAGAAGGAAATAGTTCTCAGTGGAATCTAAAAGATAAATTGGTGACTTTTCAACTCCATTAAAATATAATGAATATGTTGCTAGTGAAGGTGAAAACGGTTGCTTTTGAACCATGGAATCTGTTAAATATGTACCATGAACCTTCCAAACTCTTTCCTTCTGAGGCTGGAGTAATCATTTGTACTATGGCTTGGAATTTTCAGCACTTCAGGAGGGGTGGGGCTTGTTGTAACCCAAAAATAATTGCAATGAATCCACAAATTGGAGTTACAAACTGTAAAACTGCAACAGTGAAATAATGTTTTGTAAATTTAAATTGTTTTTGTGTTTACCTACTGTGACTACTGTTCAGACTTTATTCAGAAATCTTTTATAAGCTTTATTAGCAAAGAAAAATCATTCCATATCTATGGATAATGTCTCAATCTTATGTACATATGTTTTATTAATATGTAAATATTTAGATATTTTTAAATTACAATGTTCTTTAAAACAAATTCAACAAAAGACTAGTTGTGAAAATGGTGTATAACATTGTGTTGTGATATCAATTCCTGAGAAGCTCCTTATGTCCATTCTGAAAGAAAACAATAAATAACTTTAATTGAACATGCATATTTCTTGCTTATGTACCAGATTCCTGTATATATGAAAAAGAGTTAAAGCTGCCTGTTAATTAAAAGGTATTTATTAGTGCTCCCATAATTCTGTGCAAGAAGTTGTGTCTCCTTGTGGAACTGATGGAAAATATATATAGATCGCCTCCAGAATAAGATTCTTCAAATGTCAGAAAATAACAGACTCTGCCTGCCTGTTAGATCAATGACTATATCAAGTCCCACAATAACACTTGAGCATTAAGTGCTGATATGCTTGAAGCCTAATTTTAAATGAATTAGGTGGCTTTATAATCCTCACTTAAAAGGTTAAGCTCTGCTTCTATGGAAACAACACATCAGAAGGCCAAACCAATCTTCTGTAATGCAAAGTAGTTAAAACATAATGGCTTCATGCTCCACTTTTGAACACAGGAGGGCGCTACCCACTCCAATGGCAGCTCCCTGCCCCCTTTACCATCAGTGCTTTTCACTTTCCACAATATAGAGCCTTTCCTCTGGTCCTTCACCTCTGTACCTTGATCTGAAGGGCCCCCTCCCTATAGTAATGCCTAGGCGGCTGAAGCTAAATAGGAACTTCCCTCCTCCTTCATCAGTAAAGAGAGAGCAAGGCCAGTTGATGGCACAGTAAAGATTAGTCAGCACCCCAGGACTGGCCAGCTACGAGCCACCACTTTCATACTGACCCCACAGACTACCTCTCCCTTCTTTTCCTCTTTATGGCTGCTTTATGTGAATTTCAGCCAGATGTGAGTGTGGGAAGAAGAAAGGGGTGGACACTGTGGTGTACCTTGGATCTAACAACCCTTAGGAATGGCCCTGCCCATCATTCAGCTGTGGTACTCTTATCTCTGACACCACCCCTCAAGGGTATAGAGCCAGTGATGAGGGAAAATCTATATCCACCTGAAGCAAAGCTGCAGAGAGATAATTGTCTCAGGAGCTCCTCCAAAAGACCAAGCCACAACCAAAGAAAGAAATATTAAGTGAAATTGCAGGGAGCACCAAGAAGGCTGTAAACCTTGGACCCTTTCTGATCCCAAAGGGAAACGTGGCATATTTCACTAAAATTTATTTCATTCAGTTTAATCCTGCTCAACCTTTGAAAATATTGCAAATTAAAGATGCCTTCATGACTAGTAGATTAGAGTGGCCTCCTTAAAGGGAGCCAGCAAAAGATTCAGCAGTTTTGTTAAAACAATGGCTCAGTTTGTCATCTTTCACACTGCATTCCTAACAATACTCCAAGGAGCTTGTGCAGTAAGTTGTGTCTTCTTGTGTAGCTAATGAGAAACACAGATTGCCACCCAAACAAGATTCTTTAAATGTCAGAAACTGTCAGGCAAACTATTAAATTGTCAGGCTACCAGACTGAGATTTTTTTCCCCCCTACCAAATAATGAATGATAAAATCCCTACTACTTGGCACCCTCAGGTGGCACCCACCCCAATCAGTGAAAATGTTGAACACTTTCCATATACAGTGTGTCCCAAAAGTCTTAGTGCAGTTAAACTCCACACCCTGTGCATTTAAAAATTACATACATCACTACTTTAATAGCATGTTGTATATCTTGTACAACATTTGCAAAAAAAGAAATAAGATTTTAAAAATATTTTATTAAAAAGCAGTATAAAACCCTTTTTTTCTCTTACTAAAATATGTGTATATATATTATTTTCTGTGACAGTGATGGCTTTGAACATGCTTCATTATTTCCAGAAAATTCCTGTGTATATCTTGGGGGATAAGAAGGATTCATAAATAATAATTGTTAATAATTATTCATTCAATTTGATCAATGTGAAACATTGTGAAATCAATGTGGAAAAGTGGATTTCCTTTTTTTAAGCTACGTTTTAAAAAATCAAATGTTACATGACGCACTGATCAAAAAATAGGTTGTAATTGCAAATAAACATAACAGCAAGAGTCATGTTTCTGTGTATACACATTAGTTCCATATAAAACAAAAACAAGAAAATTTACTTTAATCCATAAGTTTCCCAAAAACCCTTCCCCCCCTTTTTTTAAACCAGGTGCTGCATAACGGATGGTACCTTAATTGCCTATTCTTGAGTGGCTATTATAGTTTGTTTTCATATAAATATGCAGAAAAGCAAGAAGACCAGTTTGGCCAAAATGTAAAGTGCAAGAAGGTAACTGATATATAAGTGTGAAAAATTAGAATGAACAGACTGTGAAGGGCTTTAAATGCCAAATAGGGGATTTATGATTGATCCTAGAATCAGTAGGAAGCCATTGGAGTTTAATGAGTAGGGGGACAACATGGTCGGTCTTGCCTTTAAGGAAAATCACTTTGGCAGCAATTTGGAGGATATATTATTTTAGAGGGGAGACCCTTAAGTCAGACTGATCACTTAGGAAGCTACTGCAATAGTTCATGTGAGAGATAATAAAGGCCTGGACTAGGATGGTGCTTGGGTGCATAGAGGAGAGAAGGGGACAGATTTGGGAGTAAAGAAATGAGGATAGCACTGAGCTTCAAAACATGGTGGATTGTGAGGATGGTAGTACCCTTGACAGAATAGGGATGGGCTTGGGGAGATGGTAATATAATGAGAGCTGGAATATAGATTGAAACCCATCCATATCTGACTATCTTCTGCCACTGGGTCCCACTAAACCAAAAGGTGGGGGGTTGGAGGGGAGGTGTGGCGGCAGAGCTCATACTAGTCCTTGTCCCAGAGGACCAGCCCCTGAGCTGGTTCCTTTCTCTACACCAGAACAAAAAGGAGTTTTTCCTGATGGTCCCACAAAAGAGCCAGAGCAGAGGACAGTTGGAGGCAAGGGCTATATCAGTAATCAGTAAAAGGGGAGGAGACAATAAGAGTAATGACTTTCTCAAGAGAAGCAGCCTTGGTAGGAGGCAATAACATAGCAACATCCTCCTTATCTGTACCTGCTCAATTCTGCATGGTCCCATAGCAAGCACACTTACCCGCTTCAGTGCCTAAAAGTCAACTCTTTTAAATCATGGGAAACTTATGTTGGCAGGTCAACCAAGAGTTTGCCAACACAAGGTAAGTGTATGGTTGCAATAATGATTCAAAGTAATGCTTTAGAATTATGCTTCAACTTGTTCATGTGCATTCCCTCCATCTGTACAGATCACAAACCATTCATATCTTTGTACTCTCATATTTACAGAGGCTCTGCCAAATATGCTCATTGCATTGTTTTAGGTCATTTTACATTTATATCTCTAGCAGGCAAGTCTGATTTTGGGCCATTGAGTCCCATAGTAGTTTAGGTATATTAGAACAAAATGAGACCCCCATTGGTCATTTAGCAGTTAACAAAAAGATTTACTTAGCAGTAGCATAGGAAGGATATTCAACAAGGTACTAGAACATCTAGTTTGGATCAGTGGGGGGTTCAAGGGACATCTCACCTCCAAAGTGAAAAAATGGTCTGGTCAGCAGGACAGAGTGTGGTGACTCACAGTATTATATGATAAATGCACTAGACAGGTGAAAAAATAAAGTGCTATGTGAGATATACCTTCAGTGCCCATTCTAGATATACAGCATGTACTGATTTATTAACTTGAGGGACTGACCATTTGACTTCCATATGATAGGCTGCACAAGAGGCATTTTCATCTATTTGGATCTTTTTTTCCTATGTGGATTTCAAGTTAACTACTTTTGAACTGTAACTCATGGCCCAAAACTAAAGTTTAAGTTTACATGCTCTAGATTTAATCTTGAAGAGGAAAAGGATGATTCTCACAATTTCCTTGGCTCTTGACTCCTCTCCCAGGAATTCCCTTGGAATATCAGAATTAAATTTATGTCTAGGTGGATTGTCTATTAGAAGTCATTGATCCTAGCCCCTTAGTTTTATAGATGAAGGATCTGAGGCCCAGAGTAACTGATTCACTTCTTGGGATCACACAAAGTGTCTAAGGTGGGACATGAACACAAGTCTTCCGTATCGCGCCTTACAGACTCCCATCTTCTCTTCAAAACTTAGCTTAAGTGACACCACCTACAGGAAACCCATCCTTCTCCCCAGTTGCTAGTACCCTCTCTCAGAAGATCACACCCCCTAGCTGCGGATGAAGCCCAAGGTTTGACCTCTTCTCCCTTACACCCTCTCCTTTGGTGACCTAATCAGCTCCCATGTCATATTTATGCAGGTAATTCTATACCACCAGCTGTCTTCTGAACTACATTCGCTCATCATCAGCTGCCTATTTGACATTTCAAACTGACTGTCCCATAGCTATCTCAAACTCAACGTGTCCAAAACAGAACTCATTAACTTTCCTCCAAAACCTGCTTCTCTTCTGAACTTCCTAATATCTGTTGAGGATACAAGTCACACCGATTTATAATCTCAGCATTTTTGTTCATTATTTACTCTCTCACCCCATGTAGTTAATCCACTGCCAAAATTTGCCATTTCTGTTTCTAAAACATCTCTCACATCTGACCTTTTTTCACTACTCCTACAACCATAATCTTAACTTAGATCCTCTTCCCCTCTTGCCTGACCCATGCACTGTGCTCCTAATCAGTTATCCTTCCTTGTCTTTTTCCATTCACAACATATACTCCGCATAGCAGCCAAAGTTATTTTCCTTACTAAAATCAATCTCAGGGAGTCCAGCGGTTCAATCCGTTTAACAGAAATGCCATGTGCTATGAAGGGCCCAGCCACAGGCAACATGCTTGGTTAACCCCAGCAAAACCTATGCCCAGTGACCAGTCATTGATCTTGTCCAGTTCAGCAGCAGCCAAGTCTGCTTTGGGACCATCAGCAACTTGCTTTGTCCAACTCAGCAAGGACACTCCCCACAACCAACTCGTTGAAATGAGAAAGGAAGTCAGGACTCCAGAGCACACTCCAGAGCAGTGAATTGTCCTGGCCACATGGGTTCCCTACTTGTGTTCTTCATTGCCATTGTAATGTAAGCATGGATCCAGTCTTTTCCCCTGTGCACTCTGCATATATTAATGGAAGACTGCACCTCAAAATTTGAGGGGAAGATCGAGGCAAGGCAATCCTTTTACACTTCCCTATCCCTCCTTAAATTTCCCATAGCTTCCCTTCCTCCACCCTTCATATATCATTGAAAAAAATGGGGAGCATTCACTGAAAGCTCCCTCTTCTCCCCTCCTCATCTGCTGTCACTCAGATGCCTTCTGCCTTCTCTTCCTTCACCGTGTCTCACATGGAAAAGTGGCCCTTCTCGCCAAGGCAAACCTCTCTACATGCACAAGTGATCTCACTTCTTCCTTTCTCCTCCAGCAGAGTGCTCTCCTCTGTCATCCCCACTCTCACTAATCTTCAATTTCTCCCTATCTGTAGCTGCTTCCCTACTGCCTATAAAGACAACCATGTCTCCCCCATCCCAAAAAATAAACAAAAACATCTCACATGATCCTTACATTCCTGCTAGAACTAGATATAGTTCTGTACCTCCCATTTATGATTAAACCCCTTGCGGCCAGATACAATAGCTGCCTCTACTTCTTATCCTCTCACTCTGCAGTCTAGCTTCCAACATCATCATTCAACTGAAATAGGACTCTCTAAAGTTACCAAAGATCTCCTAACTGCCCAATCTAATGACCTTTTCTGCAGTCTCATCCGTCTTGACCTCTCTGCAGCGTTGGACACCACCAATCACCCTCTCCTCCTTGGTCATCTTTTCTTTCTATGCTTTCAAGACACTGCTCTCTCTCTCTCTCTGTTCTCCTACCTGTCTGACCATTCATATATCTCTTTTGCTGAATCTTCATTCAGGTCATGCCCACGAACCATGGGTATCCCTCCAGGCTCTTTCCTGAGCCATCTTTGTTTCTTCCTCTCCACCATTTCTCGTGGTTATCTCTTCAGTTTCCGTGGATTCAATTATTATCTCTATGTAGATGAGCAGTTCTCAACCTGTGGGTTATGTTCAATTTGTAACAATGAAATACATCCTGCATATCAGATATTTACATTACGATTCATAACAGTAGCAAAATTACAGTTATGAAGTAGCAATGAAAATAATTTTATGGTTGGGGGTCACCACAACACAAGGAACTGTATTAAAGGGTTGCGGCATTAGGAAGGTTGAGAACCACTGATGTAGATTATTCTCATATTTATTTATCCAGCTGTAACTGGAATTACTGTAACTACTGTCTTGCATCTTGGACTGCCTATAAGATATTTCAAACTCAATAGTTGAGTCAGTTAACATTTCTTAAGCACCTACTGAGTTCCAGGCACTGTTCTAAGTGTTGGGGATACAGATATGAAAAAAGGGAGACAGTCACTGCCCTCAAAAAGCTACTAATGGATTAAAACAACACAATAAAGAAAGATGAAAAGGTAGGAGTAGAAGAGGGAAGGTATCCAGCCAGAGGCAGAGGGATGATGGAGAAGTCAAAGAGGGTCAAAAAGAGCACAGCCAGGTAGAAAACGAAGTGTGTGAGATGTCAGTCCTGTCCCCTATCCTTCTGAGGAGGAGTTTATGGTTCCAGAGGGGCAGAGAATACCAACCAGGTGTGAGTAATAAGGCTGATTGGACCTTGCAAGATGATGAGATTTCCCAACAATAGGTTTAGTGGGAGCATGGTGGAGAAAGTACAAAATGAATGCAGCCGGGTGGGAAATGAGAAGATGTACATCAAAGCGAATGTCCCAATATCCCATTGACATGTCAAGCTCAGCATATCCTAGCTGAACTCATTTTCCTCCCCTAAACCCTTCTCTCTTCCTGACTTTCCTATTACTGTTGAGAGTACCACCATCCTTCCAGTCACCCAGGTGTCATTCTCAGCTCCTTACTTTTCCCCCTCTCATATCCAGCCTACTGCCATGGCCTGTCGATTTTACCTTCATAATATGTCTCTTATACACATCCTTTCCTCCTCTGACACTACCACCAGTCTGGGGCAGGCCCTCATCATCTTACCTATAGGCTGTTGCAACGTCCCACTGACTGGTCTCCAGTGTCTCCCAAACCAGTCCATCCTCCACTTTGCTGTCAGATTTCTTTTCTGAAAGATCAGGTCTGATAGTGTCATGCCCCTCTTCCCCTCATCCCACCCCCATTCAACAAATTCCAGTGGCTCCCTTTGACCTCCAGGATTCAGTATAAAATCTGTTTGAATTTTAAAGCCCCTCGTAACCTGACCCTCCATGTTTTCCAGGGAAAAACCTCCCCTCCATGTGACACTGGCTTCCTTGCTTGTTCCTCCCACACAACATTCCATCTCCTAATGCCATGATTTTCTCTGAATCCCATAGTGCCCTATGTCTCATCTCTCTCTCTCTCCTCATCTTTACCTCCTGGCCTCCCTGGCTTCCTTCAAGTCTTCGTTAAAATTCCACGTTCTACAAGAAGCATTTGCTGATCCCCCATAATATCAGTGCCTTCGCCTTTGAGATTATCTCCAAAATATAGATATAGATGGCTATGTCTTGTTCCTAACGTGTGTGTTTGTTGTGTTCGTATATAGCTGTTAGAATGTTACCTCCCACATTGGTCTATGAGTTCCTTGAGTTACACTCCCAGTACTTAGTGTAATAGCACCTGAAACATAGTGGGCACTTAATCAGTGTATATTGATTTGAGAAGCAGAGTGATAGTTCATAAGCAAGGTATATATGTAGCCTAATGTGTATGTGTACATGTGTATGTATGTATGTATGGCCAAGGTGTGGGAACCAACTTTAATGTGGGCTAGACAAGTTTACCATTTGCAAGGAGCCAACCTGGTTAAGGGGGAAACTCCTTTAGGAGACACAGCAGAGATTCCAGAGGGCTTTACCCAGATTCTCCTTAGCATACCTTTTTCAAAGGATCATGGATTTCATTGTTCTGGGGCTTGATGCAAATCAAGTCAAGTCAACAAGAATTTATTAAATGCTTAATAAGGGCCAAGCACTATGCTAAGCACTGGGTGTACAAAGAAGGGCAACCCAGGACAGCCCCTACCACCGAGATGCTCACATTCTAGTGCACGGTGTCATCCTATAACTAGGAATATGTTGAGTACCTCATCATCTGTAGGAAATTCCTCTTCCATTTAAACCTGCAAAAAACCCAGTAACAATAACAGCTAACATTTACAAAGCACTTCAAAGTTTTCAAATCACTTTACGTACATTATTTCCTTAATCCCTCAGAAGAACACCGTGACATAGCTGCTCTTGTCCCCATTTTATAGAAGAAATTGGTCCAGAAAAGCCAAGCAACTTGCCTGAGGTCACAGGAGGCAGGATTAGAACCCAGGTCCTCCTGATTCCAACTCTGGCACTCCTCTCACTACACCATATTCAAAGAAGAAAGAAAGGAAACCACATTTATTAAGCACCTAGTATGTGCTAGGCATAGTGTTATTTCACTGGACCTTCACAACAAATCCTCTGAGGTAAATGCCTAGTCTATGATTTCCATTTTACAGTGGAGGACACTGAGGCGGACAGCTGTGAAGCAATTTGTCCAGGGTTACACAGTAAGTATCTGAGGTCATATTTAAATTCAGGTCTTCCTGATACCAGGCTCAGCTTTCTACCCATTGTGCCGCCTGGCCGCCTGACTGACAATGGTAAATAGCTTTTATATGCCCTGCTATTCATACATACATATGTACATGTATGTACTCTGTGTGTGTATGTATGTAACACACAGATGTTAGCTATTAAGGCTTAAAACATCACCAAGAATTTTGAGACCTTTTATATAAATGCATGCACACACATGCACACACAACTCAAATGTAGTCCTTCTGAAAAATCTCTAAAGTAGCAGACATTACCTCATTATTCATTATAGAATGGAAACTGTCATACGAATTTGCAGTAGGGTTAGCATGGATGACCCCAGGATGAGTCAAAATGGTTTATTAATATTCACAGCCAAGCACAGTATCAGAGAGTATAGATAAATGGGTAGAGATTCAATCAGACACAGAATTGCATGTGGCCCTTCTCACCCCCTCCCTCCCATGGGGTAGCATGCACTGGTGCAGTGGGATATCTACTCTGATTAAAGGCCCACAGCCACTGGGGTCTCAGATTTACATGGAGTTTTCAGAGCCAGGGCTAGCCTTGGCAGCTGTCATGTTCCCAGTGGGGGCGGGGGGGGGGAGAGGTCAAGGAATGTGTATCAGTAGCAAAGAGAATTCTCTAAAGACTAAGGAGGATGACCTCATTCTATCTGTGCCATAGGGTAGGGAACAGGGAAGTCCTCCGAAGGAGAACCGCATCAGCAAGCTTGGGGACAGTTCCAGTAGCTGGTTCTACCTGGACCTGGTTGTGGTTAAGCAGAATGTGTACCAGCATTGGCTAACAGGAGCCAGGACTGGGAGAGGAAGCCATGAACTCCTCTAGTTATTTAGGAATTAATTCTCTTTCCCATTTTAATGACACAGAAATGGAGGGCCCTATAATAAAACTAAGGAGGATCTAGAAGTTTCTAGTTCAAAATAAAAATTAATAGCATATTACTGTGCTCTCTACCTCCAAATGTTTCTGATTCAAATAGAATGGTTCTTCTTGGTTGAAAGGATTTTTCCCACTTATTTTCATTTCTGTTTTATTTGTAAAAATCTGATAAATTTGGAGAGTTTTTTAAATCTAAACTGGGAGACAAAAACTACTTTTGATGACTCCTTTAAAATGCATTAATCCCAATAGCAAAGACAATACAAGGTGTTAAGCTAAAGAGCTAATTTAGGAACCAGCTCCCCCAAATTCTCATCTTGTATGCTTTCCAACATGAGGCTTTTAATTCACAAAGCAGAGCATACTTATTGTGAATATGGAGTGAAAATCAGTTTTTCAGACCAGGCTGAACACCCAGAATTTCTTTGATGAAGATGGTGGGTCAGCCTTGGGGATGCAAGCACTTTTGGCAGGGAAGAGAGGAAAGAGGGCATTTGAGAGGCTGCTTTGGGCATTAGGGAACCACTACATCATCTGGGTGTGAGGCACTCCACCTCCATGCCTTTGCAGAGATGCTTCCCTCTGTCTGAAATTCTCGCTCTCCTCACCTCTCTGTCTTAATAGAATCCTTAGCTTCCTTAAAATCACATCTCAGGTACCACCTCCTACCCAAAACCTTTCCCAATTCCCTTCATGCTGAAATCACTTTGTATATATTTGCTTGCACTCATTATAGTTTCTCCCCCAGTAGATTGTAAGCTTTAATGGAGCTGGAAGGAGTATCAAATGTCATTAAGTCCCCTATTCCCCTCCCATTTTACAGATGAGGAAACTGAGGCACAGAGTGGTCAAGTGACTTTTCTAAGGTCACACAACCAGTAAATGTAGGAGGCAGGATTTAATCTCGGCTGTTCCTGACTCCAATCCCAGTGTTCTCTCTACCCCGTCACCTACCCTAGCAGAGGATGCACTTAAGCTTTGGGATTGACTTTTTTCTCTTTGATTCCCTAGCACACAACATAGTTTATTGAATGCAGAAAGTATTTATTAAATGCTTGTTGAATGGATTTGTCGAATTGAACTATTTTTAATCAACCAATACTTACACTTGACTTCTTTTCTTTTCTTGCTTCACAAGAGAAAACTGCAAGGGTTAGTATGATAATGGTACCTTATATACTGAGGCATTTCACTTGAGTGAAACAAACCAATTTCATCTAAGTCTAATCATGTAATTTAATTCAACAGACATTTATTAAACAACACCCTCTAATACAGCACTGGCCCTGGAGTCAGGAGTACCTCAAATCCGGCCTCAGACATTTGACACATAATAGCTGTGTGACCCTGGACAAGTCACTTAACCCCTTTGCCTCACCCTTCCAAAAAACAGAACAAAACCAAACCACCTTCTATAGGCAAGGTATTCCTTTAAGCACAGTGGAAGATAATAAAGTTTAGATAAGATTATTTATTCCCTCATGGAGCTTACAGTCTAATTGGGGAACAAGGCAAAAAATAAAATAACTACAATACATAGGAACAGCTAGTTGACACAGTGGACAGAGGACCAGACCTGGACTCAGGCAGACCTGAGTTCAAATCCTGCCTCAGACACTTAGTAGCTGTGTGACCCTGAGCAAGTCCCTTGACCTCCTCTGTAAAATGGGGGGGGGGGGGTAATAATAGCATCTACCTTCCAGGGTTGTTGTGAAGTTCAAATGAGATAATAATTGTAAAGGGCTTATCACAGTGCCTGGTACATAGTAGGCACCCTGTCCGTGTTCACCATTATTATTATTATTATTACAATATAGCACTGTATGATAAGTACACTAGGCAGTTGCAGAACAAAGTGTTTTATGAGACCTGCCGAGGGAGCTCATTTCCACATAGGAGGAGGATCAGTGGGGCATCGGCCTTGGCCTTCACAGTGCAACTGCTAGGGAAGTGCTTATAGAGCAGAAGGGGAGAGGTTCAGAGTGAGTTTGCCCAGGAAACTGAAAGTAAAAAAGACTTGCTCTTACTGTCCCTGCACCTCCGCCTTTCAGGTAAAGGGTCAAAGTTTTAGCCTCAGGGACCTGCCCTCACTGCTCTTAGTGTGACTAGCCAGGAGGTTCCAACAAGTTCACTCTTCTCAGGGAAAGTGAAAGTCCGAGTTCACGTTTCAGATTCTGCTTGCTGGGAGAGTTCTACAATCATTCATAAAAGTAAACAAGAGCTCGTTAGACCCCAGGGGATTGAGAGAGCCTCCCCGAGCTGCATTAGCCCATACACCATCACACACAAACTTACACGCCCTCTCTACACTTTCAGAACATAGTTAATATAGGGATGAATGTCCTGGTCAACCCAGTTCAGTGTAAAAGAATGGCTTAGACCACTGTGAACACAAATGGCACACAAATGCTTGTTTGAGAATAAGCAAGCAGAGTGGGAAGGGAAATTAGATAGAGATAATTCAGGTTTTCCATATCCCTAACATAGGCACCTGCCATCTGACCAGAGCTTCAGCTGCAAAGAGGAGAGGTCGTGATTAAACATTGTCTGGCTCCTGGGTAACCACCCTTGTCTTCCCTTCTTGTCCCTATGACTTTGGGAAAGGAAACCAGGACTGATCCAGCCATTGTCACTGCCATGCTCCTCCCAGTGGCTACTCTGCCATCTCAGGCTCAGGTTCCCACTTCCCTAAGCCCTGGCAGGCTTTCCAGCTCTCCTAAGGTCCAGTCCCCAAAATGTGTAGTACTTCTGTTGACATGCTAAAGCATATTTCCTGGAGGGTCATGATTTTAGTCTCTGGAAGCATGATGTGTCTCTTCTCTCTACAACAGGGTAAGTAGGAATTAACAGAAGGAAGGGAGGACAGGCACAGAGATAGTTGGGAGTATGTGGGGCATTAAAAGGGTAGACAACTGTCTAGTTTGAACTTTAGAGTGCACTGAGGATTAATATGAGAAGCTGGGATGGTTTAATGGAAAACACCACCACCATGACTTAAAGTCAAACAACCCTGGGCTTGATTCCTAATTCTTCTATTTACTATCTGAGTGACCTTGGGTGCCCTTCTACCTTTCCAGTGTTCTCTTACTCCCTGACGCTGTAACTTAGACCTTTCTGCAGGGACAGTGGCCCCCTGACTGCTCCATAAACCAGACACTCCATCTCTCAGCTCTGTGCATTTTTTTCTGGCTATCCCCATGCCTGGAATACTCTCCCTCCTCTTCTCTGACTGCTGATCTTCCTGGCTTCCTGTAGGTCTCAGCTAAAATCCCACCTGCTTCAGGAAGCCTTCCCCATTCCGCTTCATCTAGTGCCTTCTCTCTGCTAATTATTTCCTGTTTGCCATATGTATGTACATAGATATATATTTGTTTGCATATTGTCTCGCCCATTAGACTGTAAACTCCTTGAGGGGAGAGGTTGTCTTTGGCCTCCTTTATTTCCTTAGCACAGTGCCTGACACTAGTATGTATTTAATAAATGTTGATTGATTGATTGAAGTCACTTAATCTCCCTGAGCACCAGTTTTTAAATTTGTAAAGTAAGAGGGGTGTGTATGGATGAAACAACCTTCAAGTTCCTTCCGTCTTGAAATCTATGGGTTTTTTTTAAACTAGAAAGATATAGGGGGGGGCGGAGCCAAGATGGTGGCGTAGCAGCAGCAACACATCGCAGCTCTCACATAGCCACCCCAAAATACCCATAAAATAGGACTCTAAACCAATCCTAGAACTCCAAAACGCAAACAGAGATACTTCCCACGAAAGTCAGCTCGGCTACAAGGAACCATATCAGCACTGCTAAC
>CM053581.1:454963868-454986076 GCA_028627135.1 Pseudochirops cupreus
TGTGTGCGTTTTGGAGTTCCAGGATTGGTTTAGAGTCCTATTTTATGGGTATTTTGGGGTGGCTATGTGAGAGCTGCGATATGTTGCTGCTGCTACGCTGCCATCTTGGCTCCACCCCCCAAGAATAAAATTCTTAAGAGATACAAAACTAATGAACAGGAAAAGAAGGAATATGGCTGGACAGGGAACTTGGATGTAAAACCAGCTTAGATATAAAATGGCAAATATATCATCAGAAGGAAGCTAGGTGAGATAAACAAAGATTCAATTCAAGACTATTAAATTCAAAAGTAATTTAGCATAAGCCAGAAAACTTGAAAGGTATAAGACAACCAAATTATGAAGGATTTTAAAAGCCAAGTAGAAAATTATATATTTGATCCTGAAAGATCCTGACGTTTAATGAATGCAAGTGAACAGAATGGTGATGGGCAGATTTGTACTTTAGGAAGATCAATTAGTCAGCTGAGTGCAGGATAGTCTATAGCAGGGAGAGACTTAAGATAGGCAGACCAACCAGATGGTTATGTTAATAGTCTAGGTGTGAGGTGATGAGGGCCTGTACCAGGGTATTGATAGTATCAGAGGAGAGAAGGGTACATTTATAAAAGATATTATGAAAGTGAAATCAACAGGACTCGGGCAACAGATTGTAAAATGGGACATGACAGAGAGGGAGGAATCAAGGAAGACACCTACTTTGTAAGAAAGTCTGGGAAGATAGTGTTTCCTTCAACAATAATAAAGAAGGTAGGAAGAGAGAAAAATGGGGTGGGAGGAAAGACAATGCATTAACTTTTTGACATGCTGCATTTAGGATGTCTATGGGATATCCAGCTTAAGATTTCCAATAAGCAACTGGAAATGCACTATCAGTTTAGGAAAGAGGTGTGGGCTCTTTGAGTAGATGTGAGATTTATCAGAACAGAGACAATAACTAAATCAATGAGAACTGATGAAATCACTAAGACAAATAGTGTAGAGAGAAAAGGGCCCAAAAGTCAGAGCCCTGGAGAGCATTCATTGTTACTGGCCATGACCTAAACAAAGGTCCAGCAAAGAAGAGTATGAAGGAGTGATGAGAACTAGGATAGAGTATACTTGGTCCTTTTCAATATTCCTTACTGCAAAATCATCTATCTCCCATCATCTAAGTAAGAGTATTATTCCTCAATGCTCTTCCTTCCTCTTTCTTCCCTGATGACCTCAATAGTTTCCAAAGGTTCAAATATTTATTATCTCCATACTGTTGACTTTTAACTCTTCATCCAACCCAAATCACTCTTCTAAACTCTACTCCTTACATGCTGGACACTACCTGGATATCCCATAACCATCTCAAATTCTACATAATCAAAAAAAGAACTGATTATCTTTGCCCTTAAATTCACCCATTCTCAAAAATCTCCTATATATTTTGTGGACACCATCATCCTCTCAGATATTCAAAACATAAAATCAGAGTTTTTAATTATTCCCTCTATCTCACTGCCAAATCCAATGTTCTCCAATCCTAGGGGTTTTACTTTCACAATATTCCTTCAATTTGTTTTCTTTTCTCTATCCCTACATTTATTACCCTAGTTTAGATGCTATCATCTTTGAAATGGGCTACAATAGCCTTCCACTTGTGGTCTTTCCTTTTCTGACCGTGCCACTCTCCTGCTCAAAAATTTTCAGTGGTTCCCTACTGCCTCTTGAATAAAATAGAAATCATTTCCTGACATCTAAATTCTCCACAATATGGCTCTAATAAACCTTTCTAGATTTGTTTCATATTATTCACCTTCATATATGTATAGTACATTTCACCCCAAATGGTTTACTATTACTGCCTGAACTGGACATTGCTTTGTTCATTTCTATACTTTCTTAAAGACTGGCTCCCATGCTTGAAATGTACTGTTTCGTCATGTTTGCTCCTCAGTCTTTACCATCTTTCAGCACTTAATTCAAATGCCCTTCTGTGAAGCTTGCCTTGATGCCCCGATTTGTTACATTCTCTTCATCTGTAAATCACTTAGTATCTATACTTTTCTATAGCCATATTTTATTTCCCGAAAAAAAGTAAGCTTTTTTTGAAGGTAGGGATTGTTTTTTTTTTCTCTTCATAACACATATATATTTAGCAAACCAACTTCGTTAAGTTTTTGAATTTTCTCAGTTTTTTTGTTGTAGCAACTATTTTATATTAGTTAATTTCTCCTTTAAGAAAGGATAAAGTTACAATGTCCTTTTTTGTGTGTTTCTCATTTAATAAATCAAACTGGCTTGAGCTGCTAATAAGTGCATATGGTATATTTGATCCTTTTTTTTCCCTTAATGTCCTCTCTAACTAGTGAGTGGTCTTACTTACACAAAGACAGTTGAAATTATTTCTATGTATGTAACTGCTTATTTTCTAATACAATACAATAAATTTCATTTTTTATGGTGATCAATTCCTTCCACATGTAACAGCTTCTAACTTTCTTCTAGAAGTATTCATGATGTTCAAGACTAAGGCTTTTGATCAGTCTATAAGTCTTTGGTTTTTTTCATGTCTTAACTAGACATATATGTACAAAATACATACTTCCAAACAGTTTTTGGTGTCTTCCTATATACTACTTTCATATTTAAGTCGTGAAGTATCAAAGCATACAATGACTTAACTTTGTAATTCTTCATAAAAATGCCCTACACTTTGAGGCAGTTAGATGGTGCAGTGAATAAAGCACTAGCCTTGGAGTCAGAAGGACATGAGTTCAAATGTGGCCTCACACTTAACACTTACTTAGTCATGTGACCTTGGGCAAGTCACTTAACCCCAACTGCCCTGCCTTCCCTCTCCAAAAAGAAAAAAAAACTCAAAACAACAACAACAATAACAAAAAATGCCCTACTTCATTATTCCCTCTGCAATGTATATTGTTATATGAGCTGCATTTTTCTTCATGATGGTCTGTTTGCTTAAATTCAAAATAAATATATTTAATCAATGAATCAGTCATAAAAATGGTATCTATTAAGTGTCTCACACTATCCTAGGCTTTGGCAATGTCAATGCAAAAAATTAAACAAGTATAAGATTAAGTGACCGAAGTATCTTATGAAAATTATGTTTTTTGTTGCCCTTGGCCCCATGATGAAATCAATTCCAGACCTTCATTCATCTGCTATCATTCTTTTGTAGTGAGAATGTCAAAATGGAAAACAAAAACTTGTTGCTCTTGCTGATCAGAGATTATTCACTGAGAATACTATCAGAAATTAAAGTAACTATGGTCTAAAAACTGGTCTGAGTGATTCTTAGAACTACCATCATAATACAATACCTCACTGGGGCATGAAGGTCCCTACAACAGAGTGAAAAGTCGGGTTTTCTACCAAGCTGGAAAGGCTTCGTATCCAGGCTCAGCACCTGTCATAAATCTGTCATCTAAGAACTAATCTAACTAAATGCACAGAAACTCATCACCAGGTGACTGGTTACCAGATAATGACTCCTTTGGTCAATAGCTATGCTGAAAACACGTATGAAATGGCACTTGTTCACTTCTGCTTCCATAGTGAATACACCCGTAAGCACACTGAAAAGGGGTCTGAAGATGCCAAATGCACACATTACTTTCAGATGAGAAATAAATTGTTATTTCTGAAATGTTTTTAAGGTATAAGGTCATTATTAAACTTGGTAGTAGTTCTTAGCAAGATCCTTAGGCCATAGCCTGATACTTTCATAATAAAAGACTATTCATTCTTGTTCATTTTAGGAGCTCTCATAGCATATGTGATTCGGAATACACAAATGTATGAACAAGTACTGTAAACAGAATACCAATCATAAACGTTAAATATTTTTTAAAAACTATCTTATTAACCACTAAACAAAAATATGGTCAGTAGGACACTTACAAGTCATCAAATATCAACAACTGTAACAACATTTTAGCTATACTATTAAAATTTTAAAAATTTCTGGAGAACATTAACGTCTTATTACATAAATGGTAAGAAACTGCAACCTGACATAGTGATGTAGCTTGTATCTATAACAAAGAATTAACACAATTTCTCCTTTTTATTATTAGTTTGTTTTTCTGGAAAGGTAAGACTTTATCTGCATGGTTCTGCTCATTCATGCTCATCTACAAAAGGATTTAATTATGTTCTTTTAGGTCTCTATGACAAGGAAAATTGAAAACGGCCACTTCAAAATTAAAAATATAAAGGAAATTCATGATCAGATTCCTTACGAAGGAGTTTTTTCTAGATGTCACTATCCTGACCAACAAAGCAAATCAATCACCCTCTTTCCTTCAAGATTAAGGAACAGAAGCTTTACTAAGAGAGAAAATATGAGGGAAGGAACATTTTGAACAAAAAAAAATTACCTACAATCTCTATTTTCTTCATCTCACTTTCAACCGTATCAATAATTTGTCCTGTTTTATTTAAAAAGTATAATGAGTTATCTTCTTACCCTTGCCCATGTATATTTTGTACTAGGCTAGTGAGGGAAACTTGTTAGTGCTACAAATTTATCTCAAGTTACATCACAGATTCTATAGTATTAAATATCAACTTACATCTGAAGATGGTGATTCAAGAACAATGCCAAATCCTAAAACGTGATTCTCCTCAGCTGGGATGCATTCAGCTTTTTGGAGAAGAGATTGTTCAGAGGTAACTGCTGTCTTTTCATTCTCTATTACACTGGGCTTCTTATTCACAGGAAGAGGTTCAGTGATCTTTGGGAGCACTTTTTTCTTTTTATTTCTTTTTCGGGACACAGCTGTTCTCTGGGAGCATAGATGGGAAATTGGGGGCTGTTGTCTGTTTTGACTTCCAACTGCAAACAAACAAACAGAAGTATGGTAAAGGTACCTGCCAACTCAATTTAAAACCTCTAATCAAGCTGCCTACTATTTTTACAAATGTTATGCTAAAATGAAGCCCTTTCATATCAGTACCTCAAATATGGCCTGGCAAGAAGGATTAAGGGAATAAAATACAAAATTAACTTTGAGCTGGACACAAAAGCTAATATACATATACATATATATATATGTATATGTATATATATATATATATACATACATACATATATATATATATATATATATATATATATATGAAAAAGAATCTGGTGGTCATCTAATGCAAGCTCTGGAATGCTGCCAAAGAAAGTTTTAAATGAGAAAGGCCATCTAAGAGAAAAACCTTGCTACTGGTTTTCAAGCAAAACATCACAGGGAATATCTCAAGTGGAATTTACTAGTATTATAAGTTATTAGGAAAGAGGCAGTTATGAGATATTTTAGAAAGAAAGTATCATATTTTAAAATGTCTTTATAAATGAGATTTATCTAATACATAAGAGAAATACTCTAGGAATTTAGTTTAAGTATATATCGTTAATACTCTGCAGCATAAATACTCAATGCAATGTAATGGAAAGAGCAACGAATTTGGAATAAGAGTAACTGGATTTGAATAAGAGCTTTTCTATTTACCAGCCATGAGACCATGGGCAAGTCACAATTTTCCTGAGCTTCTGTTTCCTCAAACATAAAATGATGATAATAACATATGTATGATCTATGTTTTAGGGTTGTCCTGAGTATATCAATTTGTAAAGCTTCAAAAACTAGCTCTCAGTTATTATTGTTGTTGTTTCTGTTGTTACTGTTACTGTTGCTATCGTTATTATGATTATTCCATGAACATTTCAACTACAGCATTTTATTTGTACTAAGTTTTATGTATCTGATAAATGGGAACAATGTTTCTATATCTCATGGACTATTAAGTGAATTAACTCAAGCTATAAAACACTTAGAAATCCAAAGATGAAAAACATCACAAAAGTACAACAGTAGTAATACTGAATAAATACTTTAAGAATTGAAGTATAACAACTATAGTCCTTACAAGTTCGCTCTGAAAAAATAATGAAAGTTTATAACACATTTTGGAACCCTTTAATGAAAACTGTCATAAAGATACATCATTATTTATACCCTCAAGCATCAAAACACTGCTGAGTGTGACTACTGGGCACGCTGGCAATAAATCCATAAATAAACATAAGACATGAAATCCAAAGAACTATTAAGCTAAATAAATTTGTTATACTTTGTCATTTTTGTCCAATGATCAAAAAATAATTTATCCCCAAGAAGAGGCATAGAAATGGAAAAATTACTGACCATAACTATAATTATGGGCCTACCTAGTTTATCTTGAGGTCTATGCTAAGTCTAGAGACATCAAGGGAAATGGGTTACTCAGACAATTATCACAACGATTAAGAACAGAAATACAGAGTTGGAGAGGATCTTAAAAGTCATCTAGTCCAATCCCTTCACATTATAAATGATGAAAATGAAGCCCAGAGAGGGGAGGTGACTTGGTACACAGAGAATAAAGTAGCAGAAGAATCTTGGTGTTCTCCCAGGTCAGCTTTCTTTCCATTCCCTGCACTGTCCCTCAGACTGTTCTTGCCTTAGTTGTGAGAATTCTTCACAAAGAAATGTATCCAACTTGAGGTTGCTAAGGAATTGTTCAAATTTTGCAGCTCACTTTACCTCTTTAGATATAGTTTAATCTCCTACTGGCAAACTTAATACTGACTCCTGTCCTTTACCTTTTCTTTGAAATAGAATTAGAACTTTTAAAAACAGAGTATAAATTTAAGTCTAGGAGGCAAAACATCTTTAGCAAATGCATAATACAATATAAAGTTTTACATTTTTTAAATTAAAGAAAATGAGAATAATTAATTCTGTTTCATCTTCTATACAATCAGTGACATTATAAAATCCTGAAGTTCTGGTGTATAGTTTACAATCCAATCTCTAAAGAATCAGAAAAGAAAACATGGTGACAAAGTGGCATGTCTCATTATGGTAGAAAGGTTTTGGGATTTAAAAAGTATAATGTGTAGCCTGTCATTTCAATAGCTAGGAGTTGAAATATCAAAATTATCATTCTACTTTCATGTTCATGTTTCCTTAAATGAAAATTTTAAAAACTAAAATGCAAGTAAAGTGCTTTTGCTGAGAAAAAAAATCCTACATGATGTATAAAAGTAATTGTTATTTCTGTCTGAACTCTACTTCAGGAGACATTAACTGTGTACTAAGTTACTGAGGTAATTTCCATATATCACTTTTAAGCAAATAACCCTTTCACAGGGGTCACAGGGGTCACCCAAGGCCATCGGAATACTTATATTTCCGATGGTCTTAGGAACCGAGACATTGCTCCTCCATCTGTCTCCAGGTGGGTCTGCCCACATGCAGATACACCCACATACAAGTATTAAAGGGTTGCGGCATTAGGAAGGTTGAGAACCACTGCTTTAAAGTTTAGAGAACTTTTTCCTCACAAAAGTCCTATGAAGTAGGTAGTAAAAATACTATTGTCTCCACTTTATAGATTAGGAAACTGAGGTTTAGAGAGGTTAGGTGACTTGCCCAAAGTCACACAGTCAGAAAATACCATGGGCAGGATTTGGTCCTGGTCCTGGTCTAGTCAACTTTCTACCTCCCTTGCTGTCTCTGAACTTATTTATTTATTATTATGTTATTATTGAACAGACTGAGTAAAATTCTTATCCTTAACCACAATAAAACAAAATGCTTAAAATGACCATTTTACTTTTCATTAAGTATGTTACCCATTTAAAAGGTAGAATTTGGTTCATATGATCATATGTGGCTAATATGCTAAACAATAAGCTTTTAGAATCAAATCCACATCACTAAATGTTAGGATTTTATTAAAATTCACTAGCTGGCTAGGAAAAAAAACATGAAATATCTTACTATTCTATAAGCAAAAAAAAAATCCTTCCTTGATCAGCACAAAAACTCTTATCATACATTTACATCCCTTTTTTTCCTTCCATTTTTCTTCTTTGGGCTAATATAAAGTTCTTTTTTCCTTGAGAAAACAGACATCTCATGACTTGCTGAAATTCTGTAACTTCTATATAACTAATGTAATTCTGTTTTATTCTAATTGCAAAGAAAGGAAAACATAACATGCAGTTAAGAACTAAAATCCTGGGAACTTTAGCGTTCCACCACTGATGAGGCTCTATGAGCAAATACAAATCTCCCATCTTTTTAATGTCCCAGAAAACTATAACAAAGAGTCACTTAAAAAAATAATACAAATTGATTTCTCTGAACCATCAATGTCTACCTACAAGATGCCAATGAAGTGAGCAATAATTAGAGGAAAAATCAATGAGATCTACTATTTTTTCTCACTGATATCTTCATATGTGCTTTTGTACCATTGGGAGTCATACTAGAGTCCATGCTTTCTAGGTGGCAGCTACATATATGTAGCAAAACAAAAGAAGTTCTCTATGGGCAGTATAGACATTCATAGACTACTTGGCATGGAACATGTCTAATGTGATTTCTGGGACAGTAAAAGCAGAAGAGAATTCCTATACAAGTACCAGTTTGAGATGGCTTCAGCTGTCCCTTTTGACTCTCAGATACTATGTTAGGTTAATGAAATATATAAAGCCCTGAACCTAAGCATCTCAAGAAGTAATGAGCTAGATTGCCCCTATTCTCTTTCCTTCTTTGAATGAACCTTACTGTTGGTTTACAACAGTAAATGTAGAAACAGCAAAAACATTAAATATATTAGAAGGAATATTCAGAAATTCAATTAAACTAATACTTGTGAAGTAACTGAAGAACTCAGAATGGCATGCAGTGAATAAAGACAAAAGAACATTGTTAGTAAGAAAAAATAAGTTTGATTTGCTAAAGAATGAATGGATTACATAGGCATAAAGAGCTAATAAAATTGATAACATGAAGGAACGCCATAAGAAAGCAAGGTGGAAGGGATTAATAAAGAAGGCACAATAAACATCTGTTCCTAAAGATGTCAGATTGCATTAAAAGTTGAAAGAACCAGGTTTGAGGCCATTATCTTTGTACCTGCTTGAATCTGCATTAATTTTCTCATGGTCTTGAGTTCTTGAAGAATGGCCTGCAAAGTTGACTGGCAGTTACAAGTACAGCAGTTTGATCCAATTGATGAATTCACTGCTGGAAGTTCTCCTAAGTATAAAAGAAAAACATGACAGACTCCAAACCAAAAAATAAAATTTAAAGAGAGAAAAAAAAATGTATCTTGACAGGATTCTGATGCATATACTATTATTATGGAACCATGCCTAAGGAAAATGTACTCAATAATTTTCACAACCTGAATTTTGGGGTCTGATTTTATCCAATTATACAGACTTCCATATTGTAAGATACATGCTGCTTCGTGGTTTGGCAAAGACTGCATGCAAGTATGAACACAATGCAACCTCACAGCAGGCTTCTCTATTGTCAGACTAGTTCATCTAAGATAACAATAGCATAGAAATTCATTATAAACACTCTCACTGGATTATGCATAAAAAACTGACTCTGAGAAAGAATAGACTTGCAAAGAACTGGTAGTTGTATATGCAATAAAGGTTTATATTAAGAATTAAAGGAGACTCTAATTATTCAAAAATAGTTTGAATACTAAGAATAACGCCTCATAATACAAGTAACCGTGGGTAAAATAAAAACTTAAAGTTTGTTCTAGGACAGGGGAGAATATGAAAAGTCAAGTTATAGTTGTATGGGAGAAAGAATGTAGATATATAGTATTCTCTCAACTTGATAAAAGACATTCTACATTTTTCTCCTCCAGCTTTCTTTCACCCATCACTTAATTCCCCTTTATTTCACATAACTATCTTCTATTCTCTTTCCTAATAGGCTACAACTTTTCCCCAGAGCCACTGTGGCAAAACTGCACAATTCGTTCCTACTATGAAAGTTCTTCTGATGTCACTATTCATACTCACCATTCTAAAAAGCAGAGTATGCAGAACGCCTGGACCTTATATATTAAGTACACCTTAATTTAATTTCTACAACATAAATTTTAATCCACGTAGCTTTTCCTGACCAAGAATAGTTAGAAAACTGGCCATAGTAAAACTACTTTATTCTTGAAATACGTTTAAAACTCTGAGTTGCAGGAAATCTTAGATTCAAAATTGTAGCAAACTGACATGTGAAGACTGAAAAATTACATATGACTTAAGTGATATATGCCTATAAATAGTCAATACATATCTAATAAAAGTATAAATGCTAAAAAAATTTTTGACTTTAGTACATGGAAAATTTATGTGTTAACTCCTATTAATTATAAACAAAGTTACTAATGTAAATCCTCTATCAAATATGCAAATTGGAAAATGAGATCTTGCTTTTCAATTGTGAAGGAAAGGGTCTACAAACTTCACACAAAAAAAGAATATTTAGGTTTTTAAAAAAGATTATTTCTTCATATCAACAGAGTCTGGACTATCTTAAAGAAGAATATTCTCAGTCAATTAGTATAGTCACTGTTCCTATGTACAGTCTTTATCAATTTTAGAGGACAAAGGCAACCTTTTCCAACTTGTTATAAATCATTTTTTAATTTTAAAAAGAACTGAATTTTTATTTTTATGGAGGAATTTTTAAAGAGCCTTCTCCATCTATCCTGGAAGTAAGCCAGCATGTGAATTTGGTACTGGTTTGTATAATAGCTGAAAGAAAGAGAAGTTACAAATACAACCTTGCTGTCTCATCACCAGGTGTCTTTAAAGTAGTTTTCCTTGCATTTGAACTAGTTACCGAAGATTACAGAAACATCAAAAAAATGTTTAAATAGCAAGAACAGATTAAGGTTTTCCTTTTTGAGAAGGATACTACAAAGCAAGGTATGAAATCTGAATTTAATAAAATAAAATGCAAAAAGAAAAATATCTTTGGGATTTTCATTCTCTAAAGAAATTGTAAATGCACTTTCCCTTCAAATATATTTTTATTTGTCTTCTTCCTGTATAAATCAAGGCTTGAACAATGTATAATTTATACAAAGGAAAATGGAAAATATATCAATGGATGGGATATTAAAATGTGAAGAAATACTAGTTATTATTTCCCATATGCATTCTTTCAAAACTTCTCATGAAAAAAAAATTGACACACTCTAATTACATGAATTTTCCTTTAAGTGAATTATTTTCAATGCTAATGAAGCTAAGCTGTAAAACATGGATTGCTGTTTCAGTAGCTGATGGATAAGATTAAAGCAGTGGTGCTACTTTGGACTCAGGGTTATAAAGTCCTTTTCTTGGCTATGAATTCAGTGTCACTGGCATACTCTGCGCTGATATTACAGAAAAATAAAGGAGTAAGCAAAAGGAAATATAAATATATCACTTCACTAGGAAGCCTCTTTTGAGAGTAAAGGTCAATTTTCTATCATGCATATGAGGGAATGGTTTCTGCCTTTGCTCACTCCGCTCCCTATTCCTGGAATGTACCCTTTTGCCCATGGAATTTCTACTCATCTATTTCCTAAATGCTACCTGGTCCATGAAGTGTGTGTGTGTGTGTGTGTGTGTGTGTGTGTGTGTGTGTGTGTGTGTGTGTGTGTGTGTGTGTGTGTGTGTGTGTGTGTATGTGTGCGTGTGTGTGTGTTATACCTCCCACAGACCAGAAGTTTTGTACCCTATAGATGCTAATAAATGTTTTTTGGATTAGAATCATGAATAGCTTAATTTTTTAAAGCAGTACCTTTGCTTCTAACGTAGTTTAGCCAAGTAAACAATGCCTAATTCTTAAAGTGAGTTAAAAACACTCTTGAACCTCAGTACAGTTGGAAGCATTTTCAATTATAACTTTGAGATTTCTACCTCTTCTAAAATGATTTGGCTGATTTTTGTGATGAAGGGTTTACTACACTGAACCCAAAAAAATAAACCACATATACCATAAAGCTTAACAATGAAAATCAGAACATAAATTAAGATCATACCATTAGATCCTCCAGTAGTTTTGGACTGAGTCTGGAAAGTTTTCGATCGGGTTCCATACTGCCCGGGGAATTGGCCAATTTGGGATGGTAACTCATTCCATGTACCACTGGGGGAAGGGTGGAGGCTCTGTGAGACCTCAGTGGAAGAATTCAAACTTTGAGCCCAAACTAAGTCTAAATCTTGGGGTTCTTCCTTTAGTTTTTCTCCTTCTTTGCCAACACGCTGATAGATTCTTCCAGTACTGTCATTCAGTAATCTTCTCATCCCTGTAATTTGTTTTTTAATTTCCATGCTTTCATCTCCTAATGAAAACAGAGCCAGAGTTATCACTGCAAATTAGAAAAAAAAAAAGGACTACTTCCACCTCCTCCCCCCATACATGAAATGACTGATTTCTGATGCTAGTTACAGTGATACAAATAATGTTTAATTAAACCTACTAACTTCATCTTGGCTATACTAGAAAAAGACTGAATTTTCTCATGGTAAAAGGTTTCTGAAACTTTATCTCATCAGTATTTTTCAAGTCCTTTCTAGCAAGAAAGTGTTTTGTTTTCTGCTAAGTAAGCATAAGGTAGAAGAATGTGCAGAGGGTAAGGCAGCATAGATAAATGCCTTCCAGTCACACCATAGCCACTCATTTGCTTTCTCACCCTGCCTAAGTTATTTTACTACTTTATGTTTTCTACATATAGACAACACTAACCAGGCTTCCTGTTCCATCCTCACCCCACCCCTTAGCTAGTGTTTGGAGAAAGAGTTCATAATCATTAGGAGGTAAGACTTTTTTGAATAAGAACTGCATCATTTTTAATGTTTTATAAAGTGCCTGGATCAGTAATACTTGTCAACAAAAATAATGTGTTATAACATTACACTTTGTTGTAAAAAAATCTTATCAATCTGTAAGTTCCTGGAGATCACAGACTTAGAAGGGACTAGAAGGGAAGCTGGAAGGGACCAACCATTTTACTGGTGAAGAAATTGAGGCCCAGAGAAATCAACTGACTGGCTGATCATCACACTAGCAGTAAATGGTAGAGCTGGGATTTGAACTTAGGTGCTCTGACTGCAGATCCAAAACTCTTTACTTTCTTGCACACTGGCAGGGACTATGTCATATTTTGTATCTTCTCCCAATAACTAGCAAAGGAAAACCATACATAATAGAGGACAACTAATAAGTATTATTTAGTGAACTAGTGAATGAGACAGAAATAATAAAGAAGACACTGGGATTAATTTAAAAAATGGATTCCTTCTTAAGAAACTTTAAGGCTACTCTCCTCTCCCCTACACACAACATGGGGTTGTTTCCCCACTTTTCTTGGTTTGCTGATGATAAGTACAAAGATGCCTCTATTAAGACCGCTTCCCAACCACTTCAGTGGGTGTTGCATATAGCAATTAATCAATAAACATTTATTAAGTGATCACAGACACTGTGCTAAGTGCTGGGGATACTTAAAAGAGGCAAAAGACAGTGCCAGTCTCAATGAGTTTACAATCTAATGAGGGAAACAACATTCAAACAAATAAAAGCAAGCCTTATACAGGATAAATAGAAAACAATTAACAGAGGGAAGGAACTGGAATTCAGAGGGATTGGGGAAGGCTTCCTGTAAAAGGTAGGATTTTAGTTGTGACTTCAAGGAAGCCAGGGAGATCAGTAATTGGAGCAGAAGAGGATAAGCATTGTAGGCATGGGGAGCATCCAGAAAGAATGACCAGGGCTGAGAAATGCAGTGTCTCATTCATAGAATAGCCAGGAAGCTAGTATCAGTGGATCAAACAGTACATGTGGAGGAATAAGATGTAAGAAAAGGGCTAGGTTATGAAGGACTTTGAATACCAAATAGAAGATTCTATAGCTGATCCGAAGAGCAATAGGGAGCCACTGGAGTTTACTAAGTAGGGAAGAGATATGATTGGAGCTACATTTAGGAAAATCACTTTAGTGGCTGAATAGAGGAAGGATCAAAGTGGGGAGAGACTTGAGACAGACCCACCAACAGGATATTGTAATAATCCAGGTGTGAGGTGATGAAATACTGCAGTAGGAGTGTCAGAGAAGAGATTCAAGCATGCTTGAGAGATGTTGCAAAGGGGAAATCAAAAGGCCTTGACAAAAGTTTGGTTATGGGATAGTGAAGAATCCAGGATGACTCCTATGTTGCAAGCCTGAGGGGCTGGGAAGATGGTATTGCCCTCCAAATGATAGGGCAAGTATAGGAGAGAGGGTGCAGAGGATTTAGAGGGAAAGATAACGAGCTCTGTTTTGGACATATTAAGTTTAAGATATCTAGTGGACATCCAGTTAGAGATTCTGAAAGGCAAGCCACAGATACAATATTGGAGGTCAGGGGAGAAACTGGGGCAGGAAAGGTAGATTTCTGAATCAGCAGCATAGGGATGGTAATTAAACTCATAACAGTTGATGAGGTGAGAAGAGGTCCCAGGACAGAACCTGGAGGGACACCAATGGTTAGAAGGTGTGATCTGGAGGAGAAAAGAAGACAGAGAAGGAGCAGTCAGATAGAAATGAAGACAACCAAAGAGAGTGATGTCCCAAAAACCTAGAAAGAACAGAATATCAAAGAGAAGAGAGTGATCAATAGTGTTAAAAGCTGTGGGGAGGTCAAAGAGAATGAGGATCAAGAAAGGGTTTTGAATTTGGCAACAAAGAGGTCATTAGTAACTTTGGAGAGAAAAGTTTCATTGGAATAATAAGGTCTGAAACCAGAATGTAAGGGGTTAAGAAGAAAGAGGAGAGAAAGTGTAGGTACCTATTGTAGATCATCTTTTCAAGTTTAAGATATACAGGACTACAGCGAGGATTGATTAAGCAAGGGTTTTTTTTTCAGGATGGGGAGACATGGGCATGTTTTAGGCAGCAGGAAATGAGCTGGTAGAAAGGGAGAGACTAAAAGTAAGTGAAAGATGCAGGGATGATAGAGGGTGCAATCTGTTAGAGATGTGAAGGAATGGGATTGCTTGAACAGGTACAGGGGTTAGCCTTGGTAAGGAGTAAGGCTACTTAAACATGAAGGAGGAGATAGTGGAGAAAGGCACCTGAGTAACAGGAGATGAGGAAGAAGGAGATGAGGGAGTTCATGAGGGAAGTCATGATAAATGGCCTCATTTTTTTCTGAAATTATGAGGCAAGGTTTTCAATTAAGAGAGTGAAGGGAAGGAGAATGGCATAGTGAGTATATAAGAGTGGTATTACAGGACTTCCTTGAAGCAGTAAAGGCTTACTTGAGATTATGTAACATAAATTTGTAGTGGATCTAGTCACAACAGTTGTGTGATCTTCCTCACCTTCATTTAGTTGCACTTGTATAGGACTGAATGGTGGGAGTGATCCAAGGCTAAGGCTTGGCTGGATGTAAATGGCAATATGGTAAGGAGGCTAGGGATTCAAGCCAGGAGGATAAAGTTGAACTGGTTCACCCAGGTGTCAAGATGGGGAGAAGAGGAGAATGGTTAATGTAAGGGTGATGGCCTAGAGAGAACTACAAGTCAAGGAATTAGAAGTGAAGGTGCAGATAAAGAATAGGGTTATGTAAAGGAAGGCAGAGAGGGAGGTGAAAAGTCAATAGATTATGGTCAGATGAAGGGATTTCAGAATACTCAAACACGGAAAAACTACAGCTTCCCAAATCTTAGGTGGCTGATTCATTCAAACTTCTAAAGTACTGCTTTCCTCTCAGCCTAATCTGGTCCCTGACCCAAACTTAAGCAGTGATTCATGGCTTACTCCTTCTCAATTACATTGCAACTAGCAAGGAAATGAGAATTTCTCTCAACCATCTCCTTACCTAAATCAATTTTGTTAAGAGAAGTTTTGTACTCGAAGGATTTTTTAATTGTGGTATTAGTCTACTACACATTCCCTACAGGCAATTACTAAACACTATTTGATGTTATTATGAAGCACCATGCAATTACAAAGTATTTTAAAGAAATGACGACACCATTAGGGAATGCTAACCCCTATTGGGAGCTATTTAATAGAATCATATTTGTAATCAGAGTACCTAGGTTAGAGTCCCAGCTTGTGTTATTCTGTTCAAATAACTCCCTGAGCATCCATTTCCTCATCTATAAAGTGGAGAAAAAAAATACAACCAACCAAAACTTACACTATCTACATATACAAAAACATACAGCACTGGACTAGGGAGTCCAGAGGATCTGAGCTTGAATCCTGCCTCAGTCATTTACCAGCTGTGTGAGCCTAGGCAAGTCATTTAACCTTTCTCGGCCTCAGTCTGTCCAAGAGTAAAATAGGTATAACAATCGTTCTTATTTCACAGGGTTTTTATTAGGCCTAAATGAGATTTAATACATATGTATGTATATACTTGTTCTAGATTATGTACATATATATCATGTATATTTATATATAAAATCATATATCACTGCAAATAAAGTATATTCAATATATGAGTATATATAATTGAAAGAGAATTCTATCAACACCAAAATTTATTACAAAATATACTTCAAAATAAATATGCGATGCAAAAAATTTAAATAAAATTTAGCTAGGAGATTACAATAATATATTACAAATATTATACACTATGACCAGGTGGGATTTATACCAAGAATGAAGGACTGGTTCAATAGTAGGAAAACTATCAGCTTAATTAACTACATCAATAACAAAATCAACGAAAATCATATTTTTATCTCTATAGATGCAGAGAAAGTTTTTTGACAAACAACAACACAGTCATTCCTATTAAAAACACAAGAAAGCACAGGAATAAATGAAGCTTTCCTTAAATAAGTAGATGATCCCCAAAATCATCAGCAAGCATTATCTGTAATAAGAATAAACTAGAAGCCTTTGTAAAAAGATCAGGGGTGAAGCAAGGATGTCCATTATCACCACTACTATTCAATATTGTACTAGAAATGCTAAAAATGCAGAAGAAAAAGAAATAGAAGAAATTAGAATAGACGAAGAAACAAAACAATCACTCTTTGCGGATGAGATGATGGTATGCTGAAAGAATCCTAGAGAATTAATGAAAACATTAGTTGAAATAATTAACAACTTCGGCAGAGTTGAATGATATAAAATAAATCCACCTAAATCATTGACATTTCTATATAATGCCAAAAAAGTTCAGCAACAAGAGACAAAAAGAAAAATTTCATTTAAAATAACTGAAGACTTTACAAAATACTTGGGAGTCTAGCTGTCAAGACAAATCTAGGACTGCATGAACATAAAAATAAAGTGAGATATAAACAACTGGAAAAATATTAATTGCTCACAGGTGGGCCAAGCTAACATAATAAAAGTGACACTTCTGCCTAAGTCAATTTACTTATCCAGTGCTATAACCAATTAAACTACCAAAATATTATTTTTAGAACTGGAAAAAGTAGTTAAAAAGTTCATCTAGAAGGCCAAAAAAAATCAAGAATATCAAGGGAATAAATGAAAAAATAATATGAAAGAAGGTGGCTCAGCCCTACCATATCTCAGTACAAAGCAGAAATCATAAAAACAATCTGAGGGGCGGCTAGGTGGTGCAGTGAATAGAGCACTGACCCTGGAGTCAGAAGGACCTGAGTTCAAATCCAGCCTCAAGACACTTAACACAAAAACTAGCTGTGTGACCTTGGGCAAGTCACTTAACCCCAATTGCATTCCAAAAAAAAGGCTAAAAAAAAACCTAATCTGGCACTGGCTAAGAAATAGAATGATGGATCAATTGAATAGATTAGTTATGCAATACACAGTAGTAAATGACCATAGCAATCTTGTGTTTGATAAACTCAAAGATCCCAGCTTTGGGGGCAAAAACCCATACCTATTAAATTGCCTAATATGACAGAAAGGAAAAATGACAAATATTAGAGGGGATGTGGAAAAATTAGGATACTAATGCATTGTTGGTGGAGTTGTGAACTAATCCAACCATTCTGGAGAGTAACTGGGAACATGCCCAAAGGGATCTAAAATTGTGCATAGCCTTTGACCCACATAAACCACTACTATGTCTATATCCCATAGAACAGGGGAAAGGATCTATATGTACAAAAATATTTATAGCCACACTTTTTGTGGTGGCCAAGAATTGGAAGTTGAGGAGATGCTCATTAATTGGAGAATGGCTGAACAAGGTGTAGCATAATATTTTATGGAATATTATTGTACCATAAGAAATACCAAGCAGGATGCTTTCATAAAAACCTGGAAAGACTTACATGAACTGACACAAAGTGAAGTGAGATAGAACCAGGAAAACATTGCATATAGTAACAGCAATACTGTATGATTAACTGTGAATGACTCAGCTATTCTCAGCAACACAATAATTGAAGTCAATTCTGAAGGACTTATGATGAAAAATGCTATCCACCACCAGAAAAAAAAACTGATGGAGGTTTAATGCAGATTTAAACCTACTTTAAAAAAACAAAACTTTATTTTTCTTGGGGTTTTTTGGTCTGTTTTCTTTTGCAATATAGCTAATACTGCACATTTATTATCAATATCTACTTTCTTGCCATCTCAGGGAGAGGAGAGAGAAAGGAGGGAAGGGTAGAATTTGGAAATCCTCCCAAAAGTTAAAACTTATTTTTACATGTAAACTGAAAAAAATAAAATATAAACATTTTCACAAAAATAATACAAGATAATTTTGGAGAAGGAGGCACTAGCAGCTGTAGAGATAAGGAAATGCTTCAGGTAGATGGTCTTGAGCTCAGCTTTAAAGGAAGCTAAGGATTCTAATAAGTGAATGTAAGCAGGGAATGCAGTCTCAGAAATGAGAGATGGAAGGCCAGGTGTCAAGAACAACAAAGATCACACACCTGCACAATTTTCATCGCAGGGCCCACTAATCTCTCTCAGCCTTGAGAAGTCAGTTTGGTCATTCCCTAGTTCCAGGAACTCTGAGAGCTTTTCAGATGTCTCCCTTAGGCTTCTATCCCTCCACCTTCAGAGGTGATAGAAGCCATGAAGAGTCCTGAGATGGCCTACAAAGAGTGACAACCATTTCTCCTTCCCCAGTGGTCCAAATGAGATTATCATAAACCTGTTCAACTCAATAGTCTATATAAAAAACAAAAGAAAAGGGGTCTGAACCTCACCATGCCACTGGAAAAGTTGTCAATGGCTATTTGTTATTTAAAAAGGAATCCTAAAAGAAAGTATGACTCTAGAGTTTTGTCTGGATAAAAAGTTTACATTAAGGAAAGCCTTGAGACCTATAGGTTGAAGCTTTTTGTCTGTGAAAATCACAAGACAAAAAATGAAGTCTGAGAAGTTTAGCATTTTCCTTTTGAAGATATATAGGAACCAGAGAAGTGGGCATTTAAGAGATAGGGAAGGTTATAGGAAAAGAATTGTTGTAAGATCTGATTCTTTTCAGCAATAAACCTCATTAAAATTCTATCCCATTGATCTACACCACAGGGCTGCCTTATAGGTAAGACATTTTTTTGTTACTCTTATAAAGACCCTTGCCTGGGATATTAAGACAGCACAATGGATTCTATACTACAGGAAATACTATTATATCAAGATTCAAGTGCATCTAGAATTTCTGTAAACTACTGCTGACCTAAAGTTTAATCATTAGTTACAATTTAAGATGTTTATTTAGGGATAGTTATTTTTGAGTGTATACTTCTTTTATTATATCATTATATCCACACTGTTGTACTATAAACCAGAAGCAATATAAAAGTGAACGTAGGTTTCTGGTAAATTAAAGATGAATTGTTGCTATTACACCTATACAGATAAACTCACAAATATGAACATCTCTATAATCACTAATAAAATAATGATAATACTACTAATGATAATCACAGTACTATGTGTCATCATCTATCCTGCCACTCCCTAAAACTATTTAAATCTTTGTAACATAATTTTTCATATTTTTATATTGTCTCCCATTAGTTTGGAAGCTCCCAGAAATAGCATAAATTCTTAAATGAAGCATGACTTCTTAAACATGCAGGAGTTTTTAACCTTTTTTTGTGTCACAGAGCCTTTTACAGTTTGTTGAAGTCTATGGACCCCTTTTCAGAATAATGTTTATAAACATATAAAATTAAAATACATAGGAAATACAAAGGAAACTCATTATACACTTTTAAAAAAAAGAGTTCATGGACAGGAAAGAAGCTTGAAGAATAAGTTAAAGTTTGACTTTGCTATTCACTAGTTGTGAGACTGGGCAAATCATCATAGGTTCTCTGGAGACATGGTTATTCAATGTACTGATCAATATGCTTAAGTCTTTAAAGGTTGTTTTACTTTACAAAGTTACTGTCTTTATATAAATTGTTCCCTTGGTTTATCTAACTTTACTTTGAAACAATTTACACTGCTCAGTAATTCATGAAAACCATCTTTTTTGACATTTCTTATAGCACGATAATATTCCATCACACTTATACACCATAATTTGTTCCCCTAATTGTCTAAAAGGCCATCTAAGGTACTTACTTCCCCTTAGATTTTGGTTCTCCCCTCCACCTTAAGAATTGCAAAGTTTATTTTGCTTCCAACTGTTATCTTCCATTAGTATTATCTCCCTTCTTAACACTCCTCCCCAATCTCTCCTTGTTTCCCTATTGAGTCTGAAAATTTTCTGCACCAAACTCTTTGTGTATATATGTCCATAATTATCCTTCCTTTCTCCCTTTTAGATAAGAATGAAATTTATCCCATGCCTACTCCTCCCACTGGTTCCCCTGATTCGTAAACTCTCCTTCTTGCACACCCCAATTATGAGAAATAGCAAATTTACTTCTTTCCAACACTGCTATATCCCTTTTAACCTCCCTTCTCTTTCCCTTCTTCAAACATTCAAAATAGAAATCTACAAAGAAAACAATTCCTCCTCACAAGGAGCTTACATTCTAATGGGAGAAACAAGTAAAGACAAAAATTTATACAGAATAATTACAAAATTAATAAACAGTTCAATAAAAGATCATTTGAGAAGGACACATCACATATCACATATTTGAGAAGTACAAATACCAGAAAAGACTTCATGAAGATGATGCTTGAGTTGAATCTTAATAGGAGAGATGGTCAGTGCAAAGGTATGTAGATTTTTAGTGTCATGTATAAATAAGAAACAGAAAAAAAGGAATAGAATGCAGAGTGTGGAAGGAAGAATAAAGCAAAATGAAGATAAAAAAGCAGGTTGGGGTCAGGTTGTGAAGAGATTTAAGAGCTAAACAGTGAAGTTTACATTCTATAATAGAGCACTATTGGAGTTGATTGACTGGGGGATTCATATGATCACAACTCAGTGAAAATTACTTTGGCAGCACTATGTAAGATGGATTAGAACAAGCAGTGAATTGGGGCAGGGAAACCAATTAGAAGGCTGTCAGGTAATTTAGGTGAGAGGCAATGAGGGCCTGAATTAAGGTGATAGCTGGCTTCTGTTGTCACTCAACAAAGTGCTCCCTCCAAGTTTGTCAATGATCTTTTAAACGCCAAAGCTGATTGCCTTTTGTCAGTCCTCCTCATGTTATATTGGACAGAGTTCTGGACTTGGAATCAGAAAGACCTGTATTCAAATCCTGCTTAAAACACTTACTAAGCTCTTAATTGCTCTGTGCTTCCTTGCTGTAAAATGAGGATGACAAGACTTCATCTCAACATTGTTGTGAAGATCACACACAAAATTTAAATCATCATATAAAGATGACTGTTAGTAAGTCATTATTGTTAGTAAGAATAATAACATATATAAATATATAATTGTATTATTATTCATTATAATATTAATTACATAACAATGATAATTTGTGGGAGCCAAGATGGCGGCGTAGCAGCAGCAACATATCGCAGCTCTCACATAGCCACCCCAAAATACCCATAAAATAGGACTCTAAACCAATCCTGGAACTCCAAAACACACACAAAGATACTTCCCACTAAAGTCAGCTCAGCTACGAGGAACCATATCAGCACTGCGGACCGAAACCAGCCTGGCCTGAAGCCAGCTGTGCCCCGGGGGCAGCTGGATGGGAGGAGCTGAGGAGCTGAGGAGCTGAGGAGCTTCAGGTGAGCGGATTAGCAGCAGCTGCGAGTGGGAAATGTGAAAGGGGGAGATAAGCAGTCCGGCCAGAAGGCCTTCAGAGTGGAAAAGCTAAAGGCAGAGGTTTTGCACCCGCCTCAGCTTTGCAGCTTCCCGCCCACGGCCTGCAGGCAGCAGAGGGGCTGAGCTATTGTTCTCAGGCCAGAGCTCTCGCTTGAGTGGCCTGGATCCAGATCGGCATCTTGGGCCTCGGTCTTGGAGTCCTCGCTATCCAGTCAGCC
>CM053581.1:454986576-455025306 GCA_028627135.1 Pseudochirops cupreus
AAAAAAAAAGAAATTGAAAAAACAAAACAATGATAATTTGTGTTGACCTCTCTGCAGTACTTGTCAAGGCTAACCATCTTCTCTCTTCCACAGACTTGCTATTCAACCTCATCACTGCCCTCTGCCACTCTGATTGGAGGGTGGAGCCATGAACCCCAAAATATCCATCTAAGGAGTTAGTCCAGCTCAGACACCCCCTCATTTCTCATCTAGTTGCTCAGGTGTACTGAGGTCAGTACAAAGAGTGATTTTAACAACACGCTAAGAAGGGTGGACATTATTCTTCTGGTAATGGAAAGCCAGTGAAGATTTCTGATC
This sequence comes from Pseudochirops cupreus, assembly GCA_028627135.1. Classification (NCBI taxonomy): domain Eukaryota; kingdom Metazoa; phylum Chordata; class Mammalia; order Diprotodontia; family Pseudocheiridae; genus Pseudochirops; species Pseudochirops cupreus. Next base: position 454,986,895 of record CM053581.1, read on the forward strand.
TCTGAGTTACATAGTCAAAGCTATGCTTTAGGAAGATATCTCTGGCAACAGTATGTAGGATGTGATGTAAGATGCTATAAAGACTGGAAGACAGAGAGAGCAATTAAGAGGTTACTGCAATAGTTTAGGCAAAGACAATAAAACCTTACCTATATTATTCTATTCTCCAGGATTTTATGTTCTTGCTTATTAGTCCATTGATCCAACTGGATTTTACTGTAGGATGTATAAGAAGTAAATCAAAACTCATTTCTGCCCTATTGCTCTCCAATGTTCCCAATACTTATTTTACCTTCTGTTGTATATGTGAGTGTATGTCCCTTTCAAACTTTGTCAAATTTGCAAGAAGAAAGGAGCAAGTAATAGTAACAAGGAAATGTAAAGATAAGCCTCTTTTAAATGAGTAGATCATTTTGCTCCTTTTAAAGAATGTAAAAATGTTTTAAAATTAATTAATTTATTTTTAGTTTTCAACATTCACTTCCACAAGTTTTCAATTTTTTTCTGCCTCCCTTCCCTCCCCATTCCCAAAGATGGCATGCAATCTGATATAGGCTCTACATATACATTCTTATCAAACATATTTTCACATTAGTCATGTTGTATAGAAGAATCAGAATGAAAGGGAAGAACCACGAGAGGGAAAAAACAAAACAAAAGAAAAAAAGAGAGCAAATAGTATGCTTCCATTTGCATTCAGATTCCATAATTATTCCTCTGGATGTGGACAACATTTTCCATCATGATTCTTTTGGAATTGTCTTAGATCCTTACATTGGTGAGAAGATCTAAGTCTATCAAAGTCAGTCATCTCACAATGTGGCTGTTACTGTGTACAGTGTTCTCCTGGTTCTGCTCACTTCACTCAGCATCAGTTCATATAAGTCTTTCCAGGTTTTTCTGAAGTCCACCTGCTCATCATTTCTTATGGAATAACAGTATTCCATTACATTCATATACTACAAGTTATTCAGCCATTCCCCAACTGATGGGCATTCCCTCAATTTCCAGTTCTTGGCCACCACAAAAAAAAGCTGCTATAGATATTTTTGTACATGTAGGTCCTTTTCCCATTTTTATTGTCTCTTTGGGACATAGCCCTAGAAGTAGTATTGCTGGGTCAAAGGGCATAAAGAATGTAAAAAATCTGTGAGGCTTATTTGATTCTTTTAAAAAGCACAAGGCTACAAGTAACTAATTTTCATATTATAAAGGTTAGGAAAGAATAGCTAGGAGATACCATGACTTAGCTCCCAGCATTTTAGACTGCCCCTGACCTTTTTCTCAATCACTAACCATAGGCAAAATGTCTCTGCTTATTTCACTCAGAATCAATTCATGTAAGTATTCCTATGCTTCTTAGAATTCTTCATATTCATCATTTCTAACAAAGCAATATTCCATTATATTCACGCATCACAATTTATTTAACCATTCTTCAATGAGAATCTATGTCATTTGTAGTTCTATTAAGGACTGGACCTGTGACTTCACTGGCATAGGGTGCTGGAAAGGAAATTCCCTATACCAGTGCAAAATGGCACTTGACCTGTTAAGTACAACCCATGAGAGTTGCCTGATTGACTAAGAGTTTAAGTAACATGTCCAACTGGTATGTGTTAGGGGCAAGACTGAACACAGGCATGTTATCTATTGATTTTTTTTGGTATAATTTTCTTTGAATTATTTGCCTATTTTTTTTCCATATAAATTTTTGTACTATTGTACATAATTCCCTGAATTAGGCTACTGGTATGACATTAAGTCTATAAATTACTTTGGAGACATATTTGCTATATGAGATAAACTTAATTTGGTGCTGGGGATAGCTTTCTAATTGTGTGTATTTTCCTATATTTCCATTAAAATAATTTAAAAGTTAACAAAGAAGTTCTTGGTAGGTTAATACTAAAATTCTAGATATACAAAGAAAAATAATTCCTCATTTGTAAAATGAAGGGGTTGGATTAAATATCCTTTGAGGTCCCTTTTAGCTCTAAATGTATAATCCAATGATCCTATGAATTGACGAACCAGAATAGTGTTGTGTTACAAAAACCAAAGAAGATGCAAAGAGATAGATAGTCAATGTAAGTATGGGACATAAACCTCTTGAGCTAACAGAGTATAAGTATTAAGCCAGGATTAGTATCAATCACCAGTCCAAACAAGTATGGGGATAGTTTCAAGAAGAATTATATCACACAGGGCAATAGACAAAGCAGTATGCTTTAATCATTTCCCCTGACTATTTTTACAGGGAAGCTTAATCTTCAAGATAACATAGATAAACCATATTCATGGATTGGCTATACAATGTTTCTGCATGGTACAGTGCAGAGTGCTGGATCAAGAGTCAATCCCAGCTCTGCCACTTTCTAGTTGTTTGACCTTGGGCAAACTACCACCTTTCTGAGTCTCAATTTTCTCACTGAAAAATGAGTGGCTTGGGTTCAGTGCTTGTCAGCACCCTTTCCAGCTCTAAATCAATAATAGAAATAAAAAGTATTTGACCCTAAGATTCCCTGTAACAAAACTAGCTCTTATATACCACTATTAAGTCTATTCCCCAAAGATATCAAAAAAAGAGGCATAGGACTAATATGCTATTTATAGCAGCGCTTTCTGTAATGGAAAAAAAACTGCAATCTAGGAGGGGGTAACCATGTATTAGTGAATGGCTCAACAACTTATGATACATGAATGTTACAGAGTATTACTGTCTCATAACAGAAGACAAAAGAGATGGTTTCAGAGAAATCTGGGAAGCTTTCTATTAGAGTAAAATAAGCAATAGTAGAACTTTTATAAAATGACAAAATTATAAAGAAAATTCTAAAAGTCTTGGGAACTCTGATCAATTCAATGACAAACTACAATTCCAGAAGACTGATTGAAATATGTTGCCCATTTCTTGACAGAGAGGTGACAGACTCAAAAGAGATGCAAAAGAAGACATACATTTTCAAAGACAGAAAATGTAGAAATTTATTTTGCTTGAATACACATATTTGTCAAAAATTATTTTCTTTTTTTCCCAATGGGAGGTTGAGTAGAAAGGGGAATAAGGATAGAAAAACAAAAAAAAAGTGAGTCTGAAGCATCTTTCTTAAAAATGCAAAGAGCGGAAGAAAAAGCTAAAAGAAATAAAAACAAATAAATAGCTCTGAAGCTACATGCTGAACTTAATATATATTTTAAAAGAAAAGCGAGCAGTATATAATACCTGTCTGCAGTTTCCTGTACAATTCTCCTTTTTATGGTCTACTCTGTATATGGAAATGGCTATTTGATTTGACATTTGTTAACTTCAGAATAAAAATAAATTTTTAAAAAAAAAGAAAAGAAACCGAAGAACTTTCAGACAAACTTGTTGATGTGAAACGTTCCAACCAATAACATTATTCACAATGGGGAAACACTAGAACCTTTCACACTAAATAAAAGAGTAAAGCAAAGATTAACTTTTTCTTCACTGCTATTTGATATATTTCTAGAATTTCTAGTGGTAGCAATATGACAAGAGAAAGATTCATTAAAGCCAAAAACATAGTCAAAGAAGGCACAAAATTATCATCTGTTGATAAGATAATGGTTTACTTAGAAAATCCCAGAAATCTGGCAAAGAAAGTAACATAATTAATATCCTTAGTAAAATAGCAAGATATAAAATAAAACCCATACAAATCAACAGTTGTTTTCAACATAAAGCAAGAAAATAATCCAGACAAAAAGAATAGAAAGAGAAGTCCCATTTGAAATGAGTACAAGCTGCATAAAATATTTGACAATCTACCAAGGCACAGTCAAGACTTATATAAATAAAATTATGAAACATTCATAAAAGAAAAACAAATAATTTGTGAAATGTTCATGGCTCTTGGCTGGGCTACCCTGTAGAATAAACATAATGATATGACCTCAATTAATTCGGAGCCATAAAAAAATATCAGAATGCAAACTGAGAGTATGGATTATTTCATTCTTTGTATTTATACTTCCAGTGACTAGCAAAGTGCCTGGCACATAGTAGATGCTTAATAAATACTTGCTGTTTAACTGAGAATTCTTAACTTAAAGGGGACAGAGGCATTTACAAAACATAAATAAGATAATTTAAATTATATAAAATTGAAAAGCTTTTGAGAAAACAAGATTGATGCAATGAGGATAATAAGAGGAGTTTTCAATTGAGACTTGAAATTCATGTTTACAATGTAAATGAAGATAGAAAGAGAAAAATCAAACTTGCAAAGGGGTAACTTATAATGATAAAGAAGAAATAAAGAGAGTTGGGGCAGCTAGATGGCACAGTAAATAGAGCACTGGCACTGGAATCAGGAAGTTCAAATCCAACCTCAGACACTTGACACTCACTAGCTGTGTGACCTTGGACAAGTCACTCATCCCCAATTGCTCTGCCCTCCCCCCTCCAAAAAGCAAAAAAAAAAAAAGGCAAAAAAATACAAAAATATTTAAAGCAGAATTTATTGTGGTACAATGATCAATCACAAATCCAAAGGGCTCATGATGAAATGTTCTGTCTACCTCAAAATATAAAGTTGATAGACTCAAGAGTGCAGACAGAAATATAGTTCTTCAGACAGAAATATAGTTCTTCTTTCTTTCTTTTTTTGGGGGGTATGGGTGTTTGGGAATGGGTTAGTGGAGAGATATGGCTAATGTGAGAATTTGTTTTGTATGACTATACCTGTTTGTAATGGGTTTTGTTTTTCTTGCCTTTACAATGAGTGGGAGAGGAGGATGTAGAGAGAAAATTCAAACTTGAAAATAATATAAAATGAATTTTTAAAATAATTTATTGTGGTAGCAAAGAGACAGAATTAAAGTTGGGTACCCATCATGAAAGAAATGACCAAAGGAACTGTGGCAAATGAATGTAACAATAATTGCTGTATATAAGAAATGATGAATATGAAAGATTCAGAGAAACTTAGTATTACATGAACAAAGATGCACAAAAGAGTAAGAACAATTAAGAAAACATTTTACACACTGAACACAACTGTATAAACAAAATCGACACTGAAAGAACTAGAGTTTCAGAACTCTAATCAATGAAACAATCAATCATGACTTCAATGAACATAAGGGTAAAGCATCCTTCTTGCCTAATGGTAAAGAAGCAGTGGATAAGTATGAGTCATAGCATACAAATTCCAACTTGACCAATTTCTTCATTTGTCTTTTTTTTCTTTTTGGAGGGGGAAAGGCAGGGCAATTGGGGTGAAGTGACTTGCCCAAGGTTACACAGCTAGAAAGTGTTAAGCGTCTCAGGCTGCATTTGAACTCAGGTTCTCCTGACTCCAAGGCCAGTGCTCTATTCACTGTGCCACCTACCTGCCCCATGTCTTCATCTGTTTTTCTTTACATTACTTACAACCAATCACTGGGACTTGCTAGATGCTAAAAAAAAAAAAAAGAGCAATGACAAAGTTTCTTATTTAAAGATTAACAAGATAATTTTTAAAGGGTCAAGGTAAGAAAGATGAGAAGGTACCTGCAGATGTTTGTGAAGCTTAAAGTTGTACAGGTTCCTGTAAGAATTAGTTAAATAAAATTAGATTTCAAGTAGGTTTTGACTATTTCCCTTGGTGGACCTTGGGAAATAGGTCTGTACCAAAAAACTACTTATATGATTACAGGAATGAAAGGGTAAGAGCTAACAGTCAACAGTATTAACTGCAGTGCAGTAAAGAGAATGAGGATTGATGCTCCATGCACTTGTCAATTAGGGTTTCACTGATGATTTCTGAGCAAGCAGTTTCACTAGTGTGGAAGAAAATAACCACACAGCAAGCAACTGATGAATAAGAAAACTTCAACAAGAAAGTATAGGCTACTATTTTAAGAGTTTCGCTGTGAAAAGGAAGGGGAAGAAAAGATGATAATTTGAAGTAAAAGGGCAAAGGCATTTTGATGAGAAATATGTATGTGGTATATGAACACTAGAGAAAGACAATCCAGCTAGATGGCAGAGTATGGTAAAGAAATATTCAAGGAGGCGAGAAAAATAAATTAAGATCAGATTGATCTGAGCTTCAAAAACTAAACAGAGCAGGTTATATTTTGTCCTGGACCAGTTCAGTTGACTAAGTAGAGGAATGGCATGGTCAGATTTGTAAATAAGGAATTCATGTTAGCAGCAGTGTGTAGGATGGATTGGAATGGGAAGAGACTTGAGGAAGAGAGGCTAATTAGGGAACTGTTGCCATAATATAGCAAAAAAGTGACAGAGGCCTTATCTAAGTTGGTAGCTATGTAAGTGGTAAGAAGGTGGTCAGATGAGTGAGAGGCTGTGAAGGGTGAAACATCAAGAATTGATAACAGATTGACTATGTATGGTTCAGGAAAGTCAAGAAGTAGAGGGTAATGCCAAGATTTCAAACCTGAGAGACTGGAAGGATGATGGTGTCTTCAATAGAAAAAGTTAAGTTCAGTAGAGTGGAGAATTTGGGGAGTGGGAAGGGAGGAAGAAGAGGGATGGTAATAGTTCAGTTTTAGACATGTTGAGTTTGAGATGTTTCTATGACATACAGTTGGAAATGTACAAGACGAAGGGATGATGTTGGATTGAAACTGAGGGGAGAACCAGGGGCTAAATATATAGATGTGGGAGTCATATGCAAAGAGAAAAAAAATTTAACCAATGGAAGCTGATAAGGTTACTGAAAAAGCATATAAAGATGGAAGAAGACCTTGGACATAACCTTGTGGTATACCAAGAATAAAGAATATAATATAGCTGATTAGCCAGCAAAGGAGACAAAGGGTGGTCAGACTGGTGAGAGGACCAGAAAAAAAAATGCTGTCATGAAAACTCAAAATTCAGCAGATCAGTTGGGAGGATGAGGACTGAGAAAAGACCATCAGATTTAGCAAGTAAGAGGCCTCTGGAAATATTGAAGAGCTGTTTCAGGCTAAGTGATGAGGTCAGAAAATAGACCATAAAGGGTTGTGGAACAAGGGAGAAGACAGGAAGTGAAGGCAGCAAGTGTTGACAATTCTCTCCAAGAAGTTTGGCTGAAATTTGAAACTAAGCCCAAAGATCTATAAAACCATGCACACCCTTTGACCAAACAATACCACTTCTATATCTGTATCCCAAAGAGATAAAAAAAAAATAAAAGACCTACATGTACAAAAATATTTATAGCTGCTCTTTTAGTGGTGGCAAGGAATTAGAAACTGAAGGAAGGTCCATCAATTGGGGAATGGCTATACAAGTTGTATATGACTGTAATGGAATACTATTGTGCTATAAGAAATGATGAGCAGGATGCTCACAGAAAAACCTGGACTTACATAAACTGATGCAAAGTGAAATGAGTAGAACCTGGATAACATTGTATATAATAACAGCAACACTGTTCAATGAAGAACTGTGAATGACAGCTATTCTCACCAAAACAATAATCCAAAACAATTTCAAAGGGCTCATGATGAAAAATGCTATGCATCTCCAGAGAAAGAAGTGAAGGAGTCTGAATGTTGAGTGAAGCATACTTTTACTTTCTTTATTTTTCTTGGAGATTTTTTTTTACTGTGTTTTCTTTTGCAACATAGCTAATGCAGAAATATGTTTTGTATGACTCTACATGTATAAGGGATAAGGGAGGGAGAGAAATTGAAACTCAAAAATGTTTTAAGATGAATTTTTAAAATTGTTTTAAAATATAATTTGGGGAAATTAATTTCTTAAAAAAAGAAGTTTGGCTGAAAAAGGAAGGATTGATATACTGTAATAAAATAAACTAAGGAAAGGGTTGGGCCTAATGCAGGGTTTTTAAGGATAATGGGGACTTGGGCATGTTTGAAGGCAATAGGGAAAGAATCAGTAAACAAAGAGAGATGCAAGATTCCAAAGAGAGAAGAAATTGTTGAGATTGCAATTTTGTTAGAAAAGATGCTAAGGGCTGGGACCAAGCATATATGTTGGCTGTCACATGAAGAGCCACCTCTCAGAGAATGGAGGAAAGGTAAAGTGAGTGGAGGAATATGTCAAGGGGTTTTGAGACGAAAAGAAAGGGATGAAGGACTTCATGTCACATGACATCAATTCTCTCAGTAAGACAAGAAGCAGGGTTCTCAACTGAGAGAGGGGACCAGGAAGGGGGAAGTGATAGAGGCTTTGGAAAAGAAGAGAAAGTATAGAGTAACTTCTGCAAGTAATGGGATGAGTAGCCAATTAAGGAGCCACAAAAGGCCTACCTTAGCACAGATAGGCAGGCAGTAAGGAAGGAAGGAAAGAAGCATTCATTAAGTGTCTATATATTAGGCACTTTACTAAGCACTATATAAATATTATCTCATTTGATCCTTACAACAACCCTGGGAGGTTGGTGCTATTATTATCCACATTTAACAGTTGAGGAAACTGAAGCAGACAGAGATTAGGTGATTTGTCCAGGGTCACAGAGATAGTGTCTAAGGGCAGATTTGACCTCAGGTCTCCCTGATTGCAGGCTTCCACAGAGTCACATAATTAATAAGTCTGAAGCCGATTTTGAATTCAGGCCTTCCTGATACCAGATCCAGCATTCTATCCACTGCACCACCTAACTACCTCCCAGCAAGAGCCTAGCTGAGATTGGATAACACATCTAAAATGTAGACCTTTGAGGTTAGGTATGGAAGCAATGAAGACAGGACAAGCTGATAAAGTAGGCTCCAATCCACTTTTATGTGCTTATCATATATTCACATCTGCTATGACCCACTCAAATGGACTTTCTTGCTCTTCCTCAAGCACCCCTACCTCTTCCCTCTGTCTGTGCATAGACAGTTTCCCAGGCCTACAATGGACCTGATCCTCATCTGCACATCTCAAAATCCTTAGTTTCCTTCAAAGTTCAACTCAGATACCACCTCCTACATTTCTATTAATCATAAATTCAAGTATTGCCTCCAAAAAATTATCTTGTATTTAATTTGCATATATTTATACAGATTTGCACATTGTCTCCTCTGATAGAATACAAGTGCCTTGAAGATAAGGACTGTTTCATTTTTGTCTTTGTGTCCCCCCTACCATGCACAGTGTCTGGCACAAAGTACTCTTAAATGCTTGCTGACTGAGAAAAGGAAGTGCAAACCAAATTCCGAAGTCACTGAGGAGGATTTGGGAATGTTACTGACATTAGCAAATAAAAATGACAAAGATGGATTTTGTAAGAAGAGAAGCATTCAGTAATGATAAAAAAACAACAACCCTGTAAATGTGATTAGTGGAACTGATTAAGTAAACAACATAGATAAGAATAATATTCAATTAATCCAAGGACCTCAAATGCAAGAGTAAGACTGGGAGAACTCAAGCTTAGATCAATAGTTCATACTATAAGTCTCAACTTCCAAAACTAAAAATTCCCTATATGTACAAGGTCATAGTATTAACAAATTAGAGGAACAGAGAAGAACTGCAGATAGAGGAAGAGTTCTTGACCAAACAAGGGATTAAAGAGTAATAAAATGGACAATTCTGACCACGTAAAATGGAAAAAAAAACTTTTGCCCCCCCCCCAAATCCATGCAGTTTGAATTAGAAGGAAACAGTTAACTAAAGAAATGATCTTTGTAGCAAATTTCTCTAATAAGGGCTGATACCCCAAATACTAGGAAATTGAAAAAGGAACAGATAAAAATGTTCAAAGAATCTGCCCGTTCTCAAAAGAAGAAATGCATACTAACAACAATATGAAAAAATACTATAAATCACTATTTAAAAAAAAAGAGAAATGGAAATTAAAACAACAAGTTTCTACTTCATACCATCTGATGGGCAAAGATGACCAAAAAACGGAAAATGACAATTATAAGAGAAGCTATGGGAGGACAAACTCATTACTGTACGAATGATGGAACCATGAATTAGTTCAACCAGTCTAGAAAGCTATTTGGAAATATATTCCAAAAGTTACAAAACTATACCATTTGACCCAGCAATACATATGCACAGATATATTCATAATAGCATTTTTTTGTTGTAGCAAAGAACTAGAAACAAAGTGGGTACCTAACAATTTAGGAATGGTTGAACAAATTATTATATGTTAATATAAATGAATATTACTGTACCATAAGAAATAAGGAAAGGTACAGATTAAAGAAACTTGGGAGGACTTACATGAAGTGAAGCAAACCAAAGAAAGCAGAACTAAGGAAAAAAACGTACACAATGACTATGATTCAGTAAAGGAAAACAAGTAAGAAAATCTTCAGAACTATCATCATTGCAATGATCAGTCACACAACTCTGGAAAACTGATGATGAATTCTCTTTCCTGTCCCTTGGCACTTCTGAAATCATGGGACAGAAGTGAAGAATGGCATAGTCCAGGCACAGCCAACCTATGAATTTGTGTTGCTTGCCTAAACTTATTTGTTATAAGGCAGGACATTTTCGGGAAGGAGGGAAGAGAGATCATGGAAAGAAGATAATTAGTGAGAAAGAGACACAGAGAGAGACAGAGACAGAGAGAACCAATGAAGTATTTGAAAAATACACAGAACAGAAGGAAGTTCTTAAGGGGACATAGGCAAGTGAGGCAGTGTTAAAACTATGTTAAATTTAACATATATTTGAAGTAAAATATGCCCTAAGAGAGATTCATGATGTTATATACAATCCTCTTTATCTGTTCTTTCGTTAAAAAATGTTGGTGTTTGTTAACATTTGTCAAATTCATAATAATTTTTTAAAAAGAAGTTGTTTAGGGTGATGAAGGTTAAACAATAGTCTAGAAGCTGCAGGGGGTTAATAAGGAATCACAACAACTCCTGTATCCATTAGTTTGGGCAAGTAGGAAAAAGTAAGACTTCCACTGTACACAACCTGAGGCATGCAGAATCGTCAACAGAAGACGAAGTTTCAGTTAATTGGCAGAGATGTAAAGGAAATTTAAAGAGAAGGCAGAAGATTTAAAAGAATTCATTTACAACAAAACTGGGGATGTATTAAGGAGGCTTAATTTTGTAACTGGAGGAATATATAGAACTCTGTTGCCCCCAGGACTTTAAGCCAGTGGTTGCTGATAACAGTTTTTTCATTGCGGTAGTGGTAAAAGATACTGTGTTTTACTAAACAGGGCACAAGGAATAATATGTAAGTCATTACAGAAATCACATGTACCAATTATTACATGTGATTTATGTGTGTTACAATCCATTTTCACTTGAAATTCTTATAAAACTTTCATCACATCACTATCATCTTCAAAATTCCTAATGATTCCCAATTACTTTTTACATCAATCTAGGGAGGATAAAATTTGCTTTATTGTTCTTCCTTTCTGTCTTTGTACCCTTTGTACCTTTTCGATAACATACCAAAAATGTTTCATATATAAAAAGACCTATCATCTTCTCTTACTCAAAATAAATAGTTGGTCTAAACAGATTTCCTCTCAAAACTTCACAATTTCTATTAGTGGAATCAATGTTTATTCATTCAATTTTTCAGATGTGAAACTCTGGTATAAGATCTTTTACATTTCCCTCTCCCTCACCTCTTATATATAATAACTAAGTTGCACTGATTTTACATATACAATATTGTTTATATCTATTCCCTCTCCCTGACTAATCTTCATGCCACTACCCTAGCACAGACCTCCCTATACCCCTATGTATGATGTAATATACTCCCAACTTGTCTTTTCAGTTCCATTCTTCCCCGTTTCTTATCAATCCTTAACACAACTACCAGATTAATGTCTCTAATGCAAAGGTGTGATCATATTACTATTCTATTTAAAATCCTTCACCTGTTCTCCAATGCTTTCTAAGTAAAGTTCAAATTCCACAGTCTGGCATTCAAGGTCTTGCACAATCTGACAGTATCCTAACTTTCTAGCCATGTAAAAAATTCCTCAAGTACAGATATATCTTATTTTATTGCACTTTGCTTAACTATGCTTCATGGATACTGTGGATTTGTTTTGTTTTTTACAAATCGAATTTTTGTGGCAATCCTGCATTGAGCAAATTTATTGGTGCCATTTTTCCAGCAGCATGTGCTCATATCACGTCTGTGTATCATACTTTGGTAATTCTCACAATACTTCAAATATTTTCATTATTGTTATATCTTTTATGGTATTCCATGATCATTGATGTTTTACTATTGTAATTGTTTTGGGGTGCCACAAACGACACCCACATAAGGTGGCAAACTTAATTGATAAATTTTGTGTGTGTTCTGACTGTTCCACTAATCAGTCATTTCCCCATCTCCTTTTCCTCAGGTCTACCTATTCCCTAAAACACAAAAATATTGAAGAATATTACATAAACCTAGTTGATAAAACAACAGCAGGTTTTGGGAGAATTGACTCCAATTTCAAAAGAAGTTCTACTGTGGGTAAAATGCTATCAAACAGCATTGCATGCTACTGAGAAATCTTTCATGAAAGGAAGAATCAATCAATGTGGCAAACTTCATTGTTATCTTATTTTAAGAAACGCCACAGTCACCCAACCTTCAACAATCACCATGCTGATCAGTCAGCAGTTATCAACATCAAGGCAAGACCCTCCACTAGCAAAAAAGATTATAACTTGCTGAAGGTTCACATGATGGTTAGTTTTTTTCAGCAACAAACTATTTTTAAATTAAGGTATATACATTGTTATTTTAGATATAATTCTACTGCACACTTAATAGACTACAATACAGTCTAAACACAACTTTTATGTGCACTGGGAAATGAAAAAATTAGTGTGATTCACTTTACCACGATGTTCACTTTATTGTGGTGGTCAGGAACTAAACCCACAAAATCTCTAAAGTATGACTATAATATAGAGACCATTCACAAACTCTGACTTAAACTGAACATTGAATCTTTTCAGTTTTTGTTACATATGTACAAAATTCTAGTCATACCACCCTCCTTCATTTACTACACTCCAGACAAACTGGATTACTCAATGACCCTTGCACAGATGTAATGGTTTCCCACCTTCATGCTTCTGTTCACAAGATTCCCCATACCTACAATATCATGCTCCACCCCACTGCTCCACTTATTAAATTTCTATTCATCCTTTTAAACACTTGATTAAAACTTCCTCTATGAAGCTTTCCCTAATCTTCCCAATCAATAATGGCATTTCTCCCATTAAACCTCATAGCATTCTTTTTGCACCTCTTGTATAATATTTTGCATAAGCTAATAATGAAACAATATCAAGTGAACTTTAAGAAGGTCCTCAGCATGTTACATGGACCCTGAGGTAGAATTATGTGAAGACATGAACAAGAGTTGCACAGGATGGTTAACAATCTACACTGCTGAAGAGTGCCTAATGGAGATCACAGATCCATTAAAGTTATAGTTAGAAAAACTATTTGGTATCATGGAAAAAAGTATGGCACTAAGAATTGAGGAGACCTCAGTTTACAACCTTTTCTCTAGCACTGACTAGCTATATGACCACGAACAGTTATTTAAACTAAGCCTCAGTTTCCTTACTTCCAAAATAATTCTAATATCCATAGTCCTATACTCCCTCCCAGAGTGGTTGTGAGGATACAATGAGATAATGTACATTAAGAGCATCAGGTAAGCCTTAAAATTCTAGACAGATGCCATTTATTTTTTGATCCACTATCATAATTGTCTTTGTATGTTCCTCCCTACCAATTTATGATGGTAAGAGGGTCACATCTGAGTGAAAGTTTGTATCTTCTCTAAGATTTAGTACTAGGTCCTATAGACAGAAGGTACTTAGTGTTTGTTACACAGAATTAAAGAGCTAGAAGGTAAGGATATGGCTAAGTTAGAGGGAAAAATGGACCCCCTACTATTCTAATTATTTTTCATACAAATATTCACCATCCTTTCTTGTCCATCCTATTTAACTGCAGTCCATGGTTTTTTTTAAAGTTTGTCATTAGGTATCCAACTAAATGTCCTGGGCTCTAGAGTTTTAAATTTTAAGTATGGGAAAAAAAAAAACCCAGTAAAGTGAGGAAAGTGTTCATAGTAGATCTTGTCATAACTACAGAATTTCTTGACTTAACTAAAGAGAGTACGGCAAAGTTATGTGGGATATTTAGAACACTGTTCTAAATAATAAAACTGGAATTGGCACCTTTACTTCAAACCCAAATTAGCATGCAGATGTTATCAGGGTCTCAATCAGCTAGCCTCAGGTATAATAGTCATGTTTACAAGTGACATGAGTCTGGGGCTCATAACTCAGCAGTGAAAGGGTTTGAATAGCATTAGACTGGCATATAAAGACAGTGGAAGAGCTAGAGTGAGTCACTTGATTGGTTTACTCAAAAACTGTATAGTATGGGATATCCAGAAGCAAATAAGATTGGAACCTGTTGGGAGCCCTTTGGTGGTGGTAGAAAAATTACAACTAAGAAAAAACTAAACAATCAAATAAACTCAAGTGATATTCGTGCTTAAGGGTTCCTATTTTAAGTCCTTTCAAATGATTTAAATAATAACTGGATAGTTCTTTCATTTACTTAAGAAATATTGAGCTATGTGCAAAAAGCATAGTGCCAGGTACTCCAGGAGATATAAAGAAATGTAAGATAAGGTCCCTGACCTTCAAGATCTTAACAATCTAGGTGAACAGATATATTGCCTTATGCTACAATTAAGCTGGAGAGAAAAGAAACTTGTTGGTGGGGAAATAAAAAAAGAAGAGGTGGGTGTTGTGGCACCTAGTCCGCTTCTTTCCATCAAAAACAACAGTCCCTATGAACCTAGTGTGGAAGGTAGAACTGAATACTGAGAGGGAAAGGGGACCCAAAGTCTGGCATAGCTCTTCTCACCTAAGAAGGGTTCTCTGCTGAATGGAACAGCCCCTGCTAAATGACTAATGAGTACCAAAATTTTGTATAGAGTCCCTATTTACACTGCATAGACACCTGAGAGTTCTGCTGGACTAATTAATTAAAATGCATAGTTCTCAGGAAGATATTATTGCATGCAGTAGGTGGTATCTACAAGTATTAGTATAACCATAACTATGTCAAGATACAACAAAAAAACACTGAAATAATTTATTCTAAATACTTTCTTTATAATAATACAAATAAAAATTATTTGATTGCTCCAAACATAAAACCTTTCCTAAGAGGAACGCTGTATGTAATTATTCTTCTAATAGGAATGTAAAACTGTTTTCAATGTTCTAGCTAGACTAGCACATTTACAATAATCTGTTAAAATGAACACTATTTATATTGCCATGCTAACAAAGTATATACATTTCATCCTATGGTAGAAAACACAAGATTACTTTTAGACCTACAAAATTTATAATTAAAAGCCAGGAAAAAAAGACATAGAACTTACCCTAATATTTCATAGAAATGTGTAGGAAAAAAATGTGTCAAAGAACTGACAATAAATATAGAAAAATTACTGATGGCAGTGAATTAAAGATTTTGTCTACTATCTTTGCAGCATTCTTGTAGTATTTAATAGGTTTTCATTAAACAAAAGATATAATTTTATCATTTTACGTTGGTAAGAGACGAGTCAATATGACTTGATATGCTACTTCCCTATTAAAGTGGGGGAAAAGAAAACTTTCTTCAGAATAATACCAACAACAAAAAAGTGTAAATTCTCCTTTCTTTAATGAAGTGTTTATTTAAATATCTGTATTAGTGGTAATGTATGAAAGAGCTTTATTAAATCTTAATATAGTGGATATTCATTGAATGCTGAATGAAAAAAAACAGAGCAATTAAATATGTACATATAGGGGCACCTAGGTGGCGCAGTGAATGAAGCACTGGCCCTGGAGTCAGGAGGACCTGAGTTCAGGTTCCGCCTCAGACACTTGACACTTACTAGCCACGTGACCTTGGGCAAGTCACTTAACCCCAATTGCCCTCTAAAAAGAAAAAAAAAATGTACATATTTAACAACTGCATCATCAATATAAACATTAATGATGATGATGACTATAGAAGTAATGTCTCTTTATACAATGCCTTCCTTCCAAGAAGCCAAAGGAACTTTACTGACTTTGGGTTCAAGGGCATATAAGGAATTGATGACAGATGATTACATTTTCAATAAATCTAGAAATACTAGGAGTGAGACAGCAACTACAGTGAAAACTGCACAAGAAGGTATGAGGCATAATGGTATTTTGTGGTAGCAAAGAACTGGAAACAAAGTGAGGACCTATCAATTGGGGAATGCTGACCAAAAGTAGGTTGTATAAATGTAACAGAACATTATTGTGCTGCAAGAAAGGACAAATATGATAAGTCTGAAGAAATATGGAGAGGTTTGTATGAACCAGCACAAAATAAAATAAGCAGAATCAAAAGAACAAACTACACAATGACAACAATATAAATGAAAAATCACAAAAAGGAAGTCAAACTCTTGGTAACTGAAAAGCCAGTCTTGGTCCCAGAGACAAGAAAATAAAACACTTCTCTCAGCAGGGCAGAGGGACAAGGAACGACAGGGAAGAATGTTGTATACGCTGTCAGATGTAAAAAGTATTTCTGCTTGTTTTTGATTGTTTCTTTTTTAGAATAAAAGGTTCAATAGGAAGGGAAATGAAGGGGAGTTTTTTGGAGAAATGACTTCAACATAAAGACAAAGGGTATCAATAAAAATATATGCTTTAAGAAAATAAGGGAAATTATAAAGCCTGGGTGAAGAAGCATACTGGAGACAACTAAAAACTACCAGTGAGGTAGAGGACAGGCACATTTCTACATAGACTACAGAGAAAATCTTCCCTTTCCCCAATAGATATAGACTACTCATTAAGACCATATGTGCCTTAATACTACTCCAGTATACTGAGAAAAATCTGTAGACTCTACAGCATAATTTTCTAATTAATCCTCCAAAAAGGGGAGAAAGCAGGTAGTATTTCTCCAGTCCAACAAAGGAAAAAACTTAAAGACGCTTGCTTCAAGATAAAGCAATTCTGGAAGGTGAACAGAACTCCTAGTTGAGGGTTCTACAAACTAGGCTATATTGATGTCAAAGTAAAATCAGGTTAAAATTTAAGTGCAAAACTACTAAACATACATTCTTATAACATTTACTCACCTATATTTCACACAATGCATTCTCAGTTACCCATTAAAGGCCCACTAGTAATAGAAAACATTATATATGAGCAATAAGAAAGAGTTAATGTTACCAAAAGAACCTTAACTTTTGCATCTCTTGACTTTTTAGGTTTAAGTTTGTGCCTTAACCTTGTATTTTTGTTACTTTTCCATTTATGTGGAGGTATAAAGTCACATTTGAGATATAATTCCATTAAACATACAAGCAACTTCATGGACTATTATGTTAGATCAACTTTTTCTGTAAAAATAAATTGTTAAAGATATTATTCCTGGAACAGAATAAATTCTTGGAATTACTGAGTAACTTATGTACTGTACCACTGTTCCAAGAACACATTACTTATTTTATCATGACAAAGTAAAGTTATTAATCTTCTGGCTTCCATTTCAACAATGAGAAATGCTGTAAGATGCACAGACACCTGCATTACATTTCAGCACAACTTTATATCATCCATAAACATTTCCGGTTTGGACATCTCTTCCAAACAAATGCACACAGAATACTGTATGTAGCATTTGATTTTATGAAACTATAAAAGTTCCTTGCTGTTAATTACAGAGACAAATGTCTCATCACACATTTGGTTACCAGATAGTATAATTACTTCTCTACATTAACCTTTCAAATGCAAAGTCTGATTTTCAAGTATAAAATATTGTAAAACCCTAGAATTAAAATTCTTTACAGTGTACTTCCACAAATTTGCAAAAGGATAATATGTAATTCTAAGAAAACCAATTTATAAGGGTGTTGATTATTAGGAATATTGAATAAGAACCTGATCTTTATGATTTTTAAATCTAATATACCATAATATATAAGTCTTTGTATAGTAATTATTAGCCAACCATCAACAGAAATACACCCTTTGATCTCTTCTGCTCGTAATAGTGAAGAATTGGAACTAATCTTTTACATTCATTCTCTTGGTCCCCCCTTTATGTACCTGAAAGACAACTGACTGGAAGCAGATGCGTAATCTGTAGAAAAGAATAGAGCATTTCTGTCCAAAATTAAAAAGACTCACGTGAAAACTGAAGTTACAATCTGGACTCAAGACTATAAATCCCAAAATGGCAGTGACTGTATCTTACCTAGACTGTTTCATTCAACACAGTGTGTTCCGAATACAGTAAATGATAAATGTTTGTTAAACTAAAACCATGTTCTAACTGAAAACTAGCATGGCCTAATGTTATAACATGGTATATTATACTTTGGGTCAACTCTTAATAAAAATTAACTGTCACCAAAAGTGAAGAAATGAAGAAAAGAGATATTTCTGATGAGTGAAGAAACACACAACTGTATCCTAACTATAAGCATCCAATTAAATATATAAACAGGCAAAGCAAATTTTCATGTCAGGTCATTGCTTGTGGAGTTTAGATCTGTCAAAAAACCAGTGGGTGGTGTTTCAAAATGGCCTATTTCATTCTGTTAAATTTAGCTCTAATTTGAACCATACATTCTAGTTAACTAATATCTCTTTCTTCTTCTTTCACACTCCTAATCAATTAATCTTTCCCTCAACTAATATGATTTTTTCATATTTTCTGCATAATGTTTTACTATGAGATGCCTATCCCATTGTTGTAATTTCATTTTATTTTAGATATGATTAAAATATTCTCTTCAGTGTAAGAAATCTCTATTCCCATGTGAACCACATTTTGCTTATAAGTATGAAATTCTCTAGATATTCTTTAGTATACTTTTTATATCCTTTACTCTATTTAAGTTAGAAAATCTTGTCCTTCAGAGGCCAAGTGAGTATAAGATAATATCAAAATCAGTTTATAAGTCAGGTAAATATTATCTTAAGCACTACTTTAATAGTCCCTAATGTTTTAAAATGTATCGACATACTCTAAATAAGTACTGGCCATGGACTTGTTCATTTCTGATTCTTCAGAGTTTATGTCCTTCATATCCCCTTTGATAAAAACTGTTTTTAATCTGTTCCATTTCTGGGCAAATCTCTCAGGCCAACAAATTTCTACTCTGACTTAGATGATCAAAAAGATTTCTTAAATAAAACACAATATAATTTATTTGACTAAAGTTTCCAAAATCTCAATAGTCTATGTTTGTATAGAGATAACAACGAATTTATAACGAGATTCTTCAAGAGATAAACAAGTATATCCATTCATTCAACAGATATTTGAGCCCTACCATGTATACTATGCTAGACATTCAGAACAAACTGGGGGCAGAAGAGAATGGTTACATAAAGAATCAGAAGCCTAAATTCTTGCCCTCTAGCAACTTAAAATCTAGTTGGAGAAGATACACACACACACACACATACACACACACTGCAACATAAAGTAGTCCATAGCAAGTGCTACATGAATGAGAGATGAGCTATAGGAATTCAGAGGAAGAAAAAAATAACTTCTGGTTAGAATTAAGATCTTTCTGAAGTATGTAATATTTGAGCTGGTCCTGAAGAGGAGGATGAATGTTCAAAAACAGGGATGAGAAAGAAAGGTGGGGGTAGGGAGGAAGGAAAATCAATCAAATCAACAATACCATTGTTACTAGGAAAGCTCAGAAATCTACCACCACCTCATTTCATTCAGAGTCCTCTGATTCCAAACAGTGGGCTGCCAAACCAAAACTCCCATCCTTGTTCACTGTTCTCTGCTCTCATACCTATGTCTTCCAGTCTCATCCTCATCATTTCCCTCTTCTACTCTATCTTTCCCTTCCACAACGTCCTAAGGAACCCCATTCTATTGTTAACAAACTACCTTTTACATTGATGTGTGTCCTCCAAACATACAATGACTATTTATTTTGTATTGACTTTGTTTATACATGTTGTTTCTTGCCTGGCCCTCACAATAGAGTATAAGCTCCTTAAAGACATAGACAATTTTTCTTCTTTATCCCTAGGAACTAATACAATGCCTGGAGCACAAAAGACACTATAAATATTTATTAAATTAACAGGATTAAATAAGTTGAGAACAGACATGGAGGTGAGAAAGGGCAAGGTATGTTCACAGGACATGTTTGCATTTGTTCTCATGTGGTATATCATCCTCTGACTATGGCAGAAGGTTTTCATGAGGAAATAGTTGAAGATAAGACTGGCAAACACCATACTTAGGCTGGTTAAGATGACAAAAAAGGAAAATTATAAATGCTGGAGAAGATGTGGGAAAACTGGAACACTAATGCATTGTTGGTGGTGTTGTCAACTGATCCAACCATTCTGGAGAGCAATTTGGAACTATGCACAAAGGGCTATAAATCTCTGCATATTCTTTTAGTCCAGCAATACCACATCTAGGTCTGTATCCCGAAGAGATCATAAAAATGGGGAAAGGACTCAGATGTACAAAAATATTTATAGCAGCTCTTTTTGTGGTGGCCAAGAGCTAGAAACTGAGAGGATGCCCATCAGTTGGGGAATGACTCAACAAGTTGTGGTATATGAATGTAATGGAATACGACTGTGCTATAAGAAATGATGAGCTAGTGGCCTTCAGAAAAATCTGGAAAGACTTATATGAACTGATGCTGAGTGAAGTGAGCAGAACCAGGAGAACACTGTACACAATAACAGCCACATTGTGAGATGATGACTTTGATAGACTTAGCTCTTCTCAGCAATGCAAGGACCTAAAACTCCAAAGGATTCATGATGGAAAATGTCCATATTCAGAGGAATAACTATGGAGTCCGAATGTACATTGAAGCATACAATTTTATCTCTTTTTCTGTTTAGTTTTGCTTTGTTTTCTTTATCATGATGCCTCCCATTCATTCTAATTCTTCAATACAACATGACTAATGTGAAAATTATGTTTAATAAGAATGTATATGTAGAACCTATCTCTGATTGCCTGCCATCTTGGCAAGTTGGGAAGGAAGGGAAGTGGAGAAAATTGAAAACTTATGGAAGTGAAGGTTGAAAACTAAAAATTAATTAATTATTTTTTTAAAGAAAAAGATAAGACTGGTAAGGCAGAATGTACAAAGTCTCAAAGGCCAGGAAGAGGAGTCTAGGCTTTATCTCACAGATCGATGGGAAGCCAATGACTAGGGAATTTTTGACCAGGAGAATAATTTAGTATTTTAATAAGATTAAACCTAAATCTTACAATAGTATGAAAGAAAAGTAAGCTAGGAAAAAGTCTAGAAGAAGACAGAACAGTTTGGAGGCTATTATTAAAATCTAGGTAAAAGATTACAAGAGTGTAATAAACCAGGGTCATCACAATGAGAAGGAAAAAGAAAGAATGTATGTATAAATGTATGAAACTAAATTTAATAAAGTAAAAAGTGATTAGTAAATAGGGGCGGCTAGCTGGCACAGTGAATAGAGCACCAGCCCTGGAGTCAGGAGGACCTTAGTTCAAATCCCACCTCAGACACTTGACACACTTACTAGCCATGTGACCTTGGGCAAGTCACTTAACCCCAACTGCCCTGCCCTCCCTCCTCTAAAAAGCAAAAAGAAAAAAAGGGATTAGTAAAGAAGTTGAGAAAATGAAGAATAGATAACTTATTCATTAAAAGAAAGGAAATGGTAGCTAATAGAAACACGAGAGTGAAGTATGGCTATTGATTCTTAACTTTATATTAATATTGTAGGTTAGTCACAATCCACCCACCATCAATTTTTTTAGTTTTCATGTAAGTACTTTGGTTAGCATAGCAACATTTGATGTTTCTCTTGATCACTAAACAAAAATCCTGTTTCTTCAAGAGAATCTCTAAAATTTGACTCAATAAATAATTTTCTAATTGTGTCTAAAACCATTCTATAAATCTGTCATCTGACTTGAATGTCACACAAATAATCAAAACATTTTCAAATGTTAGAGCAGTTAAATACAGTTTTAAGACCTTATACTGTTTAGTTTATTAGCTTAGTATCAAACATCTAAACCAAAATTCTGTGTAAGAACACATTCTAGTTAAAGTTTACATTATTGTTCCAAACAGTATTAATTGGCTCATTAAAATATCCAGAGACCTGTTTCAGCATTCTTTGCTATTTAATCTGGATCTCTTTTCCTTGCCACGAGGTTAGACCATAATAATAACACCTAAAATTCATATAGTTCCTTAAGTCTTACAAAGAACTTTTATACACATTATCTCATTTGGTACTTAGAACAGAACTATGAGATACTAATATTAATTAATCAGTTATTTTTATCTCCACTTTACAGATGAGAAAACTGAGACCTAGAGAAATTAAGTGTCTTATCCATAGTTCATAGAACGAGGAAGTATCAAAGACAGAATTCAAACCCAAGTCTTTCCACTATATAATTCTGCTTCTCATGTTCATGGCCGCTGTGCTTCTGCCCATGCTCTTCCTACCATCTCCTCCCACTCCCCTCACTCTTCTCTATGCTTATCCAAATTTGACCCATCTTTCTTTTATTAATTTTTAATATACCTCATTTCATTAAATATTTCCTAATTATGTTTTTTAAATCTTTTAACATTTATTTTTGAAAATTTTGAGTTCCAAGTTCTCTCCCTCCTCCACCTTTTGAAAGAGTAAGTAATATATCAATTATAATGTGAAGTTGTGCAAAACATATTTCCATCCTAGTCATGTTACAAAATAAAACACACACAAAAAAAACCCAAGAAAAATAAAGTAAGTATGCTTCAATTTGTATTCCAAATTTCATCAGTTCTTTCTCTGGAGCTGAACAGCATTTTTCATCATGGGTCCTATGGAATTGTCCTGGATCACTGTCTTGATCAGAACAGCTAAGTCTTTCACAGTTGATCATCCTTTCAGTATTGCTGTTACTGTGTTCAGTGTTTTCCTGGTGTCACTTCACTTTGCATCAGTTCATGTAAGTCTTCCCAGATTTTTCTGAAACCATCCTGCTCATCATTTCTTCTATCACAATAATATTCTGTCACAATTGTATGCCACAACTTGTTTAGTCATTCCCCGACTGATGGCCATCCCATCCTATATTTTAAGTTCCGTTTTGGATCTCGCCTCTCCCTTGAAGTCTGTAAGATCACTCCACTTTCCTTTCTCTGAATTGTTAAAGAACTTAATATCCACTTTACTCATTTTGGCATTTACTTGTACTACTTAATTAATCACAGAATACCTTGCCATAGGAAAAGCTAGGCGGTACAATGAATGGAGTGCAGTGCCCAGCTGGAGTCAGAAAGACTCATCTACTTAAGTTCAAATCTGGCCTCAGACACTTACTCAGTTGTGTGACCCTGGGCAAGTCACTTAATTCCATTTGCCTCAGTTCCCCATCTGTAAAATGAGCCAGAAAAGGAAATGGCAACTTACATTGACCTCCAGCTTCCTCGTTCTAGCACACCTGGACTCAACGTGCCAAGACATTTTGCTATCCGTGTGCTGTGGGGCCTAGGGGCTGCCTTGGGGAGCTGGGCTGGTTTGTACTTTTTCTTAGTTTTCCAGAAAATTCTCAGAAGACTGCCATTACTTGCATGAAAGAGATTGTATTTTCCACTGTCAGAGGCCACACCATATTGCCAGTCAACTCTCTGGCACTAAATGGTGGGTGGTGTAAGATATATCCACTAAGTTTTGGCACCAGGATGCCTGGGTTAGCTTTATTTCTTCAAAGGTATTTTACTAATCACTTTTGTTCAGATTTCCATACACCACTATAAGCATTCCTGAATAGGATCACAGAATAGAACAAGAACGTGCCATAGGGATGATCTAGTCCAAACCTCTCATCTTTGGAGATGAGGGGACTGAGGATTAGGGGAGGGAAGGACTTGCCAAAGGCCACAGCATGGAGGCTGGTCAACAAATAGTCTTTGCACATCAACGTGTTCCTTCTGTGAAGGGTGGGGTCTTGCTTTCTGAAAGCCCCTTTTCACCAATGAACCATGTCTTTCTGGGAACAGACACTTAAAACAGAAAACTTAGTCCCACTTAGGAAAACAAGGGGAAATGTAGGGACCTCCCCCTGGAGCCAAAGGGAGCCTGGGAGGTTGGCTGGAGAGAGGTGGTGGCCTGCCCGACGTCCCACATGGAGGGCTTGGGAGTAAGGAGTAGCACCTTCCCCCCTCTCCAGTATTGCTTTTTCATTCTGTAATCATATCTGAGGAAAAAAACCAGGATCCTCCATCCCTTTTTTTGCTTTTTTAAAGAATGAAGACCTGGGTTTACATCATCTCCCTGAACAACAAAGGATATATTTTCCCCCATGTAATCAACCAGAGATCTTTAGCTGGTGACCTCAGTTATTAGACAAGTAGGGACAATTAACTGGGCTAGTAAAGGATAGTGAAGTGATTCTTACAATAGAGATCTGAATTTAAACTCCCAATTTATTCCTTGCCAATGTTTTTAATGTCACATGCATATGACTTGAGCTTAGTAGTAAGCTCCTCTGTATTTCTATAGGTGCACAGAGACCTGGAGAAGCTGTTACAGACTTAGTGGAACCTATGTTTGTGTGCAAAAATAGTTACCAGACTTCAGATCCTTCTTGTTACTTTCTCTGGCCATGGAAATATGGGGGCTGTTGGTTTTTGTAGCAAAATAATTTCCCGAGTCAAAACTCCTTGCCCACTTTGACATGTAACTTTCTTAGAAAAGCCCCAATTGTATGCATTTGCACTAATGTATATAACTATTGAACAGTGTGATTTTAGATGTTTAGAGGCACCCTGTTTAAAAGAAATGGAATTAAAGTCTGTTGAGACAGTTGCAAAAAAAAAAAAGGAAATGGAAAACCACTCTATAATCTTTGTCCAAAAAAAACCAACCCAAAAAACCCAACCCGAATGGGGTAATAAATAGTTGGACACAATTGAAACAACAGAACAATCTTGCCATATATCATTATAATTGCTACCTGAGTTTCTGTAGGTCCCAACTAGATTAGAAGCTTCTTGAGGTCAGGAGATATTTTTCTTCCTTCCTTTCTTTCTTTCTTTTTGCTTTTTGGAGGGGGGAAGGCAGGGCAATTGGGGTTAAGTGACTTGCCCAAGGTCACACGGCTAGTAAGTGTTAAGTGTCTGAGTCTGAATTTGAACTCAGGTCCTCCTGACTCCAGTGCCAGTGATTTATTCACTGAGCCACCTAGCCTCCCCTAGGAGATATTTCTTACTTCTTTTGTATACTTCTTTTGTATTCACACCTCTCTTTTCTCACAGAACTTTTCTCCATGACTGTTCAAATCATTCTCATGGGCAACATTAGAATTTGGAAGTCTACACAGTGAACTACTCTGGTCTAATATTATTATATGGTTCAAAACACAAGGAAAATACCAAGACACTTGGTCAAACAAATGTTTTTTATTTGATCCAGGAAGAAAACTAACCAAATTCTCTCTCCACAAAAGATGCTAATAAGGAGCTTATACAATTCTTTGGAAGTATATTCGATTGAGGACTTCTTCTGAAGCATGGAACAAATTTGTTGTTTTTTTTTTCTCCTAAACTTTGATTTCATCAATGTAAAGTATATTATCTTACAAAGTGGCATAAATGGAGACTCCATATAACATTAAGTTGAGGGTCCATGTTTCAGTTAAGTACTGAGTAAAATTGCTACAACTGCCTTTCTGGTACTTTTAGTAATTAACTCCTTTTGGGTTCACTGAATTCCAAGCTAAGTAGTGTCATAGCCATGCCTCAGTAAATTGTAAAGCAAATATTACTTAAAGCTATATTTTGATAATATATAAATATAAATTGAAAACATGTATTTTCTTATCAATAAGAGAATTCTTAATTAAGTTGTGGATACTGTCAATAACACTAGTCATAGATGCTTTAGAAATATTAATTTTATGATCACTTCTTCCTTTACTATTTTATTTTATTACTCTAGCTACCACAAAATCAAGATATTCTTTAAGAAGCATATCTTACTTTCCTCAAAGTAAGCAAGATTTTGAGAAATATCACATAGTATACTTTGATCCTACTAAAAGCATAAACTCTTTTGCCCTTGACAGGAAAGGCCTTATTTAACAATAACTTCAATTATGCATTCTAAAACTCATCTTTCTTTTTATGTACTTTATCTTCATGGGTTCTTGTTGTAAAAAAGGAAATCAGTGACGTCATCTTTAAGAGTTTTCATTTTATTTCATTCTATATACTGGTTGCATTAGCACACTTCATGCTCCTCAATCTGTACGCCTCTAGTCTGTCACACCCAAAATAAACAGGCACTTGACAATGTCATTACTGTTTTCCAAGTACACAGAAAAAAAGCCCACTTCTTTGGAGAATAACTAAATCAAGGACATCATGTTCCCTTTTTTATGATAAATGCTGATTTTACACTAAAAAGCTAGTCCTTCATTTCAAAATACTGAATAAGGCAGTACTTAAAAAAGAATTTCAACTGTTTAAATTTAGGGGTACTGAAAAAACTATAATCCAAAAATATTCTGATTGTAGGTCACCAAATTTCATTTGATTGTGAACTGGTTGAAATTCCTTGAGGTTAAAACTTTTACCTTAGGTATTTAATTCTTTTAAGAAAGGTAAACCAATGCTGATAGCTATGTTCACCATAGTAATACTGCCTCCTTTAACAGAATGAACTATTTCTGCTATATTAGCACCAATTAAAGATGGTGTTGTATATCTGATAAAAAGGTTATGTGATATAACTGATATAAATTTAGTGATATTAGAAATACTGAAATGTCATTTGATCTATTCCCTGTACTCTTTTATACAGGGAGTTTATATGACTCTGGACCTGTGTGTATGGACACAAAACAAAGGCTACCTAAGCAAGAACTATGCTCTCTTACCTAAGTTGTTGTTTTGGGAAGGAAGGTTTAGTCAAATACACGCTGACCTTAGTCCCTACTAGTCTAGGTCTATTGAAGAGTCTGAACTGACCCATCCTAGCATGCGCTCTAAAGATTTCCACTGGCTGTCATTTACCCATCTGTTCTCCCCAATTCAAGTGGCAATACTTTCTAGTATTTTTTTTTACTTGTTCCTTTCCACATGTTATTTCTTTACTGTGCTGCATTAACCTTTTCCTTTAGGGTTGTAGCTAGAACATTCATTGCATGGACATGAAAGCTAGAATAGGCAAAGCCTAAAGCAGACTTTGATGGCCAGGACTACTCTACTTACTACCCCACTGCTTTAGATTACTGTGTAAAATCTCAATTATCGTATTAATTACTAGGAGCCACCAAATATCTACCTGTGAGTCAATATACAATAATTTTAAGACATTCAGGTACAATATTCGTACCAAAAATGATTAATGAAGAATGGAAATGGTGTTTTCCTACCTACCCATCTGTCATGCAGCTATACTTGTTTGAAGGACAGTCAGAGATGCTGCTTTTGTTCTACTTGTCCTTTAGGTGAGTTAGGAATGAGGATGGTAAGAGGAAAGCACAGTTGTTCTTTCTGATCAAAAACTCTCTGAAGTATGTAACACTATTGACCACCCTTTCCTTCTTAAAGTCCTTTTCTTGGCTTCAATGCTTCTCCACCTACCTCATTGGCTATTCTCCTTCCATCTCTTCTTACAGTACCTCTTCCCTCTCCTTCTAGCCTCTAAATGCAGATTTCCCTTTGCCTCTGTCCTAGGTCCTCCTCTCCCCTCTTCTCCATAATCTTACTTGCTCGTATGCTTCAGCTTTTACTTCTAGATAGGAAATTTCTAATTTTATACTTCTAGTTCTGATCTCTTCCCTGACCTCAAGACATACACTTCCCACTACCTACTTGCCACCTCCAATTTCATATACTAGCAGTTCAAGTTCTACAAGTATAAAACCAAATCCATCATTTAAAAAAAAAAACTTGTTCTTTTTTTCTAACTTCCCTATTTCTGCTAAAGGTAAAACAATTTTCTCAGTCACCCAGACTCAAAAACTCAGTCATCTTTTTTCATCCCTGCCATCCTTCAACTAACCAGTCCTCCAGTTCTTTTATGATTGCACCTCCACAATTTCTTTCCAACCCGTTTTTTCCCCATCAGCCTCAGCCTCTCTGCACACTTACAAACTGGCCTCAGTTCTTTCTCCACTCAAATCCATCCTACACATTGTCATCAAATTAATTTTTCTAATGCACAGCTCTATTCAATTACTTCCCTGCTCAAAAACCTTCAATAACCCACCACTCTCTATCAAATAAAGTCCAAACTCCTTGCCATGGCATTTAATGGCCCTCCTCAATTCTGAACCACCCTTCGAACTACTCTACCATTCTACCCTTATCCCATTTTAGCCCCTTTGTAGGAAGGGTACTTTACCCTAGCCAAATTAGACTCCACACTATTCTTGATATCATCCTATCTTCGCCTACCTTTCTTTGTACCATTCTTTATGTCAGCAATGTGCTGTCCCCCTGTCTCCACTTATTGAAATCCTACCCTTCTGTCAAGGGCTCATCTCAAATGTCGCCACCTCCATGACTTGCCTGACAGACATTATGTGTCCCTCTTCTGAATTCTATTAGTATTTTCTTTATTCCTCACTTGCACTGTTATAAATGACTTGTATAATAACTCTGTACATGTTTCTTAGCAGGCTGTATCCCGTGTTAGTACCCTTGTACATAACTGGAACTCAATAAATGGTTAGCTTGAAATGAATACAAAACACATCAAGATGATGAGCCCCTCGGTGATAACTAGTACTATCAAGAGATAGTTAGGCAGGCAATAATACTTCTGTTTTCCTCAAACTTTTAAAACTGTAGATTTAATTTAATTTTGTCATGGCAGGATTAGCAACTAGGCTACAGAGGTGAAGGGACATTACAATATGACAGCACATTAATCCTCTATCCCACCCAAGGCAGAAGCAAAACCAAACAAATAGCAGCTTCCTGGAAATTGAATTTCTGTTATCCAGATGTCAAAGATGTAATACCCCAATTACACAAACTATTGCCAGTGAAGCATGCCAGCAAATATGCAATGTAAATGGGGTAAGCACAGAGCTACAAAACTGCACAGTCAGCATCTGGCTCTGTGAGTGAGTGATAATTAGCACTGTGTGTAGACACTAATAAACATTTATGTCTGAAATTACAACTTTTAGCAATGTTAATAAGGGATATATTGGCAATCTGTAAAATAAAAGGTCTTGAAAAGAATGTCATACATTAAGCAATGGCAGACATTTCCCGTTCTTGCATAATCTTTTTTTCCCCCTAATTGCAAATGGCCACGCTGTTTTGCTCAGAAATTAATCGACATAAGAACCTACCTAAAAAAATGGGTTGTGTCTCTTTGGCCTCTCCATTAACATCATTGTTGAAGTCAGAAACCTTATATATCTCATGGTGATAATCTAGAAGAGAAACAACCAAAAATTAGAATTCTAATGGCATGGAAGATATAAAAAAGGCATTTAACACTAGAGTCTTATTACATATGGTATTAAAACTCTACAATTTAATTTGTAATTGTAATTTTTAAAAAATCAAATTAACCACAGAATACAAACTCTAGCAACACCCAAGAACTTTATTAGTATTTTTGAAACTATACAAAACAAATATTTCATAGGTTTTTGAGAACAGCTTTGCCTGACCTATGTCAATTTTCACTGACAAGTATGTCAACATGAAAGTCCAGATGTTTTTCTAAAGCTCAGCAAGTAAATTCGTAATCAAGAGGGAAAGTGTGTTGTATCCCAGGTCATAGAAATCTTTTACTTAACTTTACAACTAAATTTCTATAGGGCATATTAAGAGTACTTGAAACATTTGGCTACAACACACTTGATTTTAACAGTAAATACTGAAAAATACTGGGAATCAAAAGCAGTTTAAACGGGAGCCCATATGAAAAATACTAATTTGTTGTTTTAAATAGAGTAGAATTTGAATATGGAAGCTAGGGTCTCATCTTTCACACAAGGTTATCTTTTGCATTCAGCTACTGCACTTTAATATGTAGTGGCTTATTTTCTGAAAATGCACCTGCATAGCAGAGAAAAGAATCAGACTCAGAATTTGTTATAAACTTGCTATATCAGTACAACTTAAAAATACAGTATTTCAGTAGCCCCTCTGTAGAGGCTCATGTGGTTTTGATATAGTTCCCACTACCCAAATATCTGCCTTAAATGTAGATTTCTTTTTATTATCCATGCCTTTTGGGGATCTTGGACATTACAGACCAATACCTACACAACTATTCTCATTTTCAAGATACAGTAGTAAGTTATCTAAGGTTAGAAAAAACAGAAGCAACATATATTCTTGAATGAATTGGGCCAAAAAAAAAAAGGGAGGTTATATATGGAGAAACTTTTAAAAGTTCAAGTAACTGAGCAATCAACTCTGTTGAGCAAGTCATAAAAAATCAAAAAGAACCTAATATTTTGAATATGCACGGGGACTGAAAACCCCTTTCACCAAATTCTATCCATTTGCTCAACTATTTAAATCAGTTTAAATGGGAAGAAGACATACAATCAAATGAATTTTCAAACAAACTAAAAGTAGGATTTATTTGCTCCACACTAACATTCAGCTTAGCTGCGGTTTAATTAGAAAAAACCCTATTATTTGCAAATAGCCCTCTACTTTTCATTAGTCTTATAAGATGACTTTTTAGAAGTGTTAAAAGTTAGTTTGCTCCCACCCCAAATAGCCCATAAAACATCAGAGAAAAAACAGACAGGTTCCGGGTTTTTGTGTTTGTTTAAATTTAAGGTTGACTCAAAAAAAGAGGTTTAAGGGAAAAAGATGTTCTGAAACCTCAAAATATAAATGTGACATTACACTGTACTAATCACCTGCTTTGAATTTAACAAGGCACAAGGTAGTTAAAAGATATATCTTACTCTTTTTGCCTGAGGCTTTAATTCTTCTCAGTCTTTTCTAAGCCAAATTAGAAAAATTAACATTCTAACAAGTAACTCATCCTCAACTGACGAGCGTTTCCCGGTCCTACTACCCTTTCCCCTCCAAATAGCCTAAACCCAAGCAGTTGAGACATACACCTGTTAAATTACTGGGAGATTTATGGAATTTTTAAAAACTGACTTTTACCAGATGCATAATTCTTTTTAAAATACCTTTTCCTAAACCAATCACACAACCCAACAAGTTAGATAGGAACAATTCTTCCTTGTGCATAAGCATTGTTTTTCCTCCGAAATAAAAAAAATAAAAATAAAACCCAACACCAAAACCTTTCAGACTGAGGGTGGGGGGCGTGGGGGGGAGAAATGTGGCCATAAGGACAGGAATCATTACTCCAGATTTCTGTATGCCACTAAAATCGAATAGCAAACACCTCACTTCCCAAACCTGGCCACGGTAGTTGAATGCACAAGAAGGTTCTTTGCTCCCTAAGTGTCATTGTTTCCTAATTTCCTGATTTGCTTTTTGGGCTGTTTACGTTCAATAACATCCTGCCTCCCCCCACCCCCTTTCACAATACAACTTTATTTTGCGTACAGCGGTCTCGCCGCCAAGCATCTATGTTGCCCCCACCACCATCAAAATGCCCCCGCTTTAGAGCGGGTTCTTTAAAAAAAATAATAATAAAACCCTTTTTAAAAGATACAGTTACTGATTTGAAAATATACAATTGCATTGACAAATAACAACAGAGGGTGAAGGAAATGACAAGGGAGGGGGCGAGAGGGGCTCAGAGAGCGCTGGTGGCTGGGAGATGTTTACACCCCGGTAAAGTCCCTTCTCCGGGTCTCTGGCACCCACCCGAGAGAAGCTATGTAGCCGGTCCCCACATCTCTCTCTCTCTCTCTCTTTCTTTCTCTCTCTCTCTCCCTCTCTTCTCTTTCCTTCTCTTCTTACCTTGGTTCACCAGTTTGAAGCTTTGGGATTTCCTGCTTCTTTTCCTCTCAGAGAACTCCATGGTGCTCGGGAGAAGGAAGGAGGAAGGGAATGTGGCAAGGGAGAGCGAGGAGAGACAGAGAGAGGGAGGAACAGGGGGGAGGGAAAGGAGGAGGAGGAGGAGGTGGATGAGGAGGTGGCGGCGGCGGCGGCGGCGGCTCTTGTCACCCGGCCGCAGCAGCAGCCGCCAGGAGGACCAAGGTCCGTCTCTCCAATCAGCAGGAATGATAATTGTAAGAATAATTTAAACGAACAAAATAAATCCGGCCCCCCGGGCGATTTCGGACCCGGGAGTGGGCGGGGCTGGAGGCTTCCTCGGGACAAGTTGCCACTTTGCTCTAGCCCCCCAGCCCCGCGCCCCTGGCCCCCGGCCCGAAGAAAAGGCGAGGAAGCCGCGGAGCCCGGGCCCCGCCGCCCTCCGCCACAACTTTCGGCTGGGGCCGGACTTGGCCCGGGGCTGGCTCGGGGCTGGCCCCGGGAGCAGAGGGCTGGGAAGGGGGCGGGCAGGCGCCGGGCGCTTTTTTCCTGCTCCTTCCCCGAGAGGCGGCGGCGGCGGCGGCGCGAGGGCGGCGATGGGCTGCTGGGGAGGCGGCGGCAGCGGTAGGTCGGGTCGGGCCGGGAGGAGAAGGCGGCAGTGGCGGCGGCGGCGGAGCTGGGGGAGCCGGGTCAGAGGCGCTCGCCACCCCCCCACCCCCCGCCGAGGCGGGCGGAGGGAAGGAGGGGAAGGAACGGAGGAGGGAGCGCCCGCGCTGCCTGGGACCCCGGTGCCACCTGCTGGGGGGAGCCAGCCCTCGCACCGGCGCCCCGGGCCGCCCCCCTCCCCGCCTCCGCCATCCCCCTGGGGGCCGAGCTGAGGGAGCCAGCCGAGCCCGCTGGCCGCTCCCCAGGCTCGGCCCCCGGCCCCACGGCATCCCGAGGAGGCGGAGGCCGCACGGGCAGACGGACCCACGGACCGACTGACGGACTGAGCAGCTTCCCGCGAGCCGTGGTCGCCGCACGCTCGCGCTCTCGGCCCGCGCTCGCGCCGTCCCCGTACACCTCCCCCCCCCCCCGCGCGTCGCGGCCGCCCGCCCAAGGCTCGGGGATCTCTCAGGGTGGGGGGTGGCTCCTTCACCCCCCCCCCCCGGCTTTGGAGAGTGCTGCTTGGGTCAGCTCCCACCCCCGACGGCCTGGGAGCTGTCTGGGGAGCCTCACCCTCACAGGCAGGATCCTGCTAGTTCTTTCCTTTTCCTTAGAGACTCCAAGTCTTGTGGGGTCCTCCTCTCTTGTCTGCTTCAGTTCTGGGGAGGTCGGTATGCCCTGTCACCCCCAAACTGCCTCCCACTCTCAAATTTCTGAACCAGGGAGCCCCTATTTTAAGCAGCTGTTAGAGGTTAACTCTCCTGTCCACAAATAACTACATATGAAATGTACTAAGGCTACTCAGAAGAGTAGAAAATATTGACACTGAGCCCCGAATGTCGACAGATCTCGTAGAGGTGGCCCCAGAATTTGGAGAACACGTGTGGATTGAGGGTTGTCCCGAGAAAACTTGTCATCCCTAAGGTTCTGCATTAGCTGTCTCTATTACCTCTTTAAAGATGAAATCCCTAAGGCAAATGCAAAAGACTGGCTTAATGATATCAAAATAAAAGGAATAAACAATAAGCATTTCATTAGACTTATTATGGGCATCTCTAAGGAGCACAGAGCACATCAAGGACACTGTTTCCTCTTCATAACATCCTCTGGGAGAGAGGGAAAAAATAATTGTATACCTCTTGGGATGTGCAGCATTAAGTGAGAGCCACAATGGTACTAATGGTTAAGACCATGGGAGTTGGGGTCAAAGAACCTGTATTCAAATTCCATCTCTGTCACTTATTCCCTGTGTCATCTTAGACAATCAAATCTAATAAACATTTATTAAATATCTACCCTGTGCCAGGTACGGCAGACACAACTAAAGAAAAGACAGTCCCTGCCTTAAATGAGCTTACAATCTAAAGAGAAAGAAGACCACACAAAAGGAGACAGGAAAGGGGAAAGGGTGATTGGTGGGGAGAAGTCACATCCTTGGACTACAGTTTCCTCTTCTATAAAAGGAGAGGTTGGACTAGATGACCTCTGAGGTGTTTTCTAGATCTATGATCATTTTGTATGAGGTATTTAGGTGAAAGAAGAGTTGGGTTACAGTATCGAATGTCCCAAAAGACTGAGTGCAATTTAAAATTGCTACCTTAGCAAGATTCTGCTACATATTATTAAAGCCATGTTTTATGAATATTTAGGAAGTAAAGCAGTGGTCAATATAAGCCACCGTGGGTTAATAAATAACAATTCTACCAAACTAACCTTAATTCATTTTTTTTTTTTTTTGGTTTTGTGAGGCAGTTTGGGTTAAGTGACTTGCCCAGAGTCGCACAGCTATCAAGTGTCTGAGGTCACATTTGAATTCAAGTCCTCTTGACTTCAGGGGTGGTGCTCTATCCTACTGCACCACCTAGCTGTCCCTCCTTAGTTCATTTTTGACAGGACTACTGAATTTATACAGAGGAATTCTGTAGGCATCATATACTCATGTTTCTGTGAGGCATTTAAATGAGAGAATCTCTCACAGTTGGGATAAATCTGAAGTTCTATACTTGGAATAAAAATTACCTGCACAAATACAAGAAGGGAGAGATATGACTAGATAATTCATATAAAAATGAGCTGGGAGTTTAGTAGACTTCCAGCTCAATATGGATTTATAGCACCTCCTTTTCCCCCCCAAAGCTCATGGAATCTGAAATTGCATTAAGAAAAGCTTATTCTGTAGAACAGAGGTTCTAAACCTGGAGTCTGTGAATTTGTCTTATTTTGTAACTATATTTCAATATAATTGGTTTCATTTGTATTTTATTTTATACTTTCAAAAACATTCTGAAAAAAGGTCCTTAGGTTTCACCAGACTGCCAACAGGACTATGACATTAAAAAGGTCGAGAACCTCTAGTGTAGAATGAAGGGAGATTATATCCTCCCCGCCTGTCCTGTTTCAATTTTAAAAGCCTTTATTGGGCACCTACTAAGTAGCAGGTACTGTGCTGGAAACAGAAAGTGCAATATTGTACCTGCCTTCAAAGTTTTTATATTACCAGGGGAAAACTGTGTACACAAATAAATGAACAGAAAATATGTGTAAAATAAATTTGAGGGGGGAGCAGCACTACCTGGTTGAATCAGGAATGACCTCTTCTAGGAGCCTGTGCTTGAGCAAAACCTTGAGGGGAATTGGATTCTAAAAAGAGCAGCTAAGTGGCAATGGACAGAGCACCAAGCTTGAAATCAGGAAAACTCATCTTCATGAATTCAAATCTGGTTTCTACATTTCTACCTATATCTAAGGCAATAATACAAATCTGGCTTCAGACACTTAACAGCTGTCCAATGCTGGACAAATCACTCAACCCTGTTTCCCTCAGTTTCCTCATCTGTAAAATGAACTGAAGAAGGAAATGGCAAACCACTCCAGTAACTTTGCCAAGAAAACCCCAAAACGACTGAAACAACTAACCAAAAAAGATTCTAAGAGGGATTGTGTAGAGGAAGAGCTTTGGAGACACCAGAGACAGCCTGACAGAGGTGGGAGAGGAAATGTCACCAGTCTACATATGGGGATTGTTTGCAGGTTTTGAGCACTAGTTTTAGGAATCTAGGACAAAGCTAGGACCCATCCATAGAGGAAATCAGTACAATAAAAAATTAACACTTGGCATGGACTACAGAACTGGAAGATGGTTAGCTTGGAAAGGAGACCTTAAGTACAAGACACAAAAATAATCTTCAGGTATTTAAAGGGCTGTAGTGTAGAAGGGGTACTCAATTCATGTTTTACTCAAGAGGGCAGTTAAGAGTAATAGGAATTTCAAAGAGGAAAATTTAAGTTCACTAGAAGGACAAAATTCCTAACATAACTATCTAAAAATTGCATTGAAATACCTTGGAATGTAATGAATTTACCATTCCTGGAGGTCTTGTTTGTGAGTGTAGCATCAGGTCTTCAACACTTCAAACCAAATCCATACATACACCAAATCTATTCTTGTCTTTCCTTTGCTTTCTTTCCTCTACTCTCTCTATTTCCTCCCTGACCACCTTAAGTTGAAAGTCACAAGTCTTAGTACTCAACTTTGTCTTTTTAAAGTTTTTAAAATTCACTGACCAAAACAAAGCTGAGAAATAGACTGACTAAAGAACATTTAGAAACTTAAATGCCTGTGAATATAAAATGAGGTTTTATTACACTTAAACTATGATGAAATCATTGAAGTTGTCATACCAAGATGCAAAACCCTAGGGAAGTTATTAACAAATTAGCACTTCCAGTTCAAGTGGGAATATGAATTCCACTTATCATAGAGAATAGTATATGTGTAGTTAAGAATAAAGGCCAAATATAGTAGAATGGATTTGGACAGTTCAGTTGGATTTCCCTTGAATCTTTTGCCTGAGACCCAGAACTAGAATATGGCTCAGGAATGGAATTCCTTATTTAAAAGCATTGTTTGTGGACCATTATTCTGAAAAGGTAGACCACAGACTCTGGATCATGTCAATATCCATGTCAAGTCAACAAATAATTATTGAAAAATTACCTTGTATAAGACCCTCTACTTTTTTCAAATAATGTATATACTTTTCATTTTGGCAGGAAATAATGATTTTAATCAAAAGGACTTTAAACTGAAAAAGAAGAGGGAAGGAGAAAATACCCTACGTATATCCACGAAGATAAATATTATAGAGAATAAGTACAATGAAATGATAATAAGTAACACTGTAGTAGCTCATGTTCATGTAGTGTTTTAAGATTTTCAAAGTGCCCAATATATTACCTCAGTTGATCTTCACAACAACTGTGCTATGTATTTGCTATCCCCATTTAACAGATGAGGAAGCTGAGACTCAGACAAGTTAAATGACTTTTCTGGGGTCATTTAGCTAAATATAGAGATCATTTCTAAATCCAGGTGTTTAGTGACACCTACAAGTTTGTAGGAGGCAAAATCCAATGAAGTACCAATAATTAATGCAATGGCCTCAGGTGTCTATAAATAAATGTACAAAATATGGGTAATAAACAGGATTAACTAATGAAAGGACTCTTATGTAAGAAGGCAAATGTGATGTTATAGAGACTTGAATTTATGAAGTTAATTTTTTTAACCCAAGTATAAGACTTATCTTCAATCCTATTAAATTTTATCCTTTTAGATTCAAGCCAATTCTCTGGTTCTTCAAGAGTTTTTTGGATACTGATATTGCCATCCAATAGTCCACCTTCCCACTTTTTTCTCATCTGTGGATTTGACAAACATAACATTTCTACATATATCTAAGGCAGTAATACAAATGTTAAATAGCTTAAGGCCAAGCACAGATCCCAAGGATACTCTCCTAGAGACCACCTTCCAAGTCTGCATCAAACCATTAAGGACTACTTGGTGTCTGGTGACACAAATAATTCCAAGTCTGCCTAAGTGTATTCTCACATAGCCCAAATCTCTCCATCTTTTATTAAAACAGATCAAAAGTCTGGCAGACAAGGGGGGTGGAACCAAGATGGCGGCATAGGAGCAACAAGGTACAGCAGCTCCCATACAGCCACATCAAATACCCAAAAAATATGACTCTAAACAAATTTTAGGGCTCTAAAACACACACAGATCTACCTCCCACTGAAGGCAGCTCAGCTCAAAGGGACCATCTCAGTGCTGGGAGCCGAAACTAGCCCAGCCTGAAACCACGGCTTTGCACCAGGGGCGACCAGACGAGCTGAGCCCAGCTACAGCTGGATCTTCAGGAGAGTGGATCTGCGGCAGCTGTGGCAGTTCCCAGAATTATCAAGCCATAAGAAAAAAGGACTAAGTGAAAGGTCAGTGGAACTCAGCTAAAATTGGGGGAGAAGAGCAGGTCCAGCCAAACTGCCTCCAGGGCAAGGAAGCAGCAGAAGCGGCAGCCCTGCAGCCGTCTCCACATTGCTGCTTCAAAGCTCCCGGCCTACAGACTGCAGGGGGCCAAGTGATTGTTCAGAGGCCAAGTGCTTTGGTGTTGAGCGGCCTGGATCCAGATCGTGGTCTTGGCTGGTGGTCCTGGGGTGCGTTTTCAGTGAGCCAAAGCTGGTGGGGGCTGCAGCAGCCTCCTAAAAGCTCCAGCAGCTGGGAAAACCCCAGCGATTTGGGACAGAGCTTTCCCCTCTGGAAGCAGAGTTCCACAGAGCTAAAAAATCATTGACTGGCCATCATGAGCAGGCAAAAGAAGCAAAGTAAGAATAGCAACTGAACTCTAGATTCCTTCTTTGGAGACAAGAAGGATCAAAGCAGGGAATGGGAGGAAGACAACACAGTCAGAACTCCCATACCAAAAGCTTCCAAGAAACATGAAGACTGCCTAAAAGCTAGAGATGAGCTTAAGAAGGATTTTGAAAACCAAATGAGAGAAGTGGAGGAAAAATTGGGAAGAGAAATAAG
>CM053581.1:455025806-455097833 GCA_028627135.1 Pseudochirops cupreus
TCCCAATTCACAGCTCCTCCCAGTTCAGCCTTCTCTCTTCATGTCAACAAGTCCATCCCACAAGTGGGATTCACAAGCTCTGGGTTTTAACACTCAACCCCCAAACCAAGCCAATACAGGGGCATCTCCAAATTCTATTACCATTACAGAGAAAGAGAGAGAGAGAGTGTTAAAGTAACAAGCTTCCAGAATAGATGGGAGGTGACGGGAACAAAGGCACAAGTAGAAGAGACGGCTTTTGCAATGGAAAGAACCACCTTTTCCTCAGAGACTGAAGCAAAGAAAGAGAGGAAGAAGGATGATGCCCAGAAGTTTTAGCTGTGAAAATGGGGAACAGAGGAAATTCACAAAGGATGAACTAAGGATGTGCTACTAAAGAAACTGCTACCCATGTTATATTAATTGGCACATTAAATTAACTGATCAAAATGTCGTATTTATTGAGCATCCACCACATGTCTAGCTACAATTTATTCTTTAGAATCATTTTATGGCTATTGTATAGATATGGACTAGACACAATGGCAGTCATGTTTCCAAAAAGGTATGATTTTGGTAGGATTAAAAAATATAAAGATTTTGTGGATGAAAGCAAAGGCTCATTTCTGGCCTGTAGAATATCAAAATACTAACTTATTAGGATTTGTTCTTTTGAGGTTTTATAAGTATGCATCAGAGTAAGAGGAAAAACTGTAAGATTGTATGCTTTTTACAGTCAATAAAAAAAAAAAACTCCCTGAACACAGGACATTTAGAACCTCTGATAACAAAGGGGCTTTTATAAAATCAGTATGCTCAAGCATCTACATCGCTAATATTAAAAACATTTTCCATTCAAATATTTTTGCACTATATTTTCCAGCAGGTGATCAAAATGTAAATGTATTTTACCTGTTGGTGGTACAGAAATGCTGTCCAGTTTTTCATCACAGTCAGCTACCTCTGCTGGTTACAAACATAAAACACAAATCTCATTAGTTTCAGAGAACACATTCATTTTACTGAATACAGTAATGCAATTAGAAAGCTGCAATACACATAATAGTTTTCACCTTCTTTCTTTAGTTGGGTTTGCTCTAATGCAATATATTATGTTAGTATTGAAACAAAGTAATTTTCTGACAATAATATAAAGCAGATTTTAATTTAGTAAATAAGTGCTGGACAACTTTTAAAAACCTGCTCAACATAAAAGTTATTATATATATATATATATATATATTTTTTTTTAAACAACAGTGTAAACAGGAACAGAAAACCTGATTAAAAAGCAAGGAGCAAACCTGCTCCTATCAACACAAACATCTTCACTACTCAAAGCATCATAAATTTCAAGGTATGAAGTCAGTCCATCATTTTGTTTTGGTAGAGAGGCAGCTTGGAATGATGTCATGAAGTCAAGAAGACTCAGGTTCATATTCTGCATCTGACACACTTATTAGCTATATTAACATAAGTCTTACACGCTCTCTGATCCTCTATTTTCTCATCTGTATAATGGGGTACCTGGTGTACCTACCTCACAGTGCTGTCATAAGGTTCAAAAGAGATGAAACATTTAAAGTCTTCTACAAACTTTAAAGCACTATATGGATGTCAATTATTATTTGGTCCTTGAAAATGATCTTAACATTAAAATTCTGAGGTGAAAACTAAACCTTTACAGACTTACATACATACATTTATGTATATTAAATGTCACATATATGTTTATGCATGTATAAGTACATATATGTGAATATATAAGCACATTACACACACATACACACGCACACACACACACCCCCTTTCTCTTTCTCTCCAAAGTTAGTTACTTTATTCAGATGTTTGAATGGAGTGAATCTGGCACTCAAAAGTGTTTAGACTAGTTCAAATTAGCCCATGTGGGTACCAGGCTCAAATTGCAATAAAACTTGAAAAGACCTTTGGTGGCCTAAGGGAGATATGTCACAGATGGCTTACACGGACTTAAAAAAAAATCAGGACAGTTAAAATGTGTCAGTGGACAGGTAAAAGGGCTGAATTTCATTTGCCATCCCCAAGAAAAAATTCTGGCAAATAAAGCTTTACCTTATAAGAGGAAGAACTGAAAATTTTAACTTTCAGTGTAGTCTACCTTGATAACAACATCCAGTCCATTTCTATATCCTTACCCTGGAATTCAATGTCCTCCACTTTCTAGTTTCAACTTACTTTTTTAGTCTTTACTCTTCTGCCTTAGCGCAGACTCATGCCAATTCTGCTAATGCACTCCTAACATGGTATGTTAATAACTAGTGGGAGAATAAATTCCCATGAAAACCAAAAGTATGCTAGGCAGTGGTTAGCCTCCCCCAATCTACTGACTGACATCTTCTTCCTTTAAATCCCAATGTACAGGGTATTACTTTCTTAATCACTCCAGAAAGTTATCATTCCTTTATTGAATTTCTTATGTCAGTTTACCCTGTCCTATTCAATAAAACATTTCAAATTTCTATCGTAGATATCTATTTATATCCAACATCTCTCTCTACTAGATTGTAAGTACTTTGTACATTCAACATTTAGTGGTACCTTTCACATATAATAGCTGTCTAATACATGTTTGACTGAATTATAAAGAAATTAAAAATATTTAACTAATCTTCAAAGGACACTTTCCATCTGGAATCTAAAAATACAAACTATTGCCCATCTCTGATTTATATGTATCTCATTTTGCTTGGAGTTTTCAGGAAGCCTATAGTTCTAGAGAAATACCCACCAAGGTACACAAAAGAAAATTCCTAAGTGTATTCTGTTAATTTATTGGACTGGAACTTTTTCCCATTCTGCTTTGAGTAGTTAAAAAAAATTGCACACCGGACATTTTGATCATTTCTGTAATGTCTTCCATATACTAATTCAAGTAACTCCTGCCTAAAATCTCCTACTGAAGCCCCTTTCCTTCTGATTTACAATGGTTTCACTGCTCAATGCATGTGCACTTAGAAAAAATTACCCCAGGAGACCAGTCAAATGGTGTCTGTAACAGATCACAGGACATGAATTTGGAACTAGAAGAAACTTATAGTTAAGAGTCCAACCCCCTGATTTTACAAATGAGGAGACTAAGACACTGATTCCGTAAGTGACTTGCCCAAGGTCATACAACTAATAAGTGTCTGAGGCAGGGTTTGATCTCAGGTTTTCCTAAGTCCAGTACTCTATCCACTACACCATACAGCCTCCAAGTAATAACTGGGTTGATGTGAAACCAAGTTAACATTATGTCCTTACTTTCTTTAAACACGCTTGACTTAGACATTGGCTAAAAAAAGGATAATGGGCTTTCTCTAGTTCACTGTCTAATACTTTATCCACCACCGTGACTTAGCTTTGACTTCAGTGGACATTTGGTCCCTCATTGCACATTAACATATAACAGCAGCTAGGGGGCGCAGTGGACAGAGCACTGAGTCTGTCTTCAGGCAGCCCTGAGTTTAAACCCAGCTTCAGAGACTTGGTAGCTGTGCAAACCCGGGCGAGTCTCCTATCCTTTGTTTGCCTAACAGTTTCCTCATTCATAGAATGGGGATGATAATAATAACATCTACCTCCCAGGGATGTTATGAGGGTCAAATAAGATAATAATTGTGAAGTGCTTAGCACAGTACCTGGCAATACAGTACGCTCTATATAAATGCTAGTTATTAGTAAAGGCTGAAATTATCCCAAAGAGTGAAATAAGAAACAAGAAGAAGAAAAGAAGTAAAGATAATAACGTAGCGTACTTAAGAAACATTGGTGGACGAGTGACTGAAAGACAAGGGAAAAGAAGCGAACATTAAAGTTAAGTGTACTGAATGTAGAAGTTAATTTTTCTCTGTAGATCAGAACCTTAAAATATTTTTGTGAGGCAGCAGTAAGAGCCCAAACATTTATCACATCTGTGATTTTATGTGTCAACTAAAATATAATAAACCTTAGAAATAGTTATTTACTTCCTGGAATTTACATATATGGAACCTTTCCAGTTAGGCACAGAAGTGCAAAAATCAGTTTTTAGTGATCTTTTCCCTTTGTAATTCAGAATCACCAACCCTTTCAACAATAACCCTATGCAATTATGTGTTTTAGTAAGTATACTCTTAAGAATGGAGGGCATATAACAGATAAAAAAAAAAGAAACTTAAGATATGCTGGTTGCATGAATTGGGACCAAGTGTCATGGCTGAAGAACATGATTGTGTTATTTAAATTTAATTATAACATCTGTTTGTAACAACAATCTCATAGTCTTTCTTCCCTGGTGACAGTCAAGTTGTGAAATTTGGAAAAGATTGAACAAGGCCAATAAAAATTTAATAGCAGTGACAGCTTTACTCTCAGATCTCACACAAATAAAAAAATTGTGGTCTCAGATCTGAGGTAATAATCTAATGAAAATGATATAAAAAAAATCCACACCAGGAAAGGGATCATTCCAGTTATAGAAAAAATATATTACATATGATGAGAGCCCCAAATGAATTTCTATTTGGATTAAGATAACAACCTTTCAAAATCTGTGCAGGGGAAGGTTTTTCCCCCTTCTAGAAGCAATGTGGGCTTCCTTAAGCAGGCTGCTGATTAGCTTGCCCAGTCAGAGTCTGTATCTAATTCCAGGAACTGAGCCAAACATGATAAATGAGGTTGAAGTTGTGGAGAATGGATGATATAGTGATTATATTATCATTCAAATTGAAAATACTCATGAGGGAAAGTAGAAGGAAAACAACACTTAGGGCCTGATCCTCCAGGTATCTGTCAGGACTTTCTGAAAATGTTCCTGCCAAATTCAAAGGGAATAAAATGGCATTTACAGGGGCAATGTCCCCATTTCAGGAGATCTCACACTGGCTCCTTTTGAGGAGGAGGGACGAGAAAGATGGGGGGCAAGAACCTTATCCCCTGCCACCTGACTGTTAATAAGCAGTTCTGAGTAGTTCTTACCGAGGTGCTGTTCAGCTGAGCACATGGCACCCACTTCTGCTGCCCATTTTCAAAAGTGCCATGGCTCTGACGCAAATGGACACAGAGCCTGGGATCAAGCACCAGCACCACCAACGACTAGCCTCTGTCTTTATGCACTTTCTAGTTCGGTCTCTCGGCCTCTCCTTTCCTTTTTTAAAACAAGTGGACATACAAATAGCGCACTCCCCCTCTCAGCATGGCTGAGTGGGTAGATGGTGATCACAAACATATAGGTAATGCCAGGGGTCAAAGGTTAAAAGCTCCCTGATTACAAATTAGCTGATGGTGGAGTCAGAACTTGGTGTCCTGAGC
This sequence comes from Pseudochirops cupreus, assembly GCA_028627135.1. NCBI lineage: Eukaryota > Metazoa > Chordata > Mammalia > Diprotodontia > Pseudocheiridae > Pseudochirops > Pseudochirops cupreus. The sequence continues at coordinate 455,031,096 of CM053581.1, forward strand.
ACACAAAGGGTTTGATTCTCTGTGCAGGGGCAGACTGCAGTGGGTAAGGCAGAGAGTGGTTTTTCAATGTGGCGCCCATTCCTTAGGGAAAGGGATATATAATGGAAGAAAGACTAATTGTTTGTGGTGGCTAGAACATACTTCTTATTAATAAGATTGCTGAGATGCTAACAAAAGTACTCCCTAGCTAATTCTTCTCCCCCCAGTTTTTTTTTTCCCCTTTTGCTTAAGATTAAGAGCATGAGAATGCAGATTCTGACCTTTTCTGGGGAGAGTGTACAGAAATTAAAACATGGGACCTATATTATACTAAAAATGGGGGGCTTTAATGGGGAACTGTGGCTCTACAGGAGTTACAAGAGAGGGTGCCAAATAATCTAGGAGATCTCAAAAGTGTGCTAAATATGTAAAACAAAGTTTATTATTTCAACCATAGTTCCCATTGACAGCAAGGCTGTTCCTGTCTCTAAAGAATATTCTACTCCAATATATCTCCTTACTTTATGACCTCTACCATCAAAGATTTGCCTTGAAACTAATATTCTTCAAGCACTTTAGAGACTGCTAACAGCTTTCCACGGCTAGAGGCAGGTGTTCTTTAACACAATATACTCTCTTTTTCCTCTCTGGGTGGTCTCTGCAGCATTTAAGTTAAATTAGCAATAGCAGCATTTTGGATTGATATAGCACTTATCTCCTGAAGAGCTCCAGTGGATCACATATTTTTCCATTTACCTTATTCTGTTCCTGTGAAGGAGGCAAGTTGGGGCATATATTAACCTTATACTGTATCATAAAGGAAGAAAATGGAGCACAGAAGTTAATTGGCCATCTTAGGTCATACAGTTTTCGGGGTTTTTGTTTTGTTTTGTTTTGTTTTTACGTAACTAGAACCAGAAGTCCTGATGGATAGTTGATTTCTGGTTTACAATGTTACATGGCTGTTTCTTTTGTTAAACTTTACTTTCTTCTGCTTTTTTGTGAATGAAGCCAGGTATCCTTTATGGTAATTATATAAAATTTGAGTTTACTTTCTGTAATGTACTTTATGTACTTTACTTATATATTTGAAACTCCTTTTTCCCCAAGTAAAATGTAATTGCCTCTCACTAAGGAAAATAGTTTTTTTGTCATTCACTAGGTTCTCATACAATTATTAAAAAAATGAAGAAAATGCTAGTTCTCTAGTAGTTTGCTATACAAACATAGGGATTTGGGGGAAGAATTTATTCAGTGGGAGTACCAACTTAGTTCTGATTTTTACCTGGTATCCCTGAGATATGACATTTTTTCTTCTGAACCCAGCAAGTTACACTGATTTATTACTAGAAATATGCTTGGGGCCTAAGAGCTGAGGGGACAAAATACCTACCAAAATGACAGTGCTGAACCAATTAAATTTTGCCCCAGAGGGATTAGACTTCTGCTTGGTCTCAGGAGCAATGGGTAAAAGTTGCAGGGAAAAATGTCATTTTGCTAGATGGAAAAACTTGTAAACAATTACAGCTATCCAAAGGTGAAATGGGTTGACTCAGTACACAGTACATTTCCCCTTACAAGTGTTCAAGCAAAATCTGGATGACCATGCATTAAGTGTGTCATTAAGGAGATTCTTATAAGGTATGAGCTGGGCTAGACCATTTCTGAGGGCTAGGGCAGAGAAAGCGAAATAAAAATTTCCCCAAAATTAAAAAATATATCAATTTACCTAATGCCTATTTTTAAAACATCTGCTATAGTGGAATAAAATCTTAATGGAGATTTCACATTACAAAATCTTCTGAGGTTTGTAGCATGGCCGTTCCTGAAGTTTTTGTGTTGATGAACCTCTTACAAAAGTCCTCAGGACAAGAGACAGGTTGGTCACTTTTCCCTCTTCCCATATTTTCTTGTTGGTTACTACATCTTATAAGATATCTCACTGTCACAATTTAACCAAGCATACTTACTAAATGTTCAATATTCCTTCAAGAATAATTCTGGGGAGAGCATGTGAACCAGAAAAAAAAATTATGGCGTTTGAGTTAAATCACTTTTTTTTTCACTTTAAATGACTAATATATCTTTTCTAAGTCCATGCAGACCCAGGGAAAAAATAAGAGGCAAATAGAAGTAAATAAGAATTTGAAAAGAGGTTAATTTTTTATAAGTAAAGCTCATTAAATCACAAAGAACACTGATAGATAACACTGATCATAATATTAAAAGCAAATAGTTTAATATGATTTTTACTATCTCAATTAAGAATTAAAAATTCATTTAAACTAGACTTTTATACATAAAGAACACACTTAGGCTTTTTTTTTAAAGACCACTCAAATACACTTTAAAAATCATTCAACAAACATTTATTAAGCCCCATTTTATATCAGGTATTATACTAGGCACTGGAAATACAAAGACAGAAATGAAATAGTTCCTGACCTCAAAGAGAATGCACTTTATCAGAGTCAAATTCATAGCAAAGTTAAAGGTAAGGGAGCACTGGTAAGAGGCAAGGTCTGGGCTTCAAGCTTGTACAAGTTTAAGACTGAGACAAGGATGAAGACCTGAGCAGTGTGTTGTACTCAAGAGTTGTGTGGTTTTATGCCAGTTTTAAGCCCGGCCTAGTGCTGGCTGACATCATCCTGCTGACTTGTCCAAGCCTCTGTCAAACGGAGAGTTCCTTATGTTTCTATTGCATTCATTTGCCTCTATGAAATCCATGGGGTGTTTATCATTACTGTTCAGTTGTATTACACACATCATTTGCCTCACTTCTGGCTTTAGGTTGCTCCTCTTTTATATCTGATCATCACAATGCAAGGAAGTATTGCCTGGTAGATAGAGAAACCATGAAGACCTAGGTTCAGGGCCCACCTTTGACACAAACTGGCTAGGTGACCCTGAGTAAATCACCCACCTCTCAGGGCCCCAGGCAACACTCTAAAACCTAAAAGTTGCTCAGCATTTTCAGATTTGCAGTGGTAGAGGGGCTTTTCCTCAGTAGGAGTTTCCTACACTAATGAAATTATGTCTAGACTCCCATCACCCTCCCTCCCAAAAAAAAACATGTCTTAGTATTGAATTTTTATGTTTAAAAAGCAATTAAAAATAAAATTTCATGAAATAATTTTCTCTAAAACTCAGTTCAAACACTACCTTCCATGTGAAGTCTTTCCTAACTGACCCCCCTCAACTTTTAATGTTTTCCTTTCAAAAACAACTTTGTTCTAGATCTGTTGTCTATGTGTTACCTCCCCTAAAAGAATGTAGGCTCCTTGAGGCAAGGGCTGATTCACTTTTGCCTCTGAGTCCAGTCTAACGTCTGGCAAATAGTCATAATAAATGTTTGTTGACAGACTGATCCAAAGGCTCAGATTTCAGCAGTAAATTCAAGAAATTGCATCCCTAAAGGATCCACACGTACAAAAATATTTATAGCAGCTCTTTTTGTGATGGCAAAGAACTGGAAATTGAGGGGATGCCCATCAATTGGGAAATGGCTGACAAGCTGTGGTATATGAATGCAATGTTCCCAAAACAAATGGTAAGCAGGTGCACTTCAGAAAAACCTGGAAAGACTTGCATGAAATGATGCTGAGTGAAGTTAGAAGAACCAGGAGAACACTGTACACAGTAACAGCGACACTGTGCAATGACTGACTTTGTTAGACTTAGCTCTTCTGAACAAAGCAATGATCTAAGATAATTTCAAAAGACTCATGATGAAAAATGTTATCCACATCTAGAGAAAGAACTTTGGAGTCTGAATGTAGATTGAAGCATGCCATTTTCTCTTTCTTTTGTTCTTTTTTGTTTTTTCTTTCTCATGGGTTGTCCCTTTTGTTCTGATTTTTCTTTCACAACATGACTAATATGGAAATATGCTTAATATAATCATACATGTATGACTTTTATCAGAGTTCATGTCCTCTTGGGAGGGAGGGGGGAAATTCAGAACTCAAAATCTTATAAAAGTGAATGTTGAAAACTAAAAATAAATAAATTAAAAAAAAAAAAAGAAATTGCTTCCCTGAAGCCTGTGCATACCTGAGCCTCTTTTTAACCTTCTTCTGGCCAGTTTAATTTGATCCTGTAGAATCTGTACCCAGTCTCTTGGGCCAGGAAGTTTATCCACATGGTTAGCAGTGCAGTACTTTTCTGTGAAGACTGAAAGGAAATATAAAAGAACATTAAAGTTCATGGTAAGGAAGATATATGAATGTGTGGGTGGCCACAAATTTTTAAAAATATATCAATAATAGGAATTCTGCTTAGGGCTGCAGTTGGCATCGTCCATATAGATCTATAGCATCTCTTTGGCAAAGGTGGAAAAGAGGTGGCCAAAGGTGGCCAAACCTGCCTTTGTTCTAGTAGAACTAGTTGCAAGCATTAAGTAACTGATATGGAAAAGTTCTATTATGCAAGTGTGCTAAGTATCTGGTAGACCTGTCCTATAGTCAATGCAGAAAATGGTACCATGAACAAAAAAGGACAAGACAGACTGTTTAGCAAAATTACCAGAAGAATAGTGTCATTTCATTAATTCAGTATCTATGGTATGGGGAAGAATTCAAGTGTCATTCCAGTACAAATGGAAACTTGGCAAGATAGTCTCAATAAAATTATGCAAAAAAATCTCCATGATACTATTCTTATGGTGACATCATACCAACTCAATCATCACTCAAATTAGATGAAAATGCAATTGTGTTATACAGTATAGCTTTTAAAAATCTTGCTACTGGTGCCAGACTTATACAAGTTCCAGATCTACTTTTGAGTCACCCTTTGGCACCTTATTGCACTAGCTTCTAGGAAAGAACTGTCCAATCAAGCAAGATAGAAACTACAGTGAATCATATAAGATAAAAGCCTTGAAAGACAATTCTCTGATTGTGGTAGTACTACCAAAGCTAAAGGATTTGTTGGTGACATTTTTGCCTACTCTACTTCTGAGGGGTTCTTAACTTGGTCTTTTCAAGTTAATGTTCACTGGGTCAAAAAGTAGCATCCTGTTGAACTACTATACTCAGGTTATAAAAGGATGATAATTTTAGTTTATAAAAAAGATTGCTTCCCCTTTTAATATCAACAGCTATGTTCTCTTGGCTATGCTATTCAGTTTTGTAGCATGAACTATTTTTTTTCTGGTTGCCCTCACTGGTGTCTTATATAATTTCAATGATCAAAGCAGATATAAGTCTAAGAGTTTCCTGGTAGCAGCAGCAGCAATCAGAGTTCACACAGCATTTTGAAGTGTGCTCTGAGTGCCCCAGTAATTATATGTCATGATCTTGTTGTTATAGCATGCCCATGACACTTTCTGCTTCATATGTAGCTTCTAACTATTCTCTTATGTATATATCCAGAAACACTGTACACTCCCCTCCAAACTTTCCCCCTCACATAGCTAAAGCTTTGCTTTTTATCAATCATTTAATTATACAATATCTCCATATGGCAATGTTGAGCTATACTTTATTTTTTTAATCTTCGTTTTTTTCTTTCCTTATTCCTGACACATAAAACTAAAACTTCATATATTTGAGCTACAATTTTTCACATGCTTTATTTTATGCTGGAACAGTATTAGCTGTCTTACTTGTGTTACCTTTCTTATTTGTGATTATGTTCCCTGCAGACTTTATTCATTATTCTTTATACAAGGAGGATTCTTCTACAAGTTTTCAGCAAGTAGAATAGTGACACGGGTATACAAGATAAGGTATAAAAAGTATAACACCAAGAGGCATTAACTCAAAAATTTTATGTCTGTGATGTTATTATCAATCAATTCAAGTTTATTAAGTTTCAACTAGCAGAAGGAACTGTGACAGAAGTCGAAGATTCAAAGGCAAAATAGTTTCTGTTATACTAGATGGAATGAGGGAAATATGATGTTATATATCTACACATAATCCAAGGTAATTTGAAGAGATAAATATCACTAACTGGAGGGTATCATGGAAGAATTAATGGAAGAGGTGGCATTTGAACTAAGGAAGAGAGTTTCTGAGAAACAAAAATTATTTTTCCACAAACTGCATAAGCTTTCTTGACTGCTAGCTTTCTTATCCTTGATTACACACTGTCAACTCATAAGGAACTTATGAAGCCCTCACACTTTTCTCAGAATGTTATCTGGCCATGCCTCCACCTGATAGTTGTATAGTTGATTTTAGAACCCAAGTATAACATTTTACATTTATCCCTACTGAATTTCATCTTACTATATTTGACCTAACATATGTACCAGTTGAGATGAGATGCTTTTGGATTCTGACTCTTTCCTTTACCATGTTAGCTATCCCTTTCCTGCATATCTTTCTGTAATCTGCCATTTTTATAAATATGTTCTCTATACCTTTATTCAGGTTACTGCCTAAAATATTAAATGGTACAGAGGTATATACAGATTGGGGTACTCTAAAAGTTCTCCTTCCAAGTTGCCATGGAACCATTAATGTGTAGTTTTTGGGTCTGTACAATCAACCAATTCTCAAGTTACCTAACTATATTAGTGTAACTAGCATTAGAGACTTTCCCCAAATGCTTAATTAAAATCTTTGCCCAAATTATATCCTCAGCATTCTCCTGATGTGACTATCTAGTAATCCTGTCAAAAAAAAATTAAGTCTGCCAGTCATCACGTGTTCTTTTTTTACCCAATTTTATTTTGTCTTCCTCTCTCCCTCAGCTACCCACAGAGAAGGCAAGAAAAACAAAGCCCATTACAAATATGTATAGTCATGCAAAACAAATTCTCAAATTAGCCATGTCCAAAAGAAAAGAAAAAAATTAAGGATGATAATATATGCTTCAATTCTGTGCTCTGAGTTTGTCACTTCTGTCTGGAGGCAGGAACCATGTTTCATCATTGTAAGGAGAATTCCATTGCATCTACCTGGTCACAAGTCTGGGGGAGCTAACGTGGCAGCCTGGGGCCTGGGTAGAGGCCCTCGCATGTCTTGAAACCGCTGATGTGGCAAGTTTCCAGCCATAAGAGTTGGGCTTGGCACACAAGGCCGCGGGTGTGATAGGCATGATGACGAGAGATGCCTCCCTAGCTTCGGGGCTGTACATGATAGGTCCACTGGACGGTGACCCCCCAAAAGGGGATGGAGTATGGAAGGGAGATATCAGGAGTGAGGCGAGAGGGGAGGAGGATTCGGAGGAGGATTGGGTCAGGAATTCAGCCCGGGAGAAGATCCGGGGAAAGACCGAAACGGGCAAGGCAGAGTAGGGCCGCTTAAGCTTGCACAATTGTAATCACCTGTAATAAAAGTTAATGAGCCGCCTTGCCCGAGGCTGTGGTCGTTCTGTGGGGAACAGTTCTCTAGCCCGAGAGAGAAGGGGGGCTAGAGCCAGCCGCGGCTGAAGGCCGGGGAGGGACCTCGGCGGGAGGAAGCCAGAGGGGTAAGTACCCTGGTTGTCTTAGGGCCCTCAGAGTAATAAGGATAAAAACCCTAAGAATCATGAGTCCTCTGCCATTATGGTAGGTCATAGTGTTGGTTCTCTGTAATGACTACTTTCTTTTCTAGATGTCCAATGATCATCCCTTTAAAAATCCATTTTATAATTTTTTTCCAGGGATAGAAATCAAGCTCACAAAAATCCAACATGGCTTCATCAAGAATGGTCATGCCAACTAGGAGAACAATTTATACAATAACAACAGTATTGTAAGGTCAATTAACTCTAAGAGACTTAGCAACTCCAATCAACAAAATCTTTCTTCTCCTTTCTCTCTCTCTCATTCTCCACAATACAATTCAATTCAACAATCATTTATTAAGTGCCTAATATGAGCCTATGCAAGGTACTACACTAAGCACCAGGAATACAAAGACAAAACTAAACAGGCTGTGCACTTTAGGAGCTTATATTCTACATGGAAGACACTCCACATGCAAAAATACAGTCATTTCAAGAGCAAAAGAATACTAACAAGTTGGGGGTGGTGGCGGTGGTGGTGAAATAGAATGGAAAAGGCCTTGTGTAATGGGAAGCATCTGAACTGTGCTCTGAAGGCTTCGAAGCTATGGATTCTTCAAGAGTGAAGATGGAATGCATTCCATACACAAGTGACCACTTTTAAAGATCAATGGTTATGGTTCAGAAATCACATCAGTCAGTTCTTTTTGGAGAGAAGTTCATCTTGAATTCATCAAGGGCAACCAAATGTTCTTTATCTCTCAACTTATCTTGGGTATCAGTTCCCTATGAACAATTATTCCCCTGTGTTTCCAAGGCCAAATATTGTTTTGTTTTAGGGGGCAGACAAAATAGAAGGAAACTTACGAGTTCAGTAGTCCTGTCTTCTCCATTGTCACCTACCTTCAATGGTCCTATCCCATATGCTTCCCCCAGGTCATGCTGAACTTCTGTGCTCCTGATACTAGCTTTACAGGACCATGTTACACTTTTGTATTTATACTGTTACCAGACCTCCCTTCTATTTTCTTTGTATGTCTTTAAAAAATTTACACCAGCTGACAATTTCCTTGTTCATCTACAATATCTCTTTGACAACTTCTTTTAACCCAATCATCAGAATTAGCTTCTCAAAAAAATTCATTCTTGATGTCTTTTTATCTTTTCTAAGTTGATTTCTCCTATGGACTTTTAATCCAAGAGATCCTATTTTTCCTCTTAACATTTAAGATTTATGTCAGAATCCTTAGCTCTCCTCTCTTGCAAACTCTAAGTTGGAGCTTTACCCCAAGACTTCTAAAGATTCCACTCCAGTAATCAGTCGGTCAATCAGTCAACAAACTGGAGAAGAAAATGGCAAACCACTCCCATATCTTTGCCAAGAAAACCCCAAATGGGGTCACAAAGAGTTGGACAAGAGTGAAAAACAACTATGTGCCAGGTACTAATACCAAAGATACAAAGAAAGGCAAAAGTAGTCCTTGCTCTCAAGGAGCTCATAGTCTAATGCAGTAGATAACATGTAAACTACTATGTACAAATAAGCTATGGAGGGCACTAGAATTAAGAGGGATGAGTAAAGGCTTCCTGTTGAAGACAGAATTACATCTGGCACTTGAAGGAAGACAGGGAAGCCTGCAGGCAGAGATAAGGAAGGAAAGCATTCCAGGAAGAATGGATAGCCAGGGAAAATTGTTCAATTGGAAGATGGAGCTCTGTTTGAGGAACAGCAAGGATTATAAAGCAAACAGAGGGAAGTAAGGTGTAAATATACTGGAAAAGTAGAGGGAAGCTGTTATAAAGGGCTTTAAAAGTAAAAGAGTAGACTTTATATTTGATCCTAGAGGTAATATGGAGCCACTGGAGTTCACCGAACTACGCTTAATATGTCCACTGGACATTCAGTATAAGATATTCAACAGGCACCTGGAGATGTGAAACATCCAGTATGAGATGCCCAACAAGGACTTGGAGACTTAGAAGTCAAGAGATAAGGAGATCTGAGGATCATCTGCATAGAGATGACAATTGAATCTATAGGAGCTGATGAGATTACCAAGTGCCAGAAGAGAGCCTTGGGGAACTCCTGTAGTTACTAGGCACAACAAGGTTTGAAAGTTGAGCAAAGGAGATGGAGAAGTGATTAGACAAGGTAGGAGAACCAGAAGAGAGCAGTGTAATGAAAACCTGGAGAAGAGGAACAACGAGTATCAGACTTGTTGTTAAGCAGCTCCATTATGACAATTCCTTTCATTGGTTACACTGCCTTTTGAAGAATGAAATTATTGTGAACACAAGTCAATATAAATTATTAGCTGCTTTTAGTGTAGAGTTGAGAAACCTCTAGGAGAAATCCAGATGAATTCAATTTCCCATCACACTTTATCATGCCTTCACGCCATGCTTGTGATCTTTCTGCTTCTTGTACTTATTTATTTCTTCACAAACATCACATACTCCATGCAGGATGTTGTGAAATTCTACCTGTGTCCATAATCCTATTGTCTCCCATCTCATCCAGGATCTTAATTCACAATCTTCCTCTCTTCTAAATACATTTTCAATCTCTCCCTCTCCATGTCATCCTTCTCACCTAAGTACAAATATGCTCAGGTCTCTGCAACCCCAAACCAAAAAACAACGTAATATCTTTCCTTGACTTTTCAAACCTATTCAGCTATCAATTATATCTTTTCCTTCACAGCCAAATTTCTTGGAAAAGTTGTCTGTACTCCTCTTTAACCCCTTATTATCTAACTTTTAACTCCACAACTCTTCAAAACTGCTTTCAGAGGCCATCAATGATCTTTTTTAAAACAGATTTTTAGTGATATCTTTTGTTTTATATCATTTAGATTTCTCCTTGTATTTCCTTCTCTCCCCACCTCCCAGAAAACTGTCCCATATAAAAAAGATTTTTTAAAAAGGTTTAGAAAAAAAAGAGGAAGAAGGGAAATAATTTAGTAATATTAATACATGGAAAAAATCTGATGTTACATGCAATGCCGTATAGTCATGAACTCCACCCCCCTGCAACACACACACACACACACACACACACACCCCGGAATAAAGTGTGTATGTACGTGGGGATGGGGTATCTTCTCATCTTTTTGGGGGGAGGCAAGGTTGGTTTTTTTGGTAATTTTTCATCATTCATTTTTTATTGTTTTATAGTTGTCCTTTCCATTTACATTGTGATAGTCACTGTGTAAGCTGTTTTCTTGGCTCTGTGTAATTCACTTTACAACTACTCACGTAAGTCTTTCAAAGCTCTTTACTTATCACGTTAGTCATTTGTTACAACAAAGTAATTCCATAATACTCATGTACCATAATTTGCTCAGTGATTCTCCAGGTGGCGAGCATTTACTTTGTTTCTAGTTCTTTTCTACTAGAAAAAAGTGATCCTATTTTGATATATGAGCATTTCTTTTTCTCATTGACCTACTTGGTGTATATGTATGCTTGTCAATGGAATCTCTGAGTCACAAAGTATGAGCATTTTAGGCAGTCTGTGCAATTCTAAACTGCTTTCTAGAATGACTATACTGATTCATAACTCCACCAGCACTGAGTTAGTGTGACTATCTTTCTATAACCCCTCCAAAATGGACATTTCCATCTTCTGTTATCTTTGCCAATTTGCTAGGTGTGAGGTAAAACCAAGGAGTTGTTGAGATTTGTCTCTCACCATAAGTGACTGGAACGTTCTTTCATATGGTTATGAATAATTTACAATTCTTTTGAGAAATGTTTATTCCTATCCTTTGATCACTTATCTATACCAATGACCTCTTAACTGCCAAATCCAATGGTCTTTTTTGCCCTGCATCTTCCCAGATTTCTCTTTATCATTAACCACTAATCACTACCTCCTTCTTCAAGATGCTTTATCTTCCTTTGACACAACATTCTCCAGGTTCTCCTACCTTTCTAATTGCCCCCATTTCCTCTTTATCTTCTTTTTATTTTCTTAAATCAATTTTATTTCCAGTGCCAAATTCTCTTCCTTCTCCTTTTCCTCCCCCAACCACTGAGAAAGCAAGAAAAATAAAACCCTTTACAAATATGGATAATCATGCAAAAGAAATTCCCATGTTAGCTCTGTGAAAGAAAGGAAGGAAGAAAAAAAGGAAAAAAAATAAAATATGCTTCAATCTTCACTCTGAGTTCATCGGCTTTCTATCTAGGGATGGAGAGCATGTTTCATCATGAGTTTCCTGAATATTTAATGTGGGTGTTTCTCAAGGTTCTGTTGTTAGCCCTCTTTTCATCTTTCTTTATATGAGAAGTTCTTAACCTGGGGCCTATAAATTTGGCTGTTTAAAAATTTTTTTTTATAATTTTATTCCAATAGAATTGGTTTTCTTTGTGTTATTTTATGTATTTAAAAACATTATTCTAAGAGGGAGCTATAGGTTTCATCAGACTGCCAAATGGGGTCCATCACAGGTTAAAGATCCCTGCTTTATATTCTTTTCTTTGGCAATTAAAGTTTATTACTTTTAAGTCTACATAGTAACAATATACCAATCAAAGCACAGACAAAAAGAAGTTCTTTAGACTTAGTTAAATTGATAAATAGTGAAAACAGATGTTTAGCTTATTGCTCATTTGTGGACAAGTTATATGCTTGAAAACATTTTTTTCTCTTATGCAGGTAAACATCCCTCCTTGCTCTTCCAAACACACAATACTGGTTTTTTCTTTTTAAATTAGTGGAGTCAAAATTAACTCATTCCCCATCCTTAATGTCCCTAAATATATAGCAACTTCTGGATGCTATCTGTATTCAGGACTAAGTTTATGAGAACTAGATGAAGACTACAGAACACATTCACCACCACAGCCACCAAGAACTGCTTCAAACCTGATATTTCTAATCATATCTTGAATACAGCCGTTAAGACACTCTTTTCGAAAGCCTAGTTAGTCTTTATTTTCTCTTCTCAGTTAAGTCCTATGTAGTTCCAATAGAAAAGTTCCAGGGAGAAAGCTAACTTCCCAAGCTTTTGGTCTGAGGTCCTTAGAAGCACAGCATTCTACACATCACAGAAATGCCTATGCTGCGGATTATTCGCATTCTAATTCATGAACTGCATTCTAACTTCAAAAAGACATTCAACTACCTCTACCTACTAAAGGCTATACATCCCACCTTCCATTACATTCATGTAGATGAACCCTAAGAACAAGACCAAAAAATTTTCATTATATTGATCTGAATGACTCAATATGCCATGTGAATAGAGGTACTGAATAAGCAAAGATATTCTTACCATTTGAAATTATAGCAAAAGGTCAAGTTATTATGCCTGTAACAGTTCCATTAGGAGTAATGATGTGAAAAGAAGTACTGCATTAATGCACTGTGTTCTGACTATGTTAATAGTGGGTCATTAAAAATCATAGTAGAACAATTTGCATTTGTCCTCAGAAAGCAATAGGTCATTAACTGAAGTTACCTCCCCCTTTCTATTTCAATACTATCATAGAGAAACAAAGGCTAATTTTAAACAACTCTAAATAACCTGAAGAACTGGAATAAGGCCAACCATAACACATAAAAGAGCAAAAGCTCCCACTATCTTTAACATAATTTGATGTCCTAAGAAAAAGTGTGTTAACTAAATGAGAAACAACAGAATTTAATTTTCATCTATATATGAATAATGACTTTTCCTTGATGTTTATATTCATTTGAATAATCTCCCACAAATATGTAAAAATGAAAAGAAACTAATGGTGGATGAGCAAAAGCTACAATAGTGATGTGAATTTAATATAATCTTTGATAAAGTCTCTTACAAAGAATGGCTGACATAGTCTATCTGACACGTTTCAGAACACTGTGGATTGGCCATACTCCATGACTAGTTATCTCTTCACTCCAGAGTGAGGGGCTTTCAATGCTCATTTTTCTGACTACTTGTGTTAGGAAGCAGAATACTATATGGAATTTGGTTGTAGGTTTTTTTTTTTAATTAATTTTAACAAATACACTTGAAGAAGCAGGGACTACCTCATCTGTGTGGAGAGAGGATTCTTCACCTGAGTTACCAAATAAGCAGAACAAGGGACCCAGCTTCATACTACTTGGTGCTGTTCTAAAGGTATGCTAGAAAACAATCTCAAGAGAACCTAAAGAATCATAGTACTGTGGATAAGCTGCAAATTGACAATGGGGATAAATAACTAACTTGGCAGAAATTAGGATCATATTATGTTGATAAAATTGTTTGAGCAGAAACTTTAGAGCTGGGAAAGGACTGAGAGATCACTTAGTTCAAAAACCTGTTTTTACAGATGAGGAAATTGAGGCCCAGAGAAGTTAAATCACTTGTTTACAGACCCAAAAGTGGCAAGTGGAAAAGTTGTTTTACAAAGCTGGGATCTCTAACTTCAAATCAACTATTTTTTTACAAATTGGAAATAAAATCTTGGGAAGTAATTAAACATATAAATGTCAGATATTATCATCATTATTATTAATTATATATTAATATATAACAAATATTAATAATTATTACATGTTAATAATAATTAATATTATTAATAATAATATTAATATTACATTAGTCAGCCCTATACACCAGGAAAAGGATAGTATGGAGGTAAGAAACAAGAGAGAAATGGGTCCTCTTCTGGCAACTTCAATCCCACTTCTTTCAGAACTCTTAGATTTCATGTTTGAGGGGAAATTCAGAGTTATCTAGCTCAAACTTTACCTGAACAAGTTACAATTCCCTTACTATGGAGAGAAAGGCACTAACAATTGGGTGGACTAATTATTTTCTCATCTGTACAAAATCTTTATGGGAATAATATAATATACACAATAAAGTGTCCCAGTTGAGAGCATATGAAAGGAGAAAGCAAACTTTTGCAAATGATATTCTATACAGAACACATTTCTAGTCACACAATTGACCGAAAGGTACAGATAATACAAAAATTGCACTTATTGACTGGTTGGCTGTTGTCCTTTGTTCTAGAAGAGGACCAAAATGACATCACTATATTGGGGTTGAGGTACAGTGTGTCTGTGGCTGATCAGACCAATAAGAGCACAAAAGGCTCTTATTGCCACAGGGCAGGTACAAATAGTCCACATGAACATTTGGAATGGAGATGTCTCTAATTTGGGTATCTTAGGTTTCTTGTGAGCTAAAGCAATTCTGCTTTGCTCATAGAGCACAGCATCTTCTTTGATGCAGCATGCCATGCAAAGTGGTCCTGTGCCAGTGTCTCCTACGTCTCACAATCGATTCAAAGTTCTTCAGGGAGACCTTGAGAGTCTTCTTATATCACTTCTTCTGACCTCCAAGTGAGTGCTTGCCTTGTGTTAGTTCTCCATAAAGTAGAATTTCAGGCAAACATGAGTTTGGCATCTAAACAACGTGGTCAGTCCATCAGAGTTGCACTCTCTGCAGCAGAGTTTGGATGCTTGGCAGTTTAGCTTGAGAAAGGACCTCAGTGTCCAGTACCTTATCTTGCCAGGTGATCATCAGAATCTTCCTAAGACAATCCAAATGGAAGTGATTCAGATTTCTGGCATGGTGCTAGTACACTGTACAGGTTTCATAGGAATACAACAATGAAGTCAGCCCAACGGCTCTATAAACTTTTAGAATGGTAGGCAGTCTAACACCTTTTCTCTCCCACACTTTCCTTCAGGGGCTCCCAAATATTGAGTTAGCTTTGGCAATGCATGTGTCAACCTCATCATCCATGTGTACATCCCTGGAAAGTATACTGCCAAGTTAAGTGAACTTATCCACAACTCTATTTGCTGTAACTGATGGTTCAACATATGGATGATGGAGAACCTGTGTTATCTTGGTTTTAATTATTAGGCTAAAACTGGCACAAGCAGCAGAGAATAGATCCATATTTTGTTGTATCAGCCTCAGACGCTGCATTTAATGCACAATCATCTGTTCACAAATAGTCCTACATCAAGTGTCCCTCCATTTTAATCTTGGCTTGTAGACTTTTCAAGTTAAATACTTTACCATCAGTGCAGTAGACCCTGACCTTGATGCTGTATTAGCAAGCACCCTAGCACACCCAGGATGGCTAGCACAGGTTCTTTTATTTGCTTTTCTAAAGGGAAGACAGCTTTAAAGAGGTTAACATCTTACTTTAATTAACAGACAGTGAAGTACAGATAAGTAGAAAGAAGTGACTATCCAAGGAAGAATCCAATAGATAAGACTTCCAACTGTCTAAACAGAATAATACAACCACTTACACATACCACCAGACTGGGAGAGCACCACCAACATCTGAGTAGTCAGGGTGGCAAGGAGGGGGCTCTCTTAACAAATGGCTACTGAGTCCCATCCAGGGAATCAAAAGGTTCTTCTGGTGAGTGAGCCCCCAAAGTAAAATACCAACCTCCCAGAATATATAGTTTTCAACTAATAGGCTCAGAGTCATAAGGCATCACAACCCTCTTGTGCCTAGTTAGCTTAGCATCAAAAGGTGTGAAAGCCTTCCTACAAGCAAGTCTCCCCTTAAGCAAGCCTCCTCCTAAGGCAAGTTCTTCCCCCAAATGGGTTCTATGTGATTGAGGATATATCACAGCATGAAAGCAGCAAGACATCTGTGACTGAAATACCTGTATAACTTTAGACCTGGGAACATAGCTCCTGTTTCAAGGGAAAAGGGAACACATGGTCACATAGGCCTATTAATGGACAGAGAAGATGTTCCTATTCCATTAGTATTACAGATGCCATTTTCATCCTCACTAAAGTTGTCTAACAACATTGCTGAAAACATCATGCTAAAAAGCATGGGAGTAAGCACACAGTCCTGCTTCCCTCCACTGGTGACTGGGAAAGTATGAGAGTGTCTGTCATTCACTACCCAGAACCCATGCAAGTATGCCATCATGAAACTAATGTACAATACTGATCAACCTCTCTGGTCAGCTTCTCTGAGTTATTAACTATTTGATCTGGTGACACAACATGCCACCTAACAGGCTCTCTTTCCACACAAGTATCTCATATTAACACTTCAAAATCATACGAGATGCCTTGAAAGATTCAATAACCGAGATCACTCTGAGAGTTCAGCCAGCCTCTGATTATCACCAAGCAAGGTCTTATAGCAGTATGACACAGGCTCCTCAAAGGTGTTTCATGTTATCAGGAAGATGTTCAGCACACTGTCTGAATGGAAGCGGGTTTCCATACTGTGAGGTCTTCCTAATACTCCTCTTTGCATATTACATTATGTTCATTATAGAAAATCTGAAAACATTTAAGAAGCTCCTCTAAAATCATTAAAGAATCTAGCTTAACTATCTATACTGTATGTATTATTTTCAGTTCTGGGGACCATATTTAAAAGGGCACTGAGAAAATGGAGAGTAATATCCAGAGGAGGGCAACCATAATGACCAATTTCACGCCACTTGAGGAAATGGGGGATGTTTAAGAGAAGATTTGGGGAAGGAGTGTAGTATAGTTGACTTTAAGTACCTAAAGTACTGTCACATGGAAAAGGGATTGTTCTCTCTGATCACAGATGGCAGAACTAGGAGCAATGAATGAAAATCGCAAAGAAGAAATTTTAGACCTGCTCTAAGTAAAAAAAAAAGTTCTAATAATTACATCTATCCAAAGTTAAATGGATGATCTCAGGAGGTAGTAGGTTCCTTCTCATTGTTATAGGTCTTCAAGGAAAATATGGATGACCTTTCAGAGATGATCGTAGAGAGGATGCTTTTTCAGGCAGGATTTGGCTATCCACCTAGCCAATTGTGAGTCTGTCTCTAATACAACCACATACCTACCCTTATCACAGAACATTTCCCCACTTTGCCTTCTCCCTCCACTGTGCAAGCTCTGTCTTCTCCCTTCTGAGCTCAGCATTAAAAACTAATACCCCTGCTCAGCATACCTGCCCCTGACCGCTAAACTACATCATGGTTGTGGCAGATGCCTCTTAAAGATAGATCTCCTTGCTCTGGGGTAGGGACCTATGAGTGAGAGTCCTGCCTTCCACCTTTTCATTTTGTATGGGATCAAAGTAAGTTGCATCAGATGAGCAGGCTTTTATATGTTCTGTCTGCTTCATAGATCTAAAATTACCTTTCTCCCCTGAAACTTCCTTCTTCCAAAAGTACTTCTATCACTGTTGAGGGGACTGTCATCCTCTCAGGCATCTAGATTCACACTCTTGGCATCAGCTTGAATTCCTTAGATTTGTTCACTCACCCCACATATCCAATCTGGCACTATTTGCAACTCTCCCTCTCTTTCTCTCAAGCCACAGTCCTATTTCTGGCTCTCATCACCTCTCACTTGGACTATTACAATGGTCTCCTCATTAGTCTCCCTACCTCAAATTTCTCTTCTCCAATCCATCCTCCATATAGCTGCATGATTTTCCTAAAGCACATGTTTGACTAGCTAAATACTCTGATAAAGCTATCTAGATTGAATGCCTCCATTTCCTCTCCTCTCACTCTCTTCGAAACCCTCTACATCTGGCTTCTAACCTCACCAAGGATCCCTTAACTGGCAAATCTAATAGCCTTTTCTCAATCTTCATCCTTTACTCTGTGCAGCAATTGGCACTATTGATCACCTTCTCCCAGATACCACCTCCTCCCTAGGTTTTCTTGATGCTGCTCTCTGTTGTTTCTCGTACTATTTGTCTGACTACTCCTCAGTCTCTTTTTGCTGGATCTCAATCCAAGTGATTCCCCCTAATAGCAGGTGTTCCCCAAGGTTCTGTTCTTGTGCCTCTTCTCTTTTCTTTCTATATTATTTCACTTGGAATCAGTTTGCAGAACTTATATCAAACCAGAGCCTCTCTTGAGCTCCAATCCCACATCACCAAACCTAGCAGACATTTTGAGCTGAATGTTCCATAAACACTTTGAGTTTAGCACGTCCAAAACAGAACTCATTATCTTTTCCTATTGACCTGTCCCCTCCTCTGAACATCCTCTTTAGTGACGAAGTAACATCATCCTCTCAGTCACCCAGTTTTGTGACCTTAATGTCATCTTTGACTCTTTGCTGTTATTCACCCTACGTATTTAATCAGTTGCTAAATTTTGCCCATTTTTGCCTTCACAATATTTTTTGTATACATTCCCTCTTTCATTTACATAGTTACCACCCTAGTCCAACTCCTCATCACCTTTTGCCTGGACTACTGCAAAAGGCTTCCAACTGGTTTTCCCCAAGTCATGTATTTCCACTCTAATCCATCTTCCACAAAGCTGTCAAAGTGATTTTCATCAAGTGTAAGTCCGACCATATCACACACACTACCTCCCCCCCCCCCAACATATATACACTCAATAAATTCTAGTACTTCTCTATTACTTTCAAGATCAAATATAAAGTGCTTTGTTTGGCATTTAAAGATTTTTCACAACCCAATCACTTACTACCTTTCTGGCCTTTGTACATTTTACTCCTTTCTACAAACTTTATGACCCAGACATACTGACTTACTTCCTGCTTCTTGAATATGACACTCTGTGCCTATCTCTGTGCTTTTGCATTAGCTCTCCCTTCTGTCTGAGATGACATTCCCCTCTCTTCCAAGCCATGGCTTTCCTCTGGCTGTGAGTCCTCCCTTCAAGGTTACCTCCAATTTATCCTGTATGTACCTTGAATGTATCTTTTTATTTTCGTGTTTTCTCCCCTACTGTAAGCTCCTTAAGGGCAGAGGCTATTTTCCCCTTTATTTGTATCTTCGGTGCTTAGCACAGTGCCTGACATGTAGTAAAAATGGAATAAATGCTTGGTGAATGACTAAATATGTCACTTCCCTACTCAGCAAATCTCATAGTTCTCTATATACTTTAGGATTGAATATTATTCATCTTTATCCCATTTTTTTAAGTTTTGTATTTGTGTAAATTATGAAATATACATACTTAGTGTAGGAGTACATAATTTGAAAATAATATACAAAAATTTATTGATAGGGATACATGATTTTTAAAAAGTTGTCCTAGGTGAAAATAAAAAAAGTTAATTAAAAAGTGAAATTTTTTAAAATCCAGAAACATATAGAATAGAGAACTTGGGGAAATCCAGTAGGAATTGTAGAACTATGGAAAGTCAGAGTAGCATGTCCACAGCACAAGGGATACTTATTAATCTTATATTTTATAAATGAACATATTTTTACAGGAAGAAATTTCTGTTTTCATGGCATATGAGTTTATTTTATAATAAATCAAGCTGTATGTGTTGTAAAGACCAAAGCCTTCAGTGAATAATAACATGTAGAGTACAATCTTCAAATGTCAAAACTTGTATAGAATGTTCAATTGTTTTCTTCTGCTCCTGATCCCAATCCTCTCTATTCAACATTATTTAGTTAACGAGTATTTATTAAGTAACATTTTCAACTCATGGAGTTTATAGTCTTGTAAATTATGGTCAAAAAGCACTAAATTATACCCAGATTAAACTCCCCTATTGGCAATTTGAAGATGGGAGATTACCTGGTAAATGGAGTAAAATCTAAGCAAGGGCTTTCATGAAGCTTACAACCAACCCTTTGCTCCCAGTGTTGCTACCATCATCAGTTCCTTGAAGGTATTATAGCTCTTCTCTTCATTTGCTAACCATACAAAGGAATTAAAAATTTACTGCTCTTGTCATATGAACCTACAGACTTAATATCCCTAATAATAAAATAAAAATTGATGATTATCATCATTACCCTTTATGGTCTAACCTTGCATTTGAAGAGCACTTTTCTTGGCGATATGCAATTTAACTCCTTACTTTGTGAGGTAGGTAGGTTTAAAAGTTACTAACTTTAATTTACAGATGAGTAAAGTGAAGCCTAAAAAGATCAAGAAACGTGTACAAGGTCATTTATACAGATAATGGCAAAAAGAGATCTAGATCTCAGGCTCATGAGTCCCAGTTCAGTTTTTTCTAATACTGCATACTAGGCCACAGTTTATTGTTCACATCAGCTTCAGAGGAAGAGGTGTTCCTCATTCTTTTTAAGTACAATTCCTTCTATGGGTTCTAGGTTTTATTCCCTTCTGAATCCTAGTAGATCTTGTTCCCACACAATTGCCTTCCTTCTCTAGAACCCTGAGTATTTCTCTCTATATATTATAATTCACTTTTGTCTTCAAATAATCACAACACTCTGTCTTAAAAACAAAATGAAACCTTTTAATTAATGCTTATTAACACTCTTTCTTTCTTCTACCAACAAACTTGTCCAATGAACTGTTTATACTTGTGGCTTCATCATTCATTCTTCCCCTAGCTTCCTACAGGCTACCTTCCACTCTCATCATTAACAAGAATGATAGCTTACATATGTGTACATACACACACGTACACACACACATACCTCATTACAGACTATTACAACAGAAATGACTATATGCTATTTTTTCCCCAGTAGAACATAATCTCCTTGAGTGATATCTACTTTTTTTCCCCTTTGTATCTCTAATACCTAAAACAGTGCCTAGTACATAGCAGGTGTTATATACGTATTAGTTTACTGATTTGCTTCAAATTAATCTCTTGGTTGTTGAGCGAGGCATTTAAGCTATCTTGGTCTCATTTGTAACTAGGGAGCACCTATGCGTTGACTCCATTAATACTAACAACCATCAGCTTCAGAAGTGGGAAGGCTCAGGCACTTCACTCCACCTCCACTCCCACATATATACACAGACACACATATTATCTCAGAAACCTTGTTGCTCGTGGGGATAGCCACTTCCATATCTATACGATCTTACTCCATATCTCTCCCAAGCCATCTAAAATAATAATTAATTAATCAGATAAACTTAATGTGATTATGTGTCTCATCCCTATGCTGCTCAAGTACATTATAATAAGATCTTCTGGTATAAAATTTTTATTTGGCCTTTCTACATATTGTACTCATTCTTAAAAAAAATTCAGATGTGCAATTTAATTGGCATAGGGAAACTCCCTCCACCAATGCAGACTGGCAATTGTTCTACCAATGGATAGTATTAGAACTAAGTGGAGCATTGAGGTTAAAAAACTTGTCAGTATGTGTCAGAGGTGGAATTCAAACCCTGGTCTTCCTGACTCCAAGGCTGACTGTCTATCTATCATACTATGGTCCTTTTCATATTTTATTAATTTACATAAATAAAATGTATAAACCAGGGCAAATGATGCTAAGAAAGTCACTGACATCAATTATAAAAATATGTACACATACATACACACATACAATATAATGTGGCTTTTCAAAAAATTGTTAGATAACTAAAGAAATGAAAATTTTCCCTAAAAATACTGTCAACTACTGACCTAGGTTATCTCTTCCATTTTTATAAGGTCTCTTCCATTTCTATAAGATTTCTACAACCCTTTTTGATACAATAACCCTGAGAGATAGGTAGTGCTAGTATCATGTCCCTATTTACAAATGAAGAACTGGAAATTTAGAGAAACTGAGTTCCAATGATAACACCTGACATTCATCTAGTTACCTAACATGGAAAATTGGAGACTCTTCCATTGTCTTCATCTCCCACAATTAACTAGTGACCAAAATCTCTTGATTTTTGCTTCAAAATAACTTCCACATTTACTTCTCCTTTTTTCATTATTTCAATTTTCTTGTCTTCATTTATTCAACAAACATTACAATTATGTGCAAGGTAATTTGCTGTGGAAATTCTGACATGCCTATAATAATTTTGATAATTATATACTGCCTTGTTATGTCACTACTTCAAGTGTTTCTATATTGTCTTTTCAACTACATTTTAGGTCATCAATCTTCACAATAAGCAACTACTCTTTATACCAGGGGCTTTTACTGTTTTGTTGGGTTTTTTTTTTTGCCAGTGTGGTGAAACCTATAGACCTCTTTCCTGGAATACTGTCTTTAAAAGCACAAAATAAAATATAAAGGATTGCAAAGGAAACCAACTATACTGCAATACTGTTTTCAATGCTTCTTGTAGAAGGTGAGATTTTAGCTGAGACTCAAAGGAAACCACAGAACTCAGTAATCAGAACAGAGGAGGGAGACCATCCTAAGGATAGGAGACAGCCTGGAAAGGTAGGAGGGGGCTAGATTATGAAGGGCTTTGAATGCCAAACGGAGATTTTTTTTTTTTTGAGGGGAGAAGGCAGGGCAATTGAAGTTAAATGACTTGCCCAAGGTCACACAGCTAGTGTCAAGTGTCTGAGGCTGGATTTAAACTTAGGTCCTCCTGACTCTAGAGTCAATGCTCTGTTCACTGCACCACCCAGCTGCCCCAAAAAGCATTTTATATTTACTCCTGGAGGCAACAGGGAACCATGGGAGTTTACTGAGTAGGAGAGTAACACAAGACCTACACTTTAGGAAAATCACTTTTAGTTGCTGAAAAGAGGATGTATTGGAGTGGGGAGACTTAAGGAAGGCAGATCCTCCATCAGGCTATTGCAATAGCCCAGGAGTGAATGGTGGCAGCATCAGAAGAGAGAAAGGGGCATATTTAAGAGTGATTGCATAGGTGAAACTGACAGACCCCGTCAATAGCTTGGAGATGGGAAGGTTGGGGGGAGGGTGAGAGATGGTGAAGAGTCCAGGATGAGTCCTAGGTTGCAAGCCTGAAGAACTGGGAGGATGGTGTTGCTGTCTAAAACCAGTTCAGAGATCCCCCATTAAGAATTCCTGCTCTATACTACGGTTTTATTACATTTAATGTAATAAATTTTATATACATTATTTTGTATACATTTAAAGCTACTTGTGGGCTACAATTTGTGATAATTTTTGGTTCTACCCAAAATATTAAGTTAAGTATTACAGATGCTAAGGTCCTAATATAAATTTATTTTTAGGTGAGACATAACTTCTATTCATTGCAGAGGTGGTGTGTCAGTAAGAAGTTCTCCACTGCCTCATCATAACATAGGGCTGACTCTGGATTCTTTAAGTCGATGCAGGTTCTACCATGTTAGAAAGGCTTTAAGCAATAGATATGAGTCTGTTTTCCCAGGATCTCACCAGTTGGCTAACCACCTGTTGTTGTTTTGACCACAGAAACACATGATAAAAATAAAAAATAGTCCTTCATCCTGAGTGGCCCCCTTCTACTTTTGCAGTGACAGATCATGCATTTTATAGACTATTGATAAACTTCAAATAGGTGAAGTGGCTGGACTGAACCTCAACATACTCCACAATCCAACAACACTGGCCTTCTCACAAGGACATTAAATCTCCCGATTGAACCTCTTCAATGACTGGCTCTCATGCTTGGACTTTTCTCCCCTCCATACTTCCATTTCTTGGTTTCCCAGGTTTCCCCTGAGACACAGCTCAAAATCTCATCTTCTGCATCAAGCCTTTCTATCGCCTCTATATCTTCCTCTAACCCTGCCTTGAATACACATTTACAGTGCCCTCCCTCTGATATTACCTCCCATTTACACAGAATCCATACACATCCACACACACGTGTACAATTTTGTTAGAATGTTGTCTCCATCATTAGAATTTGAGCTCTTTTAGGAGAACTCTGAATCCTCTGTGTGTGTGTGTGTGTGTGTGTGTGTGTGTGTGTGTGTAACGCTTAACACATGCCTGGCACACAGTGAGGAATTAATAAATGTGTGCTGATTAATTGAGTGGAACAAATGTATAAGAAGGTCTGTGACAGAAGAAATCCAACTGGGAAAGCATTGAAGAATGACTGTACAAGGTAACTAAAGAAAGGAAATACACCAAAGGCATGGAAAGAATACTAGACTTTTTGAAAATAATGTGGCATCCTGGACAGAATGCTTACTTTGGAGTCAGAAAGACTTGGATTTAATCTTGCCTCTGATATTCAACACCTGTGCAATCCAGTGGGCAGGTAATCTCAACTCTTCTAAGTCTCTGTTTTCTCATCTATAAAACAAGAGAGTTGGACCAGATGGCTTATAAGATCCCTTTCAGCTCTAAATCCATGATCCTAAGATCCTATGGTAAAGTTAAAAAACATGGACTGAAAGAGCACATCATTAATTGCCTATCTATATGCCAAATCTCTACACAAAATCTTTGTGGAAGTTAGTTATATACAAATTAAAAACATTCTCAAGAGGGGTATTTTGGTAGGGAAAAGGCAGACTTTCACATGTGATATTCAACATACCATTTCACAATTAATTTTAAGATGTAGAAAACATAAGCTCTTATTGTTCTTATTGTTTGACAGCAAAAAATTAATTTGACTGTATATAACAAAAAGCTATTTTACAGGCTTTTTTCCAATAAGGTGTCCCATTCACATATCAAAATAATTCAAGATAACAGAAATAACCCTGTTCAGCAACTCTCTGCTAATAAACACCAGATGAGTCATAAAAGAGAGAGAAAGAGATGCTTGCCAAAGGTGTTGACCACTGTGGAGAAAATCCAGGACAAGGTCTAGGTCAAAGAGGGATTCCCAGTATATGCTAAGGTCCTCCAGACGGTGCTGTTTATAGATGACATTGTGCTAATTGCATTTAGCTTTAGGTCTCTTAGAAGAGATCTATAATCATGCAATGAGTTTGACCTGACCATTCACATAGGAAAGAAGAGTGGATGAAAAATGTTTATTGCCCAAATTCCAACATGCATGTGGATGAAAATTGTAGCAGGTTTTATTAACCTGGGGTTGACAGAACTCTTAAGGAGTCCCTGGATAGATTTCAGGTCTGTGAATTTGCATGGAAGTAAAAAGTTATTTTATTTCAATATAATTGGTTTCCTTTTTAATCCTATGTGTTTTATTTTATGCATTAAAAAAATTATACTGAGAAAGAGTCCATGGGCTTTATCAAGACTGCCAAAGGGGGACATGATATAAAAAGGTTTAAGAATCTTATGTAGCTTGACCACCAGTTAAATAAAGCTGGAACAGACAGAACAGATTAAACTGTGAATTAGGACTAGAGTTAAATGAGGAACATAGTCATTTAGACTGTCTTTAGAAAATTACAAAACTACTTTACTAACGCCAAACTTTCACTGAAGGGAAAGGCCTATTTTATTTTATTTTTTTTTTAGAAAATGCTAATGGTATTACATGGCAGTGAGACATGGAAATGGCCTCTGAAGAATTAAAGATAAATGTCACAGAGAACATTAGAGAGGGACATGCTCATGTGAATAGGCTGCAACATTTAACCTATCAGGAATTCTGAGAATCAGGAGTAAAACATTTCATCAAGGAATTGTATGAGAAGAGGAGATGGACTGGTCATGTGACCAGATTGAGAGATGACAAGTCAGTCAGACTATTTCAATGGTATCCTTGCAACGTCAAGGGAAAATGAGGAAGGCTTCCAGCATGGAGTATACCCCCTGTGCCAAATTTATGGGAAGAGAAGAACAAAATCACATAATATCAGCAGGTATAGATGGGAGGATTTACAATGTTGAAGGGAACTCCAAAATTGATGAGATCAAGTCAATCTGAGTACCTGAGTGTGGGTAAGAAGTGATGGAGTAAGTCTTCAGAAAAAACAATCTTTAGGAATGAAGGGGAATAGAGAAATAATTTCAAGCTGGTCCAAATTAAATCAATATATACTTTAACTTCTGTTGACTTAAAGGTGTGCATCACAATGGAAATTTTTAAAAATGTTGAAAAAGATGGCTTAGAATTAAGAGGATAAGTTTATAAAAAAAAACAAACTAGGAAACTATATGCTAATATGCTATGATTACTTTATTTAAGAGAGTCAGGAAGCCCTAGTAAAACTTGTGGTATGGCTATAACCCAAAGTCCATGCTAGCAGAATGTAAATTTGATCAGCTTATATGGCAGGTTGGAAATCATTACAGTCCCAGAAAAAACAAGGTCTACTTTTCAAAGGCAAGTCTCAATAAGCATAGAGAGGCTCATCACCTGGAGATGTTGACCACCTGATGATGAATTCTTTGACTGTGACCATGGCAACGCATGAAACAAAGAAAAATACAAAATCTATTTCTTCCCATTCTGCTTCTTTATTGACAATGACAAAAAAGGCGAAAAAGAAAAATCATATAGGTCTTAGACATTATGTGAACATAAATGCAAAGTACGCTTTGCTAAATAGGAGGTCTTTGTCTTGTGAGCAACAAGTACATACAGTAATGGAGGAAATGAATAATTTCAGTCTTGATATTCTTGCTATAAATGAAATCAGAAGACAAAAGAAGTTTAAGCTAAATGGAATGACGGTTCACAGTTGTCCTTGGAAAAACAAAAGTGCTGGTTTTATCATGGCAATAAGAACCCTGTTATCCAATTTCATTGGATATCTGGTCATCTTGCATAGTAAGGTTCATAACAAGAAACTTGAAAAATACTACCAACACAAACTGTTGCAAAGGGTAAGGAAGGCAGAGCAATTCTACCAAAAAAAAAAAACAACAACTTGGTAAGACTCTACAAATTAAATCAACATATACTTTAATATTCAATTATGTCAACATAAATATGGAGAAAAACAAAAATTTTGGTTAAAAATATGGCTCAGGTTTAAGAAATGAGAGTGGTAAAAAGCTATAAAGATTGTACTGAAGCCTCACATCTCTATTTTCTAAAAGATTGCTTTCTTTGACAAGAGAGTCAGGTGGTACTAGATATGGTGAACATCTAAATTACATCACAAAAATAAAGTTGATTTTTTAGTAGGTAGGAAATTACTGATTACAGATGCAGGAGCAATTTCTGAATTGTCTGTACAATCAGGACAATAACTTGTTTGAGCAAAAATAAAATCAATAATCAATTAGAAGAATGAAAATGAGAAGATATGGCATACAACTGAACTCTTCCTTGACTTATCTGAGCAAGCAATCCAAAAAAAATTGAACAGACAACAGACTACAACAACTTTCTGAGAAGTTTGACCAAATTAATTCCCACAAAGTGAAGAGGACAAGAGCTTTGAAATGCCTGAGTCTAACACATGATTTCCTTGCAAAGCAGAAGACTACAGCAACCAGTTTATAATCTAAGCTTGTTTGTGAAATCTTATGGAGGAGGATGGCAGAAGATAATGAGAAGTTATCACCTTATAAAACCTCATATCACCTTATTAAAAGCATGGGGAAAATAAGTTTAGGAGAAAGACAGTGATGTAGGTCATCTCTACAATGAACTAGAACAAGGAGAATGAATAGAACAAAAATAGAAAAAAAAATTGTAAAGATTTATAAAACAAAGTCTTTTTTTCCACTTGTGATAGGACCTACCAAATTTGTAGCCTAAGATTATAGCTCTTGATGTGCCACATGAGTAAAGAGAAATGGTGCTAAAGAAATGAAAGACAGGAGAGAGCAGGTGAAGTAGAACAACAACATACAGAGAAGGCATGTGCTGCACGCAACACAATTTTGCAGGTGTTGAGGAGTCAATGTCAAAGACGTGAATGGAGGATATCAAAAGCTTCAAACAAATCTTGGACATTATTGTTATCAAAAAAGGACAACCGAGAAAATAGCAATAATTACTGGGTCATATCTCTATACAATAGAAATCATCTTTAGATCCATCGAGGCACTGAAGGTTTAAGAAAAGAGCAAGCTGGTTTTTACAAAAGATTAATCCATAGAAGGCCATATCTTTGCAGTCACACAATTCACTGAAAGATGCAAAGAATATAAGAGCGCCTTGTACTTATTGGCTTACTATTAAAAAATTCATTCAGTTCAGGAAAATCCTGTTTTAAACCTCTCCTCAACCAAAAGAGTTCAGAGTAATTATCTTACATTTAAAAAAAAAACAAGTAGACTAAGAATACCTATTATCTGGACTATGATATGTAAGTAGATAAAAAAATCCATAGAGCTTGTCCACGTGTACCTATATTTTGGACAAACTGTATGGCTGGATACTGGGTTTGGCCTAAAACTAAATAGGAGAAAGATAACATGTTTTATTGCTTTTCTGAAACTATGCTTTTAATAACTTCAGACTTCTGTTGATGTAATACAGATATAGGATATAGAATCAGAGTCTGTGAAGAAGTAAGTCACCCAAAGGGCAATGGAATAGCACACCGAGAGCATGAATAGGCTACAATGTACTAAGAGGAGGTATGCAAAAGTGACATAAAAGATATCATTAATGAGATGTATAACTATAAAGAAAGTGGCCAGAACCAAAGCCTCAGACCCTAGGCATCTCACCTCCAGAACCATGACCAGGATCAGTTTCTTTTTTATTTTTTCTACTTAATAATATTTTATTTTTTCCAATTACATGTAAACAAGATCAGTTTCAAATACTGCACCTATTGCCATCAGATCTTCATCAAGTACTAGACCCTCAAACACCAGGCCAAACCAGGAGATAACCACAGATTCCATGTGCAGAGAATCTCACTGTTCATCCTCCTCCAACATTTTGGAATGAGATAAAGGAACTGGTATAGAATATCAGCTAAGTCAGATCTTGATCAACAGGCATTTACAAGTCAAGATGCCCAATTTCTCTTCTTCCTTGTTGCTTAAGAAAGAACTAAGTGGTAATATCCCCAGTCATCACAGGATCCATGATGATGGAAGCCCCCAAAGGATACTATTTTATTATCTTATAGCTAGCAAATACTTACTTCCCTTATCCTCTCCTAAATGCTTATGATTCAGCTGCCAAGGTAAAAACTTCAGTATTTAAATGCTTTCCTTCTTTTATATGGTTTTGATTGTAGCAAGGCTGAATTGTCATAATAAACGATTCAGCTCTTCTAGTAGTCATGTCTATTTAATGATCACTGGACAAGTAGCAATAGTCAAATTAAAGTTTCTGCATGGTCAAAAAACTGAAGTGATTCTTAGCTTTTTATGTCCCCTTTCACTACTCTTTCACTATTACTGTAAGAGCAAAAGGGGGCCATACAGGAATAAAACC
The DNA here is from genome assembly GCA_028627135.1 of Pseudochirops cupreus. Classification (NCBI taxonomy): domain Eukaryota; kingdom Metazoa; phylum Chordata; class Mammalia; order Diprotodontia; family Pseudocheiridae; genus Pseudochirops; species Pseudochirops cupreus. The sequence continues at coordinate 455,060,401 of CM053581.1, forward strand.
GATTTTTAATATACATTTATTCATTCATTCATTTTCATAAGTTGCAATGGCTAAAAAATTCAAGCAGTCAGCCTGCTGGTGATGAATTTCTCTCCCTGTACTTTAGCAGGGCTGATTCTTGGAGAAAAGACTCAGTCTATTGCTAGGGTCACATGAAAACCTTTCTTTGCTAGAGCTTATGTTCCACTAGCACAGGCTTAAAGAACAAGGGTTACCTCCACATCGTGATCAGAACAGGACTTTGTAGAGAATGCATGCAGATGTATCATGCACTGGTATCCTGAATATCTTCTTTGAGAAAAGAACTGGTAGGTTCTGGATATGATGAGAACCAAATAATACCATAAAAATGTAATAGATTGTATTTTAACTGAGAATAAAAGACCTGCTATCGATGTGGGAATTATTCCTGAATCAGATGTCTCTGTACAGTTGCATGACTGATTTGTCCAGGTAAAGTTCAGAATTAATAAAATGATGATGATGATGGTGACAGAAAAAGATAATGTATCCAACTGAAACAACTTAATCCAAAATTATTTTTTAAAAAACAATCAATAATGCAAAATGGGAAAAGCATATCATAAGAGAAATCAATACTAGTTAGAATCTTTATCCAGAAACATAATTGCTATAAATCTACTGCCATAACAACAAGATCAAAAGAGTCTAGATAATGTCTTGTAGCAAACATATGACTTACCCGTTCAGTGGAAAGGAATGGCAGATACACCAACATAAGTGTGGAACATAAATTCATTTGTAAAATACTTCAAAACTTAAAAATATTTATAACCAGTACAATCTCATAACGAAGAAAGAAGCAATGGGATCCATCCATCAAGGGATCCAGCTAAGCAAAGTCATGCCAAATACATTTAAGGACAAAAATATGACATCAAATAGAAGAAAATTGACACAATCTGTATAGATTACTAAAATAATTTTTTACTATTAAGGATACTAGAACCACCACACTTGGATGCTAATGTTGCAGACTTGGGTATGCTTTCATGGGTAGTAGAAATGGCAATAAAGACTACAAAGACAAGAAGAATCAGCTAGAGGAACCAAGAATAGACAGAGGAGATCCTTACTAGAGGACACATAGTTATGAAAGCTCTGGGAGAACAATATGAAAGATATCTTAAAGTGGAGAAAATAGGGATGGCATAGAAAAATACTGAACCTTATTAATACCAAAATGGACAACTAAGCAAAGATCAAAGATTACTGATCTACATGACTACACACTTACATTACAAGTGTTTACATTACATAAAATGTTATGAGCATCATCTTGATTCATGAATCAGGTACATCTTTAATGAAGATATTAGTAGGGAACAACCAGGCTTTTGCAAGAAGTAATCAACAGTGGTGGCTATGTGGTACAGTGAATAGAGCACTGGCCCTGAAGTCAGGAGGAGCTGAGTTCAAATGTGACCTCAGACACTTAACACTTATTAGCTGTGTGACCTTGGGCAAGTCACTTAACCCCAATTGCCCTTCCCTCTCCCCTCCAAAAAGCAAAAAAGACTATTCAACAATGTACCATATCTTTACAAGTATTTAAGATTTTTTGTTAATTCTGAACATAAACACCAAAAAAAAACCCCATTTTGTACACAGCAGAATACAAGAGAATTGAATATGAAAACATTTCATACTTCTTACTTATAAAAAATGTATATATTCAACACATTATCTTCAAAACTGTCCACTTTATTTGTACTTACTTCTATGCACTAATAAATATTACTTCAATGACCTTTTTATTTATTACAACACTACTATGAATTCTTCCCTTTTCCCCCAAACTCTTCCTCCAAATAAAACCTTGTGACAAATAATCAGTCAAGCAAAACAAAGCCATTCCCTGCAAATGTTTTTTTCCTACACCTTGAGTCCACCACCTCACTTTACAATTTAAGAGCTGACTAGTATATTTCATGAGTCCTCATTCATTTGACAAGAGTTCTTAAATCTTTCAAAGATACTTTTATTCACCATGTCTCTGTCCACGTATAAATTGTCTCCTACTCACTTCATTCTGCATCAATTCACACTACCCAGGATTCTCTGAGTCTCTTGTTATTTCTTACAGCACAATAATATTCCATTACATACAAATACTACTTCAGTCTTTCTCCAATTCGTGAGCTCCCACCACATTACCTTAATGTCTTGCTTTTTTTTTTCTTTTTCCCCTTTTAGTCCCACCTTCACTATCAAGAAGTGTTTTGATTTTGGCTATTCTCTCCCCTGTATTATTGTCCCTCTTTCATATATTTCAGCATCTTCTTATGTGTTCAACCCTCCTTCATGTATTTCAGACAAGAGTAAGTTTTCTCTAAGGTCCACTCCCTTTACCTCTTCCATGTCTATATACTTTTCTTCTCACATATCCCAATTATGAGAAACGACCAATTCCATCCTTTTCTTCTTCCTTTCTAAACTAGTATATTTCTTCTTTTACCCTCTTTTCTTTGCCCTCTAAAAACCTGAGAACAGAACCAATTCAAACTAAGATCCTTTTGTTTTTCTTATCTAATTCTCTCAATACCATTTGAGGACATTAAGGTTCTTGAAAGGATACTGATTTCTTCTGCTTCCATTAGAATGTTCACTCTACTTCATTATACACCCTCTTTTTATATTTTATTACCTTTTATATTTTTATATATATTTTTCTTGATTTTTATGCTTACATTTCAAAGTTCCTACTTTGCTCAGAATTCAGAAATATCTAAAAATTCTCTATTCCATCACAGATCCATTTTTCCCCTTATAAGATTATATTTGGCTTTCCAGGTAAGTTATTCTACTCCTTTCAAGAGTCTTGTAACAGTCTTTCTTTGATAGTGAAGTTCTGGATTTTGGCAACAACGGTCCTGGGACTTTCCTTTTTGAGGTACCTCTGAGTAGGTAATTGGTAGATTTTTTTCTGTCTTCACTTTGCCCTCAAGGTCGAACTGGGCAGTTTTCACTTCTGATTTCTTGAAATATAGTATCTAGACCTTTTATTTCTCCTTGACCTGTTTTCTATATCAGTTGTTTTTGATAAGAGATACTTTTTTCTATTTTTTTCAATCTTTTAATCTTGTTCTAATATTTCTTGCTGTCTTTTGAAGTCTCTGATTTCTTTTTAGTCTATTCAAATCTTTAGGGAGTCTATTACTTGAATAAGGTTAATGACTTTCTGTTTTGTTATTTATTTTTTCAATTCAATTTCAATTAAGGGGTAAGGCATTCAAAGGTAGGGGAAGATATATAGTAACTTTTATTTTGCTCAAATGGATCTGCAATCTCATTAATTTGAGGGTTCCCTTCAGTGATGAAGATTACAATGTATCCATGCCTGCCCACTCTCATTTTCATGTTCTCTGATAAGCTTGCCACAAGGGGTTTAGCCAACATACTGGAGGCCTTCTTTTTCTCCTGATACAGCAAGGGTAGCAGTAGTAAGAAGTAGTAAAGACTTCATGTTTTTATCTCCTCGTTCATTCTTCTAGGTTCTCCTAAATTTTTTTTAAATTAATTTTCCTTTGAGTTTTTTCAGTTGCTATAGAGTTACTCCCCTAGGTTGATTTTTAAATTATTTCTGGGACTATTATTATTATTATTATTATTACATATAGTGATCTGAATCTTTTTGGGGATACTCATCTCTCCAGCTATAGTTTCTGAATGGGGGTTTTGTGTCAGGACTGTACTCTATCCCTTAGTCTCAACCTGTTTACTTGCATTGCTGTGCTGACCTTCATCTCCTGGATTTGCTGTTGATGCTGTTTGTTCTTCATTCTCAAAGAGGAAAATTATGTCATGCAGGTGATGCCATGACAAGCAAGTAAACTGGATTTAAGTGAGAGAGGGCTACACAAAGTCATCAGCCCTTACTTTCTCCTCTGGAGCCATTTGGGTCCAGTGACCAGACAAAGATCTGGACAACTGGAGTTGGCCCATAATGCAGAGGGAGACCTTGGCATTTTTTCAAGCTAAAGTTTTCAATAGGTCTCAGTTCAACTGAGGCAATACACATTCAGTCATTAAAGCTTAATAAGAAATGAGGCAAAGAATGGCCTCTTAAAAAAAAATCAGGGGCAGCTAGGTGATGCAGTGAATAGAGCACTGGCCCTAGAATGAGGAGGACCTGAGTTCAAATGCAGCCTCAGACACTAACACTTACTAGTCATGTGACCTTGGGCAATTGCCCTGCCTTCCCCCCTCCAAAAAGAAAAAAAAAGTCTTCAGTTGTTGGTTTCAATTTGTCAAGATGATGGTTGAGATTGTCAACTCCTTTCAGTATGTAGTCAGCTCTGTTTGATGATTGTCATTTCAGTGTTCCCCGTTATCTCCCAGGTAAGATCTGTCCCCATATTCATTGCATATATTAAATAGCTCATATATTTACTTAACTAGAAATCCATTTTGAATATGCCTGACATAAACCAAAAGCCAACTGGGCCATATGAAACATTAGGACTGCTTCTGCTCATTCCAAAGTGAATTTGGAACAAATTCAACAATATTGTAACAACAATCTTACCAAGGGGCATTATAAGATGGAATTCTAAATATTAAGACAACTCATTTGCTTCTAGATGTAATATATTCCTTTTAGGGCTTGTATGCTTATGCAGTTTAAGGATCAACAAGGAAGAGGAATCAAATCTGAGCTCGTATCTCTGCCATCCTCCTCGCTGAGAGTATTATGAAAATATATATAATTTAACAGCAAGAAATAACAGAAATCAGAAATATTAAATTAAATGTCATTTTCCACAATCCAAAAATGGTGAATTAAAATAGTCTATATGACCAAATTTTAAAATCTGTGCCATTTCTATTCTTGTTTTAAAGGAGCCATTTAATCTTCTTAAACAAATTGTAGATAAAGTATGTAAGTATAACAAAATGGAAAGTAAAAATGAAAAGTCCATATGAATTTTTAAATACTTCATGGAACACACACACACACACACACACACACACACACACACACACACACAAAGGATGGGATAAGATCATAACATATCCAGGGGTCTTAGGCTTTAATGGCCCATTTTGGCAAATCTCAAGGAAGGGTGTAAGCCAAATTCAGCCAGTTTTCTTAATCTTACAGGAATCATAGTTCATTTCTTGGAGTACCACCAAGAAGTGTTCCCTCCAAGATGATGTTCTGATCTGTTATTGTTATCTGAGCAGACCATCGGTGCTAGCATCTCCCCAAGAAAGCAAAGATGTTTGTGTATTTTATGTCAATGAATAAAAGTAGCCAACCAGTGCTCTCTGATGCACTTGTAATTTCTTTTAAATGTCACAGGATCCAAGAATAGGATTAATCCAATACATTTTGAGTCCCACCAGTAACAAAACGCGATGATAAAATTTCCTAAATGTAATCATTATTAGTCCAAGTTAAAATCATTACCTAAATCACAGGAAAAATAAATTTACTGCAGAGTGTTCAGACAGTCACTGTACCTATCTATATATGTCTATATCTATATACATGTATATATGTATATGTGTGTGTGTGTGTATGTAGTCTATAGAGGCTACAGTAGGTATAGAATGAAGTGGTCCATTATGTAAAGAGTAAACATATAAGTGAAATACTCTAATCTGTTTATGGGTTACCAATTATGTTCTAAATTCAAATCACAATATTTAGTTTTACCTTCAAGTAAAAATCTTAAGGTATAGTATCATGTCTTTCTTATGCAGCTTAACACTAGCAAGAAGTAACTATGATGAACTTATAATTATATTTTACTTCAATAGATCCATAATGAAACTAATATGGGTATCCTTTCCAAAGAGGCAGCTAGATGGCTCAGTAGATAGAATGCTAGGCTTTGGAGTCAGGAAGATGTGAGCTCAAATCCTGTCTCAGATACTTACTAGCTATGTGACCCTGGGCAAGTCATTTAACCTCTATTAAAACAGGCAACAGAGGTTTGACTAAATCCAACTGGAGAAGGAAATGATAAACACTATAGTATCTTTGCCATAAAAACCTCATGGATAGCAGTGGTGTACTATGGTTGAAGAGGTCATCAAGAGTCAGACACGACTGACTGAAGAACTCTTTCCAAAAGGGCATACTACAATCTATCCATGCCTTCTTAGCCTATGTGTCTATTGTCCACTAAATCTTCTATAGCTGTATCAATTAACATGGAGACCTTCCTTTTAGATCTTGGAACATAACATGCATACCAACACTTGGGTTGTTTATTTGTTATACATTGCTCTTACTACATGACCATCTGATCTATGAATATATGTGTAGATTTGAATGTATGTATATATATGAAGATTATTTTTATGAATATATATGTGACTATCCCTTTGATGATATCTCTCATAGTGTTTCTGATATATAAGTCATTGCTGGTTCTCAGCCATATAGCATCACTGGAAGAATACTGGTTTTAAAAATGACAGGTTTTGTTCTAGACTCATAAAAATCTCAAAGCTGGAAGGGACTTGAGAGCCCATGTAATCCAACTCACAAGTGAACAAGAATTCACTCTATAATATAACATCCCTTAGCTTGAAGACCTCCAGTAAGGAGGAATCCCATGACTCCTAGAAGCAGCCTATTCTGTTTGTTGATACCTCTAATTTTTAGGAAATATTTCCTTAAATCAAGTGTAAGTTTTTTACAGGAGGTTGATTAGGGGATGATGCATTTATCAGGAAGTGAATCTTTAGGATTTCAATTGTACCTCCCTATGAAGTGCTATGGATATAACTACTTGACTCATTTTAAATTCAGTGTAGATGGATTAAGAATTAATTTGTTGGATACGACTGTGGAGGGAAAGCTGTTGGGGGAAGGGCCACTACCATGTTGGCACAACAAAAAAGTAGGTCAGTTGCAGTCAGTCTTTTGCTCTTATCTTCATTTTTTTTTTAAATAGCAGGTCTAAGAGAGCAATAGAACTATGAATTGAACTGGGTTGTTTATGAGATACTATCAGTCCTTTATGTGTTTCTGTATTTTCAGGGGGGGGGCGGGCCGCTAAAAAATGTTCTGTATGTGATACCGTTGCTTTGGATGGTGACCAATTTACTCACATGTTTCAAGACCCAGATGAACTGTAGTTAACTTATTTTCTGAGATTTCCTAGAGCCGACTTTAGGTTGAGAGGGAAATGATGCAAAGAAAGACTGATACGAAGGGAATCCCCCAAGACTAACTATGTCCATGTAAGCCTAGTGCTTGGTATACTGGACCATGGATTACATGATTCCCCCACTGCTTTTAATTCTGCCCTCTGGGGCAGAACAAATTTAATCCCTCTTTCACATGGCAGCCATTCAAATATTGCTTTTGTCATTCTAAATTGTTTCATGTAAATCTTCCCACATTTATATTCTTCATTTGTTTTCATTTTCACAATTTCTTATAGTGAAAAATTTTTCATTACATTCATGTACCACAATTTATTTAGCCATTTCCCAATCAGCAGACGTGTAGTTTGTTTTCAGTTTTTTTTTCCTATTATAAATAATGCTATAATGTTTTCTGTTCCTGTAAGTCTTACCTTCTCATTACCCATAGTACCCTACTCCTTAGGGTGTAAATCCAAAATAAGATCATTGGGTCAAAAAATATGAATATTTTGGGCTGACTGTATAATTTCACACTGCTTTTGAAAATGGTTTTCACAAATACTCAGTACCATTAAATTTTATCATCTTTTATCATCTCAGTCAGATGAATGGGTATAAGATACTACCACAGAGTTGTTTTAACTTATATTTCTCTAATTGTTCTAATGTAAGTAATAATCACAACAGCTAACATTTTACAATGTTTTGAGGTTTATAATGTGTTTTACATTTATTATCTCAATTTAAAGTTGAGTGACTTGCGTAGAGTAACATAACTGTAAAAGTATACAGTAGGATTCCAATTCTGGTCTCCCTGACTTCAAATTCAATGCTCTAACCACTAAAACATCTAGTCGTCTAGTATTAATTATCATATAATAATATTGATAATAATTACAATTGCCTTCTGGAATAATTTCTGTCCCAAATTATAAACCTTTTAAAACAGTTACTAATTCATCCTTTTGTCCTACTATTTTATTTACGGTATTAAGTAGCTGATCATTATGTTCCTTTAAGAACTGTATACTTATATTCGTTGACCACTGATTTACTGAAAAATAGTTTTTTTCTTATAAACTTGTGTCAATTCCATATAGATTTTTTCATATCTTTTTTTCCTGAGGTTTTTAATACAAAATTGTTTCTTCCTATCTATACATTTTATTATTACTTTGGAAGCAATGTTTTTCATTGTATAAAAATCATTTGTTATCTTTTATACTTTCTTCCACATTGAAGAGGTTTAGAAGAAATCTGACAAGAAAATTAATAAAGCAAATATCAGCTGAAAAATATCCAGCTGAAAAAAAATATATTGGCTGCCTGAGGTACTTTTCAAGATGGCAAACTGAAGTTGCAAAAGAACAGGCTGACTTGAAGGTAATCGTTGCTCTGGAAGGCAATCACACCCTGTTTTTCCCCCACGATCATACTAAAACAGATTCCCAGAGCATAGTCACAGCAAATTATTTTCTTGCTAACATCTCTAAAAAGAAAAGAACCTGGAATAAATGTATCATGGAGACTATTTCAGTACTACTCAAGGAGCACACATTCTGAATAGGTCAGGGTCAAAGACTATGCTAGGAACCAAAGTCAATATGGCTCCATGCAGCTAAGATACTTGAAAGCAATACACAATTTCCAATCCTCTCTCTTACTCCTTTACAGTTTAGGTACAACACATAGTATACCTGTATTCTTTGTCCAAGATATACATACTGATAGGCTAGCTTAATGGGGTGTCCAGTCATCTATGTATCATAGTCTGGACAACAGGCATTTTTCCTGTGTAAAGTGTTAGGCAAGATTCTTTTGAGTGCCTGTTGATCTCATTCAGGATGCTATTCCTAGTATTCTAAGGCTGATAAAATCAGCACAATAGCAACTGGAGGAGTTTAACTTCAGAGGGAATGAATACTTCTTTCATTTGGATGCTGTGATGGACATCCTCCGTAACATAGGCAAATACTTTTGGCAAATATTCATCTTCTTATTTTATGCCTCCCTTGATATGGATAATCAGAGAGTTGCTAAAAAAAATTAATTATTTTTCTTCTTTTATTTATCAAGGAATTTTGATGTCACAAGAGCCACCTTTTTAGAGGAGAACACTTAAAGGTATGTTTTGCTCAGTAATAATTCTTATGATCAGCAAAGAACAAAAGCAGTAGTATCTTTTATTTTCTGTACCTTTCAACTGTAACTATGAATATGAGGCCTGCTGTATTTTGTATAAGCTTTTCTATAGCTTCTCATAGTTTCATCAAGGATATCTTTGAGACATTTGTAGATCAATCTCATAAAGATTTCATAGAGATGATAAAGTAAGCATAACATAATTGTTATGTCATGAATTAATTATGAAATAATTATCTTTTTTCCAAAGTTAAACTGAAAAGAACATAGGTGAGAATAGCTGATTAAGGGTTCCTTTATTTTGCATCATCTTGATAAACATTATAAATGCATATTTTATATTTTACCAAAATTTATTACACGGCATAAAATAGAAGAAAAACTTTTAAGTTACAAAGAATTTTAATTCTCAAAATATAGTGAACTCAGTAATTGGGGTTATTAATAACCAATATTAGTAATACAATTACCTTTCTAACCAACTTGTGTTCCAAATTATATGCATTCCAAGGCAGTTACTAATTCAGACTTCTGTCTCACTACTTTACCTACAGAATTAAAATTCCTCCAAGAAATGAAGTTCCACTGTTTGTTTTATCACTGATTTGTGCTATGATGAGTCAGTCTCTGGGGACTCTTGTGTTCTTCAGTTTCAGTACGCTACAAAGGGCTATAATAACGTTGCTTTGTGCTCTGAAGGATGTTGTATGGAATTGCTAAGTTTTTAGATGTTTATAAAATCTTTTGAAATCATATGTCAAATGGTAATAATAATAATACAAGAAACTTGTGATAGAATGATGGGCTTGCATAAATAGAGGGAAAAAATCCCACTAAATTTCCATTAAACTCTCATAATCTATCTGATATAGCAAACTTGAGTTGAAGAATAAAAACTTTCTTCTTTTTCCCTACCAATATATGCTAAGAATAACCAGAAGAACTTTGCTTAAATGAATTTTAAAAATAACATGTCTTATAATATACAGGTTAATCAACTTTTGAGTTAATAGAAGCTGGATGAATTGAACAGGACATTTAGACAAATGTTAGGTGAATGGGATGAACATTTATACATGCCTTTTTTTAAGAAAATGTTTATCAGTATTTATCAGTTGGTAGATCTCGCTAACATTGTAAAGAAAGTTGTTTTAAAAACCTTTAAGATAAACTGAGTAGAGGTGAGAAATATTACTACCATGGTGTAAAAACCAAGGCATAGGAAATCATTGAAGGATGAGCTGGAACAATAATTAGCATACCTTAGGAATTAGGTTTACTGAGGCTGTGTCTACAAACTTGAATGAGGTTTAAGGATATTATCAGGACAGTACAAATAAAAACTGTATTTGTTTCCATTGCTTGAATATTTTCGATCAATTGTTTCCCAAGCCTGAATTATCTGGACAACTGCCTTAACTGTGATAAATATTGTCAAGGCTGTTATTCTAGTCTCTAGCCAGGGAGTGGGAAGTTGACAGAATCAAGGCACATTTGATATTCCTTTTATAATGTACCTTTTCCAAACACTTGCATAATGTCCAATATTTCAGTCTAAAATGGATGAGAAAACAAACCTGTATCTGGCTACTTGCAATGAAAAATTTCTTCTACTATCCATTATCAGGATATTGCAAATGTTGTTTTTTAAATGGGCCATGATCATTTATGGTTCCTAATTTCCAATTTCTTTAATAATATTAATATACCTCCTGAAAAAAAGGAAAATTAAAACAATTTCTGGCTACCGTTCAATATGTTTAAAAGTTTCAGCAACAAAAAGCATCTTCAGATTTGACCTTAAAATTTTCAGGAGATCCCAACCAAATCAAATTGAAACAGGGCCAATCTTTCCTTCAGCAAATTGTAGTTACATCACTGACCATTTTTCAGATAGTAAAACCCTATTTTCAGTGTCACTCCAGATGGCACCACTCTGTCCTGAAATGGAACGGACTGTGTCATCTCTGCAGCTTGTCATATTAACTACAACTTAACTGTCACGTTAAGCAAGAAAAAATTCTGATGGAGAATAATAAGTTATGTATTAATAAAGGTTTCAGTTTCAGCACTAAACAAAGGAAGCTCTAGTAGAGACACACTGGGTGTCTGGTACTTATTAACTCTATTGAGAAGCATTTTTGACTTTGCAAAATTATTAGTCAATTTCCACATATCCTTTTATTATTATAAAATTTATTTATTTTGCGAGATGACTGGAGAGGTAAGAATATATAAATGTATATACTTCATATGTATGTTATACAGACAGAATACCTGTGCCATGTGTCCATGGAATAGAATTACAGGTATATACACACATATGTGTAATACGTATATATACAAGTGTATGTATATACCTGTAGTTCCATTCCATGAATATCTGGTTCAGAAGAATAAGGAAATAAATTCTTTTTATCAATTATTCTCTTTTTTAATTAATACACTAACCAAAATTTCATTTTCATGGATTTTTCTCCTACTTAAGAATTAGATTATGATCTTTCCTTAAATAACACTTAAATATTTAAACCTGGTGCTTGAGGATTATCTTTAGCAGAACCTTGCTACTGAGTACTTTTTTTTTTTTTTTTGCTTTTTGGAGAAGGGAAAGCAGGGCAATTGGGGTTAAGTCACTTGCCCAAGGACACATGGCTAGTAAGTGTTAAGTGTTTGAGGCCTGATTTGAACTCATGTCCTCCTGACTCCAGGGCCAGTACTCTATTCACCGCATCACCTAGCTGCCCCTACTGAGTACATTTCTAAGTCAGGCAATGAACTTCAGCTGAGAAATTGGCTATGGCTGGCTACATGCTTATAAAGCATTTGGACACATTCTGTAAATTCACCAGAAGCATATTTCTCCATAGTTAAGACAATGGATCATAGCCATATGTTCAAGAACTTACTGAAGGCAAAAGGATCCATGTTTTTCTCTGCATGTGCTAGGATACTTGTCATGAACAATGAGGCTTCAATACAGGTCAGAAACGAACAAGAGTGCATAACTCCATTTCACAGACTAATAACTAGGCTTAAACATTCCTAAGTAGCATTAACCCAGGGAAAAGAATTTTTTTGCCCTGAATTTATTATATTTAATTTCAACTTCTTTATAAGAATATGTCATAGCTTTAATTCTTAAAACAAATGAAAGATCTATGACAATAAAGTTTTTTTAGTGAAGTTCATAATGCGCAATTATGTGGTCTATTAAATCAGACCTTACAGGAAGTGCTAAGTTACACACACACACACACACACACACACACACACACACATACACACATTCTCTGTCTCTCTCTCTCTCTCTCTCTCTCTCTTCCTTTTTATTGGTCCATTTGACTCTTACCATATATTAACGGACAAATTTACCAGTCAAATAACCAGCTCTAGTGATAGTGTTGTCAATTAAAATTTAGCTTTTGGGACTAATTTACTACTATTTCAGTTAATTTGTCGTGTTTTTTCAAGCTAAATCTTACTGAATAATAAACAAAATTCAACAAGTGAACAAAAAACTCATTGAATGAAATTATGTTGACCAACCTTTTATTGCACCCACAATATTTTGGTCTAGTCCTTTCCGGTTGTCATTGAGTCCTCTTTTCCTCTTTCCATTGGGCAAGGAGTTTGCCAAAGTCTTGTCATCAAAAAATGCACACACCAATTTTCTAAAGAGAAGACTTCCTGAGCGAGTGTAGTTTGATAATATAGAGTCCAGCTGAGATTTAGGCATAAATACATCAAAGCCTTCAGCAAGTTGCACTTCTGGCTACCAAAAGAACATAAATATTGTATTAAAAAGTGTATTTATCTTACTGGAATATTCTATATGAACATTTGTATATCACAAATTCTGGCTATTTACTGAAATGCCCATAAAAATGCCCCAAAACCATATATGACTCATCCCAAGATTCTGCAAACAAATATTTCTAGTTTGATCTGCACAACCATTTATACTCTGTGGCTCTTTAATTTTTGTTTCAAAAATTAAATGCTTTAAAAAGCATTTTTAATTATTACAGCTGTTTAAAAATGGACTACTAAAATTGTTTTTAACATGCTAAAAACTATATTACAAAAACCTTTTATGATTGTTTCAAACTTGAATATGTTGAAATATAACTAGGGTTAGCCTAACAAAAGCTTGAAAATATAAATCAATTTACATTTTACAAATGACAAATTCCAAAATCAAAAAGAACAAAGCTTCATTTAAACAGGCTCTTCATTAAAGCTTTTACTACAAAATATTCTGTGCACTTTCAAGTCTGAAAATTTCTCCTCTTCTGCATTAGACTGTTCCTTGTATTATACTTATTTGTATCTCTGTTGTATTTTAAGTTTTTGAAGATTTTAACTAGATATTAAATTCCTTGAAGACATGGCCCCCATTGTTTTTCATCTTTATATCCCCAGAGTCCTAGCACAGGTGCTTGGGCTTACAGAGTTGCTTAAAGAATTGTTACTGAGTTGAGTTGAAGTCAGGTAGTGCTTTAATTGTTCTAAATAGAAATGTAAAGAGTCAAGGCTACTCTCTGAGTTTTCAGAGGCTGTTGACTGGTCAAGGAAAGGAACCTCATAACAAATTTATTCCAGACTCCTGCCATCCCTGATTTCTGTTGGAATTTCTAAAATAAAATGTGGGAGTCTAAAAAGACTAAGAAGACTTATGAATATGACTATTGGAGGACTATAAGTAATCATAGAGGTGATCATAGAGAAGATCTATGAATATGACTATTGGAGGACTATAAGTAATCATAGAGGTGATCATAGAGAAGAGCTATGAATATGACTATTGGAGTACTGTAAGTAATCATAGAGGTGACCTCATAGGTTACCTAGTACCTTCTGTATTATAGACAAGTGGTTATTCTACCTTTCTTTGAGGACCTCCAGTGACGTGAAATCACCACCTCTTTAGTCTACCTCTTCCATTTTGTTTTAGCTGTTAGGATGGTTTTCCCAATTTCAAACTTGAATTTTCATGATCTCCCTAAGAAGATCTATGGTCAGAATGTTGCTTCTACTGCACAAGTTCTCTTGTAAGGTAGGGGCCACCTACTTTTTGTTCTAACTAGAAGAACAAAAAATTATTTTGGAGATGCTCTATCAGATTTAGAAGAAATGATTTACCTGATCCCAAGGTGCCTCAAAAAAGAGTTCATTAGATGTTAGGGTTTCTTACCTAAAGGAGCATTACTTGAATGAGCATTATCATCATGTTACAGATTCAGAGTTGGAAGACTATTTCATCTAAATCACACTTAAAAATGAATCTCTACTACAATATTACTAACAAGTGGTATGTTAGCTTCTATTTGAAGATCTCCTGGGAACTGGAAACTACTCCCTCTTAAGGAAACCCATTTCCTTTTTGGACAGTTCTAATTACTAGAGTTTTTTCCCTCCTTTATAAAGTTGAGATTTGCCTTTCTGCAACTTCCATTAATTGTTCCTAGTCCTTAGAAGCAGTTAGATAGCACAGTGGCTAGTGCTCTGAGCCCAGGGTAAGAAAGACCAAAGTTCAGATCTGGCCTCAAACATGTAATAATTGTGTGACTCTGGTAAGTCACTTACCCTCTGTTTGCCTCAGTTTCCTCATCTGTAAAATGGTAATAACAATAACATTTACCTCCCAAGATTATTGTAAGGATCAAATGAGATAACACTTATAAAACACTTAGCACAATGCCTAGCACATAGTATATGCTATATAAATGTTAGTTATTGTTATTATTCTTAAAATTTTTATTATTTTTTTGCAGAATTGTAGATCAATGAAACCCTTCTCCAAAACTCCTTCAAATAAATTAAGGTGGCTACCAAGTTCCTACTAAGGATTTTTTGCCAAGTTAAACATCCCTCATTCCTTTGGATGATGCTTATAATGCCATGTTCTCCACCTTGTTCACATTTTGGTCTGACACCAATTTATTAAAGTTCTGCCTAAAATGTAGAAGCCATAACTGAACGTCAGACCAGTGCAGAGTATAGCCTGGAGAAGAGAAGACTTGGCCAGAGGACCAGAGGATGGTGCAAGAAGAGCTGTTTCTTAAAGTTAGAAATGGTAGGAGAAATTGTGAAGAGGAAAATTTAATTTAACAGCTAACACAAAATGGAAAAGGTAGACCAAAGAGGTGGTGATTTCATGTCACTGGAGGTCCTCAAAGAAAGGTAGAATAACCACTTGTCTATAATACAGAAGGTACTAGGTAACCTATGAGGTCACCTCTATGGTTACTTATAGTACTCCAATAGTTATCAAAATAAAATAAAAGATCCCACTGCTAGAAGGCAGAACTAATATCTTGTTCTGAACACTGTAAAGCTTAATACTATCTAAGATTGCACTAGGTTTTTTTGGTTGCCATGATTATGATTTTGATACACTCATAGTCTACTAAAACCCCAGATTTTTTTCACGTGACTTGCCATCTAGCGATCTCTTCCTCATTTCACATTTGCATAACTTTTTTGAACCTAAATGTCAGATCGACCACTCAGCAATAACAAGAGGCATAAGTATCAAGAGACAGAGTTAAATATCCTCTTGTTAACCACCCATCAATACACCCATTCCTTACCTACTCACTCAAAATTTAAATAAATAACTCTAAGTGTGAGTTGTAGGGGCCTAGAGGTCTGAGATTCAAAAATGTGGAACCAATTATGAGAAATTAAGCCATTTTGAAATTGAAAACTTCCATTTAGACAGAAACAATTGTATAGTCAATGTTATAAAAGGTAATATATTGCTAGCATTGGGTTATCCTCGTGGAAACCCCCTGTTCACATGATAAGGAATATCAAGATTTTGCGGAGAAGGCTAGGGATAGGTACTTATCTGACTTTCATCAATGAGGACCCCCTGAATAAAGAAACATCTACCAATGCAGTCTGGCCTAGCACATCATGAAGTTAAGTGACTTGGCCCTGGGCTACACAGCAATTATGTGTCAGAAATAGAACTTAAATGCATGCCACTTCCACTGCCAGCTCCAGATTGTATTAGCAGTATTGTTACTAAACATGACAAAATAGAAAATATTTGAGAAATTGGAAAATAGTTGAGAATTGGGTAGTTTATTTTTATAAAAGGGCATACTGTACAAACCATGTAAAAACCATTGCTTGGTGTACTTTAAGTGTAACTACTATGCTTTTAAAATTTTTTTCCTGACTTACATGAACTTTACAACATGACTAATGTGAAAATATGTTTAATCTGAATGTATATATAGAGCCTATATCAGACTGCATGCTGTCTTGGGAAGGCAGTAAGAGAAGGAAGAGGGAGAAAATTTAGAACTAAAAGTCTTATAAAAGCAAATGTGGAAAACTAAAAATTAATTAATTAATTAATTAACTGAAATTCTTTTGCCTTATTTATTTGCCCCCAAGTGGCATATCTGATTCATATTAGAAGTAAAACAAGCAAAAGGAGGCTTTAAAAAAAAGTCCTATCTTTGGAATTCTTTGTCTACAAGAAAAAAACATCATCCATAAAGCCCTACTTCAAAGTTATAGCAGAGTATGAAGCTGAACATTGGTTCTCAAAGGCTTGTTGTTTGTCTTTTGTTTTTGAAGAGGACAAATGGCATCATGGGGTTGTTCTGGCAGGCCCTATAATGCTATGATGTTTCAAGTACAATTGTAGCAACAGCCTACATCTATTGTCCAAGGATTAGCTTTGCAAAGTATAGAGAGGCATGTCTGGCTACTGAGTCATGAATTTTGGGGTCATGGCAATCCATGAAACAGAAAGTTATAAAATGATCCTCAATCCCTTCCACTTCTGTGGTGTTAGAGTGGTAGAAAGATCATCTCTGGAGTCAGGAAGACCTGAGTTCAAATCCAGGCTCAGACATTTGCTAGTGTTATGACCCTGAGCAAGTCACTTAATCTCTTTCTGCCTTGGTTTCTTCAACCATAAAATGAGGATAATTATTTCATCAGCTTCCTAGGATTTTTGTGAGGATTAAATATTTATAAAGTGTTTAACATAGTGCCTGGCACATATAGAGACGATGATGATGGTCAGCATTAATTTAGCTACCAGTATTCTAAGTGTGACATTTTTGAACAGTACCATTATATCAGAAGAAAAGGGGTTCTTGATCTAGGTAACATTAACTAAGTTTTAAAAATATTTTGGTAACTATTGCAAAACAATTGGTTTCCTTTGTAATCCTACGTATTTTATTTTATGCATGTAGTAACATTATTCTAAGAAGGGGTCCATAGACTTCCCTAGACTGCCAGAGGGGTCCATGGCACAAAAACGAAGAACTCCTCTATTAGGAATTGAATAATATCAATTTTGACATTCTCACTAGAAATGAAATCAGAAAACAAGAGAAAATTACAGCTAAATGGAAGGAATGCTGATAGATTCTCCATAGAGTGGCAAATAAAGGAATTATTATTTATCAATCAAGGGCAAAACAAAAACATCGCAAGTTATTTGGTATTCATAATGAGCGTTAGCTTATGTGCTGTTAAAAAGATAAGGAAATAATAAAATTCTATGAAGAAATCAATAGAACCCTATAATTAAGAAATATATATCTTAATACATAGTAACTTTGATGGAAAGGTAATTATAGGGGAGGAAGTAAAAAAATGTTTTAAAATTTGGCTCAAGAACAAGAACAAAAGAAGTCAAAGGCTTACAGACTATCCTGAAGCTTAGAATCTATGTGTCATGAGTAATTCCTGCAAGAAGAGAATTGGGAAACACCAGACATAGCAAACAGAAAATAATATTACAAAAATAAAATCAACTCTATTTTAACAAACTGGTTACTGATGGTAGAAGTTGCTTCAAAATCAGTTGTCTATATACAGTCAGACTATCACTTTGAGGAAAAGATAAAAATCAAAACCAAATTAGAAGGATTAAAAAAAAAAAGAAGATATGTAGCATAATTTGGGCAAACACAATCTGACCTATTCAGTTATTGTGCTAAAAAATGGGAAATAGATAAAAGAACAGACTTTGACACAGACTAATCACCATTTCCTAAGGAATTTGAGTTTGCTTTGGATTTGGTTTGGACCTTTGATTTCTTAAATATAGAACACTACCATTGTGGAAACTCCTCTACAACCTTAGAGATTTACCTGGGACACTGAGAGGTAAAATGACTTGCCCATAGTCAATAAGTCAACAAGAATTCATTAAGTACCTACTATGTGCCAATCAGTGTGCTAAGTGCTGGTGATGGAAAGAAAGGAAAAAACAAACTCTCTGTTGCCAGGAATTTTACATTCTAATGGGGGAGACAATGTGTAAATAACTATGTAATTCAAGATATATACAGAGTAAATGGAAGGTAATCAAAGAATACTGACAGGAGGAAGGGATTCAGGGAACCAGAAAAGACCTTCTATAAAAAGCAGGATTTAAGCTGAAAGCTAGGGAGCCCAGAATGGAGAGACAAAGAGGCATAGAGGACATCTGGCACAGAATCACAAGATGAACAACCGTGTTTTAGGAAAGCCACTCTGGCAACGCTGGAAGAAGGACTGGGGCTGGGAGACTCAAGTCAAGAAGACCAAGCAGAAGACCACAGCAATGGCACAGGTGAGAGGTGATCAAGGCCTGTACGAGGGTGGTGGCTATGTGCCCAGAGAGAAGGGGAGGCAAATGAAAAATGTGAAAGAAACAACAAAACTTGACAGAAGATGACACTGAAGGAGAATAGTGGTGCCCTTGACAGTAATGAGACAGTCTTGGAAGGAAGGGAGATTTTGTGGGAAAGATGAGTTCAGTTTCAGACATGTTGAGTTTGAGATGCCTACAGGATAATCAATTTGAAAGAAGAGGAGGATACAGTAATGACTTGTTCAGTCATTTCAGTCACATCCAACTCTTTGTGACCTCATCTGGGGATTTCTTGGCAAAGATAATGGAGTGATTTGCCATTTACTTCTCCAGTTCATTTTACAGGTGAGGAAACTGAGGTAAGCGGGGTTAAGTGACTTACCCAGGGTCACACAGCTAATAAATATCTGAGTGCACATGTGAACTCAGGTCTTCCTGACTCCAGGCCTAGCACTCTATCCAAAGTGCCACCTAGCAACTCCTTGAGAAAAATACTGAAGCTTTAATACCCTAAACCCCCAAACCTTGGACCTTATTAATAGAAAAAAAATAAGCAAAAATATGGCAACAATTCTTGATCCATATGTCCCCTTTCTGGATAACCAATGGACATGTTTAATGGCAATGTCTAGAGGGGCATGGAGTCCCTAGAGAGGAAGGCACTCTACCTAATGGTCAGGCCCCTTGTAGAATATTTATGGGAGGACATAGACAAGAATTACACAGGATGAAAAGGCATGAATGAATTATGATCTGCACTGATGAAGGAAGTACCCACGTTGACATCACTGACCAGGGACTGTAAGTACTTGAGAATAGGAAAAATTTGCCTTTATGGAGCATATGGCAGAATTTGGCCCATAAAAACTATCTTTATATGCTACATCAACAAAAACTTTCAACAATTTAAAAAATCTTTTTCCTCTCAAGTTAACGACTACGTGGTAAATGTTAAGACTGGACTAGGACTTGTTTTAAGCTAAAGATAGTTAAATTGATTTTTAATATATTGTTTAAATGCACTGTCAACTTGCAAATTATACAACTGTGTAATATTTTAATAGGTAACAGAAAATTTGTTTGAAATGTCTAATTAAGTAAAAACTGCATTAAGATAATTTTAAAATAACTATAATTAGGTTATAAACTACTGAACAAGAATTGTACCTTTTTTAACACCTTACACATGCATGCTAATTAAATGGTACTATAGAAGAAAAGGACAATTTCTATTATTTTAACTATGTCTTTTCCCTAACAATAACCATTTAAAATGTCACAGCTCAAAAATTATTTTTTATTTTTTTAAAATTTATTTTATTTTTTAACTCATAAGCATTTCTTTTCTCCTCCCTTCCTCTCTCCCAGCAAGAAAAAAGAAAACCCTTGTAACATATATACATAGTCAAGCAAATTCCCACACTGGCTATGTCCAATAATCTATGTCTAATTCTACACCTTGTGTCCATCACCTCCCTATCAGAAATTGAGTACGAATCATTATTTGTCTTCTGAAATCTTAGATGGTTACTGCGTAAACCAGTTTATAAGTCTTTCAAAGTTGTCTTTATAGCATTGTTGTTCTGCATAAACTGTTTGCCTGGTTCTGCTCACTTCATACTGAATCAGTTCATACAGATTTTTAGAGATCAAGAATTGTAAGGTATGAAACTTCTCAATATGAGGACAGGTGAAGGGAATATAAATGTATATAGATGTATACATACACATATGTATATACATGTGTATAATAGGGGATTATTACAATGATGCAGGTGAGAGATGGATAGGGGCTTGAATGAGACAGATGGCTAGGAGTGGAGAGAAAAGAACAGATGTAAGAGATGCCGTAGATACCAAAAAGAGATTTGGCAACAGATTGGATATTGAATTGAGTAAGAGGGAAATAAGATCACATTAAAACTGTGAACTTGGATGACAAGAAGGATGGTTGTGTCCTCAACAGTAATAGAAAAGTCTGGAAGTAGGACGGGTTTGTGGCAAAAGAAAAGTTCTTGTTCATATAAGTCTTCCAAGTCTCCCTGAACCCACACCTTTCACAAGTTCTTATGGCATAACACTATTCCACTAAATTCATATGCTGTAATTTAAGCCATTCCTCAAATGATGATCATCTACTTAGCTTCTAGTTCTTTGCTACCAAAAAGAGAGCTACCATAAATAGTTTTGTACATTTAGGTGCTTTTCCTCTTTCTTTGATCCCTTTAGAGTATGGACCTAGTAGTTATACTGCTAGATTAAAGGGTATTATGTACAGTTTAGTAATATTCAGGTATAGTTCTAAACTGCTTTCTGAATGGCTGGTAAAGTTTACAGTACCTGTTTTCCTAAAGTCTCTCCAGCCTTTCCCATATTCCCTTTTTGTCAACTTTCTCAATCTGATGGATATGAGATGGAACCACAGAGTTGCTTTAATTTACATTTTTCTAATTAGTAGTGATTTGTAGCATTTTTCCTATGAATAGTATAGCTTGTATTTCTTCTGAAAACTTCATATCCTTTGACCATTTATTAAAAGGAAAATGGCCTTATTTTTATAAGTCTAAATTCTTTCCCTAGATGGTTTAGAAATTAGGCCTTTATTAGAAGAAACTGGGCAAAGAATTTTCCCCAGTTACATGCCTTCTCATAGTTTTCAACTTATTTTTCACTAACTTCACTTATTTTCATCTTTGCATCAAAGTACACGCACTTGGACAGGTCTTATCAAGTTCTCATAATTTGTCTACTTTGCTATCCTGTGCAAAAGAAGTTGATAAGCTGCTATTGTTTTCACAGGACTCTTATTGCAAATGTTAATCATGAGCATTTCAGTAAGAGTTAACTATACCATGAAAATGATGTGTCTCTTTGCCTTTGGATGCATAATAAAACCATCTCCACCAATTTCTTTAATTGTCTCTCCAAGGAGAAATTGCATGCCATCCTTCTATGTAAATACAATTCCCTTTTGTCTTCTAGATTCATTTAGGGAAAATGATAAGATTGATATGATTCAGTTTCTCCTGTAAGGAATATACTATCTAGTCACTGGACAACAATCTCACATCTCTACATCTACATCTCATCTCTACTACTAATAAAGTTAATATTTATAAGTGAAAAACTGTAACTATTAGCAACCACTGTCTCCTTTTCCTTTGTTCTATCAGTCAGCCAGCAAGTACTTATCAAGCAATTATGTGCCAGGTATGGTGCAAATCCATAGGAATATAAAGAAAGGCAAAAGCAGTATCTGCCCCGAAAAAATTCCCATTCTAAAGAGAGAGAGCGATAAAGATGAAAATAACTAGATATACAAGAGATTACACTGAATAGAGTGAAGGTAAGCTCAGAGGCATAATTATTGGCACTAGCAACTGGGTGGAGGAACAGGAAAAGACCCTTAAAGAAGCTGGGATTTGAGGTGAGTCTTGAAGTCAAGGAAACAAAGAGGCAGAGGTGACAAAGGAGAATATTCCACTGACATAATAGAAGTGGAAGAAAAACACACAAAACTGAAGGTCATTTTTTCTTTTTCTTTGTTTTATGGATCTCTATTGCCAAAGGATTCATCAACCAATGGCCAGCCTACTGGTAATGAACGTCTCCAGACTTAGTTATAGCCTGGTCCATGGGAAGCAGACACAATTTGCTATTAGGATTGTGCTCAGAACCTGTCTATGGTAAACTCTACCACAGTTTCTAAGAACCTACACTCCCTGATACACCAAAATAAACTTAGGGTCATCTTCATGCAGTCATGAGGTTTCAGAGTAGTAGGTGCAGAGGCAATACTCTGACAAAAAACATAAAAGCTACTTTAATTCTACTGAACATCCCATAGTATAGAATGACTTCTTTTTTTACTTTATTGAAAACTACTTCAGGAATCAGAATTTTAGTACAATTACAGTAAAGCAAGACAGTCATTTTCTACTTCTTTCCAAACTTTCACATATACCATTCCTTGTGTCTGAAATGTTCTCACTTCATCTCCATTAAATCTATCCTTCCCCTCCAAAATTCTGCCTAAATTCATATGTATGAAGCCTTACTTAATTTCATCTAGTTCTGGTTGATCCATTTACTCTACACATCTCTATAGCTGTAATGAGGATTAACCTCATCTCTGCAGACTGATTTTTTCCTTAACATAAGTTTTTCAAGTGTGTGTGCTACGCCCCCTCTTTCTATATATACACAGAGATGCACATCAATGAAATGTAGATACATATACACACTTGCATGTATACATGTATACACACACATTTCTACATGTGTATATACAATTATCTACGGTGTATATTTGCGTATATATATACATGTAATATGTATATTTACATATATATATGTATAATATGTGTATATTTACGTATATCTGTACAAAAACAACATTACAATAAACAGCATGTTACCAAATGAGTGGTATAGAAAATAGTACTACAAGTTTCTTAAGAAGTTGAACTCACCATGAGTTTCAATTGTCAGAGAATTTTATGTAGTAAGAAAGAATTAAGTTAGAACTCAATGAACAACAGAGATATTGGGTGGAGTGAACAATAAGATTAAAGGTATAGAAGGGGTAATGAGTGTAATAATGGGAGAACGGGCATATCAATCTGGCTAGCATACTTTAGGGTAGAAACAGAAAAGGTGGAAAAGGTAGGTAGTACCAAATAGTGTATTGCTTTGAATTCCAGGACTATGGAGTTTATTATGTAATTGCAATAATACTATGTTATACTTTTATAGCACCTTGTTTTTCAAAGCACTTTCACTGGCTTTGATTCTCACAACTGTGTGAGATAAGTAGGTCATCTTTATTTAAGTAAAAACAAAAGTTTCAGAGAAGATAAGAAAACTGTCTTGGACAAAAACTCAGGTCTTTTGACTCAGTTCAGTGTTCTTTCTATTATACTACGATGCTTCTAGATAATGAGAAGCCATTGAATGTTTTTCAGCAGTACAAATAAGATAACTGAAAACAGTGTTTTAAGAAGATTAATAAAGCAACTGTAAGTGCCATATTACAGTGAGAAGAGACTAGAGGAAGGTAGACAAATTAATAGATTATGATAGTCCTGATGGAAAGTAATTAGAGCCCATAATTTATGAAACAAAAAACCGAAAAAAGAATCATCATAAGAAAGATTTTGAGAAGGTACATATACCAAAATGTGATGACTGAATGGAAATAATGGACAAGATAGAGGAAAGAATCAAAGTTGATGCCAAAGTTGTAAGCCTAAGAGACTAGGAAAAGTATCTGGAGTCAGAAGATGGTGAAGATGATGGTACCAGTAACAAACGTGGAAATCAGGAGGAGAATCTAGCTTTGGGGGATAGGGATGGAGAACTACTTAGACAAGCTGAATTAGAGGTGATGGCAGGACAACAACGAACAGTAACTGGTAAGCTGTGAAATATTTCATTGATGTACTCCAAAAACTAAAATTTCCCCCAAACACTTCTAGGATCCTTCTTTACTGAAATAGATTTTTACTCCTTTGATGCCCCCTTCCATAGGGTGTGTTTTTGGAAGCCCAGTTTCCCAAATAACCAATGCCTCATACTCTCCCCACTTGCCTCCTCAGAACACTCCCTGAAAACTTTTCTTCAGTATATCTTTGTTTCCTGCTCTGAAGCTCCTTTTGATTTGAGAGGGCTTATAGCTAGAGGGCAGTAAACTAAGAAAGCACTGCATCTATATACCTGGGTTTTCATGTGCACATGTTTCCAGCTAAGGGATTTCATTTCCTATTCCTTCTTAAGGAGCAAAACAGGAAATTCCTATTAATGCTAATAAGAGCTACAGACAGAATTCCGCATTGCAATTATAGACCAACTATCTACTATTATTATTATTTTTAAAATATATTTTTCAGGTGTGTGGTCATCAATCTGGCAAGCAATCCCTGAGTCAATATAACTGCTTCAGCAAGTGCTACAGCCACAGCTACTGAAGACCCAAAAAGAAAATTCTTTCCAACAAGGTCCTTGGAACTGTCAAATAGTTCAACATCAAAAACAGATATAATTTTATTTAATCAGTAAAAATAACATTCAACAAGCATTACCATCTCCTTTACTAAAGCACCCTAAGGACCATGGTATCTTTCCATGGTCTTTTATAGCTAAAACCTTCCACAAGAGTTGTCTCTCCCATTAGAACATGAGAACCTTGAAAGTAGGTTCTGTCTAAATTTTCTATTTGTATCCCCAGTGCTTTGCATAGTGCTTTGTACATAGTGAACATATATTAAATGCTTTTATTCATTTATTTTAGTTTAGATATTTTTTCTGTTGAAAACATGAATCAATCTGTATATTAAATACATAATTTGGAGATAAAATGCTGATTTATTTCTGCTTTTCTTTAGGAGCAAGTGATTTTCCAATCAAAGATAATCAGTGCCTAATTGAGCTTTCACAGATAATGCTCAAAGTACTCTGCCAAATGTAATAGCTTGTTAGTAAATAATAATCAGGAAGTAAAGAAGCAATAGGCAAATTCTTCATGTATTGTACATAAATAAAATCCGAATGCTGAAACTTTTATGAGGTAAATATAATAGCCAGTGAATTCTATTTTACTCTAAATATTTCATGAATATCTAAAAAACCTCTTCCATGTTCTTTTTTAAAATTTTATGTTTATTTTTAGTTTACAACATTCATTTCCACAAGATTTTGAGTTACAAATTTTCTCCCCGTCTTTCCCCTACCCACCACCCCAAAACAGTGATCCCACTGTATACCCCCTCCCCCAATCTGCTCTTTCCTATATCTTTCCCCATTTCCCCCTCTGAGTTTTTGGTAGGGCAAGATGGATCTCCATATCCCAGTGCCTTTATATCTTATTTCCAAGTTGCATGTAAAACAACAAGAATAATGATAATTTTTTTTAAACATTTGATTTTAAAACTTTGAATTCCAGATTCTTTCCCTTCTTCCCTTGTCACTCACCCTTACTGGGAAGATAAGCAATTCAATATAGGCTGTACAAGTGTAGTTACACAATACATTTCCATAGTGGATATATTGTGAAAGGCTGACTATATTTCCCTCCATCCTATCCTGTCCCTACACTTGTTCTATTTTCTATTTTGACCCTTTCCCTTTTCAAAAGTGTGTACTTCTAACTACCCCCCCAATCTTCCCTCCCTTTTATTGTCCCCCCTCTTATCCCCTTCCCCCCTACTTTCCTGTAGATATCCAATTTAGTATATATGTTATTCCCTCCTTAAGCCAAATTCAATGAGAGTGAGGTTGACCCATTCCCTTTTGCCTTCCTGTTCTTCCCCTCCATTGTAATAGTTTTCTCTTGCCTCTTTTAAATGAGATAATTTACCCTATTCTATCTCTCCCTATCTCCTCTCATATTCCTCTCACACCTCTTAATCTCATTTAAAAAATATCATCCCTTCCTATTCAATTGATCTTGTGCCCTCTGTCTATGTATACCTGTATACATATATACATACACTCACATATGTATTCATATGCATCTATACCCTCCTACATAGACATATATATGTATGTACACACACACACAATATATATATACCCATTTATATTCCCTCAACTATCCTCATACTGAGAAAAGTTTCGTAAGTTACAATTATCATTTTTCCACGTAGTCATATAAATATTCAACTTTGATTAAGTTCCTTATGAATTCTTTTCCCTATGTACCTTTTCATGCTTCTCTTGCTTCTTGTATTTGAATGTCAAATTTTCTATTCAACTTTGGTTTTTCATCAAGAATGCTTGAAGGTCCTCTATTTCACTGAATGACCATATTTTCCCCTGAAACATTATACTCAGTTTTGCTGGTAGGTGATTCTTGGTTTTAATCCTAGCTCCCTTGATCTCCTGAATATCATATTCCAAGCCCTTCGATCCCTTAATGTAGAAGCTGCTAGATCTTGTGTTATCCTTATTGTGTTTCCACAATATTCAAATTGTTTCTTCTTGGCTGCTTGTAATATTTTCTCCTTCAGCTGGGAACTCTGGAACCTGGCTATAACATTCCTAGGAGTTTTCTTTTTGTGATCTTTTTCAAGAGGTGATTGGTGAATTCTTTCAATTTCTATTTTGCCCTCTGGTTCTAAAATATCAGGGCAGTTTCCCTTGAGAATTTCTTGGTTTCTAGGTTCTTTTTTTGATCATGGCTTTCAGGTAGTCCAATAATTTTTAAATTATCTCTCCTGGATCTATTTTCCAGGTCAGTGGTTTTTCCAATGAGATATTTCACATTGCCTTCTATTTTTTTCATTTGTTTGGATCTGTTTAATAGTATCTTAATTTCTCTTAAAGTCATTAGCTTCCATTTGCTCCAATCTAATTCTGAAGGAATTTTTCTCTTCAGTGAGCTTTTGAGATTCTTTTTCTATCTGGCAAATTGGATTTTTAAGGCATTCCTTTCCTCGTTGGCTTTTTGGGCCTCTTTTGCCATTTGAGCTAGTCTATTTTTTAAGGTGTTATTTTCTTCAATCAGGTTGTTGACTCTGTTTTCATGATTTTCTTGCATCATTCTCATTTTTCTTCCCAATTTTCCCTCCACTTCTCTTACCTGATTTTCAAATCCTTCTTGAGCTCCTCCATATAACCAGTTCATATTTTTCTTGGAAGCTTTTGGTGCTGGAGTTCTGACTTCATTGTCTTCCTCCCACTCCACACTTTGATCTTTTCTGTACCCAAAAAAGCAATCTAAGGTTTGACTGCTGTGCTTGCTTTGCTTCCTTTGCTTGCTCATGTTACCACTCAATGACCTGACTTTTAAGCTTTTTGCCACAGTAGAATTATGCTTCCAGAGAGGAGAGCTTTGTCCCAAATTGCTGGGGTTTTCGCAACTGCTGGAGCTATTAGTTGAGTGTCCTCTCTGCAGCCCCCACAAGCTCTGGCCCACTGGCCACACACTCCAGGACCTCCACCCAAGATAGCAATCCAGATCCAAGCAGGTTAAAACAAGAGCAATTACCTCTGAATGATCATTTGGTCCTCCACGATCTGCAGGCCAGGAGCTCTGAAGCAGCCATGTGGCGGGTGCCGCACCTCACTTCTTGCCTCAGGGGCAGAGGCCAGACCTGCTCTTGAGGGCCCTCTCCCAGTTCCAACAGAGTTCCACACTGACCTTTTACTTTGTCTTTGGCATTTATGGGTTGATAATTTTGGAAACTGCCACTGCTGCTGGTGATCCACTCTCCTGAAGTCTGCTCCAGCCACTGCTGGTCCGGGCTGCCCTGGGGCTAAAACTGTGGGCTCATGTGGGGCTGGGCTCTCAGCACGCTGCAATGGACCCTTCCTGTAGGCCTGCAGTGGGTGATTTGTTTCTCTCTGTCACTTTATGGGTTCTGTAGCTCTAAAGTTTGTTAAGAGTCATATTTTATAGGTATTTGAGGTGGTCATGGAGCTTTCCTATTTCTATGCAGCCATCTTGGCTCCACCTCCCCATGTTTCTTAATAAGAAAGGATACTGATAAATCAAAATAGTAAACAAGAATGAATAATAAAAATTAATTTAAATATTATAAAAGTCTTATAGGTTCACTCTCACCTATAGGTAATTTTAGGATTTAGAGCTGAAAAGAAACTTGGAGACCATCTTGATCTTATCTATTCAAACTTATTTTATAGATGAAAAAACTGAGGACCAGAAAGGTTAAATGAGTTGCTCAATATCACAAAGGAAGGGGAATTCAGGTAAATCATTCATTTGTTTGGATCATAAGTAGGACATTTTATCTCCCTGCTCAACAATGCACTTGAATTCAGCTTTACTAGTCTTCTAGTCCCCCAGGTAGTATGCCTCCCTTAACCTCACATACACCATCAGTTGCCAATATCTCTTATACCTGACCACTTCTCTGTACTCACACAAGCACCCTTTTAGTTCAGGTCTCTATCACCATTCACCTAGATTATTTCAGTGGCTTCCTATTTGGTGTCCTGACTCAAGTTTGTCACCACTCTAATCCATTCTAAATGCTGCTGCCAAGAGATTCCCTTAACAGCATAGCTAACTATGTTACTCCCCTACTCAATCAACTGCAATTCCCTGTTGTTTTTTCTAGGATAAAATATAAGCTCCTTTGTTTAGCTTTTAAAGATCTTTGCAAGCTGGCCCTATCCTATCTTGCTGGCTTAATTGGACATTACTCCCTGTCTCACACTCTGCAATCAAGCTAAAGTAGCCTTTTCTTTGCCTCTCACATATAGCATGATATCTCCCACCCATGTGCCTTTGCACTGGCTGTCTCCCATCTCTGGAATTCACTCCCCTTCCTCACTTCTGTCTTAAAGAATCACTTTCTTCCTTCAAAATACAACTCAAGCACCATGCTCTACATGAAGCCTTCATGATGCTCCAACTGCTAATGCCCTTCTTCCCAAACTACCTTTATTTGATGACTGCACATTTATTTGTATTTATTCTTTTTATATTTATTCTGTACATAATTATATATGGACTTGTAAGCTCTTTGGGAGGAAGAATTATTTAACTCTGTATCTCTATCCTTTGTATCTCAGAGGCCCTGGGATAGTGTACAGAACATAGTAGGGACTTAATGTTTGTTGGTTAATTCAGTACTCAGTAATGTAAAAGGCATCTTCTTTATTCACATCTATCAGTTTGATTCAATAATTATCCAATGAACACTTGTTATATTCAGAAGGAAGACATCCACAACTATCAACATATGCCTGTTTTCCCATTTTTAGAAAGTATGACAATGTCAATGAATGCAATGAGAGCATTCTTGGTGAAAACAAGACGAAGCAGCATGTGGGTATTTCTAGGTGATTTTTTAAAATAGAACCACTCCTTTACCATCACACAAATTATTTACAGGTATATAAAATTCTCTGTACATTCTACTTGGTGCTAATAGAGAGATAAAGGACCTAGGTTTGTGATATTATTGATATACGGAACTTCATAATTAGGAAACTTCTACCAATACAGATGAGAATTTTCTCTGCAACACACAGTCTTAGATAGCTGCCTAGATCATTGATTTTTAAGAGATTTGCCCAGGGTAACAAAGAATATGTCAGAAGTAGAACCTGAACCCAGATCTTTCTGGTTCCAAGGCCGGCTCTCTATCTGCTTTGCCATGGATACATAGTTTGAACAAGGTCTAGTCTCCTGCCCTCTCAGAGACTTTATGTAGTCTTGTAGGTGGATTTGGCACCTACACAAATGATTACAATACAAAATAATACCTAAGTGTATTGGTGAGGCCCTCACATGACGGGGAAAGAAATCTAAACTTTGCCTGGAGGCACTACAGTGCCATTTTTTGAGCGGAAAAGTGTTCTGACAAGATCACATACCACAATGACAAGTATACGAGGGGTATAAAGGATGCATTAAATGGAATAGTGAAAAAAGAGTTAGGAAGACCTGTTAGAAGGCTATTGAAACAGTCTAGGTGTGTAGTAATAAGAGGTAGATTCAACAGCACTTTACAACAGATTGAATACTTAAGGAATAAGAAAGGAAAAAAACCAAAGATAACATCAAGGCTCAAACTATGGGAAAATGAATGAATGGTAAGGCCATTTGGAAGAAAAAAGAATATATATTCAGTGTTACGGAATCATAAAAGATTTTGATGAAAAACGAAGACACAGGATTTCTAGCAAGTATGGAGAGGAGAAATTTTGCAGCGACCTGCATAGAGTGTACAATTATCTTTCTGAAATAGTCATGTAACTACTATCTATGCCCAAAGTGCAGGGTAATCTTCCAAAAAAAAAAAAAGGTAAAGGAATTTTTGAATTGTCTCTCCACTTTCCAGGTTATCAGGTAGAATGGAGTATTCCTTTTAAAAATAACAAAATTCTTCAGTATAAAAACAAAGAAGATAAAGAATCTGAAGAGACAGAGAAGGAATACTGATAACAGTCCAAAGGATGGAGAGCATAAGATCATGACAGAGAAGGGAAAAGGAAGAAGGTCCACGAAACATTTAAAACAAGTTAATAGCTATAAGGTTGTTTGTTAAGGATGCAGTTGGCCCCCTAAAAAAAGTAGCAGCTACTTGTGTCCAAAGGAGTAATGATCCAAAGGATAAATAAATAATGTGTCCAAAGGATCCCCATGGATATGAAGGCATCAGATTAGGATTCATCCAGTAAATGTCAAAAAAGAAGACACAAATAATAGTGGTTGCTCACTCCTTACCACAGAGACCTGATACAACTATTTGTTGACATGACTAATAATAGAGAGGTCCGCTGTCTAACAAGGGCATATATCTAGGGCATAACTAAAAACTTCCTAAGACTTATCACACCTTCTGACTATTTCCCATTTCTGGAGATTCACATGGATACAAATAAAACTGCCAGGAATAACTTTAAAGTCATCTGTGAGAATTATGATGTACCTCACTAGTATCAATTGAAAGCAAGAGTTTAAGAAGAAAAAAAAATTTAATAAGTAAATAACTAGTTAAGAAGATGGAATCTGAGGGATTTCTAGACCATGACTTAAAATATAGGAATGATGGACTCAGCTCAAATGAAATGTACTAAACAAGGGCTGGTAAAATTTATTTTCCTGGATTCTTGTAAATCTAATGAATAGGATTTTAAACAAAAAAGAGTAGGTCTGGGCTTGTCTCCTTTCTCCTCTCTTTTCAAGCATCCTACCAATTTTTGTTGCTGAGGTGGTAATGGTGGCCATGCTGATGCTGAATAGGTCACTGACAATGCCATTCTTGTTCCTGAGCATGGTGATGATACCTGTGGTACCTGCAAAAGGCTCTGGAGAACTCAGAATAGCCCAACTGCCACCTCTCTCCCAATAAGTATATGATCTACTCATGGTGCCAGTCCCAATGAGACATGTTTACTACTTTCATGACTCCCAGCCTCTCCTTCTTCTAACTTTTCCAGTTCCTATACCCTACCCTCAGGATGTAAATTCATTTCAACATTTATTAAGCTTTTAATATGTGCCAGGTACTGAGCCAGGCTACTAGCTAAAACCTAGTCCTCGAAGAATTCATTTCTGGAGTACACAGATATAAAGATAAGTGAATTCAAAATAGGGAGTGAGGTAGACAGTGCTCTAAGGAAATCTGAGCAGGGAAAGGGCATTTTCAGCTGGAGGAAATCAAGGAAGATGACATAGAGAAAGTAGAATCTTAGCCGAACTTTGAAAGGAGAGGAAGATTATGAAAAGCATAATCTACCAGTCTATCCTATTGCACATATCAAGATGACATACTGAGTCCGGGGGAAGAGCTAGTAGTCTTGTTTGCTTATTTTATATTTTAAATATTCTAGAGAAGATTAGTGAACTGTTCCAGATTACACAAGATAGCCTCAGAAGTCCCTCTCAATTCTAATGTTGTATATAACAGCCTCTTTAAAAGTCTTCCATTTAAATTCTACAAGCTAGCCTTTATATTCCTTCCAAAATTACTTTTCTGAAGCATAGATCTGGTCATCAAATCCAGCAAATGTTTATAAAGTACCTACTAAACACAGGACACTATACTAGACAAAAATAAAGTCTTTGGACCAGGTTAAATTCCACTGAAGAAATGTATACACAAAAAAGTTTTTAAAAATAATAAAAGGTAATTTGAAGAGGGAAAGACCACTAGAAACTGAGCAGTCCAGGGATGTCTTCAAGAAGCTGATGGGAACTGAACATTGAAGGACAATAAAGGTTCTGAGGTGGGGAGAAATAGCAAGTTCAATTTGATTGAAACAAGTGAGTGATGGGATATAATGTGAAATAAATTTGTTAAAGTAGACTAGGGCCAGATTGTGAAGAATATATATCTATATCTATATCTATACCTATATCTATCTATCTATCTATCTATCTCTCTATATATATTTTTAAAACTTTTTGGAGGTGGGGAAGAAAGGAGGGCAGTTGGGGTTAAGTGACGCCCAAGGTTACACGGCTAGTAAGTGTTAAGAGTCTGGGGTCACATTTGAACTCAGGTCCTCCTGACTCTAGGGCTGGTGCTCTATTCACTGTGCCACCTAGCCGCCCCTGGCCTTTATATTCTTCACTGAGGAATTTGTGTTTGATCCTAGAATCTGCTAAAGATTTAACAGTGAAGTGTCATGATGAGACCTATGGTTTAGAAGATTATCTTGGCAGTTTCATGGAAGATAGATTGGTGCTAGAGAAGAAACTGGAAAGGTGGAAAACTAATTAAGAGCCTGTTACCCTTAGTTTAGGTGATAGATGTTGAGGACCTCAACTGGTTTATGAGTAAGGGCTGAAAAGAAATCAAAATGGTATTTGTAGGTGTGAAATTTGGTGGCTATCCAGTAGTATCCTTCTCTTCTCTTCCCTCTTTTATTTCAACCTTTGCTGATAGCCTCAGAAGGATCAATGACTTCATAGGAAAGCACTACAATGCTCCCTGAGTACAAATCTTGCCTCATGTGTGTTCCTGTGTGTTCCTACACAAGTCACTGAACCTTGTTTGCCTTAGTTCTTCATCTGTAAAATGAGCTAGTAAAGGAAATGGCAAAACATTCCACTATCTTTGCCAAGAAAACCCCAAATGGGGACATGAAGAATCTGACTCAACTAGATAACAATGCTCCTCCACAACAATGGGAGTAGACAGAGCACCACAGTTTGGGGTGGCATGGTTCTGAGAAAAGTGACTATTTTTCTATTATATTAATAACCAATTGTTAAATTACGATTAAGGTTTTTCCTTTCTATTTCCTCATTCAGGGGCCAGCCCCTGTAGGTCATTCAGCCAGTCTTCAAAGGAGGAGGCTGACAGATGAGATTGGCCTTATCTTTCAGGTACATGCTCCCTTGTTCTTGGGAGGGACCCCACCCAACTAGGAGACTTTACTTTGATTTAGAGTGTAAACAGAATCTAATCTAGGTGAATTCCAGCCCAAAGCATTGTCTACAACCTCAAAGCCTCTTCCTACCACTAGAGTTTAGGGTAACCCAGCTCAAGAAGAAAAAAAAACAGATTTCTTCATCCAGATTGCTGGAGGCGGCTGAATCTCATAATCAGGACTCAAGGAACTGAAGGCTTTCAGCACACCATCTCATTTGAAAGTCTACCCCCTCAAAAACTGTTTACCAATCAGGGCTGATTTTCACCTGTCAAAAGGCACCCCTTTTTCTAAAAGTATTTAAGCATTCAGTGATCTTTCATGGATTTGTCTTTGGTTACTGAAACCACTGACCACAAAGTTATTATCAGGTAACCTAATTAATAAATTGATTGTTAATCACCCAGAAACTCTGTCTCTTGGGCGTTCCATTTATCTCATCTCTAAGCCTTTAGGGAAACTAGGTGACTCAGTGAATAGACTACCCAGTCCAGAGTTGGGACAATCTGAGTTCAAATCTAGCCGTGAATACTTGCTAGCTGTGTGACCCTGGACAAGTAAAAAAAAAAACCTATTTGTCTCAGAACCTAATCTGTGAAATGGGAACACACTGGAGAAGAAAACAAACAACCGTTCTAGTATCTTTGCCAAGAAAACCCCACAGAAAAGCCCATGGAGTAATAAAAAGTCAGATATGACTGAATAACAACAAACCTATCATCTATCTCAAAATGGGTGCTAAGGCTTGAAAGCTTTTATGCTAAAGATTCTGCAAGTTAAGCTTCAGCAATATGTGAACCGAGAATTACCAGAAGAGCAGGCTAGTTTTCAAAAAGGCAGAAAAACTAGAGACCAAATTGCCAACATTCAATGGATTAAAGAGAAAGCAAGGGAGTTCCAGAATAATATATACTTCTTCTTAATTGACTACAGTAAAGCCTTTGACTATGTGGATCACAACCAAATGTGCCAAGTCCTCAAAGAGATGGGAGTACCAGCTCATCCTATTTGTCTCCTGAGGAACCTGTAGGCAGACCAAGAAGCAACAATTAGAATCAAACATGAAACAATTGATTGGTTCAAGACTGGAAAAGGAGTATAAGGAGGCTGTGTATTATCACCTTATCTATTTAACTTATAGGCAGAGTACATCATGCAAATTGCTAGGTTGGTTGAATCAAAAGCTGGAATTTAAGTTGCCAGGCAAATTTCAGAGATGTTTACATTATCACTCCGATAGCAGAAAATGAAGAAAAATTAAAAAGCCTCCTGATGAGGGTAAAAGAGTATAAAATCTGGATGAAGCTTAACATAAAAAAACAAACAAACAAAGATCTTGGCAATTGATTCCATCATTTCCTGGCAAAAGAGGGAGAAGAAATGGAAACTGTCAGATTTTATATTCTTGGGCTCAAAGAACACTACAGACTGTGACTGAAGCCATGAAATTAAAAGATACTTTCTCCTTGGAAGGAGAACTACGGTAAATTTGGACAGCATACTAAAAAGCAGAGACATCACCTTGCCAACAATGCTTCATATAGTTAAAGACATGGTTTTTTCCAATCAATGTATGATTTTGAGATTTGGACTATAAGTAAGCTAAGCACCATAGAACCAACACTTCCAAATTGTGGTGCTAGAGAAGACTTTTGAAAATTCCTTGGACAGCAAGATCAAATCAATCAACACTTATTAATTCAGTCTATTCATTAGAAGGTCAAATACTGAAGCTGAACCTTAAATATTGGCTACATAATGAGAAGATGGAACTCCCTGGAAGAGACCCTGATGTTGGAAAAGATTGAAGGCAAAAGGAAAAAGGGATGTCAGAGGATGAGATAGATAGATAATTATCATAGAAACATCCTAGGACAGACTTTGGGACATAGTGGAGGACAGAAGGGCTCCTATGGTCCATGGGGTCACAAAGAGTTGGACATGACTGAATGACTGAGCAACAACTATAATGCTATTAATCTCTCCAATTCCCTCATCTCAAGAATCCACTGTGTAAATCAGAAGGCAGAGGTAGTTTGAGATCTTTACTCCTTTTAATAGTAGTGTGCCATTCTTGTTCTTTCCCTTTGGGGAAATTTTAAACCCAAATTTCTTCTAGACTTGAAGAATGCCATAGGAAATTAATACTGTGTTTTCACAAAGAACTGCTTCCTGTATAGATGTTCCTCTTCCATTATTTTGGGACCACAAACTGTAAGGCAGTTTGTGAGCTATTATGCAGCATTTACCAAGCAGCCTGTATCAGTATTATCATTAATCTAATGGGTAGTAGCAAAAATGTTATGTAGGGGTATCTTTTTTTTAATGTTTATTAAAATTTTACTATTAACTAGACAAATATGACCATTTCCAAATAAAAAAGAACATAAAAAAGGCCTGTATGTGATGCCATGAATAAAAAAATAAAAATAAACTACAAAGAGTGAATCAGGAAATGGTTTACATATATTTATGAAGTTATATACTATAGAGAGAAAATATACAAGATTAGAAAAATAATAGTGAAGTCCAGAAATTCAAAGGAGATAAAAATCCAAGAAAGAAGGCCAAAATAAAATTTATTGTTAAAAATATCTATATGCAAATGCAAAAAATATAGGTAACAATCAAAGTAAACCAGAGTTCTTAATGCCATGAGAAAAACTGGGCTTCACAGATATCACTGAAACTTAAGAGGAATGAGACTCATAGAAGGACTAAGGCTTTGGATTATGCCTTAAAAAACAATAACAACAACACAACCAGGATAGGTAAATGAGGGCAGGAGAGCGGTGGTTTTAAGAATAGCATATTAATTTTTTTCATGCTACCCACCTTCACATAGAGCTCTAACGGGTTTGGAGTACAGAATAAAGCATATTTTCTTCTATTTGTTTTTCTTTTTTTCTTGGTGTTTTTGGGGGAAGAGGTGACACATGATTAATGCAGAGATTTGTTTTGCATGACCATAAATATTTGTAATGGTTTCTACTTTACTTCTCAGTAGTTAAGGGAGGGGAAAAGGAGAGAATTTGGAATTGAAAACTTTTTTAAAACTGAATTTAAAAAAGTAATAGTATATTAAGAAGATACACTCACCTAGCTGCTAGAGGCAGCCAGGTGGCCCACTGAATTGAGTACTGAGCCTGGAGTCAGGATGACTTGAGTTAAAATGCAGCCTCAGACATTTTATACTACGTGACCCTAGGCAAGTCATTTAGTCTGTTTGTCTCAGTTTCCTCAACTGTAAAATGGAGAGGATAATAATAGTCCCTATATCACATGGTTATTGTGAGGATCAAATGAGATAATATTTGTAAAGTGCTTAGTACAGTGCCTAGCACATAGTAGGTGCAAGATAAATGCTTATGCCCTTCCCTTGACATGACTTAGTCTAAAGAACCAGAGTGGAAAAAACATGATGGAAATTATTTGGGTGAAGATTAATAGAAATAGGAGTGTATGGTGTTGGTAAATACTACTATCAAGACCAACTGGACAGAAAGAGAAAATAAAGAATTTTTAGTTTCTATAACAAAGGAGAGTAAAGTCAGAGGTACTCAACATGCACTCAAGATTTTTGTAAAGCAGATTTTAAAAGATTTCAAGGAAAAGGTAGGTAAACTCATATGGCCTATAATGCTACAGACGAAGTCATCTCTGAGAAATTTTCAAGAATAAAATTCTTTTTTTT
>CM053581.1:455098333-455115930 GCA_028627135.1 Pseudochirops cupreus
TATATATCATTATTATTATTATTATTATTATTATTATTTACATGCAACTGCATAATAAGATATACAGGCACTGGGGTAGGGAGATCCATCTTGCCCTACCAGAAAGTCAGAGAGGTGATGGGGGAGGACATAGGAGAGAGCAGATTGGGGGAGAGGATATACAGTGGGATCGCTGTTTTGGGGTGGTGGGTAGAGGGGAAGGCAGGGAGAAAATTTGTAATTCAAAATCTTGTGGAAGTGAATGATGTAAACTAAAAATAAACAAGTTATACATATATATGCGTATATATATGCATATATACACACACACGTATATATATATTATATATATATATATGTATATACACATATGTTACATAATCCAGTGACAAAAGCATTCTTGTGTTACTGGAACACAAAGCAATTCCTCTCCTCTCTGTCTCTTCACTGGCTGTCCTCCATCCATGCTCTCCTTCCTGACCTCAGCCACACCTGGACTCCTCTCACTGTCCCAGTGACTGCCTCTCTCAGATTGCCACTCCTCTACTCTGTGTACGTCTCATATGTACCTACTAATTTATTCATTGTCTTTCCCATTGAACTATGAGCTCCTTGAGGGCAGGGATAGTGTTTTGGGGTTCCTTTGTGCCCCTAAGTTTTTTCATCCTGCCTGGCACATGTAAGCACTTAATAAACACTTGAAATTAATGAGAATGTCCAGAGGAAGACAACAAGGAAGGCAACATTGAAGTCATCCCTTATGCCTAAAGAAGAGATCAGAAGACTTATCTTCAAATATTTGAAGAGCTTTCATGTGGAAGGGCTTAGATGTGTTCTGTTTCATGTCAGAGATCAGATATGAGCAATGAGAAAAATTGCAAAGAAAAATGTTTCAACCTAATGTCAGGAAGGAAATTGCTTAACAATTACAGCTCTCCAAAATTAGAATTAGGGCAGCTGCATGGCACAGTGGATTGTATTCAGGCCTCAAGTCAGGAAGGTCTGAGTTCAAATTCAGCCCCAGATACTTACTAGCTGTGTGACCCTGGACAAGTCACTTAACCCTGTTTACCTCAGTTTCCTCATCTGTTAAATGAACTAGAGAAAGAAATGGCAAACCACTCCCAGAAAACCCCAAATGGGGTCATGAAGAGTCAGGCACAACTGAACAATGACCACAAAAAAATTGGAATGGGATGCCTCAGAAAGTAGAAGAAGGGCTCCTTACTTTAGGTCTTTAAGCAAAGGGTGGATGACCACTTATTCTGCTTCACATATGGCTTAGGCCACATGTTCTCTAAGGTTCCTTACAACTTGAAAATTCTGTGATCCACTTGCAACATTTAAAACAAACAAAAACAAAACCACCCGGACATTACTGGCAACATTATTTTACCCATTAATTTATTAAGGGTGTGGGGGGGGGGAGAGGGGTGTTAGTGAGTAATATAGGTACTCAGCTCAGGAATTGTACTACCTAAAGTGGAAGTCTGAAAAATTATAGGTTTAAATGCTGCCAAAATAACCATTCATTCAGCTTAGTAAAAAAAAAAAAGCAAAAAATATCATATTTGTTGTTTGACTTACATAGCTAAAAACATCTGTATAATTAGCTTAATTTTGACTGCAGATAGTAATAATAGCATATATTTTAAAATTAATAACTCCAAAATGCTTTATGTACATTATCTCATTTGGTCCCCAGTCCCAAAGTGTTCTGTTAGATGTTGCCTCTTATAAAGTCATTTATATGTTATAATTTGTCTCATAATTTATAAATTGTAATAAGTTATAATCAGCATAGATTATTAAATACTACTTCATAAGGAATAGCTTCTTTGGCATCTATTTCATAGAACCTTTGGAACTGGGACTAAATGAGATAATGTACATATTAAAATTATTTTGTATTAAGGTATATTATAAATATCCAATATGTTCTACATATATTATGAAATGTCATGCAATGTTTTATATTTTACATTTAAGAAAAGAAGCTTAAGTCTGTATCCCAAAGAAATCATAAAAAAGAGAAAAGGACTCACACATACAAAAATATTTATAGCAGTTCTTTTTGTGGTGGCAAAGAATTAGAAATCAAGGAGATGCCCATCAACTGGGAAATGGCTGAACAAGTTGTGGTATATAAATGTAATGGAATACTATTGTTCCATAAGAAATGATGACCAGGCAGATTTCAGAAAAACTTGGAAAGACTTACATGAACTAATGCTGAGTGAAATGAGCAGAACCAGAAGAACATTGTACACAATAAAAGCAACATTGTGTGATGACTGATTTTGTTAGATTTAGCTTTTCTGAGCAATGCAATGATCAAAGACAATTCCAGAAGATTCATGATGGAAAATGCTTTCCATATCCAGAGAAAAAACTGTGGAGTCTGAATGCAGATCAAAACATACTATTTTCTTTCTTTCTTTTTCTTTCTCATGGTTTTTCTCTTTTGTTCTGATTGTTCTTTCACAACTTGACTAATGTGGAAATATGTTTAATATGAATAGCCTATATCAGATTGCATACCATCTTAGAAAGGGGAGAGGGGAAAGAGGAGGAAAATTTAGAACTCAAGATCTTACAAAAGTGAATATTGAAAACTAAAAATTAAGTAATTAACTAATTTTTAAAAAAAAGAAAGAGGCTTAGAAAGAAGTGACTTGCCCCTGTGACTTGAACATAGCTAATAAGTATTGTGGGATTCAAACACAGGGTCTAAAAATCATTCTCTTACATAATGTTACTTTTCATGTATCTAGTGTGTATTTTTCTCCTAAAAACATGTTTGCTTATATACCAGTGGGATAAACACATACACACACACACACACACACACACACACACACACACAGGCAAATCAGCAGTTTTGACACTTTGAAATAATTTATTTTAAATTACCTTAGAAACCAAATAAATTGAGAAAAAGTGTTATTTTATAAAACATAGTAGTTAACTACAAAATGCATGTAGTTACACAAGCCTAAACTTCAAATGTAGAATGTTCAAGATATTATCACCTCAACAAACTCACATTGACTACTGATGCATGCCTGCTCATTGCTAAAAGGAATTAGTAGTAGGGAAATGTGTGAGAATTATATTTTAAACAAGTTCAAGGAAGGAGAATTCATTTTTGAATTTGTTGAAATGTATTCCTCCCAACTTCATACTTGATTTTAGTCTCAAACTCCAAACATATATAATAGGTATGCTTTTGGACTGGTTACCACATGACATTTTGAATGTATACTGGGACACTTGGAACATCACAAGTGGATTCTAAAGTATATATAGTCTACATCAACTCATGTGCTATGTCCATTAAGCTTACAAAAGACAGTGTGTTTCTGTATTAATTATCCAGCATGGTAGTACAATTTCTATGTTTCTGTCAGGTGACTGAAGCCATCAGCTGAGTAGTCTCATCAGAGTGTTTCTGGTATACACACATCTGAGAGAAGTTCTCACACCATCAGAAGTTACAGTTTACAAATCTGTGGCTCTACCTCACCTTTCATCTGGAATCTCTATTCTCAAATAGCTCCCTCATTCATGTGACAAAGACGTTGGGTTTTGGTCACAAAATTTTATTAGATGTAGTGAAAATTAAAGGAAAAGCAAATATGTGATGAAATTGAAGTTTACGAGACACCAAAGGGTGGAGGATTTGTGTAATTTTCTAATGATTGTTTTTAGTAATTAATGATACTCAGTGACTGATTGCTAGATAAGTGACTGATTAAGTTAATCTATGATTGCCCCATGAGTGGAAGATTAATTATTGTATTGTGAGATGACTGAATGACTGAATGAGGAGGCAAACCTCCTTAGGGATATCAGATGATTATTCTTTTGTTCTTTGTTCTTAATACTGTGACCACTTTGGTGAAAACTATATGTGGCCATTCTAATATTAAGCTGTTGTGAACACTATATTGTGATTTTCTGTGATAAGATGTAATGTTGTGAATATTATATTGTGATTTCTTGTGAATGTTTGCCTTGATTTGTAATGGAATAAATGGAATGTTCACTATACTGTGTAATCAGAATCTTAAAAGCTGTTCACAGTAGCATTCTTTTGGGAAACTGCTCGTGCATGGCATTACAATGGTTCAAGCCTTAGCCCCTGGAATAAATAAGTCTAAATGATGATTTTGGTACCTTTCAAAGAAAAACTAGCATTGCATGTGTAGGGGTAGGGCAGTTGGAAAAACTAGCCTAGGTGACAGTGACTAAGGGTATGTAAGAAATGAGGCAAAAAAGTAACAGTGCCATGGGAATGTTGTTCCTACCATTACCAAGGGAGAGCTTTTCAAAGTGTCAGACCACATTTTTAGTAGGGAGGAAGAAAGCAGAGTGAGTTAGAAGTTGTCTGTCTTAAAGTTAGGATAGTGTGGGAGGTACTTGGAGACCAAATGAAGCTTCTGTTTTCAAATGTTCAGGGAAGGGGCCTGCCCATCAGAAAGGGCCATTGTATGCTTCCAGAGTTCCAGGAAAGGTGCCCACGTTTAGCAGATCAGGCAGGGCACTTCTGATTACATAAGAATGATCTCTGTAGATCAGAAAACTAAGATTGTGAGAGACTTAGTGGCTTAATTATGAACGCATTGTTGTTTGTCCTTGATTCTTGAAGAGAACCAGTGACATCAGGAAGGTGATGTCTTGACTTGGAAGTAAATTGTATTTAAGTGAGGCAGGGCTGTGCCAAGTCATCAGCCTCACTCCTCCAGAGCAATATGGGTCCAGTGGCAAGATATAGATCAGATAAGTGGAAGATGTCTGCCCTAAGCATGTAAAGACTTCTCTGGGCAGAATGGGTAGATGAGAATAATTTGTTCCAATGGGCACAAAGGCAGCTGAAGCAGGCACTGTGAAACACTTAGAGCTTGGTCAGACATTGAAGATGCCAAGGTCATGCACTACATCCAAGGCTATAACCAGTTGTCTTCATCTTTGTCTTGTCACTGAATTTCAATGACTCTGGAAGAGAGAGGGAGGCTGACAACTTTGTGTGGCTCTGCCTCACTTAAGTCCATTTCACTTCCAAGTCCAGACATCATCTATCACCACTATTTTACTGTTTTACTAAAGGACTACTTGTGTGCCCAGCCTGTGGTAAAGCCTTCTATATGCATACTAGACTGATAAGCCACAACTGAACACACTGTACCCTGACCCCAGTATCATGATATCGTGGATCCACTTCAAAAACAAAGGACAAACGACAACAACAAAAACAAGCCACAGCTGGAAGCATCACTACCAGAAGCACAGAAACTGAGATTTGCCTTCCTCTGCATCTATATCACCCTTTCCCTACTTTAACCATGTTATGAGCCCAATGACTTTTTGATCTCATCCTAATGATTTTGCTAGATATCCTATTCCAGTCCTGAGTCAGGCCAGTCTGCTGGTTTGGGTTCAGGACCAAAACATGTGAGGGCACTCAGACTATCTAACAACAGAATGCAAATTACTTAAACCTAGTATGGAAGGGATATTCAGCAAGAAGACAACATTGATTCAGTAGAGTGCCTCCTCTACCTGCTTGTTGGCCAGGCTGGTTCACATTCAGAAGCTGAAAGAAAGGAGGAGCTCCTAACATCGAATTTGCTGGCTTTTGTGCTTGGGTGAGCAAGAGGCTAGTGAATGGTTGTAATGGTAATTAATTTAAATTTGAAGACCCCTTTTTGTTATGTCAAGTAAGCAGGTACTTATCACCTTTGGAATTTTGGAGACCCTACCCACCTTCCACCCCCCTGGAGAGTTAATCTACTCAGTTTTGGGACTCCCTCTGGGGCAGAGCTGCTGAGATTTGTTGATTGGGGTGGGGGGTGGGGGGTAGTAAATCAAACCTGACCTTAACTGCAGCTCAAGTTAATTCTATTCAGACCACTCCAGAGCACAAGGGTTTAACCAGAGTGGGCATGTATCTCTTACTTGGGCTAACGCAATGGCTTCCTAATTCACTTGTCTGCTTCAACACTCACTCATCTGCTACCTATCTTCCACCCAGGTGCCAAACAGATGAGTCTAAAGCACAGACCTGATCATAACACTCCTTCCTGAGAAACTCCACAACTTCCAAATCCCTTTGTGATTATTTTGTATATTCTTATATGTGTTCATGTTGCTTTCCCCAGTAGAATGCAAGTCCCCAGACAGAGGGGACTATTCCATTTTTGTCTTTATTATCTCCAGGGCTTGGCATATGGTAGGTGCTTAATTAATATTGATTGATTGAATGACATTTAGGGCCCTTTACAACCTGACTCCATTCTATTTTTCTAGACTAATTTCATATTTTTATGTATTATATTTTTATATTTATTATATTACATTATATTATGTTTTCTGTTTCAACCAAAAAAAGCCTACTTGCTTCTTCATATAGATGGCATTGACTGTCGCTCCGCCCCCTACCCCTATATCTGAAGTGTTCTTCCTCTTCATCTTAACTTCTTAGAACTCTGAACTCCCTTTATGTTTTGTTCAAATGCCACATGCTTCAGTAGATTTTCTGACTCCCTGGTATGCTCTCACTCCCAACCTCCAACTAGTAAAATCCTTGGCTTCCTTTAAGTCTTAGAACAAATCCAACCTCCAACAGGGAGCCTTTCCTAATCTCCCAGCTGATAGTGCCATCTCCTCTCAAGTTAACTTCTACTATGCATTTATCTTTTATGTACAGATTTATATATATTTACTCCCCTATCAGAATGTAAGCTCCTTTAGGGTAGGGACTCTTTCTGCTTTTTCTTTCTTTCCTTAGCATTGAGCTTGGCATATTTAATAAATTTTCATTGATTGGTTGTAGGAACAATGTAGGTGTCAAAGAGACCAGTGGAGGGACATCCCCAGCAGAGAACAGAGAAGTCCAGAACAACAAGAGAGACAATGATTAGCAGA
The DNA here is from genome assembly GCA_028627135.1 of Pseudochirops cupreus. Taxonomy (NCBI): domain Eukaryota; kingdom Metazoa; phylum Chordata; class Mammalia; order Diprotodontia; family Pseudocheiridae; genus Pseudochirops; species Pseudochirops cupreus. The sequence continues at coordinate 455,105,240 of CM053581.1, forward strand.
TATGACACCCAGAGAGGGACAGCAGAGATACAATGCAACTTCCAGAGAGAACAGCTTGATGACATCATTGGAAGACACCAACAGCAGCCCTTCAGGATTGGAGTACGTTGCCCCTATGTGAACCATCTATAAATGTTTCCTTGCATTCCCTGGACATATCTATTCCCTATGTATGCCATCATGCATGATGCCTTTGAGTACCCACTCTTCTCACTGATGTGTATATTTGTAGGAGAATATACTCTAGTTTCATGGGGGAATTCTTACCTTATTATGGCATTTCATCAATTGCCTGGGCCTTGAATTAATTGTGACCTTTGGTTGATTAGCATAAATAGACACTTTGGTGATGGCTTTTGAGCAATGGACTGAATACCTTGAATAAGAGTTCTTTTTCTGAGGACCCTGTGTGTAAGAAGGGATTTCCTAGGCACTAAAATTTCTTTTATTAATAAGTCAGAAGCAAAAATGGGGAAGAAACGGCAATATTTTCCTTTCATTTTTCCTAAACTTTTCATGTTGTTATTCAGTTCACTCTGCCATTTAGACATTTGTATATACATACATATATATATATATATATATATATATATATATATATACTTACGTACTAATTCTCTTGAAGAAATTGTAGTCACTTAGTGATTTTTATCTAAGTAATCCTCATAATCTCTCTGTGAAGTGAGTAGATACCGTTATCCCAATTTTGCAGATAAAAAAAGAAAAATCAGTTTCAGAAAATCACCTTGTAGTGAAAACTGTATAGTCCCTAGGATTTCTAACTCTACAGTCCAGTGCATTAATTAAAGTATCTTTCCCCATCACCTTTGACCTCTTAAAACAAATCTATCCTGAAAGGAGCTGAAGTTCTCTCTGCAATATAAAGTGAAAGAATCTATTTTATTCTTCTCTCTCCACTTAATTTTCCCATGAGGAAGAGTTGGCAACTGGTCTGGAAACTGGTCTGAAAATTATAGGAACCACAAATTAAGAGAGTGTTAGTTTGATATGTCTGAAATTAATGCTTTAATTTATTCACCACAGAATGTCTTCACACATCGCTGTTTTCAGTAATTTATACCACATACTGTCTGCTCCAGTTAATGTGTAGAGCATGGCTAAATTATGCCTAAAAGGGAACATGATAACTATCTACAAGGAATGGAAGGGAAAAGGGTCTAACTAGGAGTAATGGGATTGAATTAAAATAAGACAAATTGGGATAGACGGTCTAGAAAAAAATCTGTCAGATATTTAAGGTATACTTAACGGGAACAATCTCCCAAGAAAAGTGGTTAAAGCTTCTTACAGCAGTCATTTGAATTGGATTAGACAAACTTCTAGGACATATTTCTATAGGGAACAAATAATTATATGCTGTCTTCCAAAGTAGACTGGATGATCTAATAGCTTTCTACATGCCTCATATCCTACAGTTTTCAATCCTGTGCTAATCAAGTCAAAGAGGACTTGGAATAGAGAGCAAATGAACTTTTTATAGACAAGAGCCATATTTTGTCAATATGTTTTCATTTTGTTCTTTTCCCATATGTGCCTAACATACTGATGGAACTTACATTCATTTTTTATAGCTAATTTAGTGTTGAGGAAGCCTACTGGGCAGATAGCTATGCACTATCCTAATGATTTATGTTGACCGGGAGCAATGGGATTCCCTTGCAGGGCTGGGTAGTGGTCCAGAGCAGAAGGTTTGAATACACAACACTGAGTGCAGCCCAAATCAGATTAAAATTTAGTTCCCATCTAATTTTAATGTGTTAATGTATTAATGATAAAAAAAAGAAATATGTAAACCTGCAGTTTCCTAAGTCAGTTTGTTCCCCACAGGGATCTTTATGTATGGTTTAGTGATCCCTATTTCTAGATAAGTTTGATAACACTGATCCAGAAGACCAGAGCAGCAGAGATCATGGAAGAATAGGCTTTCTGGCCATGACAAGCCTTAGGTGCCTTAACCTATGTTATATCTTATATTTTTATAGCTTAAGGCTTATAGTACCTAATTCCTTTATCAGGTTGCATCTATTTTTGAGCCATTTCATGGTGATTTGGTTCTGACTCATATGCTCACATCACTTCTTGGGTCATCTCATTTAGCCTCATTGCTCCTAAGTGGTGCCTGGGGTTTTCCTGGTTGGTGAGTACTCTATTGAGAGCGGTGCTGCTTGGTAACCCAGAGTCTGGTGACTGAGAGATCTTGGGATGACTTTGTAACAGCAGTAGCATGTGTCTCTTCATATATTCTTTGCCTAATAAATAGCTGATTTGAATCATTAACAAGTGAATAGCAGCTGGGTGGCACAATGGATAGAGTGTTGCATTTGGATTCAGGAAAATCTGAATTCAGTTCTGCCTCAAAACATTTACTATAGCAATATGACCATAGGCAAGTCACTTAAACTGCCTCAGTGTGAATGAAATAGAAATAATAATAATACCTACCTCACAGGGTTGTCATACAAATCAAGTGAAATAATATTTGTAAAGCACTTCATAAACCTCCATGTGATATCTAAATCCTAGCTATTATTTATGTTTTGTTCTTCTCCAACACCTGAAAGCAGATTGCCCAAATGAAACAGACTTTCAAAGCAACACAAAATTTGTAATCCGTTGAGTTTTTGACATCTCTCTTTAAGACTTCCAAAGTAACATCTTTTTGGAGGGGGTAGGGGATGATGGAAAGGAAGATGGTTATCTTTTGTGATTTCGTCAATTGAAGGAATTTGAAGATCTCTCCAACAAATATTTCTCTGTAACTTTGAGTTTTAGAGAGTTGCCCCTGTTCACTACGCATAAAGACAGAGACTAGTTCTGTGGTTTTACTCCAGATGAGAAAACTTCCTGTATCAATGCATAGGCACATCGTCTTTAATTCATAGTCTTAGAGAGTTGTCTGGAGCAGGGATCCAAACTATGGCCCAAGGGTCAAATCTGGCCAGCGTGCTTTTGTATGGTCCCTAAGAGTGCTTTTTAATTTTAAAATAAAGGATTTTTTTGTATTTTAAAATAAAGAAAACTCTTAGTTTCTTGCAGTGAGTTGGATTTAATCCCTTTCAGAGGCAGTAATTTGTAGACCTTTGGTCTAGAACATTGAAAAAGTTGATCAACTTGGTCAGGGCCATAAAGCCAATAAGTATTACCAGTCTTGAGCTTATCTTCCTACTGTTGAGGCCAGCTCTCTATCCACCCCTGTAATTATTATTTTTAAGTATTGATAATTACAATATATCAGTACTTTTATCACTGTAATAGAAATAAATCGATTTACTTCACATAGATCTTCAGTTCCCAACATTATGACCTTTGTAACCTGTGACCTAATACTCTGAGCTCTTGGCATAACCACAGATCTCTATCCATTCCCAATGGATGTTTACCAAAGCTCTAGTCTTTCTTCTCTCTATATATCCTGTCTTTCAGTCATCTTATCTGTTCTCATATTTTCAATTTTTATCCCTGTTAGCTGGTTTTTTGATCTCTGTGTCCAGCCTTAGTCTTTTTCCTAAGCTTCAATCTTGTATTATCAACTGCCTATTGGATATTTTCAACTGGATAGCTCAATAAGCATTTCAAACTCAACATATCAAAAATGGAAACGATTATCTTTTTTCCTAAACTTACCCCTCTTCCTAACTTCCCTATTTCTATTGGGAGCACCACCATCCTTCCAGTGAAACAGATTAACAACCTAGGAATTACCTTCATCTCATCACTCTCTCTTACCCCTTATACCCAATCAGTTGTCAAGTTTTGTCAATTCTCTCTGAAGTCCCCTCCTCTAATTGGCGAATTCTTCCTAAAATGTCCATTTGGAAGAAGTGTCCAAGCCAGCCATGTTCATTCCCTTATTCCTCCTGGCTCATTTCCTGATTCTTAGATTCTCCACCATGTCCCAGTATTTCCTGGAGGATGACTCCCTTCAGTCTTCTCTGGAATATCTCTCTATCCCTGTAGTCTCCTTCTCTGATTGGGAAATTCCTCCTGGAACATCTGTTTTGAGAAGTGCTCAGGCCGACAGCATTCCTTCTTTCATTCCTCTCCCAGCTCAGCTATTGATTCTCTGGGCTTCTCCACTGTGCTCCTAGGAGCATACTTTCCCTCCCTCCCTTTTTTTCAGTTCTCTTTTATGTGCTGTCTTCCCCCACTAGGTGTAAGCTCCTTTATGGCAGAAATTGTCTTTTTGCTTATGTTTGCATTCCTAGCACTTAACATGGTTCCTGGCAAATAGTAAGCTTTGCCTTGTTGATTCCTAGCATAGTTTGACCATGCCATTTATTCCTCTGTTCAAGAAGTTCAATTGTTCCGTATTTTTTGCTGTAAAAGTCATAAATGTCTCTTTTCACTATTTGAAACCCTTCACAATCTTGTTTCAGTCTACATGTCCAGGCTAATTGCACAGTATTCCATTTCCCACACTCTATAGTCCAACCAAACTGGCCTAGATACTTGTCCTTACACATAAAATTCTATCTTCTGTCTTCTGTCTCTGTTCCTTTGCAGTTATCCCCTAGAAGTCAAATTCACTCCTTCCTCATCTCTGGCTCACAGAATGCTGTCAATCATCTCCTATTAAAATCTTTCCTGATCCTCCCGGTTGTTAGTGCCCTCCCTTGTGGATATTACTTTTATTTACCTTCAATATATTTTGTATTTACTTTCCTGTGTCCATGATGTTTCCAAACTATAGAACATAAGATCCTTAAGGACTGGGATGGTTTTGTTTTTTATCTTGTATCCCAGATCTCTCGCATACTAGTAGGTATTTATTAAGTGTTTATTGAATTGAATTATAGGAACTGCATCTATTCTTAGCAACAGCTGTGAAAATATTACTCTCTTTGACTTTTATTGTCCCTACCCAAAATTTCCTTTGAGAGACCTTAGACCTAGATATACCTGATATATAGGTTCCACAAAAATAGTAAAAGAGCCTTCATTTCTTATACAAGGACTCTTTTTTTTTTGAAGGGGGGGAAGGCAAGGCAATTGGGATTAAGTGACTTGCCCAAGCTCACACAGCTAGTAAATGTGTCAAGTATCTGAGTTCACATTTGAACTCAGATCCTCCTGACTCCAGGGTCAGCACTGTATTCACTGTGCCACCTAGCTGCCGCTACGAGGACTATTAAGTTTAACCAAAAAAAGGTATTTATTGGTTACTGGGTTCTTTTTATGTCATTTCACAAAAAAATGCAGAATATGTAAAGGACTCACAATAGCTCATAAACAACAGGTAGAACTCTCTTCACTCTCTAGCAGGTCCCATTTTCCCACAGACTCATGGAGTCCTCCAGACTCTGTATTGCCCCGTGGTTTGGACTCCCCTGGGAAAGGAACTGAACTGATAGACTGGAAACTTTTCTTCCTACACTGTGCAGTTACTCACTGTAATAACAGAGTACAAAGTCCAAGTTTCTTGCTCTTCTCTGTTGTGGCTTTAGTCCTTTGTAGCTGCTCCTTCAGTACCAGAAGTCACATAATCAATCTTCTTCTCTACCCAAGGGTCCTACTACTCATGAAGTTTCTCTTCCCTCACTAGAACAGATCTTCAAACTGTTAAACATGGGATTGCCTATGAATCAGTTCCTGATGCCATTCTACCCAAGAAATTCCCCCTCTAACTAAGGGCTTGGGGTTCAAGAATGACATTGTCCAAGAAATCCCCTATTGAAAAAAAATGAATAAACATATCAGCTTTTCCCATGTACCTCTGATGTAAGGAAGCTGTTAAATGGTCTTAGGGGAGTACCCCCTCACCCTTATTTTGCATCCTTGACAGACAGTGTAATCTAGTTGAAGCAACAGGGTACCTTGGGGGATAGACAGGAGATGATGGCATGTGCGGTGCAGTTCAAACCAACCTGAACACCACCTTCCCTCAGACCTTGGTGAGGGCAACCTAGGAGTCTGAGCTCAAGAACCCTAGGGATAGCAGTGATTGGCAGACCACTAGCCTAGTTTCCATATCAGCCTTTTCAGTTGTTGAGGGGAACAATCCTTATGGAGAAGGAGCCCATCATCCTGCCACTGTCACCATCTGCTGACCAATCACTGTTGATGGGCAGAGAAGCCCAAGAGCCCCAGGAACAGCAGCTCCCCCAGACTAACAACTCTAATTTTTGAGACGAGATCTGGAAATTTCCTCTGCAGATACAGCCACCACTTCTAAAAACCCAGAAAAAAAGATCTTCCCACCAAAATCCTTGATACTGTCAAATGGTTCAATATCAGAAACTGATAGGGCTTTATTACTGGAATTGACACTAAAGAAGCTCTATTACTATTATATGCTTTGCCACTGTATACTAAGGATCACTGGGTCTTTTAATTTGACTTGCAGCTAAAAACCCTTCCATTAGAATGTGAGCTTCTTAAGATAGGGACTGTCTTATTTTTCTTTTTGTATTCCTAGCACTTGTCACAATGCTTTTACATAGTAAGCATTTAATAAAATATTTTTCATTTATTTATTCATCTCTCTAAAAGAAATGTAGAAAAGGGAAAAGGACAGAACTCGTCTATTGGCTTTCATGACCAGCCCAAAAGGACTCCCAAAACAGTTTTTCCCCAAACACTGGGAAACCCAAACCTCAATCTAAGAGACCAGCAATATAATTTTCTTTTCTTTTAGAATGGATCTTTTGAAATACAGTAGACATATTTCCATAAATGATTATCATTCCTTTTAAAAACATATTAAGATTTAAAATAATTTGGTACACATTTTAAGATACATAAGACTGTTTACCAGTTAATTGCTACTACACCCCTCTTTCTTGTTCACAAATAACACTATGAGCTCTCTGTCTTTCCATTCCGTTCCATACTGGCTTAGTTTTAACCCACTGATCTTCTACCCCATCATTATCCCAGACTGACAATTCATCCTCGACACCACTCAGGCAACAGTAATAGGGACTAGAAACATTAAGCCAAGTGTTTGGAAATGTTATAGCAATATACAGACATGAACTGTTATTATTGTTATACGCCATTGTAACTGCTGCCCATGGACTAGTACAAGCCCTATTCTACTCTTCCTGGTGCTCATTTTATAGATGTGTTTAAATTTTCAGATATTTTGCTCAAGATGACCTTAGTGAGTTCTGTGTTGTATTCAACAATTTGGTTAAAATACGTATGTGTCTGATATATACGTATATGTACACACACACATATAATTATTAGTATAACACTCACTGCAGGCAATTTTCGTATGTACTGTGAAATCTTGCAGATTTTTTACAAATAGGAGACCATTTTATTGGGTCCCATAATTGGAAATTATTAAACTCTCTGGTTAAATATAGAATTATATCAAACAAAATGTGTTTCAACAATTCTTCATTAGTTTAACTTCAATAAATTTTATACATTAGAGTATACAACAGGTTTTAAAAGTAAAAGATTAGAAATATGACTACAGTATAGGATTTTACTTAGCAATCTCTGCCGCAAATTGGGGTGATATTGCCTTTTTTGTGAAAATGATCAAGTTTGCAGTTAAGCAAAGTGAGAATTAGCTAAGTTTGACTGTATTTAGCACTTCAAGTTTTCACTTTCCTTTTCAATCTTTATTAGTGATTTTTAAGAAAAGGAAAAAAGTCATGAGATTTTGCAAGGCCTCCTTTCTCCCTAATCCTCTCAAATTTTCTTTAATTTTTATTGCTATACAAACAGATTTTATTTATATTATTGTTTTCTTTTTGGTATTTGAGTGCAGCATTACAATGTAGTAGAAAGGGATGTTTAACTTAGAATCATAAGATGTGGACCCATCATTTACTAGATACGTTTTATTTTCAGATTAGAGCTGTGATTTCATTGTTATAGGGAACTTCTGATGAAGTCTAGGGATGAAATGTAAGGGTACAAGGTGGGTAAGCCTTGAAAGAATTTGAGCACTTAAGCCTTCTTTCCATCCAAGTAGCAAGTTTGTCATGACACTAGTTGGGTGAGAAAGATTCCTAGTGAGTCTGCACTTAATGGGGGTGAGAATGATACTTTTATACAGAGAAAGGGGAAAAGGGTCAGTGAAAAGATATTGATGGTATTAAGGAGTAGAAAGCTTGGGGGTGGTCTGAAGGTAACAGAGAATGAAAGGCTGAGCTAGGTAAGAGGGCCACAATGAAAGAACGGCGGAAAGGATTACACTGGGATGGGCTAGAAGCCTCAGGCAAACATCAGGGATTTGGGCTACTGAAATGTTTGGGAAAGTTCAAGGGTCCAGATCCTGTCCACCCTCCCCCCCCCATCACTTCCAATGAGGAAAATCCCTCTACCAAAGTAGATTGGCATCTGTCCTACATAAATTCTTAGATAGTTACCTAGGGTGCTGAGCAGTTAGGTAACTTGCCCAGACTCATATATCCAGTATGTGTCAGAGATACTCAAACCCAGGGCTTCCTAACTCCCCAAATGGCTATCCACTATACCATGCTGCCTCTCATGGATATGTTACTATGAACAATTCATTTAACTCTCTGAAACTCAGTTTCTTCATTTGTAAAGTGGGAGTAATAGCTATTTCTCTCAAAGCTATTATTTCCGCTTACAGAATTATTTTAGATATTAAGTGAGAAAATATGTGAAAATGATTTGAAAACTATATAGTCCTATATCTGTAAGGTATTAGGAAATACCTAGGGTGGCTATGTGGCACAGTAGATAGAGTGCTGGGCCTAGAGTCAGGAAGACTCATCTTTCTAAATTCAAATCTGACTTCAGACACTTACTAGTTATGTGACCCTGGGCAAGTCACTTAACCCTATTTGTCTTAGTTTCCTTATCTATAAAATGTGCTGGAGAAGGAAATGGCAAACCACTCCAGGACATGACTGAAAAATAACAAATTAGGAAACTATCCAGTCCCCTTACCTGTGTAGCAAGGGCTGTCCACCCAAGGTAGCATGCTACACGAGGAAACCAAAAAGATGAGTGGAGCTCATTTTTGTTACGTAGGCAAGTAGATTTTCAGATGGTTACAACATTATCTCCTTTAAACACAAGCTGATTTAGTCTCTATGTCTACAGTTTGTAAATAAAACATCTCCAGATGCTTGAGCAATTTAATGCTCCAAACTATCTCTGGCATTGCTATTTTCTCAGACTATTTCTACAGCTGATGTTGCTGATGGGGGATTTTTATTTTTTGTGAGGGAGTTGTTGTTCTCTACACCATTGTGGGTTGTTGTGTGGGTTGTTTGCTTGGCAAAGATAGCAGCCAAAGGTGGTGAAAGATTGCAGTTGTCCTTTGAAGAATAAGCCCAAGGTTGATCCATCAGCATAGACACTGTGCACTGAAAAGAGCTCAGTGGCTGAGTAACCTACCTGACCCAACCCAGCAGAGTATTTACACATTGAGTTCTGATGCTATACCTTGTGAGGACCAAGCCAGTTGAGTCTCCTGTCCATCAGAGAAGCTGTGCCCTGCAATGGAACCATCACAGATGATCAGTAGAGTGACTTATCCATCACTGACATCATGCCCCTTAGTGAACTTCAAGAGGACCCCAATGGAGAGTGAAAGCACATATAGGCCCTATATTCTACAATTGGGAATTGCCTTGAACATATGTGTTCCCTACATTCACTACCATTTTACCCTATGTGTGCCCACTCTTTCCCCTCATCACAGATTCTATGCGTTTTGGTGAGAAAGTACCTTCCCTCTCAGTTTTGAGAGAAATGCTTTGTAACTACTGATCTTGCATAGCCTGTCCTAAAGAATTAAATGATCTACTGACAGATTGATAATGGAAGAACACAGATAGGTGCTCATGGGCTAATGTTAGAGCATTCATGATCTTATAACCTCTGACGTATAGTCTATAGCCTTGAGGTCACATGTGACCCTCTAGGTCCTCAAGTGTGGTTTTCCACTGAATCCATAAAAGCTACACTTGAGGACCTAAAGGGCCACATGTGACCTGGAGGTTACAAGTTCCCCAGTCCTGCCATCCTAGAAAGCTTGGAATTATACCTAACAAGTCACTAAATTGCCTACCATTTGATCCAGTGACTCCATTAGTGGACCTTTTTCCTCAGCTCAAAGGAAGATGAAAAGATCTGATACATACAAAAATATTTATATCATGTCTTTTAATAGTATAAAAAACCCTGGAAAATAAGGGAGTGGTGCCCACTCATTGAAGAGCAACTAAATACATTTTCTTATATAGATACAAAGGAATTTTATTGCACTATAAGAAATGATGAAAGAAAGCGTGTCAGAAGAAAGTGGGAAGACCTCTATGAACTGATGCAAAGTAACATGAGCATAACTAGGAGAACAATTTACATGATAACATTATATTTTAAGAAAACTTTGAAAGATTTTAGAGCTTTAATCAACACAATGATAAAGCACGATTCCAGAGAAGCAAAGATGAAGAATATTACCCACTTTCTGCCAGAGAGTTGATGGACTTTAAAAAATGAAGAATAAAACATGTTTTTGATATAGTTGTGTAGGCAAATTCTTTACAAGATGTGACTAGGTGCAACGATTATAGTAATATACTGTTTGATAAGCCCAAAGACCCCAGTTTTTGGGATAAGAACTCATTATTTGACAAAAACTGCTGGGAAAACTGGAATATAGTATGCCAGAAACTGGGCATAGACCATCATCTAATGCCGTACACCAAAATCAAGTCCAAATGGGT
>CM053581.1:455116430-455187906 GCA_028627135.1 Pseudochirops cupreus
ATATGTTGCCGCTGGTACGCTGCCATCTTGGCTCTGCCCCCCTGGGTAGGTTAATTCTAGTTTTTATCTTTTGTTTTTTAAAAAATATTAAGCCTTTATCTTTTACCTTTTAAAATGTCATATTAAAAGATCTTCTCTCTTTTAAGTAATTTTTGAATACTTTGTGTGAATGTAATTTGTGAATGTAAGTAATTTTTGAATACTTTGGTTCTTTGGTACTTGAACTCCTTAATTTGGGGTCATTGAATTTTTTTTCCTTCTTTTGCTCTAGAAGTCCTTAATGTAATAATAGCCCTGGGAGCAATTGTATTCCTGGATATTTTTCTATTTCTTTCAAGAATTTCAGTTACTTTTTGGAATTTCTTACAGAAGGTGATTGGTGGGTTGTTTTTTGTTTTTTGTTTTTGTATTTTCATTTTTAAACCCTTTGGTTCTTAGATATCCAGGAAGTTTCTTTTATCATTTCCTAAAATATGGCATCCAGGTGTTTTTCGGGGAGTCTAAACTATCTCTCTTCAAACTACTTTCAGGAGTGTAATTTTTTTCTTTTTGCCATAGATTCATTATACTTTCTTCTGCTTTCCAATCTTTTGATTTGCTCTAATATTTCTTGTTATCTTCTAGAGTAATAGAGTTCTTTTGGTTCCATTCTAATTTTCAGGGAGTTTGCTACTGGGGTAAGGATTTTACCTTCAAGCTAAGTTATTTATTCTCCTTTCATTCTTCTCTCCAGAGTTTTTATTTCATATGTAATTTCATTCTTACTTGTTCATTTCTTCCAGCCACTTTTGGAATCCTTGTGGCCAAGGCCTTTTTCCCCCTGAGGATTTTCTTGTGCTTTTTATGGAGTTATTTTCTTCTGGGTTTATTTCTTGGGCATCCTTTGATCCATGGGATTTCTTTATTATATATAACGTTTTCCTCTGTTTTCTCATCTCTCTTTCCTCAGTTCCTGGCTTGGAACTTTGTGCCCTCCTACCCGCCATGCTCTTGGAAAGAGTAGTCAGACTATTTGCTCCTATCTCTGATTTCTTAGATTCTTGTTGCCAGTTTCCATCTCCTCTGATATGTCTGTGCTTAGGGTGCTGGAAGGCATCAGGCACTCTGAAATATCTCCTGTCACAGTGACATATGAGTATTCCCTAGCCAGAGCACAGACAGGCTTCTGGCCTGTTTGTCTGAGCTTCTGATTGTTTCCCTGGTGGGATCCCTCTCTCATCACCTACAGGCTTCTGGCTTTCTTTTTGTGTGTGAAATACTGGGCTGGATGAAGGAGTTTCTCAGTGAATTTCTTGATCATTATTCAATGTGGTGTCCTTTTAGATCCTTACTGGAATACATGTAAGAGATCTCTATTAAGGTTCCTCTATTACCTATCATATCAAATAGAAGTTGCAAATATTGAATTTAGATGGAAAATATACTAGGAAATGTTAGTAGAAAGCCAACAAATATTTATTAAGCACCTATTACATTTCTCAGAGATGTGCTTAAAAGCATTTGCCCACCTGAAATTAAAAGCTAATTATAATTTTCCTATAGAACAGCGGTTTTCAATCTGTGGGTTATGTTCAATTTGTAACAATGAAAATATATCCTGCATATCAGATAGATTCATAACAGTAGCAAAATTACAGTTATGAAGTAGCAACGAAAATAATTTTATGGTTGGGGGTCACCACAACATGAGGAACTGTATTAAAGGGTCACAGCATTAGGAAGGTTGAGAACCACTGCTATAGAAGCTATGACTTAACTATTGCCATGATTTTTAAATATCCCATTCCTACTAATCAGACACTTGTAGGTCAGTGGAAATTATAAGTAGTTTTTAGTTGCCATATTCCTGTCTTTAGTTTATGTGAGTTAAAGCTAGAAGGAACCTCAAGGGTCATCTCCTCTAACTACCTCATTTTATAGGTGGGGAAATTGAGGCCAGAGAGGTTTAAAAACTTCCTATGATCACATAGGGAATAATAACAGCAAGTATTTATAAAGCACTTCAAGGTTCATAAAGCACTTTAGAAATATCTTATTTTATCTTCATAATAACTCTGGGAATTAAGGTGCTATTATTATTTCCATTTTACAGGTGGAGAAATTGAGGCAGATGGAAGTTAAGTGACTTGCCCAGAATCACAAAATTACTCTGAGGTTGGGTTTGAACTCAGATCTTCTTGGTTTCTATTCTAGCACTCTGTCCACTGTACCACCTATGGAGCAACGCTGGGTCTCCTGCCTGACTCCACAGTCAACATTCTTTCCCATTGTACTGGACATTGGTCACCTCAAACTGGTTTTCCGCGTACATAGCCCTCTGTTTATGTAATCTTGTTTTCACCATTCCCTGTTCCTGGAATGAACTCCTTTCTCACTTCCACCTCTTAGAATCTCTCGTTTCCTTCAAGGCTGAGTTCAAATGTCTTCAACTTGAAATTTTCCTGATATCCTTGAGTTGCTAGTACTTTCCTGTCCCAATCACACTGTATGTATTTGCAAGTGTACATATTCGACCCCTGGCTAATTTGCAGACTTCCTGACTGCAGGAACTGTTTCACTTTTGTCTTTGCATCCCCATCACTTAGCACATCTGGCACATAGTAGATATTTAGTAAATGCTCAATGATTGATTGATTAATATCAGCATAATTCTGAGATCTCTGCCCATCTGACTGTTGAAAGTGAATTTGATATAAAAGATATGATATATATTTGATATAAAAGAAATGATAAAACAGAACAAAAACCAAATTTTAAGAAGTTTATTGATTTGTCATAATTTAGGTATAGCAAAGAAGCTCTAAATACTTAGGTGTGTTTTATAATTTATACTATCTAACACTTGATAATAGGCTGCCTCCTATTTATTCTCTAGTTATTTTTGTGTCTATGTCTTGTTTCCTTGACTAGATTGTAAGTGCATCGAGAAGTTTTGATTTTATTTATAGCAGCTCTTTTGGAGGTGGCTAAGAATTGGAAATCAAAGGGATGCCCATCAGGTGGGGAATGGTTAAGCAACCTGCAATATGTGGTTATAATGGAATATTATTGTGCTATATGAAATGACAAGCAGGATATCTAATATTGGTGCTGAGCACGTAGTAGGCACTAAATAACTACTTGCTGAATTTGATAAATTGTAGTGACTTTTATATTTTATCGTGTTGCCCTTTTTATCTTCTTCATCCCCTTTTCACTACAATTATTTGAGAATAGGCCATGTATAATTAAAAAAAAAATAGACACAGCTAAGACAATTTTATAAAGATGTTTCACTATATTTGCACAAAAGGATGAAGCAGGTGCCTGGTGTTTAAAAAAGGGTGTTTTCCAAGTGAATGATTTCTCCTTTGACACCAGAACATTAGTAAGCTATGCTGCTCTATTTCAGAACTCTCCCAGTCATTTCATTCTCCTATCCTTCAAAAACAAGTACCCTTCTTCTGCATCTTCAGGCTATAGTCTGTCACTTCATATTTCCTTTCTCAACTTAGGGCCAGTAATGTAGCATGTGATTTTGATGTACATGTTTACATACGCATCAAAATCAATGATTTAGAAATTTTAAAGTAGCCTGCATGTGTTATGGTATGCTACTAATCTGCTTACTTGGATCCTCTTAACAGCTTCTCTGAGTTACCCTGATCCTCTCTATCAGACCACACAGCTGCTCTAATAGACTCTCTGAACTTCTCCTGCTACTGTATCCTTGTCAATCCTCAAGTTTGCTGTGTCAACTCCTCCAATCTCTGCTCTGAGGAATGTTAGGACTAATAAATTATCATTTGTGTACTGCAATATAACAGTGAGGCAAAATTAAACATTCCTTGAAAGAACATTTCAAAGGCACTTAAAACTAAACTATTTAAAACCTAAAGATTACCAAAAACAGCTCTATTTCATATATTAAATCCTGTGACTCTTTTGTTAGAAATGCCTGAAATCTGAAGGTCCCAGGGTAATTTTGAGTGGGGTACCCTTCCTCAGGCTTGGTCCTCCCACTCTACCTTGGGAAAAGACAAGGAAACAGGCAATTATGAATGATTTGAGGTAGTGTAATCTTAGCACAGTAATCTGAGGCAGCTATATGAGGAAGACTAGGATAGGATGCTAGACTCATAGTCAAAAAGACCTGAATTTAAATCCTACTTCTGTCTCCTAACAGATGTGTGACCCTGGGCAAGTCACTTAATCTCTGCTTGTTTATCCCCTCTTGGATCACAGCCCTGTTGTGGAGAAGTGACTTGTATAGCTTAATGAAACCATCAGCTGTGCTGTGCAGGATTACCCAAGACTGACAAGTCATAGTGGAGAATTCTGACAAAATGTGATCCCCTAGGGAAGGAGACACGAAACTACTCCAATATCTTTGCCAAGAAAATCCCACGAACAGTATTAAAAGGCTAAAATATATGGCATCAAATGGTCAGCCCTTCAGCTTGGAAGGGAAGAGTTGAACATACATGAATGAATAAACAGCAGCAATCTAAGTGCAAAGGAGAAATCTAAACAAAGTGCTAGGAGAAATTTGAAGAAAGCATTTTTCCCCCTACCATGGGGGTCCTGCATGGGGAGGGGGTAGGGTAATGGGGACATTTTGGGAAAGATAGAATGTATTTTGGGCCATGAAGAAAGAGTAGTACATAAACAGATGAAAATGTTGGAGTAAGGACATGTATTCTGGGCACAGAGGACAATGTGAACAAAGACAAAGAGATAATAGAGGACAAGATGGAATTAGTGATTGGAGAGTAGTCTAGTATGGTTGGAATATAGAATATATGAATCAGAAGCAGGATGAGGCAAGACTAGACAAAGAGGTTGAAACCAGACTGTGGAGTGCCTTGAATGCCAAGATCAGTTTATATTTTATTGAGTGGGCAACGGAGAACAGTGGAAAAACTTTAAGTAGATGAGTTATCCAATAATAGTGGTGTATGAAGATCATTGATCTAGAGCGTTGAAAGGACATCAGAGGCCATCAGTACAAGCCTCTCATGGTATCGATGAGGAAACTGATGTGCTAGTCATAGTTCCATATCTGAGGCAATGGATAACTCAGAGTCTATGAATTCAAATGAATTTGATGAAACATATTCAGTAACCTACAGATAAAAGCAATCCACATGTTGGTAAAATCATTCTACAGAAAGGTAAAATCAGTCAGTCAGTAAATAAACAGATACAATCCACTCTTAAGGTGATAAAAGTAGTTGGCACAAGTAGATTCCTAGGGCATCAGGAGCTCTCCACCATTTTGAAAGCTTTCTTCATATACTTCTTGCCAAAGGACATACAGTTAGGTCAATCCATCTGGGGGCAAAGTTAATTCTAACTGCCCCAGATCTGCTCTGCAAAATCTTGTCTCACAATGACAAATTTGAGGCTTAACTAAAGACATCCCAGTTCTACTAAAATCTTGGTAGTTAAGCGACTTATCTGGGGTCACCAGGTAGTATCAAAGATGAAATTTGGTCCTCTGTTTATAGACACTATGAATGTTCTGCTGTACTATACTGGCTCCTAAGGCATATTCCTCCTGGGAATGCATCTCTCTGTTGATATCCTTGATACTCTTCTCCTGCAAAATACTTTGTGGGTAATATGCTGAAGGATGGCATAGAAGGCTAGCCTAGAGTCAGACCTGAAGTCTTGCTTCCGACATGTTGCTCTGTGATTGTGGGCAAGGCAATTAACTCTCAGGGTCTTCAGGCACATCTCAAAGACTTGAAGTTGCAGAATTGCCCACTTACATTGATGGAAAACAATTCACCACGCTGGTGAAATCACCATTCTCTTCTAAAAATGTATCTATATCTACATAGATAAAAATTAGTGTTTTTTACTCATGATCATTATGTATCTTTGAATTGCCTTTGAATGAGTGGTGACTTTCATCTTTTGGTTACTGTTACATATCATGACCCAGAGCCATTTCCTCTGGAAGAATAGGGATGTTTAAAAAGACAAAACTTTGTTTCAGGGAGATAGTTGGGGGTCCTTAAAAGAATTATTTTATTTCCTAAAATCCAGTCAAGTTCATCTCTGCCTTTTCAGTTCTGGGCCCAGGTTGTTGTCCTTCAGCAGTGTCTATCTAAGATATGGACCAACTCCTGGAAGAGATGTGGAGAATGAATTGGAGAAGGAATAAAATAGGGTTAAGGTTTAGGACAGGGGTGGGGAAACTGTGGCTTTGAGGCCACATGTGACCCTCTAGGTCAGCAGTTCTCAACCTGTGGGTCGCGACCCCTTTGGGGGTTGAACGACCCTTTCACAGGGGTCACCTAAGACCATCGGAAAACACTGGTTCTGATGGTCTTAGGAACTGAGATACTGCTCCTCTATCCATCTCCAGGTGGGTCTGCCCCACCTGGGTACGTGTATTAAAGGGTCATGGCATTAGGAAGGTTGAGAACCACTGCTCTAGGTCCTCAAGTGCAACCCTTTGACTGAATCCAAACTTCAAGGAACAAATCCCAGGGCTTGTTCTCCAAACCCAAGGACCTAGAAGGCCACATGTGGCCACAAGACCATAGGTTTCCCACTCCTGATTTAGGGAAATGGGTAGGGTGGGCTTAGGGTTGGGTTAGATAAATGATAGGAAATTTTAAAAAAAGTTTCTGACAAATTTCTCACCTCATTTATCCTCAGAATGTCATTAAACAAGATTATCACTCTTATTTTTCAAGGAATCTTGAATGATTTTGATATATGGAAGGGAGACACTTTGTTGGAAGAAAGCCCTGAAATTCTACCTGCTGGTATGCTTTTTTATAACAAAAAAGAAGGCACAGTGGGATTTTGTATTTTGCACACCTTTCAGTAAATTATCTAACAGTAAAGATATGATCTCACTGTGGAATATCAATTGTGAAAGTTTTCTTGTTCCCTGCTAATATCCTTCAGTCAGTCATGCGATCAGGAAGCATTTATTAAACACCTGTGACATGCCAAGCACTAGGATAACTTTTGGGTTTATGAAGAAAGACAAAATACAGTTTCTGCTCTTAAGAAACTCACAATCTAATGAGGGAGGTATGATCATGCTTGTGCATCATCACACTTGTGCAATCAAGCAAGTTATATACAGGATTAGTTGGAAATAAACAACAGAAGGAAGGACTGAAATTAAGGGGGATTGGGAAAAGATTCTTGTAGAAGATAGGATTTTATCTGGGACTTGAGAAAAGCCGGGGAAGTCAGGAGGCAGAGATGAGGAGGGAGAACATTCCGGGCATAGCCAATAGCCAGTAAAAATGCCCAGGATGAGGAGATGGAGCATCTTGTGTGAAGAACAGCGAAGAGACCAGTGTGGAGAGATTCTAATAATTTTCTTTAATATGGGGAATTGGGCATGCAGGTTGTTAGTTGCTAATGTCATTATCTTTTTCAGTATTAGGAAGGTTTAAGATTTCTTTCCTACATGTTCAGTATCTTCGTTTCTTTCTGATATACCTTATGAACAGGTCATTAAATGCCTTCACAATTGTGTGGTTTCCAGCATGGATCTCCTTTTTTGTCTAATGCAAATACTTTTCCCATCTTTATTTTTCTTAGAGAAATTTCATCTCCTCTATAAATAAATCTTCAACTGTGAAGTTAGAGACCAAAGGTGATGTATCTCCCATCCTCGATGGTGGGACAGTTTTCTCATAAACACCTCTGTGGATTGTTTTCATTTTTCTTTTGTTGTCCTTTCATTTTTATCATTGAAGGCTCTTGTGATAATTCAGTTTGTTGTTTCTCATCAAATATTATTTAAATTGATCTTATCCTCTACTACTTTCCACTTTTTCATGAGGCAATAATGTTCATAATCTTCTGTCATTCTTCTCCATGAGATTTTTAAAAAGTTTATATTCTAAACTGGTGTTGACTTTGGCTGCTATCTTTCTTCACTTACTGGAGTACCAAACACAAGGCAGGAGGTTAATAAATACTTGATTGGTTGATTGATTTGCTCAGCAGGTTATTAATCATGTGCTAACTAGGGTGTTTTCAACTTCATTTGGCCTCCTTGTTTTAGCAAATGATTTACATCAGTTAACAATTATCTGAAATTATTATTGTCTGTTTCTGTGGCCTTTCTTCCATCCATTATCCATTTCATTATCCAAAAATAGTTTGAATAGGTTATGATTTAGTTATTTCAATTACATGCCTTATCTTTTTTCTCCTTTTTATTCTTCTAACTTTGTATTAATTTTGATCTGTGCTCTTAACAACTGACTCTAGAATGATTCCCATATCGGTAGAGTTGTTTCCAATATGTTAAAATATAATCAATTTCATTTCTTATAATTCTATCTGTCTTTCTATCTATTTAATTTATCTATCTATCTATCTGTTGTTGTAGTTCAGTCACTTCAGTCAGTTCTGACTCTCCATGTCCCCATTTGGAGTTTTCTCCAAAGATACTGGAGTGGTTTGCCATTTCCTTTTCCAGCTCATTTTACAGATGGGGAACTGAGGTAAACAGGGTTAAGTGACTTGCCCAGGATCACACAGCTAGTAGGTGTTTGAGGCCAGATTTGAACTCAGGAAGAAGTCTTTCTGACTTCAGGCTTGGCACTCTATCCACTCTGCCACCTACCTGCCCTTACCTATTTAGTTAAGTGACTGATGTTAGACAAAGATGTTTATTTGCCATTGTGATAGAAGAGATTTAACACAGAATCCAAGTTGAAAAGAGATTTTATACGGACAATAAGGTCTTCCACATATTACTGTTTAGAGATGGCATTGCTCTGGTTGCCTTAGGTCCTAAAATATTATAGAATCTATTGGAAGAAACCTATAACCACTCAAAAGAGTTTAGTCTAACCATATACATAGGAAAAACCAAGTGGATAAAAAATATTTCTTGCCCAAATTATGAAATGAAGTTAAATTTATAGTCTGTAGAACTTGTCCATATACGTATATACATGTTCAAATATGTATAAACGCATATGTATATATTTGCATATAAGCACATGACAGAAAGTGCAGATGAGCAGTAAATTGGCCCCAGAATTAAGCAAGAGAAGATGAGTGAGCTGAATTGCCTTTAGAAAATTGCAAAGCCTCTTTAATGAACCTAAAATTTCCCAGAAAAAAAGATTTATTTTTAAAAATATTAATATTAACAAGTATTTCCGTATGGCTTAGATTCTAGAGTCTATGAGGAATTAAAAATGATAGTTCAGAGAAGTTCAGATGTCAAGAGACAGATCACTCAGAGACAGCTGACAATGGAAAGAAAATAGGTGCTTTTAAGGTGAGTCTTAGGTGTAGCCTCCATGCCCACAATGGGCAGCACATGGAAGGGGATAGCTCAGTGCCCCTGAGGGCTCAAACTTACACCGGAGGCAGTATGATGCCAATAGGACATCAACTTGTTTTCTATGGAACAAGTAAAATGAGGGTATTCTAAATCATCTAATACAGAGAGAAGAATGAGAAGCAGGGATGTGGGGAACTTAACCCTAAATGTGCTACTCCAACCAGAGGCTGAACAGAGTTAATGTCTAGGCTCTGGGCTTGCTAGTGTTGGTATACTTGGAACCTGGGGGCTGGAACCATACCAGTCAAAACAGTTTTCACTTGTTGACAGTCACAAAGACGGCAATGGTGAATCACACAGAGGGTATGAGCAAGCTGTAGTTTATGATAAATGTAATGAAATATAATGTCTTGTCATATAATATAATGGAGATAAACATTTACATACTGCGAACTGTGTTCCAAGCACTGTACTAAGGTCTTTAAAAATATCTTGTTTAAATCTCATAATAACCCTAGGAGGTAGATGCTATTATTATTCCTGTTTTATAGTTGTGGAAATTGAGGCAAAAAGATGTTAAGTAACTTGTTCAGGGTCACACAGCTAGTCAATATCTAAGGCCAAATTTCAATTCAGGTCTTTTGATTCCAGGAATTCTATATACATTGTGCCACCAGCTGCCTCTGGAATATCCTATTCTATCAATCAGTCGGCATTTATTAAGCACCTATTATGCATCAGATAAGAGGTCTCAGTGGATACAGTGTTGGACCTGGAATCAAAAAGACCTGAATTCAAATCAAGCCTTAGACACTCATTAGCTGTGTGACTCTGAGCAAGTCACGTAACCTCTGTTTGACCTTAATTCACTGGAGAATGAAATGGCAAACTATTCCAGTATCTTTGCTAAGAAAACCCCATGGACAATATGGTCCAGAGGGTCATTCAGAATCAGACATGACTGAATGACTAAATAACAAATGTACCAGACACTATGTTAAGTGTACATCTAATGTTATAATACATAGAATAGCATACCTATCATATTGTATGTTTCTGCATTTATATTATACATCATAATAATAGAATATGACCCTTGGAAGAAGAACTAGAGTTAAGAATGTCATCAGAGAAGTATATGAGCAAAAAAGAAGCTAGTTTGGCCCTGTAACCAGATTGAGGGATAATTGATAGACACCCCAAGTGTTTCACTGATGTCCTTGTGGTGTCAGTACAAAGGGAGGGAAGTTCATGGCTTATTGACTGGACATCCTATGACAAATAAATGGGAGGGCACAGGCAAGACACACACAAGATGATTTGTGTCCTGCAATTTATTGGAAAATTGCTAACATCACAGATTTGAATATTGAGTACTTCTTACCATAATTCTGATAGAGACAGATTGAAACCATTCAAAAGACACGGGAGAAGTCACTTCAAAAGAGAGACATGGAGGGGGCAACTAGGTGGTGCAGTGAATAGAGCACTGGCCCTGGAGTCAGGAGGACCCAAGTTCAAATGTGACCTCAGACATTTAACACTTACTAGTTGTGCGACGTTGGGCAAGTCCCTTAACCCCAATTGCCTTGCCTAAAAACAAACAAAAAAACAAAAAAGAGACATGGAGATCTAAAGTTTTCTTTAGCTAGCTGCTTGGATATTACATCCCATAAGAGCTCAAGATGACTCCTTGAAGCTGTGAAGAAAGCTGAAGACCCATGTTCTTGCGGGCAAAGAAGCTTCAAAGTAGTCAGAGACCAGCAGATGGCAGCAAAGAGCAAAAGGCACTAACCTCAACCACTAAGGAGATGCCTAAAGTATAAAGGAAGGAACAGAGACTCATCTCAGTGAAGGTGCCCAGCAATAATCAGCACAGCATAAATAAAGGGGCCACAGCAGAGCCCAGATCAGAAGAGAAAGCAGATGGTCAATGACATGCCACAGGATGCCAGGGATGCTGATGCATCCAAATTGTGTGGACATGTGTGTGCCTTGGACATGTGTATGCCCTGGCAACATGTATCCTCTACACGTGACCCACTACTGTATCCTATGGCTTACAGAGTTCCCACTGGTGATGTGGGAGAGATATGGATGGGAACCATACTTTGGTTGGTATATCTTGCTAAATTATCAATTATTTGTTTTTTACTTTAAAGCTTTTCACCCGTGGCTCCAAGAAGCTGTAGCATCTATAGTCACCACACCCCAGTAAAATCATCTCAGCAGATGGGCTAAACCAGGTTGAATATAACCCAAAAGGCCTCAAACTCACTGACGAGTTGGGCCGATATCTACCCTAAGCATGGGAAAATTTGCCTTAGCAGAATGGGCAGATGAAAACAATTTATTTCAACAACCATGAAGGCTGCTCAGGCAGAGGATGTGGAGTGCTTAGAGCTTGGTCAGATATCAAGAACACCAAGGTCATCTGCTGCATCCCAGGCCATTGACTTTTGTCTTGCCATTGGATTTTCATGACTCTGGGACAGAGAGTGAGCCTTATAACTTTGCACAACTCTGCTTCACTTAAGCCCAGTTCACATGCAAGTCAAGATATCAATCTACTGATGTCATTGATCATCTTGGGAAAGGAAGAACAATTACCCTCTGGTTGTACCCAACGTTAGTTGGGGTTTGTGCAATATGATCTTGTGTGGACACACACACACAGACACAAACACAAACACGTGTACCTCAAACCTAGGAGAGCATTCAGCGGGGCACAGATGTGAGAGAAGAGCCAGGTGCAACAAAACATTTCCTGCCCCTAAAGAAATTAAAATGTATTAAGAGAATATGACATAAACATAAATAAATGTCAGGAAATAGATCACAGGATTAGCAAAAAGACATGATGGCAGTAGTAGTCACTTATCCAGATAGTGGAATGGGCTCTGTTTCTCTGACAAGAGCTAAGTAGTTTCTAACTTCTTGACTTGCTTTAATGGTAATTTTATCTTGCATAAAGTAGAGGAATCAATGAGGAAAATTTCTATTGTGAATCTGCTTCTTGGTTTGGACATGATGGGAACCTGGATGGTAAGTGATCATTCCCTCAGCCATAGGTAGGTTCCCTTGAAGCAATATTTTTCTAGTTTTTGTCTTTGTTTTCCCAAGGATTAGCATAGTATCTAATAAATACTTATCTTAATAAATATTTAATTGAATATGAACTTTGATTGAAAGAACTCAGTATATTTTACCTGGAGGAGAGAAGACTCAGGAGAATCTGGAATTTGGTCTTCAAATACCTAGAGGGCTGTCATATTAAAGAGAAAATAGAGTTGGTCTATTTAGTATCCAATGGAAGAACCAGATAGATGTTGCGCAGAGGCCA
The DNA here is from genome assembly GCA_028627135.1 of Pseudochirops cupreus. NCBI lineage: Eukaryota > Metazoa > Chordata > Mammalia > Diprotodontia > Pseudocheiridae > Pseudochirops > Pseudochirops cupreus. Next base: position 455,129,039 of record CM053581.1, read on the forward strand.
CTTAAGGCATAATGTCAGGAAAAAACTGCTTAACAATATCCCACAGTGGAATGGGCCACTTTGGGAAGTAGTAGGTTTCTTCTTCTTTTTTGTGTTTTTGCCAAAGACCATTTACCTTAATAGTTAACATAACTATCCCTCTACACTCAGGTAGCCAGTCTTCCCAAATTCCTATAACCAAAAATATTTACCACCTTCTGGCCAACCTTCATTGACTTTTTGTGGTCTGTGAATCATTATATCTCTACTTGTACACTCTCCAGCTTGGTAAAACCTGTAAGACTTTGTGTCTTACTGTAGATAATACAGGATTACTTTGAGCTCATGATGCAGAATGAGAATTGGGCTTGAGTAGTGACTCAAAGATTTTTGGGGAAAAATTTTCTATGCCTACACAAAATGCTCTATGATGACACACAATCCAAATATTTCATTAGTATGAAAGTCCCACACTAAGGGGTGGCTAGGTGGCTCAGTGAATAGAGTACTGGCCCTGGAGTCAGGAGGACCTGAGTTCAAATGCAGCCTCACTTGACACACTTACTAGCCATGTGACTTTAGACAAGTCACTTCACCTCTATTGCCCTCCAAAAGGCAAAAAACAAAAACAAAAACAAAAAACAGTCCCACACTGGCAGTCAAAGATGCAAGTGTATTTCCCCCAGATAGTGTAACTAAGACCAGAGAGAAGCTCTCTCCCCTTCTATCATTAAGAAGTGATGAACTCACTCCCTTAGGTGTAATGAATGTAATGAAAACTTTTATTTTAATTTCATCATTAGGGGGCATGTAGAATTTCTTTTCCTTATTTTTCATTTTCAAATCCTGTTGTTGTTTATGCATTTCAATTGTGTCTGACTCTTTGTGACCCCATTTGGGTTTTGTTTTTTTTTTGCTAAAGATGGAGTGGTTTGCTGTTTTCTTTCCCAGCTCATTTTACAGATGAGGAAACTGAGGCAAACAGAGTTAAGTGACTTGCTCAGGATGACACAGCTAACAAATGTCTGAGGCTGGATCTGAATCCAGGTCTCCCTAACTCCTAACTTTCTAAGTCCAGGGCAGACACTTTCTCCACACTGTGCTACAAAACTGCCCCTTTAAGTCCTATACTAGGCCCTTAAAGGCTGGGCTGGGTAACCCTGGACAGATCCCTCTCTGAGTCCCAGTTTTCTCCTCTGTAAAATGCAAATAATGACAGCACCTACTTCACAGTGTTGTCTTCAGAATCAAATGAGATCAAATGTGTAGAGTGCTTTGCAAACCTTAAAGCATATATAAGTACTAGCTATTAATATGGTGATAATGATAAGGATGACAATGTATGTATCAGTGGGGAATTTGAAACTGACAAGCCCATCTTCCTCACTGGGGAAAAGTCATGCAGGGTGGAGGGTTGTGTTAGGTTTAGTATTTCAAAAAATATAGAGAAAGCCTCCTACTGAGTTGTTCTAACTGCAACAGGTTTTATTAGGTAATATGCAAACTACAAGGATATATTCACTAATACAAGAGAGCTGTAAGAAGACTTGTACATACCTGCTTCATTACCCATCATTGAGTCTTTGTGTTTAGCTCAGAGAACTACTTCCAAGAAATCAGCTCTTTCTAGGTAACAGTCTGACCATGGTTTGCCCACAGATTTCAGGGGATGCCAGATTTTATGCTAAAGGAGGAGGAAGCTGGATGTTCTTTTCCAGGATAAGCAATAAATTAATCAAAAGTTATTTATTGAGTACCTGTTATATGCCAGATACCACACTAAGGGACTGAGGATACAGATACAAAAAAATGAAAGGAAGAAAAAACCCATTTATTTTCTTTTAAGGAGCTCGAAACATAAATATATCAGGTAAATCTAAACAAGGAAGTTGGTAGAATTGTTTTAGAATAAAGAGGTGTTCTCATGAGTCTATATCAGTCACTTTATTAGTTCCCGTGTGCAAATCTTTCCTTCCTCCCCTTCCTCTCTTCCCCCCACCAACCAAATAGGTCTGATTTAACTGTGATCTATCAAGGAAATCATTAAAAACTTCCTTATTTACCACAGGTCAACATTCTAACTTAGAATTTTGGACCTGTAGAGGATCTTAGAGGCAAGGATCTAGAGAGGATCTTAAAGGCAAGGAAAATAAACCCCAGAAAGGTCAACTGGTTTCATCAAGTTTACATAACTAGTTAACAGAGAGGCAGTGCTAGAACCTATGTCCTACCTCCCAATCTAGGACAGTTTCTGTTATACTAGTAGTGTCCAATTTGAATAGAAATTCAGGTTACTAAACTGTGGGCTGTGTATTGACTTAGAAAACCATACATGTTTGAATATTTCTTTTTATTTTATTTTATGAATATATCAGCCCACTAAAATCAGATAGGACCTACATTTTCAACTGGCTTGGGCCACACTCAGAAATGTTAAGGGTCCAATGTGCTACCTCCAAGAAGGACCTGATGTGTATTAGGAAGACAATACAGGAAGTGAAAAATGATATTTCATCTGGCTTTTAAAGTTTATTGAAACTGCCCAAGATAGTGTTTTTGAATTAAATTTACTTTTTTTTGGTTGACCACAAATCTCTTTTTTCCTTTTCACTCCTCTTTCTATTGAAAAAGAAAAAGTCTTAATAATAAATATACATAGTAAAGCAAAACAAATTCACCACCCAAACATGTGAAGCCAGTGGGTTTTAGTGGATAAAGTGCTGATTTTGGATTCAGGAAGACATGGAGTTGAATCTAGTCTAAGACACTGGCTAGCTATAATCCTTCTGAGCTCCAATTTACTTATTTAGAAAATGAGAAAGTTAGCCGCAATTTCTCAGATTCTTTCCCTCTCTAAATCTATGAGCCTGTACCATATGAGGTTCATTTTTTTTTTCCAGAGGAGAACCATTTGAAGGAGTTGAATTTGTTTAGCCAGGAGGAGACTTAGCAGGGGACATAACAGTTGTCTTCAAGTATATAAAGGGCTGTCATATGGAGGAGGAATTAGATTTGTTCTCTATTGCTAGAAGTTGCAAAGAGACAGATTTCAGTTCAATATAATTGTGATGGGAGGGTGGGGAAGGACTGGTTAGCTAGGTGGCTCAGTGGTTAGAGCTCTAGGTCTGGAGTCAGGAAGACCTGAATTTAAATCAAACTTCAGACACTTACTAGCTGTGTGACCCTGGGCAAGCCACTTAACTCTGTTTGCCTCAGTTTCCTTATCTGTAAAATGAGTTGGAGAAGGAAATGACAAGTCACTCCAATATCTTTACCAAGAAAATCCCTAAAGAAGTCACAAAGAGTTGGACACAAATGAAAAAGTTACTAAAGAACAACAATGGGAAGAGACAGGCTAACGAGTGTGCTTCTTGGTAGGTTATCTCGAGGATGTGCGTATATTCTCTGCCTGGCTCTAATCCAACATATGGAACTTTACAATCCTGTGCGACCAAAGACTTGATAATGGGTGATGATCAAGCCTCTCCTAATTGACTGTGGAAATGGAAGAACCAATGGCTAAGTTAACATTGAATTCGCACATGAAAGAAACAGATGATTTCTATTCAGCCAATAAACTCAAATATAAATGAATTTCTTCTTATGGAGATTGAGGCAAGAACTATTTGAGGTTCCAGGTGAAGAGAAGGCGGCTGCTCTATTTCTCACCTTTAAAAAAAATTGTGCACAAGCGCGTAGTAGCTCTGTTCCTTTTGTGTTTATTGATTTTAAATTAGTGAGTGTTCTAAGAAGAGAGTGATCAGACAACTATGTGGGTTTGGGAGATCCATCAGAGCCATCAGAGGTCCCAATGACAACCGAAATCAGTGGCCACCAGAATAGGAGTAGTCAATGATGGAAGAAACACCTGCTGACAGTCTTCAACCATTTTTAAGTATCTACTATGTTGCAGGCAATGTCCTAAGGGCTGGAGATACAAAGGAAGGCAAAAAAAAAAGGAGCTTACATTTGAATAGGGGAAAAAAAACTTACAAGTAACTCTTTATATACATGTTGAATGCAGTGTAAATGAAGGGTAATATGGGGAGAGGCACACACTAGGAGGACAAGGGGGACAGGAAAGGCCTCTTGTAGAAGGTGAAATTTGAGTCGAGTGTTAAAGGAATCCTCGCGACAAAGGTGGGAAGGGTAAGTATAACATGGAAAGGCAGTCACTCAAGAAAAATAGTGGCTTCAGGGATTGGGTCCCCTTGTGAGGGAGAGAAGTTTCAGCTATGAGTTATAAAAAGACCTTGATGCTTAGAGTTCAGCATAGAATCACTCCCAAGGGAAACTTCATGAACTCAACAAAGGGAGAAAGGAACTACCAAGTACAGGAGTTGGGAGGTACTGGCTGGTCATAAGTGTTCCTTATACAACTGCACTTTAAATTTAAGCCCTTTCTCCCCAAGGACCTTATGAGACAATGTGTCTCTTGCAATATAGAGAATTATTTTTGTAACCATTTTTCTTGCTATACCTTTTCAATTTCTTTTCTAAAAACTAATAGAGTATAACAGATTCTGACTGATAATGGGAAATAGTGGGGGCTCAAGTATTACATGCAATAGCCCTCAAGATTACCCTTAGGATGCTGAGGAGAAAGTAAACAGTCACCTGGGACCTGGCCTGGGAGCCCAGGTACCTAAAGAGTGAGCCCAGAGAGATCACTACAAAAGGAGAAAAAAAAAACAACAAAGAACCCACCAACTTTCTAACGATTCAAATTATCCAACGCCAGAAAAGAGATAATAACCTCCCCCTTACTACAGGTCTTTAGGTAATTAAAAAAATTTGTAAAGAGAAGACTTGTTCAAACATTAGGTTGGACGTAAAGGCTTTTGAGGTCTTTTTGAATTCTGAGGTTCTGTGATTCTGTTCTAATTTACTTGATCTGATTTACTTGACTATTTCATCATTCTATTTGATTCTAACCCAGACATAAGGATCCCTGCAGGCCGCTTTTTGATTTAGAAAGCCATATATTAACATTATCTGTATTGTAGGGTATTTTTATTTAATTTTTGTTAAATATTTCCCAATCACATTTTATTCTTGTTCAGGAGGCACTGCAGCCCTGCATTTGACACCACTGTTTTACAGTATATGATCTGTGATATTTTATAACAGAATCTAAAGTGCTTATCAAGGGAGTTTTATTCTGAAGAAGGCAAGCCAAGCAGAAATAACTTATCCTTAAAAAAAAAAAAGATCATTTTGGCATAGTAAGTAGACGGTTGGTTTTGAAGTCAGAAGAACTTTGTCCCAAGTCATGTTTCTAGCTGGGCCAATCACTTAAAGCCTTTGCATTCTTAGGCAACTTTCTATTATACAAGTCTTATACACTATTTAAGTTACAGATGAATTGCTGATTTATATCAGTGGTGAGAATTTCCACTCTAGGGGTTCCCTGTAACAACAAAATCAAAGGACTGCTCCTTTCGATTATAAAGAACAGATTGGGGAGCCGCCTCAAATTGGCTTGTGTCAGTGACATTTTTCAGTGTTTTTGCACCTCAGAGGAAATCAGCAAACACTCCAGAGCAGAGCTTGACTTGTTGTTTTGTTATTGGTCTAGATTCTAGACTTAAGAAAGTGATGGAGAAAATGTTTATAATACAGAGTAAGCTTAAAAGTGTGCCTTGCCAATGGAGCGTAGAAATCCATTTTCCCCTACAAGAAAGTAAGGTGGGGTGGGGGAATGTAAGAGAGAGCAGATTGGGAGAAGGGTTTTTAGTATGCTTGCCATCTTGGGGTGGGGGGTAGACGAGAGATGGGGGAAAATTGTTTTACTCAAAAATCTTGTGGAAATGAATGTTGGAAATTAAAAATAAATAAATACCAAAAAAAAAAAAAAAGATAGATGGGGGGAGAAGGGTGCCTTGCATGTATTTTGTTTTCCTGGAGAACCAGTTGCATTTTTGCTAGCACACGGTATACTCTAGTGTGGCTTTGGGCTCAGTTTTGCCTTTTGTAACAAGAGAGGAAGTTGGATTAGATAGGACCTGAGGTAACTTGCAGCTCTAAAGAGACCTATACTTTTTGGCCAATCTCGGTTCGTGTGTGCTGTTTACAGTTCTGCGTGATGTCTCTTGGTGCCACCAGGTGGCGCTGCCCGCGGAGGCCACGCCATTTCTCCGCGTCCTTCGTGCCTTCTTTGTTCTAGCCACTCCCTTCCCCTAGTCGTGTCCATCAACTTCCGCCGGAAGTGGCTGTTGTTGACAGTGTTTCTTAGCTCATCGCTGCTTTTGGGTGATTGGAGGTCCCCTGGCGGGGTCTCGGAGGCTCACGGGACCGAGCCCTTTGGTGTGGTGGAGCCGAGCCTACGGCTGGGACATGGATATCCTCAAATCGGAGATCTCTCGGAAGCGGCAGCTGGTGGAGGACAAGAAGCTGCTGGGGGTGAGTCGCGTTCGGGCTGAGGAGGGGGAAAGGAGAAGTAGGGTGGCCCGGGGATGGGGCGGGGGGGAGGTCCGGTGGCCTCTTTCCTCCTCGGCTCTTCTCCTGAGCATCTTGCGTGGGAGGTCAGCGCAGGGATCTCAGGAGCACCTCCTAGGAACAAAGCTTTCGAGCTGGAAGGTGCCTTAGAGGCCAGACCCAACCGCTTCATTTTCCAGGTGAGGAAACTGATGCTCAGAATAGTAAACATAGTAATTGTTATAAGTAACTCTTAAATAGCGTCTTCGGGTCTTCTGAACTCCAAGCCCCACGCTTGCTCTTTTGGGTTACCCACCTGTTCTTGATTTGAAACGTTACATTACAGAGATATGACAGACTCGGGTTGCGGAACAATGTTTGACTTTACAAATATGACTACAAAGAATTTTTTTTCTTTTTTAATGGGTTACAGAATGGGAGGGAGAGAAGAGATTTCTGTTAATTTTTTTTTAATAGAGCGGCGATGTGTTATAGGTGTGAAAAATTGTATCTACTTTCAGAGGAGGTCACTATTACTACTTTTACTTAACTGCTTTCCTTGGTTACAAGTAACTACTCTCTTGGGGCGGCTAGGTGGCGCAGTGAATGGAGCGCCGGCCCTGGAGTCGGGAGGACTTGAGTTCAAATACGGCCTCAGACACGTAACAAAAAAACTGGCCGTGTGACCTTGGGCAAGTCGCTTAATCCCAGTTGCCCTCCAAAAAAAAAAACCAAGCAAAAAACCCAACAACAAACAAATAACTACGTTCTTGAGGAGGAAGTAATTTGTAAATGTAATAGAATTTAAAAATTAGCCGGCGTTTTCTCGACCCTTCTATCTCCTCCCCCCTTCTCTCTGCAGCTGGTTTACAAGCAGTTTTGCGTCACAGGTGTACTTGGATGTATGGTGAGCATTTGTTTTCTTATTAGAGCAGAACTAAAATACGAAGTACAGACCCTGAAACGGACGGAGTTTTGGAGTTGAAGGATTCAACCACTTCCTTTTACAGAGAGGAGACCCATCTTCACGGTGTCCACTTCACAGAGTTGTTCTAAGATCAGAGGAGAGAACATCCATAAAGTGCTTTCCAAACTTTAAAGGGCTATAAAAATATTAGTTGCTATATTTGCCACAACTAGTTAGTACCAAGGCCAGAGCTGGGTCTCTCAACTCCCAGCCCAGAACTCTTTGCACATTTCTAATGCCTTTTGGAACCCAGTACTGATTGTGGATACTCTCAGGTGGGGTTGAGAGAAATCATCTTTGATATACTTATGTAGCCCTGGGTCACAACTTCTTTCTCAGACTCCCAACCCAAAAGAAAAAAAAAGCACCTATATTTTGTCATCTTCATCTCCCCACCTTCTACTCACTTCTCAATACAATGAGATCTGATTCCACTCTAAAACTTTCTCAAAGTTTACCAAGGACCTCTTAATTGTTAAATCTGCTGGCTTTTTCTCAGCTTTCATCCTTAATACAGTGAAAAGAGCATGATTCTTGGTAAAAATCTTGCTTTTGATATATGTATGATTCATAGTGAGTCATAATCTTTCCGTGTTTCAGTTTTTTATCTTTAAAATGAGAGAATTGAAGTAGATGGTCTTTCCAGTCCATGATCTTTGATCTGTTATCTGTCTCGAACAACCTGCTGCTTTTGACAGTATTGACCTGCTTTTCTTTCTGGATTCTCTCTCCTCCCTACCCCTTTCATAATGCTTCCATTCTGATTCACCCCCAGCCTGTCTGCCTGATCCCTCTTCTCTTCCTACTTTTTCTTGTTGATCTGATCAGCTCCCAATACATAAACCCATCAGTTCCCAGTTGATGTCATCCACCTCCACAACTGCTTTCACAACTATCTTCTACTTCTCTTTACTCATGTGGGCACCTATCTAGTTAAGACCTTTATCACCTTTCACCTGGACATCCTTATTGGTCCTCTCTCCAATCCATCTTCCATACAGTTACCAAAATAATCTTTTTAAACTCAAGATCTGACTATGTCATTCCCCCATTCAAAAGTTTGAGTGGTTCCCTATTGATAACTTGAATAAAATACAAACCACTTTATCAATTAAAACCCTTCATGGTATGGCTTATTCCATATACTACACTTCCTTCTGTAAGGACTGAGACTGACCCTGTAGAGATGGACTAAGTGATTGCATTAATATAATAATCAGAAAAGGAAACATCCCCTGCAACTTTTGATCTTAGAAAACATTTTCCAACTTTTAGGCAATCTCAGTTACTTACATTTCACTAAACGTTGCCTTTTTTCCTTTACTGAGATTTGTCCTGTGTCCCTGGATTGCACTATAGTTTTGTGAATCTAAATCTTTTAGAGTCTTTAGTATCCTTCAAGATTTCGCTCAAGCACCACTTCCTGCTTGAAGCCCTTTCTGTCCCCCAGTTGTTAATGTTCTTTCCCTCCTCAGATTGTCTTACAATTATCCATCCATATATATGTTGTATACCCCCAGTACAATAAATATAAGCATCTTAAGTACAGGGATTTTCTTTTTGACTTTGTATTACCACTTCCCAGTATAGTGCTTTACAAATACTAGGCACTTGATAAATGCTTTTAGTTGTTGAAAACAGATCTTTTATATTGATTTCTCATGATATGGAAGAAAAGATTGTATGCTCATCCCTCCTGGAAAGGCTAAGAGTGCTTTAGACAGCAGAGAAGAATAGAAAGAGTGATCTTGATATAACTTTTGCATAGAATACAAGATCACATTGCATAGAGTGGTCAGGGAAGATTTTTAAAATTGTTATTTGATATTTTTACAAGCAATTTAAGCAGAATTATGTTTCTAAAGTTTACAGATGTCAATTTCACTGGGACTGTTAGCATTTTGAAGAACAGTTTTACATTTCATAATTTTTATTTCCAATTAGAAAAATGTCCTGACACTAATAAAACAGTTTCTAAGTAGAAATTTTAAAACGTTACAAATCAGTAAATTAAAATGTACTTCATATATGGAAAATTGGAAAATATTGGTAAAGAATGTTGAAATTAAAGTTCATTCAGCTATTGTCTTTCCCTCATCCTCCACTGCCCACCCAAAAAAAAAGTATATGGGGAATTTGTATTCTCACTCTAAAACTGTACCAAGTACTGTAATTTTTCTTACTGTTTGTGAGTCTTTAATTGAATATTCCCAGGCCTATGAACATTTAGGAGAGAGTAGCATTAAGCACTAATTACCAGGTACCACCTGTGTGCTCAGTACCATACTAGGAAAGATACAAAGTCTAAATAAGCCTTTCTTGCTCTCATGGAACTAAGGTGAATTTCAGGATAAGCCATAAATATAGATAATTCTAATACAAAATACAATATGATAAGTACGTTTGAGAGTGGCGAAATAAAGTGCTACTTGAGGTCCAAGGGACAAGATTGTTATGAATGGAGATGGTAGTAGAGGGTTACAGATATTGGGGAGGCTTCATATGGGGATATTTCAGTTGGGTTTTCAAAGATGAGTAGGCATTCGACAGGTATACAGGGTGAGGGAGAATGTTCCAAGCACAGGGAGCTAACTGCCAAGTAGAATGGTCTGTCTTGGGATAACTTCGAGTGAAAGATGATCATTTGTAGAAAAGATTTAGTCAGGTCTGGGTCGAATGACAGCCTAATTTCAGGATTCTTTGATTCATTTGATTGTCTAGCATTTTATCCTCCAACTTGGAGTCTTGATCTTTAAAGGTTCAAAAGGAGAATTGGGGTTACTTGATACCTCAGGATTACTTTATTAGAATATCTTACATTCAGCTGCCACATTTTACCCTTCCTTATGTTCTCTACTTTGTCTCCTCTTTCATTAATTAGTCAGCAGATATATATTGAGCACCTGTCATGTGCCTACCCATTTACAATAGGTTTTGGGACTGAAGTGAGATTTGTAAAAACTCAAAGAATTTATATACTGTTTGACAGAACTAAATCATTCCCTTTTATCTCTTTCCTCCACCTCTCACCCCCACCACTTCAATAGATGTTCTGAATGAGAAATACATTATTGTTTTTTTTTAATTTTATTTTCTGGTGGAAGAATTAGGAAAGAATGATTAGCGATTAACAGTTGAGAAATGAGGAATGCCCTACAATTGTATAAAACCAGTTTGAGGAAAGTATCAGTAACTGAAGGAAGGACAAAATGCAATAATGGATGCTCTGGAGTAGGAAGTTTGTCTTTGATAGAAGGGGGAAAATTTTAGTTGCCTTCTCAGTAGATCACTGAATAGGGTGGTTAGGGAATTGTATTGTCCCTTCCATGCTGAAGTTTTTAAAGAATGAGATACTATTTGAAAATATTTGTTATTTTAGGCAGTCATTAAGCATTTTTAAGTACTTGTTAAATCTAGGCACTGGGCTAAGAACTGGGAATAGAAGTGCAGGCAGAAAGAAAGACAGTCCCTTCCCTCAAGAAGCTTATATTCTAATGGAGGAAATAAAAGAAAGCTGAAAGTGGGAGAGGATTACCCTGGCATTATGGTGGCATGGTGGACAAAGTTTGGAGTGTATTATGGAGAAGAATGAGACATGGCTGGCCTCAGCAGCCTACTTAAATGAAGGCTCTGGGAGGACCTATCCAATCAGACAGAGACTGCAGGAGAGGAAGGTACACTTCCAGTGTGTGAATTCTTGGGCTGGCAGGAGCTTCCAGGAAGAAGTTTTAGGGCAGGAATTTGTTCTGTGAGGTTTGGATTCAGTCAAAGGGCCACATGTGGCCTCAAGACCACAGGTTTCCCACCCCTGTTTTAAGGGGATGATAGAGAAGTTCTCTAATGTAGATTAGCTTTCAGGGACTAGGGAATCTGATAAGCCCTGTTTCATTTGTTGTTTTCCATATGAAGGAAAATAATTTTCAGAGTTCCTGGGATGGGTACAAGGTCCTTTGCTGGAAAGCCAGTTGACGCTGCCATGTCTACCTCCTTCCAGCAGAACCCTGCAGGGCCAGCACTTCTAAAGCCATGGAAATTGATTCTGTATAACTATGTAATAAACAGGGATTAGCATAATGAAAGAATTACCAGTGGAATCAGGTATGACATTGGGTGACCAATAATTGTGAACACAGAATGTTGGTCTTGTTTTTTGACTTTTTGTGAAGTTTGAAATTAATTCTTGATATCTAGACAAGTGACATTTAGGCTTGCCTGGACACTGTTAATATGTGTATGTGTATAATCATCTATCTTTAGGGTAGACTAGCTGGGTGGACTTTTATTAAGTATATACATATATATATATTTTCATAGTATGTGTTTTATTTCCAATTCCAAATTCTCTCCCTTGCTCCACTTCCCCATTCACTCGCTGAGAAAACAAGAAATATGATAATCAGCCCATTAACTATGAAGTCTTGCAAAACATATTTTTACATTAGCCATGTGAAAAAAAGCATGAAAAATAAAGTGAAAAATATGTTTTAATAATGCATTCAGAGTTTGTCAGTTCCCTCTCTGAAGGTGATAACATTTTTCATCTCTAATTCTTTGGAATTGTCTTGGATCATTGTAATGATTAGGGTAGCTAAGTCTTTGATGGTTGATGCTCATTTCAATATTTCTCTTACTGTGTAGTTCTCCTGGTTCATTTTGCATCATATGTTCATATAAGTCTTTCCTGGTTTTTCTGAAACCATCTACTTTGTCATTTATTACAGCACAGTAACATTCAATTACAATCATATACTACAACTTGTTCAGCCATTTCCCAATTGATAGGCATCCCCTCAAATTTCCAGTTTTTACCCACACTAAAAGAACTCTTACAAATATTTTTGTACTTACAAGTCCTGTTCCTTTTTTTTTTTTTGTCTCTTTCGTGTCCTAGTAGTGGTATTGCTGGGTCAAAGGGTAATGCACAGTTACAGCCCTTTAGATAGTTCCAAATTTCTCTCTGGAATGGTTGGATCAGTTTACAACTCTACCAACAGTGCATTAATGTCCCTGTTTTTCCACATCTCCTTCAGCATTTGTCATTTTTGCGTTCTGTCATGTTAGCCAATCTGATGGGTATGAGTCATTATCCTAGAATTGTTTTAATTTGCATTTCTCTGATTATTAGTAATTTAGAGCATTTAAAAAATATGACTGATTACTGATTTCTTCTGAAAATTGCCTATTCATATCCTTTGACCATTTATCAATAGGGAAATAATTCTTATTTCTATAAGTTTGACTTTTTTTTTTATATTTGAGAAATGAGACCTTTAACAGAGAAACTCCCTATAACTACACCCCTCTACCCTACTTTGGTTTCCTGCTTTCCTTCTAAATTTGGCTACACTGCATCTGTTTTGTGCAAAACCTTTCAAATTTATTCATTTTATCTCCTGTGGTCCTATTTCATTTGGTCATGAACTTTTCCCTTATCCACAGATTTAACAGGTAATTTTTTCTCCCATGCTTTCCTAATTTACTTATGACATCACTTCTTTTGGATCTAACGTTTTGAGCGTTATGTTGGTATAAGATGTGAGATGTTTTAGTCCAGTCCTAGTTTCTGCCAGACTGCTTTCCAGTTTTCCCAGCATTGTTTGTCTAATAGTGAGTTCTTGCCCTCAAAATTGGATCTTTGGGTTTATCAAACAGTAGATTTCTGTAAGTTGTATACCTGACATGTCTCTTCCGCTCTCCTTCTTGTCTAATACCAGATTGTTTTGGTGATTACTGCATTATAGCATAGTTTAAGATCTGGTACTGCTAGGGTGCCTTCCTTCACCTTTTTTTTATTCCCTTGATATTCTTCACCTTTTGTTCCTCCAGATGATTTTGATTATTTTTTTTCTAGCTCTATAAAATAATTATGTGGTAGTTTGATTGGTATGGCACTGAATAAGTAAAATAATTTTGATGGTATTGCCATTTTTATTATATTAACTCAGCCTATTCATGAGCAATGAATATTTCTCCATATTCAATATAGTCTTAAAAATGACATTTCTGGTCTATAGAATCCAAAGATGGAGCAGCTGACACCTAAATCTCCATTTAGAGATTTAACAAATAAAAACAGGTGTTTTGATCCTGGTGAGAAAAAGGGAGGAACACACACACACACACACACACACACACTCTCTCTCTCTCTCTCTCTCTCTCTCTCTCTCTCTCTCTCTCTCTCCCTCTCCCTCTCCCTCTCCCTCTCCCTCTCCCTCTCCCCTCCCCTCTCCCCCTTTCCCCCCCTCTTTCCCCCCTCCCCTTTCCCCTCCGGCCTTTGGAGTATTTAATGTGTTTTCTTTGGGAGCTTTTTAGTGAACATTTGTGTAGCTGGTTGGGATGTTTGAGGATAAGAAAAAGTGGAGGTAGTTGATAGGTAATTACTGTTAGGAATTAGGTAATTGATAGAAAAAATATAATCATAAAATTCATGACCACAGCTTTCTTCTTTTAATACTTGAAATGCAAACCACTCTATGAAGTTATAATAGAGATTGAGAGACCTGAGAAAGTGCTACAGAATTGCAGCCTGGTTAAGCAAGGCAACAAACATTTATTAAGCCCCCTTACTACATGCCTGACTGTATTGTGGTGGAATTTTGCCTGTAATCACCAGTTCTCTAATTATAGTATGTTCACTTGGTTGGAGGGCTATCTTTATAGAGGCAAGTAGAAAGTAAAATGTTCTTTATACAAAGGCATCCTCCTTATTAGTGTCAGGTTTTAGGTTAGTGAGACCTGGGAGGAAGAAAAATAGAAAAAAGAAATAAAGGAGAAACACTGAGGATAATGTGCATCTTTGATTTACAGTGCTAATTTACAGTGCTCTATATAGACACCCCAGCCAAGAGAATTATTAGATTATTTCCAGTTCTCTTAGCTTTTCTTTTACTCTTCATTTGCTTTTGTCAGACCTTCTGTGATGCTTTTTATTATGCTATTTTGCAATTGATTACCTTGTTATTTAACACCTTTGTCAATAATAATAGCTAATTTCTATCATGGCTTACAGTTATAACGCATTTTACTTCTATTATTTCTTGTGTTCCCCACAATAGCCCTGTGAAATTACTTCATTTTTTGTTTTAGTGGATCTTGTGATTATATCATGTAGGTTTACCTTCAACATTGTAGATCAGAGCCCTTTTCTGCCTTCTTACTATCTTCATTTCTTTTTTATGTTTTCCCATAATTCTCCACCAATGTGCCTTTTCATGTTGTTTGGGCCTTTCTCTGTCTTAGGGGTTCTTAACATTTTTTTGGTGTGTGCCATTGACCCCTTTGACAATATGAAGCCTATAGACCACTTTTCAGATTAATATTTTTAAGTGCATAAAATAAAATACCTAGGATTACAAGGAAATCAATTATATTAAAATACAGTCATCATTATTCCAAAAAAATCCATAAATTCATAGACTGCACATTAAGCATTCCTGCTGTAAGTCATTTAACATTGCTTATGTATCAGTGCCACATAGAGATTTCATCAGTTATGCTTCACTCTGGCTATTCAGCTGTCCTTTCTCCTTTTATATCACTTCTTGTTTGCTAGTTGTCATCAGTAATATGCTACAGCTTATTTATACCTATCATCTATGTCACTGTTGCTCTTTGGGTTACTCAGTTTTGAGTCTTAAAGGCTTGTGATATTCCAGATTTTGCAGCCACTTGACATTAGTAGAAGAAATGCTGGTGTTAAAGAGATGGGGTCTTGTTTCAACAAGACACTTAGGGTTGTTGACAACAGTTTCACAAAAGCAGTCCAGTGTGTCTACATCTTCTGTCTACAGAGTCTTCCAGGGTGTTTTTACTAATGAACTGATAGGCCATCTAAGTGTATGTGATAATTTGAACAATAGGAATTTTTCACTTGGTTTTTCCTGGATGGATTATTAGGCTCTTTTAGGTGGTTATGAATCTCACTGAAGAGGTTCTGTAGTATTCTGTGACCTGATGCAGTTAACACAAGGTCATCTCTAAATAGCATCTGGAGCTCATCGCTCTTAGGCCTCTTCAATTTGATCCCTTCACTGGACATCTTCCATGACCATGATAGATGTCCATTGATAGCAGTTAGTAGATTGGTAAATAAAGTTGTCTTTGTTGTTTATCTACCAAGAAATCTTGTGTGATTTTACATGCATGGACAAAGCATTGGAGGAGAACTTTTAAGGGAACATTTTGCCCTACCCAATTGAAACCTTGTTTTTAATAGCTCACACACAACAAAAATAGTTGCATTATCTGTACCTTTCAGTCAGTTTTGTGACTAAAGATGTATCATTTGTTAAAATCTACATGTTCCTTTCTAATTTTTTATCAGGGATACCCTCCATGTTGTCAAGGTTACCTTCCTTTGAGTCACCTAGGTGGTATAGGATAGAGCACTGGGACTGGAATTGGGAAAATTTGAGTTCAGATGTGGCCTCAAACACTTAATTGGTGTGTGACCCTGGGCAAGTCATTTAATCTTTCTTTGCCTCAGTTTCCTCAACTGTAAAATGGGGATGTCAGCACCTACCTAGCAGGTTTGTTGTAAGCATCAAATGAGATGCACAGTATTTGGCATGTAATAATAAGTGTTTATGGATGTTGATTCCCTTTCTCCTCCATATGTTTGTTGTTGAGTCTCAGAAAGATATTAAAAAATGGAGACGTAGGTTGCTAGTTATTTCTCTTTTCTTAATTGTCTTTTTCTAGTAGTAATACTGACTGTGATTTTTCTAGTTATTTGATATTTTGTGTTAGATAGATTCAGACTCAATGGTAAAACCCTCAGAACTGTGTTTTTTATACTCTGTATACTTACTCTAGTCTAACTTTTCTTTTTTGTTTTCTCTAATACTGTGCAACACATTGGAGACTGGGGTGTTAGAGTGTAAATGTGGCCTTATTAATTAAGAAAAGAGTGTGTCATAGAAATGTTGACAGAAGTTAAAATTCTTTTTATCAGTTAATTGTCCTAGTTTTATCTTTGAATACATTTTGGATGTTATAGTATAATTGGGTCACATGCCATGCTTTCTATAAACTCATTTTTCTGCACCTTCAATTCATGATGGTATTCATTTGTTCATTCTTCAAGCAGTTATTAAGCATATATGTACCTTCCACTATGCTAGGTGCTGGTCATAGACAGATAAAAATTAAATGGTCCCTGCCTTTAAGGTGTTTTTAGGCTGCTGCGGGAAACAACATATACATAGAAAGTTAAATTAAAAGATAACACAAAAGGATTTCTGGGAAGGACACTTGCTGTGGGGAAATTGAGATGGTTTGGGGGTAGGAAGTGGCACTTGAACTGAGCTTTGAAAAAAATGAGGGACTCTGAAGATAGAGGCGAGGAGGGAAGTGCAATCCAGGATGTGTCAACTTGTACAAAGGCATGGACGTGGGAGATGGAATTTCATAGAGGGAACAACCAGTTTGCCTGGAATGCCTAATGTGTGAGTGAAGAAATGAAAAAGCATTGAAGTCCATACTGTAGGTAAAGCGCTCTGCTAAGTACTGAAGTTACAAATAGAAAAGTAAGACAGTGTGTCTTTAAGGAGCTTACATTTAAAAATATATATATATTTATTTATTTTCAGTTTTCAACATTCATTTCCACAAGATTTTGAGTCACAAATTTTCTCCCTGTCGTTCCCCTACCCCCACCCCAAGATATCTAGCCTACTGAATATCCCTTCCCCCAATCTGTTCTCTCTTAAATCCTCCCCATCCCCGCCTAGTGTTCTAGTAGGGCAAGATGGATTTCTATCCCTAGTACCTGTATATCTTACTTCCCCAGTTGAATGTAAAAGACAATTTTTTTAAACATTTGTTTTTAAAACTTTGATTTCCAGATTATTTCCCTTCTTCCCTCCTCACCCACCCCCACTGGGACGATAAGCAATTCAATATAGGGTATACATGTGTAGTTATGCAAAACATTTCCATAGTAGTTATATTGTGAAAGACTAACTATATTTCCCTCCATCCTATCCCGTCTCCCACTTATTCTGTTTTCTCCTTTGACCCTGTCCCTTTCAAAAGTGTTTCCTTCTAACTACCCTCTCCCACAATCTCCCCTCCCTTCTATCATCCCCCTTCTCCCCTTCCCCCCTACTTTCCTGTAAAGTAAGATACCCAATTGAGTTTGTATGTTATTCCCTCCTTATGCCTAATTCAATGAGAGTAAGGTTGACCCATTCCCTTTTACCTTCCTGCTCTTCACCTCCATTGTAAGTTTTCTCTTGCCTCTTTTACATGAGATAATTTACCCTATTCTCTCTCTCCCTTTCTCCTTCTCCCAATATATTCCTCTCTCACCTCTTAATTGTTTAAATATCGTCCCCTCTTATTCAACTCATCCTGTGCCCTCTGTCTATGTTATACATGTACACACATGTACACACACTCACATATATATTTATATACACATACATCCTCCTATACATACATATGTATGTATGTATTCATATATATACACATATATATTCCCTTCAACTGTCCTCATACTGATAAAAGTCTCATGAGTTACAATTATTGTTTTTCCATGTAGAAATGTAAATAGTTCAACTTTAATAAGTTCCTTATGATTTCTTTTTCCTGTTTGCCTTCTCATGCTTCTCTTGCTTCTTAAGGAGCTCACATTTTAATGAGAGAGAAAATACATTGAAAATTTCAGCAACAAGTCAAATGGAAAGATCTCATGGTCTTTATAGCACAGTGGCAAGGCATGTGGCAAAGCACAGATGGTAATATTAGCATTACCTTTACTGACTTTCCCATTCAAAAAATCATCAGTTTAAGATGCTGATCAGTTTGACAGTGCCAAAACATAGAAGGCATTTGCTTTCTTTTCTGGGTCTTCAGTAACTTTTGGTACAGTACACGTAAAAGTAGTTTCCAGGCTAAATCTCCAAGGGTTTTTTTTCCTAAGGATGATGGCCTTTAGAGCTGGGCTAGAAGTAGAACTGGGGGTCTGAGGGCTACTGCCCAGCGCTCTTAGGCTTGCTTGTCATTTGGTACCGTTTGATTTTGGGTTTTTTTTTTTAATTTGCAAAAAATTTTATTTATTTTTAGTGTTAATTTTTAAAAATTTTTAAAATTGTAAAAAAAGTCAAGAAAAATAAAGGAAGCTTGACACCTCTGGTCAAGAGGACAGTACTGTTGCCAAGATTCTTGGCTTTAGGGTCCTGGGCTATTTCCATTTACGTCTTCCAGGAAAGGGACTTCTGGTTAAGATGGTGAGAAAGACCAGGGATCTAAGGATTCCCTAGGACACCAGCTTAAAACCAGCGTAATCTCTGGTTGAACCTCTTCCTGCTAAGACCTAAAGTAGTGAACATCTAATAGTGACTGCACAAGGAATTGGACCAAGGGGGACCAATGTAGTGAACGTCTAATAGTGACTGCACAAGGAATTGGACCAAGGGGGACCAATGTCAGGGAACCTTGCCACTGTTGACTACTATAGTAAATATGACTTGATCCCCATACCCCAAGTGGTGCCTGTTCCCAGTCCAGGTCTGTGAAAGATGAGGTGGCCTCCTTTCCTTTTCCTTTCCCTCCATGCCATCACCTAGAGACTTCAGTGGGGGAGATGAAAACTATGATAGAATATTACAACTTTGTCTCATTCTGGGACTGTAGCAAGGTATGATACTTGGGCCTAACCACCTTGTCTAACGTTACAGAGTGATGCAATAAATTAGCCTTTTCTAAAAGTCCTTATCCAAGGCTTGAAGCTGTAGATATGGGCAAACAGTAGAAAATTTCTACTACAATGAAGAAATAATATAGATTAAAATAATTCTGAGATAAAATCCCAGAGGAAATAAATAACTTTGAAATAATCACAACTAGAACCTCAGAAAAATACTGGTTTGGCCATAAAGTCTTCTGGGGTGGGTGGAAGGAATGAAGAATTGAAATGAGAATTTTAAAATGCGGTTAAAATACTTGGAAAGAGAATAAGCTCTTCAGAGTAAAAATGGACTTTTTCAAATTAGTCAAGACCTTGAAAAATAGAGAAAGGTGCAAAGAATTCAGTGACTAGACAACAAAAAAGTAATTAGAAAAAAGTCAAAAGACAGAATAATGAAAAGAACTGGTTTGGAGAAAGAATGTAAGAATCATTGGAGTCCTTGAAAAGCATGACCAAACCAAAAGGCTGGACTTTCATTTTAAAAAATCATAAAAGAAAACTGCCTGAAACTGTTAGAGCTAGAAGGCAAAATGAAAATAGAAAGATTCTATTGGATATTTCCTGAAAGAAACCTCAAATTGAACACATTCAGAAATTTCATAGCCAAAATCCAGTTTTTTCAGGTTGAGTGAAAGAAGTGAAAACTTCTCAGACTATACTTTAAAATCTAGTAAGGCTTTTTGTGGGAAACAGGTCCAAGTTGCCCCTCACCAGAAATCACATGATTTACAAGGACTGAAAACTCAAGAGTGGTAGGGAGTGACCCCTCACTTCAGTGACACCTCAGCATAAGATACACCAAATAAGGACAAATGTACATTGGGTGGTCTACTGTTTCCTTGTTCCAGTACTTGAGGTAGATTGCTGCAGATTGTGCACCTGACTTCCAGCCAATGGAAGAAAAGGGTCAGAAGGGGAGTGGAGGAGAATTCCACATCAGGGCTTTATAACTTCACCATTTCCTTTTGTAAATTGCTTCTTCTCCCTGACTGTTTGTCATAAGGGGGGAGTAGGGTTGCCCTTTCTCGAGATCATAATAAACCATTCCTTTCTGCTTCTTACCTTGGGAAGCCTCTGTGTATTATTGAGTAAGGATCTCTGTTGCACACACTTTTGGGGTGCACACAAGGTCAAAACAAAAAATATTGCAAGGAGCTAATAAGAAGAGATCAGGTTCCAGTAAACCTGGAAATATAGGCTGAGACTGATTGGGAAGAACTTAGGATGCCAGAGGGATACAGATTTTACGAGAAATGATGTGGTCAGATTTCTGTTCCAGGCCCATCAGTTGGCAACTTATGAGGTAATATTGCTTCATATCTTTTCCACCCTTCTCAGTAAGGTTTTGAGAATGAATTTATATTCTAAACTGTTGTTTTTGTTAGTTGTCACCAGGTGTTTGCTGGTTGAGGTCTAGGTTTTTTTTCCCCCCTCTTTTAAATCTTGTTTTACTTTGGTTGAACTTTTGTGTGACAGAGATTTTCCATGCCTATGTATGTTGGTTTATATGTTTTCCATTTTTGATATCAGCATAAATATTTATTTGCATATCAAATTAGATCTCTTTTAGTTAAATGTTGTATCTTCTTGTTCATTTGTCTTAATTTGGGATTGATTTTTGACCTTTTTATGTTCTGACTATACATGGATATCTAATGAAGAAATGATTCTCTCACCAATAACTTTATTTCCTACTAAGATATACTGTTTCATTTTTGTGATATTATTCTCTGCTTTGTCCAGCACCTTTCACCTCTCTTTTTGAAAGTGTTCATGGCATGTAGGAGCAAGGTTTCTCTGTAGTCTGTGTTTTTTTTCTTGATTCTGATCTACATTTTCCAGTTTATTTTTCACTAACCTTCTTTATGTCTACTTTGTTTTGAAGTCACTGTGTATTAAATATATATGTATATGTGTGCAATTATTATTTAAAAACCAGACCTATGATTTCATTGGTATAGAGAACTCCCAATGAATCAACTCCCTCTAACCACAGTTTCTTACCACCTGCTCTGCAGTTTATAATTTTAGAGAGTTGCCTAGAGCCCTCAGAAGCCAAACAGCTTGTTCTGTCTTTCTGACTCTAAAGCAAGCTG
Organism: Pseudochirops cupreus; assembly: GCA_028627135.1. Classification (NCBI taxonomy): domain Eukaryota; kingdom Metazoa; phylum Chordata; class Mammalia; order Diprotodontia; family Pseudocheiridae; genus Pseudochirops; species Pseudochirops cupreus. The sequence continues at coordinate 455,150,190 of CM053581.1, forward strand.
TTGATCACTATGCAATGTGACTTTGTCATGTTGATTTAATTAGAAGAGGGTCTTTTCTGAGTTCTTGGTAGGATTTCTGTTCTTTACCTTTTGCAACAGATGTTGGTGCAGTTGTTTTGATAATTTTTCTATTGTGATCATTATGAACACTGCAAAAAAAAGATGCAAGTGTGTTCTATGAAGTGATGTTTCTTGGTGCTTTCTCAGTACATAGTTGGCAATATAAATATTCCCATAGCAGGACTTCGACAGGAATTTAAGACTTCTGTTTCCAACTCAGCACTCTCTTCATTACACCAGTGAAATCTAGTATGAGAGAAATACTTGGTCAACATCACATCCCTGTAAATAAAGTTAGTATTGATATCCTCTATTTTAAGAGGAGAAATGAGCAGACCAGAGTAGGTAAGTGTAAAGATGGGAAGCAGGGTACTGAAATTCCTGATCTCCTGTGCCATACCCACTAGCTTTTCATTAGGAGAAAATTTAGTGTTATTTTAAGTAAAGATTTGCCCAATATTGTTGAAGTGAATATTTTTTTTCCTGTTAAAAAATGTTTCTGGGCAGCTATTTGACATGTATTTGAGACTACTAAAATCATGTGATATCTTTTCAAAATGTTAAAGTTAGGTGAAGACTGACTTTTCCTTTGGAGTTATAACCATTTTATGTTACAGTCACTTAGGACTGGTTGCTGTCTGCAGCCTTTTTTTTTTTACTTTGTCACATGATACCATTGTTTTAAAAGAGGCATTAGCCCATTTCACATAAAATTTGTCTTCTGCTACCCAGTATTTATTACTAAGAAGTACTGCCTGGAATAGTCCTATATAGGACCATAATTTCTTTTTGCTAGGTTTTTGATTGGTCTACTTCAGTATGCCATGAATCATCTGCTTGGATATCTTGTTGTCATTTTTTTGCATTATATTGTGTTGAAGTAGGTATTTCTTTGCTGGTAGACTGCCTGAATTTTATGGCTTCATTGTTGATGAGCTCTGATGTAACATAGCTTTATGGGTCAGTGATATAACTATTCAAGGATTAGAATGGAGTGTTTGAGGAAGTTTCTAACTGACATAGGTGTAAGAAATGGTTCTATATACACCATGTGATTATAATCATACTAAATTTATATTTAAATTTATATTATCTGTTTTGTAGGACCATCACTAGATTTTCATTTACTCAAATTTAGACGTCTTTTCATTTCTAGTGTTGTGGTCAGTGTAATTTTTGGTTTTGTTTATTTTACATTATGTCCGTCAAATATCTTCATACATTTGACCGTTATGTTTCAGCAGAATTTGTTTTCAATGCTGACTTAATTAATATTGTTATAGTCATGTGTGTGATTTCATTTAATATTTCATTTAAATATATATCTTATCCAGGTATCTTGGAGAAAAAATTCTATTTTTAGTGTTTTTTGTATTATCAGTTTGAATTAGATTTTTGTTTTTAGCATAATAGCATAGTACAGTGGAAAAGAACAATGGATTTGGAGTCCAAAGATCTAGTTTCAAATTTTGGTTTTATTACTTATATTACCTGTGTTACCTTGGGCAAGTCACTTAAACTCTGTGGATCTTAGTTTCCTTATCTTTAAAATAAGGGGTTTAGACCAGATGTTCTTTATGGTTCTTTCTTGCTTTAACTCTTGATCTTATAATCCTTTTTTTTTTTAAATTCCAATGTGACAGGCCCCATATAAATGACAGAATTATTTTCATTCACCACAGTATAGTTGTGTTATATTGAAGTTTAGAGAGGGAAATCAAATGTTGTTGATAAAGATTTCATAGGCAGAAACTGTCTGTAGAACAATAGTATATAGCTTTTTTTTAGAAGCAGACAAAATGTGTTCCTTACTGTTATTGTGATTTGAATGGATTCTAAGAACATTCAGGCAGGGGAGGAAAGAGAGAAGAGAAATTGGAGAGATTAAGAGGAAGAATACATCTGGGTAGATATGGAAGGAGAAATTAGGAACTTGAGGACAGTGGAGAGAAATTTTGCTCTGCAAATCCTTAGGGCAGAATAATTCTGCTTTATCCACTAGCTTTTCTAGATTTTTTAATATTTCTTCTTAACCTGCCGTATTATCTGTTCAATACTCTAAATTGTGAGTGTATTTTTACCAGAAATCCATCTAAATAATTTTGGGCATATCTGTGCTTTACTTTTTCCTTAAAATCACAAGAGAAGTGTAGTTCTGCAGATGTATTTTTTGAATCAAATTAGAAAATGTAGAGGAGGATTTTAGACAGTTTCATGATGGTCTAAGCTCAAATTGGGCAAAGCTGTGGAATTCTTTTTTGAAGGTTTTTTTAAATTACGTATTTTGTTTTGACATAGGAGACATACCTCCAAACGAAAACATTCCAAAAAGCCAAATAACTTCTATACATTCTCTAAAATTGTTCATAGTTTGTGTACAGTAAGAAAGGCTGTATCCTTTAACTTTGAAAATGTGGTATCAGTACTGATCATTTAATGATATATTTCCCTATTGGTGCTTTTTGTCATTGTATCACATTCATTTCTGGAAGAAGAAAAAAAAATCTTTCTTCCAGATATGCCCTTTAAGGAATTTAAGCAAAAATCCTTGATACAGTCACATCCGATTATATGTGCAGCATTTTGCCTCAGTAAGCCTTTACTTCTTAGAGAAGTATGTTCATTATCGGTTTTCTAGGACCATCACTAGATTTTCCTTTACTCATATTTAGACTTCTTTTCATTTATAATGTTGTGGTCAGTGTGTAATTTTTGGTTTTGTTCATTTCACATTATGTCAGTCAAATATCTTCGTACAGTTGACCGTTGTGTTTCAGCAGAATTTGTTTTCAGTGCTGACAATTAATATTGTTATAGTTATATGTGTGTGATTTCATTTTGTCATTTTTGTTAGTTTTCAAATTTTAAGGTGAAATCTCAGGATTGTTTTGATTTGCATTTCTCTTATTAATGATTTGGAGCATTTTTTCATGTAATTGTGAATTTTTTGCAGTTCTTTTGAGAACCATTTATTAATGTCATTTGACCATTTATCTTTTAGTTACATATATGTGCATATATTCCCATATATATGCCTGTATACATACTTATTAAATATATCTTGCATACCAAACAGTTGTTAGAGAAATTGGATACACATCTTTTTTTCCCATTTGACCATTTCTCTTCTTGTCCTAAATGCATTAATTTCTTCTATATAGAACTTTTTCAGTTTCAAGTAATCGAAATTTCTCTATCTTTTGTAATTGCCTCTCTTTCTTGTTTGGTTGAGAATATATCTCTTCCCTGCAACTGTGGGAGGTATATAATCTGTACTTATTCTGATTTTTAAAATATTATTAAGGTCACATTTCTATTCAGAACGTTTTGTGGAATAAAGTATAAGGTATTGGCCTAAGCCTAATTTCTGCCATCCTGCTTTATAGTTTTCCCAGCAGCATTTATTAAATAGGAGTTTTTCCCTAGGTAATTTATGTTTTCCACTTTTATTAAACAGTGGATTATTGAATTCTATTGTTTTTGAATTTCCTCTTTCTGGTATGTTCCATTGATTCAGCAATCTATTTTGTTACCAATACTTTATGAATTTGATCACTATAGCCTTATGATATAGTTTGAGTTCTGGAGGTGCTATTATACTTTTGTCCCTACTTCTTTTCATAATTTCTCTTGATATTCTAGATTGCTTTTCTAAATGAATCTTATTATTTTTATCAAATTCTGTTAAGTATCACCTTGCTAATTTGATTGTATAGCATTGAAAATACAAATTAGTTTTGGTAATATTTTCCCTCTTATTATGTTGGCATGGCCTAGCCATGAACACTGATTCTTTCTCCAGCTATTTATATTCTTCTTTAATTCTTTATGGAGCACTTTGTTATTGAATCTATCACACACACACACACACACACACACACACACACACACACACACACACCCCATCATCAGCAAAGAGGGATAGTTTTATCTCCTTTACTTATCTTTAGTCCTTTAATGCCTTTTTCTTGTCTTACTGCTATTACTGGCATTTCCAGAACTATATGAAATAATAGTGGGAAGAGTAGGCATCCTTGCTTTACTTCTTTATTTACTGGAAAAGGTTATAGTGAATTCCCATTGTATATGATGTTTGCTTTGGTGTTTCAGTAGATCCTTTTTGTGATATATAGAAAAAGATCTCTCTGTGCCTGTTCTTTGTAGAGTTTTTAATATAAGTGAGTGTTTTACGTGGTCAAAGGCTTTTTCTGCCTCTGTTGAGATGATTGTGTGGTTTTAGATATTTTTGGTTTCTAATGTGATTCATTATGTTGATTGTTTTCCTCATGTTGAACCATCTTTGCAATCTTGGTATAAATCCTAATTGATCATAATGAATGATATCTTGGGTAAATAGCTATAGATCTCTTTGATAAGAGTTTATTAGTCTTTTGAAAGAACCTGCTTTTAGTTTTATGTTTCATTTCTTCTTCCTACTTCTCTGGGTTTTTTTTTTCAATTTATCAATTTCCCTTCTAATAATTTTTAATATCTCCTTTTTTGTGCTTATTTTAGGTTTGTTTAAGTTAATGGGGTTTCTGCTTTTTTAAGATGTGTATTGAGCTCATCAGTCCTCTCTTTTACACAGGTACTAATTATTTCTAAGATTTTTCTTTGGTCCACTATTTAAGATTTTATTGTGTGTCTTTATGAGTCTGTCTTTTGTGGTCTTTGAATAAATTTCTGTTTGTATTTTATTTTCATTTGTAGAGAATATACTATTTCTGCTGTTTCTACATTTGTGTGCAATATTTCTGTGCTCTAGTACGTGGTCAATTCTTTTTTTTTTTTTAAGTTCCATGTGGTACAGAGAAACATGTAAATTATTTTGCTGTCCCGTTTAGAAGATGTCATAAGTTTTTTAACTCTAGGTTTTCTAACACCTTGTTCAATTTTCCCCTTTGTTTATCTCTGTTAGACTTAGCAAAAACTGATAGGGCTATTAAAGTCTCTTGTCACTATTGTTTTACTGTCTGTGCCTTCTTATAGCTCAAATAATGTGTCCCTTATGAATTTGGATACAAAGGTGTTTGGAGCATAATACTTATTACTGATACTGGTTTGTTGTCTGTGGGTCATTTCAGCATATAGTTACCTCGTTTACCCCTTTTTATTTTGTAGGGTGTTTTTTTTCTTTGTCAGATTGCATGATTGTAACTCCCACTTTTTTGGTTTAACTTGATGCATAGGAAAAAAAAAATTTTTCTCTATCTCTTCAGTTTTATCTTTTGTGTTCCTTTGTGTGTTTTCTTTACAGAATTTTGTTTTCTTTCAGAACTGTCACTTTTTGTTGTATTAGATTGTTTAATCTATTCACATTTAAAGTTATAAGTTATGTTTATATTTTCTCCATCTCTCTACTACTTTTTTTTTGGAGTGGGGAAGGCAAGGCAATTGGAAGTTAAGTGACTTGCCCAAGGTCACACAGCTAGTAAGTATGTCAAGTGTCTGAGGCCGGATTTGAACTCAGGTCTTCCTGACTCCAGGGCCGGTGCTCTATTCACTGCACCACCCAGCTGCCCCTCTACTATTGTTCTTTTCAAGTTATGATTTTTCCCCCCTCTCTTCTGGAACAGATACACTATTATGTTTCTTCGGTTACTTTACTTTCATCTTTTTTTTTTAAGTGACCGTACTCCCTGGCGTTCTTCTCACTTTTGATCTACTCTTCTCCTTTGTTCTTTTCCTTTAGGGTATTGTTTAATTAGTTCCTTTTTTCTCATCTGCTTTTACCTGGTTACATGATTCTTCTTTCCCTATTTTCCTCCCAGTTGAGCAGATTTCCCCTTTCTCTGCTCCCTTTCAAGTAATCCTGTTCATTTTAAAAAATTTCATTTTTCGGGGTGGCTAGGTGGTGCAGTGAATAGAGCACCAGCCCTGGAATCAGGAGGACCTGAGTTCAAATCCGGCCTCAGACACTTAACACAAAAAACTAGCCATGTGACCTTGGGCAAGTCACTTAACCCCAATTGCCCTACCTTCTCCCCTCCAAAAAAAAAATCCAAAATAAGAATATTTAAAAAAAAGTGTTTAAAAAAAATTTCATTTTTCCAAACCCCCTTCCAAAAAGAATTTCTCTCACTATCTTCACTATCCTTCTTTCCTTTCTACATTCTCTAGATCCTCATTCTCTAATTCATGAGTCCAATAATTATCTGGTCTTTTTCTTTTCTCTCTGTATTCTTCTTTTCAATCAAAACTTCAGGGTATCAGTTCTAGGCTTTTGCCTCAGGCGTGGGGAATCTGTGGCCACAAATGAAACAGGGCTTACTCAGGTCCCCCAGCGCCTGAAAGGCTGTCAACACTCCAGGACCTTTCTATCACTCTCCCTAAAATGGGGTGGGGAACCTGTGGCTTTGGGCCACATGTGGCCTTTGGGCTGCAGGTTCCCCACTCTGGCAGTTTCTGCGACAGCCTTGTAGAGCTTGTTTTGTGGATTACCTTTTTCTGTAATGTCTCAATTATTGCAGTCGTCTGAGAGGACACTGTTACATGGTAGAGCCCCTCTCTTCAGAGTCTTGGAATATGCAACCTATTACTGACATATGCCATCTCTTTGGTACCTTTTACCATCATTTGCCGTACTATCCCCTCTTTGGTTCCATGCTCTCTCACTCCTCCAGATGTCCGTTGCCCCAGGAGTTCTAACTTCTTCCCTATTTCCCGCTTATCCCTGTGTAGAACAATTAGGCTTTTCAAGCACCAGACCATACTTAGTATAAGGTTCCCATCTCCCCTCAAAGACTATCTCTCTTTATTTATAGGAACATTCTTCATTGGAATTCTATCACCCAAGTAAGGTCTCCTTCCTCCCCACTCCTGACTCCCAACCCTGCCCCCAGTTCATTCTTTAATGTCTCATCTTCTCCTGTAGGCTTTTCTTTTTCTGAGACCAAGACCACTACATCCCATACTCTTCTCCATTCCCCTGTTCTTCTCCTCTGTTTTCACATGCCCTCTCATGTTATAATGTAGTTCCACTGATGGACCCATAGGCACCCACTGATAGGCAGGTGTCTCCAGGTTCTGTCCGTAATGCATGCCCCCAGGCTACCTGTTTTCACTGCTTTCTCCCAGATCGCTGCCTTTACTTTTGCTGTCGCTGTTGCTCTTGTTGTCCTTGACTTCTGCATTTATTCACTCCCGTATTTCTTTTGTTTGTGGTGTTCAAGAAGCAAATAATCTCTTCATTTCTAGTTTTCTTTCCAAAATATTTCAAATTCCTCTTTGTTATTGAATGGCTGTCTTTGTTCATGTATTGGTTAAATTTAGATTTATAGGGTAGGTCCCCCTGGACTGTATCCTGAACTCCGTTGCTCTTCAGAACACATGATGCCATTACTTCCTATGTTTTCTAGTGGGTGCATAATGGTTTTCTGTTTTTCAAATGTCCTTTCCTTTGTATTTGGAGTTCTCTCTTACTGCTTATAGAATGTATTTCTCCATTGAATTATTATATTTAAAAACTGTGCGTCTTAGAGTTTCACAGCCTTCAGTTTTCTGGAGGCAATCTGTAAATTTTTTCAATTGCTACTTAAGATTTGCTTAAGCTTCACTTAAGACTAGAACTTGTCATTTTAGATATTATGGCTCATTAGTAACTTAAGTCATTGTTTTTGTACTTAGATTTTAAATCCTGTCTTCTAAACTTCCTCTTAGCTTTTGAATTTTCAAGTTTGGTTTTTGTTCGGTTTTCCTACAATATATGAGTCAGGTGTTTTGAAATGTGTCAGGTTTTCAAAGAAGCTACCATCTTCTGTCTGAGAAGCCAATGCTATATTTCTAGTCCTTTGAGCAAATCTTTTAACTTGAATAGGTTAGGAATGTTATAAAAAATTTTTGAGATAATCCATCAAGATCTGCTGTATGTTATGCTGGTTTTGATTGCCAGACATGCAATAGATATTGAATTTGTATATTAGAAACAATTGTGAGCAAGATTGAACTTGCATACTAGACCATCTCACAAGGGAAACCACATATGGAACCATAGACTTTCATTGACATTAGAGTTGAAAACTCATTAGTTCTTGCATATTAGGTAGTGTGCTGTCAAATTATTGGTTGACAAATTTGAAGAAGGGAAAAAAAAGAATCTTGGCTAGCATGTCTCTCAAAGATGATCCCATAGTATGCCCTTCCAATGTGGCATGCTACTCCTGATCATATTGGCATTTTCTAAGACAATTTATTTTCAAATTTCAGTATGGTTCAGGACTTAATGTTTGCACAGATATTAAATAGGGCTTTTTGAACAGTTTCATTAATCTGCCTAAGGCCATACATATACTGGTTGATAACATGGAATTATTTTCACTAGAACACAGCCAGTCCACAAGAATTAAATTACTCTGGAGCACAAGATGAATGATAATCTGATTGTCAAGAAATATGTTGATTAATTAGTATAACAGCCCTTTTTATTTAATAGAATAATTATAAGCAGATGATTAAAACAAATAATAAAAACTATCTTGAAGTGTAATTTCATAGGCTATTGGATTGCAGTGAAAAGGGCACTGAACTAGGAACCAAGACCTGGTTGCCCTCTCTTGGTATTGTTCCTCAACTGGCTATGTAACTATGGACAGGTCACTTAATCTCTGAATCTCAATCACTTTGTTGTAAAATGGGAGAAATAATACTAGCTACATCTGCTTCTCAGATTTTTTAAAAATGTCAAATGAAATGTGAAGTGCTTTTAAAAAGATAGGAAATTCCTTATAAATATTAGGCAGCATAGTACAAAATGGTTTTGGGATTCTGTAGAACTGTGGTCTACTCCTGCATTTCCTGCTAATTAGTTACATGTCTTTAATCTTTCTGAGCCTTAGATTCCTTATCTGTAAAATTAAGGGATTAGAATAAATTATCTGTTCCTGCTCAGAGATTTTGTAATTGTGTTTTAATGGTACCAATAGGTGATGATAATATAACCCACACTTAGATAGCCCTTTGATATTTGTAAAACATTTTTCAAGCTTCTCAGTTGATCCTCACAACAAGCATCCCCATTTTACAGATAAGGAAACTGAAGCTTAGTGAAAAGTGAAGGGGCTTAATCCCACCTCCTTTTTAAAATCATTTTAGACCCGCTTTGGCAGTTTTGTGAAGCTTATGGATCCCCACTCAGAATATAGTTTTTAAATGCATAAAATAAATAGGGTTTTAAAGGAAGTCATTATCAGTGATACCTGCTTAAGGAGATCGTCCAGTATTAAGAGTGATGTCTGTCAGTTAAGTGGATATTAATAGGTAGTTGGTGGATTTCAGTTCTTATTAATGTATTGCCTAAAATCTGTATAAGAAAATTGAGTCGATTCCCTTTAGAAATATCTCATGAATAGGCATCACCCAGAGTGACCGCTCACTTTGTCTTTGCCAGCCAAATTGCTATATAAAAACCTTAAGGCATAGGGAGGTGGTTACTTGAATGCATGGCTAGTTTTGGGGCAAAAAGACCTTCCTGGGTTTGATCTGTGACTTCACCACTTACACATTCAGCATCTCTAGGTCTCATTTTCCTGATCTTTAAATGAGAAGAGTTGGATTAAGTGATCTCTAATAGTCCTTTTTACCTATGAATCTAAGATACTGTGAACAGATGTCTAATATGAAGAGCTGCAGCTAGAAACAGGTCCCACATGTAGTTTCTGTAGAAAAAAATTAAACATAAGTTTGTCGATAGTATGAAAAGAATTGCTTGTTGTTCATCTCTCTTTTTAGCTACATCAGATTTGAAGAATATTTCATAACATCAAATTCTGTTACAGTACCATTCTAGAAATCTATAACAAAAAAAATTCCCTAGACACAGTCTATATGCCCTGCCTATCTTAAGAAATCAAAGGTATTCCAAATGGCAAAAAAGAATTTGGGAAGTCCCTTGGAGCTCATTGTAATAGGATTTTAACATGTACAATACACATACCATATGTTATCTGTGGTTGTGTGAGTTAGCAGGGAATAGTAATTTAAGTATTCCATTATGTTTGATCAATCATGAATCATTTTTGCAAAGGTTATCTTTCCAATGAAACAATATAAAATTAAATCAAAGAAGATGAAATCTATGAGTTTCATTCTATTGCCTGCTTTATTTCCTGAAGAACACATGCTAAAAAGCCATTGCATTTTCACACATCAGTACTTTGAAAATTGGTCAAATCTACTTAACATTGATGAAATTTAAGCATTGGGGACAATTTTTAAACCTCTGGGATCAATACTTATTGGCACTGTGACAGGAAATGTTGTCTAAGAGTTATATTAACCTATTTACTTCTTTCCAATAGGAAAGTAAAAGATATTTCAAACGTAGTGAACTTGCCAAAAAAGAAGAGGAGGCATACTTTGAAAGATGTGGCTACAAGGTACGAATTTTTTTGGTGTTGTTTAAGCCTCTGGTTTTATCATGAAGGGAACTCCCAGTGAGAAGTCTCCCTCTACCAGTGCATATCAGAACTATTGTGCAACTTATATAACCTTAGAGAGTTATGAGTTATGTTAAAATAATGTATATTTATGAGTTTTAAAATGCGTTTGGATATTGTTAAAATGACAATAAATTGTTGTTCTCTGTTCAATTTGTCATTGTTATACATTAGCCTGTAAATGAGAAGCCAACTGGAGAGGTATGAGTTTCTGGTGTATGTTTTGTTTTTTTTTAAGCATTTTTAAATGCAGGAAGAACATGCATGATATTTGGCTCTGGAATTTGTGTTATGGTTTGGCTTTTTGTGAATAGCATGAAATGGCTTGAGATCAAAGCTTGAATTTTCTTTTTAAAATTTTGCCTTTTTTTCTGTGGACATAAGTACTGGATCTGACACTGGGCCATGTTAATCTCCTCTGCCACGACCATCACCACTATTCCCAAATTAACCAAAAGCAAAACATAATATACTAAAAAAAAAAAAGAGTTTAAAACTATGTAGACATATAATTTGTTCTGATTTTAAACATATTTTATAGTATTAATAACTCATATCTGGCCCTGAAGATCCAGTGCGTGAAAAATGGTGCCACATAGCATTTATGTGCTTTTGTTTAATAGGACAACACATTTCAAACACTAATCTTAAACTCTCTGCACTTTTGAAAGAAATGAATCATTGGGAAGGCTTTGTCTGTATCTCTTACTAGCATGAAAGAAATCATCTTTAAACTTGTTGACAGGGTTAGCTTTTATGGGGTTGGGAGAAGTTATGTTAAAATTGTACTATAAGACTTTCTGTAGCCTTGACAATTTTTCTATTAAAGTTAAAGGACCTTTTAGAAGAATTTCACTTAATCTTCTGCAAGGTTTCAGTTTTAGTTATTAGAATGTAGTTACTATTATGCATGTAATATAGGAAGGAAGACTTCTGAAAAGGCATTGTACCAGCGTTTTGAAGGCAGCATGAGGAATACCCACAGTTTATATATGCGTTTGGGTTTTTTTTTGTAGTGTTTGGTGAGAAATTTGGAGAGAAAGTAGTTAGTTTCTCATAGCATCACATAGCAAACACTTTGAATTCTGATTTTTTTTTTGGTACATGTGTTTATTTCTTTTGTTCTTAGTATGGGAAATTAAGTAGCAAGTATTGGATTACTTTTTTACTACTACCAGTCTCTCTGATTTAGACTTGATCCAAGAAAGCATTAACTATATATTTAGCACATTTTCCCATGCCCTCTCAGATCCCTCTGTTCCTTTTTAGCTTAACGAAGTAGGGAATAATGTTTTTAAAATAATGGATGCTTTTGCTTAGATAATCTTAGTGATGTGTGTTTTATTTGCTTGTGAAGAGAGAGCACTGAAGCAAGATAATTACTGGAAGCATATTGCTTGTAACTTTGAGCTCAGTTGACAGAATGTCTCATCTTTTCCCCAGAGCTATTAACTGTCATTTTATAATAAAAAATAAGATTTTTCTTTGCAGTTTGTGAATACCTTTTTGGACCTGGGGAATATCTATTTCTGTTCCTAAGTAGGAAACACAGGCCTAACTTTCTAAACAGATTTTTATTTTTTTCTTGCAGTGGAAATGTGTTCCTTGTATAGTTATTACTTCTGTTCTCCTACAAATATTATTCCTTTCTTATCAATAGACTCATAAATTTAGAGCTGGAAGGATGTCTTCCATCTTGGATATGATGAAGGCCAACCCCTTATTTTACACATGAGGAGACTGAGGCCCAGAGGAGGTAGTAAGTAATAGGGCCAGGATTTGAACCCAGATTCTCTAATTTCAAATTTAGGGCTCCTAGATGAATGGCATCCCATTTTATTAACTAACACACTCTGATCTATACCTTTACTCCACCTTAGTCACAATCAGGAATGGTCTAGCCCTTGATCTTATCATCATCCGTAACTGTTCTAATTCCATGATCCAGAACTCTCAAATTTCCCCCCTCTGATCATAGCCTCCTCTCATTCCCTCTCTACCTTCTGCCTTATTCCTCCTAAACTTATTCTGTTACTGTACCCCTCCTCTCCCAGGTCATTACCACCATTCTCACCTTCCTTTCCTCTCTTCCTAGTCTTTACCTTATAGTTGAAACCGTTTGACTAGGCACTGTTTTCTCTCCTCGAATCCTTGGTCCTTTGTCCTGTTGTTTATGCCTTCCCAAACCCCAATTTTGGTTATCACTCCCTTTCACTTTCTCTTCTCCTATTATGTACTACTGCATGCCATTTGAAAAAGTAGCCATGCCCAGAAGGGCCATACCTCCAAATCCTTCCACCTTAGTTACTTTTCTGCTGCCTCTTTTGTGCTTGTCTTTGACAGACACACCCATTTTCCTTGCCAAGTCAAGCTTTTCAACTTGTGCTGTTCATCCCTTTTACTCTTCTCTCTTCTAGGAGTTGGTCACTGGGATTATATCTTTTCTCATTTTACTTTCTCCTTATATACTTGCCCTTATTTTTTTGTCTATAGATCTGCCTGGATCTCCTCTGTCCTTTAAAAAAAATTTACTTAATTTTGCTACACAAACAGTTATCATCATGCTTCTTTTACCTTTCCTGGTCAGACTGCTAGAAAGCTGTCTGGACTTATTGTCTCCCTTTCCTAACCTCCCATTTACCACTCACTTGAAATTCCTTTTTCCAAAATTACCAACAAAACAGTCTTTTGATTTCTAAATCTTATGGCCTTTTCTTTCTTTAAAAAAAGTTATTAATATGTTCTTGTTAAAATATCCTTGTCAGTTCCTACTGACACTGTTCTCCCATCTTCCATCTTTCTACCACATACAGCATTTGCATGTAACAAATAAGTATAGTCAGGCAAAACAAATCAACACATGGCCATATTTTAGAACATAGACCTTTTTCCAAAGCTATAGTCCACTACCTCTCTGCTGAGAGCCACTAACCTTTTCTCATTCCTCATCCTTTTTGAATTTTCTCTAGCTTTTGACACTATCAGCCATTTCCTCCTAGATAGTCTGTCCTCCCACATTTTCCATATTTTTCTGGCTTTACTTCTTGATTACTAGTCTGACTGTTTATTTTCAGTCTCCTTTTCTGGATGTGTCTCTCAAATGTGAATGTCTCAAAGGCTTTGTCCTGGTCTTTCCTCTTTCTTTAACTTTTCTTTTTGTGAACCCATTACCCTTCCTCTGTACTTAGTCATTATTCCTATGCAGATAATCTCTCAAATTTATATATACAGTTTAAGACTCTCTTTTGAATACCAATTTCACACTAACAACTTCCTAGTAGAAACCTCTACCTATATTTCATTGGTGTCTCAGACCTCATCTTACCTAGAATGGATATACAATTATCCCTTCCATATCACGACATTCTTTATTGTGATTTCCATTTTGGTAAGAAGTTGAATAGGAATTTTTTGAGAGTTTTGTAGAAGCCATAGATGACATAAAAAGGCCAACAGACCACACAGAACCTATGATCAAATACTTGATTCAGATTACAGTAAGGTACTGTAAACAACCCATAAAAGAAAAAGGAAAAAATTGAGACTTCTGAGGTATGAAGGGAGGGCCAAAAATTTTTATGCAGATTTTCCAGAGAGCATGGATACCATACCCCTCCCCACTGTGATATGGAAGGGATAACTGCCCTTCCTCCAAACTTCAGTTAAACTCACTTTCCCGATAACTTGAGTTAACACTTTGAGATGTCCTGGAGTCTTCTCTCTCCCCATTGGGTCTTTACCTCTCATATGTAATTAGTTGCCATATCTCGTTGATTCTGTCTTGACAATATCTTTTCTAACCGTTCAGTCTCTTTTCTCTACTTACACAGCCACTATCTTAGTTTATTGCCTTTTACATGGATTATTGCAATAGCTTCCCAGTTTGTATCCCTACCTCCAGTCTTTTCTATCTTCAGTCAATTTTCCACACAGTTGCTAAAATAATATTCTTCAATCACAGGTCTAATTATATTACTGGCCCTGCTCAGAAATCTGTATGGGCTCCCTGTTTCCTCTAAGATAAACCATGAACTCCATCTTGGCATTTAAAGACTTTCACAATTTGATTCCATCTAAATTTTCCTCCTTTGTGAAAATGGTCCAGACCCTATCCGTATTTTTAAGCTCAGTTTTCCAAAACTGTACTTTGGAAAAGAAACTCTAATCTGTGATGAAATTTTCCCTAAAAATTTAGAAGAAGAATATTTACTCATGTGGCATGAATAAATTAGCATTTTTAATAACTATTCTGTTAACCTTCTCTAGAATAGTGGAGTGTTTATTTAAAACAGACCTACAAACTCTTAAGCATTTCTCCAGATGTGCCCTCTGTAGTCTCTATGTATTTGGTACAGTTGGAAATAATTTTTTTAAGTATTAAAAAATGTTGGATTTTGTGACTTCACTGGCCACTGACTGCTATAGAACATTTGACTTTCCTTATTCTTTAGGATGAGACAAGAATAAGGTAAAAATGTATTAGGGATGATGGTGACTCCTTTCTTTATTTGTTGGATTGTAGATATGTAACAACAGAAATAGAATAGTTGAACACCTTACAAGAACAGTTCATTTATTCTCTTTTCTTTTTTTGGTGAGGCAATTGGGGTTAAGTGACTTGCCTAGGGTCACACAGCTAGTAAGTGTCAGTTGTCTGAGGCTGGATTTGAACTCAGGTCCTTCTGACTCCTAGGCCCATGCTCTATCCACTGCGCTACCTATCTGTCCCCAATTCATTTATTTATTAAAATATTTGACTGTAACAAATCTTGCTAAATTTTATTTTGGAAAAAATAACTTCTGCATAAAGTTCAAATTTTGTGGCTTTTTAAAATTTTTTTTGTTTGGGAGACTGTTATGTGTCACTCTTCTGTATCAGGAATGCCTTCTATGTGTGTGTAGTCTTTGTAATTTCACTTAGGGTGACAAGTTTGATATTTTTACCATGAAGCACTTACTTAGAAGCATGTTCATTTACAGACTTCTTCAGAAGAGTATTTAAAAAACCCCGACTTGTTTTTATCGAGATTTATATTCAATTTGATGAACAATTAAACTGATAAAATAATAATAAATATTAACTATAGAATATTATGTAAGCTGAATTTCTTTTGCATAGGTACAGCCGAAAGAAGAGGATCAGAAACCATTAACTTCGTCCAATCCAGTATTAGAATTAGAATTGGCAGAGGAAAAATTGCCCATGACTCTTTCGAGACAAGAGGTAAGGTTGGGTGTTAAGTGGCAGTAAATGTGCATATGTTTTAATGTACCTTTTCTGTGCTTGCATTTATCTTCAGCTGTCGTCTAGCTGGTTGCATGCATTTGATTCAGTATAGGTTGTCTATCAAAGTAGAAATAGCATGCAGCTAAGAAAAACAGTGAGGCTCACATCACCAGCTTGGCTTTGAAGAACAATGAACTTTTCAGCTGCAACAACTCTTGAACACCCACTTAGTCATGGTAGGGTTACAGTCTAGGTTAGCAAAGGAGAGGGGAGGAAAGATCATCAAAATTACAGGTCCTTAAATATTTAAGTATTTAATTTAATTGGTTTTCCTTCTTGATACCATTATCTGAATTCTTTCATATGAAAAATGAATAGTCACAATTTTAGTCTCATTCTGAATAGAATACAACTTTCCAATTTGTGTGTAAGTTTCTTGAGTCCAAACATTTACAAAATTATATTTAAATGATAATAGTTCACATTTGTAAAACACCTTTTGATTTATGAAGCACTTTTCTTATAATAACCCTGTGGGGGTAGTTAGTCTAAGTCTTAGTCTCATTTAACATCTGAAGAAACTGAAGTTCAGAAGAAGGTTAAGTGACTTTTCTCAGAATTAGAGAGCTATTCAGGATTGGGGCCAGAACTTAAATTTAAGACTTTTGTTTCTGAGACCAATATAGTGTTCTTTCCATTATACTAAATCAGTATTTCATAGTTATTGTCCTATCTACTCAGCTACTGCTTTAACTCCTGTACTTTTACCTATCTACTCTTCTGATATTCTTTTGTGAATGGTTGTTTTGTATTTTTTTGGTGTTTGTTAAACTGTATATACATGCATGTATGCATCTGTATTGCTCTTTTTTCTCAGACTTGATAGAACCGAGTTCTACCTGCCTCTTTTACAACCTTATCTCCGATGCTCTGACCCCAGTATTCTTACCTTATTAAATCGGTGACAGTGTTTTATTGACAGTTGTAGTTTGATTTTTTGATTGATGAACTATCATATTTGTAGGAATTTAGCCATTTTGTTTTTATTTATTTTTTAGAAAATTGAAATATCAGTTTGGCATAAAAATCAGTTACTCTGAAGTTCTCTTCCTATATATAAGTATCATTAAAATTTAATCATCATTATGTTTATCATTTGGAAATCCACAAATCAGGCTATACTGGATATTTGATAGAATGTAGAAGAAACTATAGTACCTACTTTTAGGGCACGCAACTCAAGGATTTGGTAAAGAGCTAGGAACGCAGAGTTTGGGCTTTAGGTGTGATTTATTACATTATAGTATTACATTATGGTATATAATAGTTCTGTTCTAATTAGTGAAAGGAGCACTGAATAAGTAACTAGGGCCCATGTGGTATAAGTAACATCCTGTTCATCCTTGGCTAACTTTGCTGTTTAGCACTGAAATTTCTCTCTCCGTGAAATTAGAATAATTGCATTATACTAGAGCTAAAAGGAGTCTAGAGGATTGTGGGTGAATATTTTTATTTGTTTTTAAATTAGACCTTATTTTTTCAGTTATCAGGCCTTTATCTTTCTTCCCCTAGATGAAAGAAAAACCCTTATAACAAATACACACAGTCAAGGAAAACATTCTTATATTGGCCATGTCAAAAAATATTTTATATATTTAGGCTGTCACTTTTCTTATCCAGGGGTTTGATAGCTTGTTTCATTATAAATCCTTAGGAATTGTGGGTGACCTGACAATGTATAACACTGTTTTATTCTAGTAGTCTCCTGAGTCTCTGCCACAAACTTTATTTTATCATTTGTTGTCCAGGACCATTTTTGGTTTTTCAGTTAAGAGTTTAACTTCATTGAGTTTCTGTGTCTTTTAGAGTTGTTTGTCTTTTTACAATATTGTGTTTTTTTTTCTATGAATTGTTCTCCTGGTTCTGTTAACTTCACTTTGTCTCAGTTCATACTGATCTTCTGAAGTTTTTCTGAAAACATCTTTTTATCATTTCTTATAGGAAAATGATTTGATTCCATTTATACACCATAATTTACTCAGCCATTGGCCGGTCGACAGGCAACTCTAGTTTCCAGTTTATTGCCACTAGCAAAAAAGAATGGCTATGAATATTTTTATACAAATAGAACCTTTTCCTTTTTATTGAATCTTTGTGGGTTATAGTTCTCTATGTATTGGTATCAACCATAGTGGTATCAGTGGTTCAGAGCATATGCACAGTTTAGTTACTTTTTATACATTTTCCAAATACTTTTTAGAAGGACTAGACTAGTTCACAGCTCTACTAGTGGAGCATCAAATGCCATGTTTTGCCCCAGCACCTTTCACATTTGTTATTTTCCGTTTTTGTCAACTTTTCCAATTTTATGGCTATGAGGTACAACCTTAGAGTTGCTAGAATTTGCATTTCTCATTATTTGTAGATATAGCTATGCCTTTGGAGAACTTGAATTTCTTCCTTTGAGACCTGTCAGATTGTGGGTAGTTCTTCGATGTGAACCTCTTTTAAAAATGATGTCTGGAAAAAAAGATTATATAATTTCCCTTAGTGTTATGTGTTTAATTTAGCAACTTTTTAAAAGGAAATTGTTAATGATGCATAGCCATTTTTCACATACTCGGATTTTATTTGTTCTTAACTTGTACTCCATATATTTGACCCAATTTATATGTTTCTCAATGTCTGTTTTTGAGTTGAATTAACACATAACAGTTTTTTGGGGAAAACATTTTATCTTGAATTTTAAACACCAACCAAAAGAGCATTCCCTTAAACACAGTGTAATACAAAAAAGAGGATCCTATATAAAACTCTGAGTCTCCATTTTATGGTAGCTTTATTCGTTAAAATATATATGATAAATTCTGTATCTTACTTCCAAAACTGTGCTCCTTGTCTGTGCTTTCTTCTGAAATTTCTTTTGTTCTGTGCATTTAAAAAATTGTTACATGGTCCTATTTTTTTTGGCCATCACTGTTGTTAGATCTGCCCCACCCTGCCTAGACTTTTTCCCTCTCTCACTTAAAGTAAAAATCATGAGAAAGAAAAAAAAAACCAAAAACCTCCTTACAAACAAGCATACTCAAGCAAAATGAATCCTGATAGTGGCCAGGTACAAAATACATGTCTTTTCACCTTTGTGTCGTCCCTTTGTTGTGAGGAGATGGGTTACACAGTGCTTTATAACGGGTTCTCTTGGGACATGGTTGGTTATTGCATTAATCAGAGTTCTCAAGTCTTAAAGTTGTTTTGCTCTACATTAGTGTTGTCCTTTGCTATTTCTCTTGCTCAGTTCATGCTACATCAGTTCATGCTACCCAGGCTTCTTTGTAACTGCCTTTATTGTTTCATTTCTTATGGCACAATTATTCCATCCGTTATAGTCACATAGCACAATTTGTTCAGCCATTCCGCAGTTGTCTAACAGGCAGCTTAAGGTGCTTCTTTAAATTCTAATTCTTTTTTTCTTTTCCCTTTTAGTTTCCCCTCCAGCATCTGAGAGTTTGTATTACTTGTGACTCTTTCCCCTTTAATATTATCCTACACCTTGTATCCCTTTCCCTCGTTCCTTCCTGTCTCTTTGAGTTTTATGTATTTTTATTCAAAACGTGTGTGTGTGTGTGTGTGTGTGTGTGTGTGTGTGTGTGTGTGTTCAGCTCTCCTTTCTTCATTCCAGATAAGAGTGAGGTTCATCTGATAGCTTTCTCCCTCTCCCCCACTCCACCTTATTTGTATTCTCTTCTCAGACATTCCTGTTCTGAGAAACAGGTTCCACACCCTTCTTCCTTTCTACCCCAGTATATTCTTTTTACCCTTTTAAAACCCTCAGAACAAAACCAATCAATCGCCAGGACCTTTGATTTCTTTATTAACTCCCTCAGTGTCTTTTGAAGATACTAAGGTTCTGAAGAAGCACTTGTTATTTTCTGCCCATTAGCAATAGGTCACCGTAGAGTTACTTCCAGGTACTCAAATAAATTCACCTTTTGAGATTTCTCTGGACTCTTGTGTTTGTGTTTCATAGTTCTTTTCATCAGAAATTCTTGAAATTCTTTTATTCCATTAAAAATTCATTTCTCCATCCCTACCCCCACCCCCACATAGGATTATATTCAGCTTTCAGGGTAGGTTATTTAGGATTGTAAATCTGTCTCTTTTGCTTTTTAGAATATTCTCTTCTAAGATCTCCTCTTAATTATTAGAAACTGTTGGTCTTAGGTGAGGTGACCCTGATGGTCATTCCTTGGTCTAGAGCTGCTTCTTTTGAATTAATACGTAATAACTAAATAGTGTCAAAGTATAGGTAATCCTGCACCTTGACATGTGGTTGTATCCCTTGGGCCTCTGGCCACTGAACCTTCCCTGGGTTAGCTTAGTCCAGCTTTCCCCCCAGGACCTGATTTATAATCCCTGGCTTTCAGTCTCTCAGATTTTGGTTGTGGGGAATTTGGCCCCAGATTTCTTCCCATTTTTACTTTTCTACCCCCTATCCTCAGGTTATCCCTGTTTCTCATCCTAGCTTACTATAAAGGATGAGCTTTCTAACATTTAGTTTCCAAACAATTAAACAGACTAACTTTAAAAACAGAACAAAATTATTTTAAACAGACACTGGGTCATAAGTCAGTGATATGACCAATGAGATTGTTTCTCTTCAGGATTCTTCAATTTTGTGGATGTTACTCAGATGATATTATGTAGAGTCATAGTATTTCATAGCTGGAAAGGATGGTTAACGTTAGTACAATCAGTACAATTAGTACAGTTCTCTTTTTTATAAAGGTGCTTGAAGCCCAGGGAGATCATGATTTCCCAAGGCTGCTCAAGTAAGAGTCAAGCAAAGCAGAGTGACTCCAGGTCCTGACTCCAAACTATTGTTCTTTCCACATATCATATCCACAAATCATATCACTTCTTCATCCCAGTTGTCTCTTAAAATAAATTTTTATTCATTTCTTTTTTTATATCACGTTTACACCCTTCCTGAGAGCCATTCCATATAACAGAGAATAAAAGAAGGAAAAAAAATCAGTTCCACAAAACTAAATGAAATATCAAAGAAGCCTAACATTATGGGGAGTGTTCCATACTCATAGTTCCTCCTCTACACAAAGAAACTTGTGGTGGGAGGTAGGGGAAAAGATGCTTTCTTATTTCTCCTCACACAGTACAGCTAGGGGGGACAGTGGATAGAATACCAGGCCTGGAGTCAGGAAGACCCAAGTTCAGGTCTGGCATTCGACACTTAATAGCTGTGTGACCCAGGGCAAGTCACTTAACACTGTTTGCCTCAGTTTCCTTATCTGTAAAATGAGTTGGAGAAGGAAATAGCAAACCACTCCAGTATCTTTGCCAAGAAAACCCCAAATGGGGTCACGAAGGATCAGACAAAACTGAAATGACTGAAGGGTGGTCTAGTTCAGTATAATTTATTGGTAGAATCCCCAGAATATTTTCAGGGTCTTTATTTGTAGTGTGGAAAGTTTTGCCAGCCCATTAAAGATTATGAGTTGAGTAATTTTGGCCGTTAGGTCACATATTCCTGGGTATTTGGTAGGTACTACATTTGTACAATCTGCAGAAATATGTTGCACTCTGGTGCTTCCTTGTAGCACTTTATTACTGTTATTTTTTTGGACTGGATCTATTATTTTATTCATAGGAACTTCTTGGTGGGGAAAATTCTTCCACCAAAGCAGATTGGCAACTGTTTCTTCACTTATAGCCTTAAAAGAGTTGCCTGAGCCAGTAAGAACTGAAGCACCTTGCCCCAGGCTGTGCAGCTAATGTGTTAGAGCAGTGGTTCTCAACCTTCCTAATGCTATGACCCCTTTAATACTCGTATGTGGGCATATCTGCATGTGGGCGGACCCAGAAATATGTGTTTTCTGATGGTCTTAGGTGACCCCTGTGACCTCTGTGAATGGGTTGTTCAACACCCAAAGGGATCGCGACCCACAGGTTGAGAACCACTGTGTTAGAGGTGGGACTTGAACCCAGATTTTCCTGACTCCAGGGCCAACATTCTATTCACCACACCAGAGCCTAACATTTTTAAACATTTATTTTCTGTTTAAAATAGGAAAAATGTAGGGTACCCGAGTTTGGCTTAATGATTTATCCCCTTGTCTTAAAAACTTGAGTAATTTATTGAAGTTGATGGTTTGTTTTTATTTTCCTTTCTTTGCATTTTTTTAGGTCATCAGGCGATTGAGAGAAAGGGGAGAACCAGTTAGATTGTTTGGAGAAACAGATTATGATGCATTTCAACGTTTAAGAAAGATTGAGATTCTCACACCAGAGGTTAACAAGGTAAGCTGACTGATGAGAACCAAATAAATATTGGTGTTCCATATGTAAATAATGGGTTGTGTGAACAAAATACAGCAATGTGTAGAGTGTATAAAACTACGTTTTCTTGTATATATTGGATGTACTAATTGTCAAGTCATTTCTGGCAAATTCAGTTTTGATCATGGCAGTGGCTCTTAGAGTGGAATCAGATGATTTCCCTGGCTCTGTTCCAAAGGCAGCTCTAGAATACCACAATGAAGTTTTCTTTTTCTTTCCTGTCATGTTCTCAGGTGCATTTGATCCTTTTATAGCAGGACTGGATGCCTGCTATTTACTTTCCACTGTTCTATGTTGTAAGAGGACAGTACAGTGGAATTGGATGCCTTCACATATTCTTTTCCATAACTCTCTGATTTTAGGGGATAAATTTAGTGCGTGGGTAGGGTAATGTGTATTGTCTACCAAGTAAAATGCAAAGGAACCTTATAAGATACCTTGTCCAACCTCTCAGCTCTCCTTTACGGCATCTTACTAGGTCATCGTCCAGACTTGGCTTGAATACTTTTTTTTTGAAGGGGAGAAGGTGGAGCAATTGGGGTTAAGTGACTTGCCCAAGATCACACAACTAAAAAGTGTCAAGTGTCTGAGGCTGAATTTGAACTCGGGTCCTCCTGGCTCCAGGGCCTGTGCTCTACTCACTGCCCTACTTAGCTGCTCTCTTGAATACTTTTAATGACAGGAAACTCATTAAAGCTAGATGAGTTCTCTATTTTTATTTTTTGGCTATTTTAATTATTAGAAAATTTTTCCTTAAATTGATCTAAAATCTCCTTTCCTCTTTCTTAGTCATTTGTCTTACTTCTGTCTTGGCTACATAGAATAAATGTAATCTTTATTCCAAATACCACCCTTTTCAGGGATTTGAAGGCAACTCTTATTTCTTGCAGCCTTCCCCACCTTGTAATACGTACACAAAAACATGCTCTTACTTATCCCTTTTCCAGTCCTTTTTACCATTTCTTGTATGGCCTAATTCACAGACTTGTTTGCCAGCGTACCTTTTAAAATGTCCTAGAACCAAACACAGTGGTGGGTTGACTAATACAGAATATCCTAAGACTGTATACCGTATTGTGGATGTCTTCTTTCCAGGTTGATAGCAGTTCACTAAATATAGTAATACTCTTTTCCTAAGATTATTCAACCAAATCCAAATGCATCTACCGTACTATCATGCATGCATGTTCAACATTTCTCCATGTTTTCTCCACAAGAACATGCTAAAATCTATCAATCTTCCGTAGTTGTGTACTCAGAGTAGAGCTCTGTGACATCCAGGAGGATGATTCTGCTTGTTTTCTGATGGACGAGCAAGGAATTTGTCTTTAAAGGAGAACAAGGATTTGGGAAAATTGAGAAGAGAATAGCCTTTGTGCGGTGTTGCTCTGTTATCTCACATGTAGTCCCTGGGTTGAGAGAAGGTGCTCTGTTGGGTTGGGGGGGGGGGCCTGAAAAATGACTGGTGTGAGAAAACACAAGGTATATCAAATTTGAAGTAGAAAATGGGTGAGAAGGTTCAGTAGGTAGAGACTTTGGGTCTCTATTCCTTGAGAAATTTCTGCCACTAATCATGGAAGGTGATTTTGAAGATGAGTACTTAGATTTTAGCTCTCTTGATACTTTTCTTTCTTTGGCCATCAAGCTGACGTTGGCATAAACCTCTCCTACCAAAAGGTTTGCACTTGTATTAGCCAGCTATTCCTTCAAGTCTAGATATGCTTGGAAAAGTTAACCATGAGGACAGTAATGGTAACTGTTTCAAGAAGTTTAGTTCTAATTTGAATCACTTTCTTCCTTTAAGCTTATTTAAACTTTTGAATCCAGTCTCTTATAGGATTTGTACTTGCTAATGTGGTCTAATTAACCCAATTAAAATAGCTAATTAAAGCTAAAGGTGAAATTTAGTGTTAATGACATTTTCCTTTGCACTGTTCCTAGGGTTTGAGGAATGACTTGAAGGCAGCTTTGGATAAGATTGATCAGCAATACCTTAATGAAATTGTTGGTGGTCAAGAACCTGGAGAGGAGGACACACAGAATGATCTGAAAGTCCATGAAGAGAACACCACGATTGAAGAATTAGAGGTAATCTCTGTAAAAATCAATGAAATTTAATTGTTCTGTAGCAATTAGTTATTCACAAGACATACGTGTCTCATTTTAAAACTCAGTGATTTTGATGTTCCAGAAGTGTAAAATTTGAAGAGTTGTTCTTTTTATTTCATTCATAACTACTGTGTGTCTAGGTCTATGTGATGTGTTAGTGTTGAAATAACTCTTTTCAGTGAGTGTTTTTCTTGTGAAATTATATATAACATCAAAATTTGAAATGATGTGTGTCTAAAAGCCAGCTTTGTATGTATATGTGTATTCTAAGCATATTTTGTTTTAACATTTTTAGGAGAAAAGTTTTTTCTACTTATTTTGAAATTCGATTTGAAGCAGATTTGAAAACTGAAACAATATTGAACAGACTTATAGATGTAAAGTGAACTTCATGTTTTTCTCATATTTTGCCTTTTGCTCTCTACTGAGTTAGGAGCATTTTTTGTTTTCTTCCCTTAGGCTTTGGGAGAGTCCTTAGGAAAGGGGGATGATCATAAAGACATGGACATCATAACCAAATTTCTTAAGGTAATATCCTTTCTTGCTAACAGGCTGACTGATAACACTTTGGTGGGCTGAGAATTCTCCTTATATTTTTGGATTGTCAGATCTTTATGATTTGGGAAGAAAATAGTCATCTATAAAAATAATAGCTGACTTTTATGTAGTGATTTCAGGTTTACAAAGTGATTAATTAAGAGTAGGGGAAAGGGGGTTGAGAGGTAGGATGATGGAGGGGAGGGCAGGGTGGGGGGGAGGGCTGATGAATGTTCACATTTTTGTAGAGAGACAGGGACAGGGTGGAGAGTGATTGGGGGGGCAGGATAGGAAGAAGGGACATATAATCAGACTCTCACAGTGTGCTCACTTTGGAGAGGTTCTGCGTAATTTCACATGTTCAGCCTGTATTTGATTGCTTGTCCTTCCAGTGGGGGTGGGTGACGAGGGAGGAAGAGAAAGAATCTAGAATCTAAAGTTCTGTAATCAAATGTTATAAATATATACCTATATCTATCTATATCTATATCTATATCTATATATGCAATTATTATTATTATTATTATTAACTTTATCCAACTGGAACTTGAGATACACAGGCATTGTGGTAGGGAGATCCATCCTGCCCTACCGAAAGGTCAGAGGGGTGAGGGGGAAAGACATAGGCGAGAATAGACTGGGGGAGGGGGGACACACTGGGATGGCTGTTTTGGGGCGGTGGGTAGGGGAAAGATGGGGAGAAAATATGTAACTCAAAATCTTGTGGAAATGAATAATACAAACTAAAATAAAATTTAAAAAAATAAATTTAAAAAAAGTGATTAATTACCTCGCTTTATTTTCAAATCACCCTTGTTCGGTAGATACTATTATTTCCCTTTTACCGATGAGGGAAAGTGATGTTGAGAGAGGTTGAGTAACTTGTCCCCAGGACATATAGCTGTTGAATGTTGCTATATGTATGATGCAAGGAGATACTTGGATAGAAAACTTAATCAAAGAGAACACATGCTCTCTGATTTCATAAAATTATATTCAAAGATAGGTGCATTAATGTAGATACATACAAAATAAAAAAGCAACAGTATGAGCAAGAAAACAAGGATGCAGAATAATGTTTTTATCCAGCAGTATACATAGCCTTTTTCCCCCCAAGTTTTTTTTAATATTTTCTTAATTGTAGGATTCTCTTTTTCTCCTTAAATTGGAAAGAATATAGGAGAAAAAACTTTTGACTGAGAATTCAATTCAGTAAACATTTATTTTCTTGTTGTTCTTCAGTCATTCAGTTGTCTGCTAACTCATGGGGTCACATGACCCCATGAACAAAGTCTTTATGGTTTTCTTGGCAAAGATAATGGAATGGTTTGCTGTTTCCTTCTCCAGTGTGTCCCCGTTTTACCGATGAGGAACTGAAGCAAATAGGAGTTATATGACTTGCCCAGGGTCACACAACTAGTAATTATCTGAGGTCATATTTGAACTCAGGTCTTCCTGACTCCAGGCTCAGCACTCCAGCCACAGTACCATCTAGCTGCCCCTTAAACATTTATTAAGCACTTACTGTATGCTAGGATTGGAATCATGTGGAAGAAAGAGAAAAGATGGTGATCATACAATTGCATGGAGGAATCAGTAAACACATACAAACATTACCAGTAAATCTTCAGGGCTTGTACTTATCTGTTACTCTCTTTGCTGATCCCTTTGAAGGGAACTATCCTATTAGCTGAATGTTTCCTGATAGTCTCAGTTTATTCCTTTATTTCCTTCCCAGTTTTATCTTTAGCCTTCTCAGGGAATTTGGATGCTATTATGTTTGATTCCTAAAAATACTTCTTTTGTTAGGATTTAAATGAAATATCTTACCATTATTTTAAATGCAGCTAAAGACAGAGCATGTGTATATGTTCGTCAAAAACCAATAATATCGATTTCATTTGGTCACTTTTGCTCTAACTTAACCTAGAATTTACTCCTGGACTTGGTGACATCTTTGGCAGTACCATTACAAGGGTTTGATCACATTAGCTCTTGCTCTTGATGTACCCCTACAAGGGCTTTTTCTATGTTGTTGGTCCTGAGTTGCTGAGAGGAGTTAGTTGGAAATGCTGTGGAAAGGGATGGAGAAAAAAAGGTTGCAGCTGTATGATCACTGTTTTCTCTTTTTGCCCTTTTTCTTCGGCTGATACAGGGTCACACCTTTATTTCACTAATTGTCTAATGCTCAGATGTCCTTGGTGTCATAAGCATTAAATGATCACATATTAATTGAACATCAGTCATGACCATGATACGGTGGAAGACACTTTGTAAATCTATAACTTTGTGGTAGATACATAAAACTGATTTTTTTAAGGAGCAAGGAAATACCATTTTAAGAAGTTTATAAGTTTGCTGAGTAGTATAAGGGGAAAAACAGAACAGGGTATTTGGGAAATACTGTATTTGATGATACTCCAGTAAAATTATTTTATTTTTTGTGTCGTGGAAGTGACAGCGGGCTCTTAAGGCGTATTTTAGAGGGGCTTTGAGTACTAATATAAGAAAGGATTAGAGGTAACGATTGAGAACCAACTTGGTTAAATTTAGAGTCTTATCACCAGGCTGGTTTCATTTTGATGAGTATTTTTGACCATCACCCCCCTTGAAGATTACCTTCTCCTAGCTAACAGTTATTTCGTATACTACCTACACTGTCTGATTCGAGCCTCACTTGTAATACAAAACCCAAAGCATTATTGGTAGTCATGACCTCCTCCCTAGACAGTAGTCTTCTGGTGGGTCTCTCTTTCTCCTGTCTCTCCCCACTGGACTCCATCTTCCACTCAGCTTTCAAAGTGCCCTTCCTGAAGTATGGCTGTGTCAAGCCCCACTTTCCTCACTCCCCATCCTAAAGCCCTTCATATGATGTAGTTCTTTTCTACCATTCCAGTCTTCTTATAAGTTACTCCTTTCCACTTACTCTGTGATCCAGTGACACTGGGCTTCTTGATCTTTCTGGAATGAGATGCTCTATCTCTCAGCACATTTTTTTTGGCTGCTCCTCATGCGTGAAATTTTCTTCCTCCTCACCACCACCTCCTTCATCACTTTCCCTGGCTTCCTTCAGGTCTTAGCTAAAATCTTACCATCTGCAAGAAGCCTTTCTTGTTCCCCTTCAGAGCTAACACATTCACTCTGAGATGACTTCTAGTTTATCCTGTATACATTTTGCTTATACATAGTCGCTATTTGCGTGGTGTTTCCTCCATTAGATATTTAGAACTCCTTGAAGGCAGGAGCAGTATTTGCTTTTCTTTGTGTCTTTGACACTTAGCACAATGGATGGTATGTAGTAAACGCTTAATTAGTGCCTGTTGATTGACTGACTTCCGATGTTGTTTCTTGCCCATGGTCACATTGCTAGTGTCTGAGACAAGAGCCCATCCTTGTAGCGTTTTGTTGGCTCTTCCAGACTGCTTCTCTGAAGGCATGGGAGAGTTGCAGTCTTTGTCAGTGGAAAAAATACCCACACTGATGACAGCACAAGCCATCGAAGCATACTTCATTATGGTGGCCTTGTAAGTAGTTGATTGGGTACTAAAAATCTTAATAAAATATAGTTAATAAAAATTAATGCTCTTAATTTCTTGCACCTTGTGTGTGTTTCATGGCTTTGACCAGTAGGTGGCAATGTGGTATAAATCTACCCATTTTCTTTACAGTTTCTCCTTGGAGTTTGGGCTAAAGAACTAAATGCCAGAGAAGATTATGTGAAACGCAGTGTGCAGGGCAAACTGAACAGTGCCACTCAAAAGCAGACGGAATCATATTTGAGACCACTTTTCAGAAAACTGCGAAAAAGGGTAAGGGGCATCTATTGTAACAGTGCTTCTGTTTGCTGATGCTTAGTAGAACCCGGGTTTGCCCTTTTTAGTATAGATGTTCTTTTTTAGGGCACTGAATGGACTCCCAAATTAATTACCTCATTTTTTTTCTTTTCAGACTCTTCCTGCCGACATTAAAGAATCGATAACAGACATTATTAAATTCATGTTGCAGAGAGAATATGTGAAGGTATGAAAGATAGATACCACATGCTGGGGCTTGAAATTGTGATTAGCAGCATGTCTGTATTAGGTCTTTTACAGCATTCATATCACTTAGGTTTGGGGGATCTTTATGAGATATTGACATGGATATGAAAATCAGCTGGTCACACTTAAAAGTCAGCTCTCCCCCTTTGCTGCTCACAATAATTTTTTGGCCTCGCTCTCCCTGCTGGCCCTTGCACAGACTTGGGAACATTACCTCCCACTTGTGTACACTTGCACAAGTCATCCTGCACACTTCTTCAGGACTCAACTCAGATGCCAGAGGTGTATCTCAACTGTTGGTGATTTTTTTCTGCTTATATTGTGCCTTGTTCTCTTTTTTAGTGTGTGCATGTCCGATAGCTCTATCCTCATAAAAAAGAAAAGTTTTTGAGGGCAGGGGCAGTTTTGTTTTTCCCCAGAACCCAGTGCAGGGCCTTTTATGTAGCAGGTGCTAAACAAGTGTTTGTTGAATTGGATTGATATGTAATATAAAGATGGGGGGAAATTGATAATGCTGGATATGAGCTAACACTTTGAGATCTTAGCTGTGGGATTCTTCCTTTGGAAAAAAAAAGCAGCTTCTCTGAGGATTTTTGAGTCAGTGAACTGTATACAAACATAGAATAAGCAAACAAGTTACATTTTGGAAGTTTGTTTTTAGTCAGAAATTTGAAATTGGGAACATTTTTCACATAGCAACTATGCTATAAATGTTAGTTATTTCCAGGCCAGTCCACAAATGCCTACTTAATGTTGAATTACTAGTATAATTGTACTACAGTACCTAATCATTATTTATAGCATTGTTTCTATGTGAAATAAGTTTCAGATTCCATATGAGGATTCCAGAACCACAATTTCCCACACTATAGTCCCATATACCAGAGGATTTTTTTTCTCAATTCAATAAACATTTATTAAACACTATGTGTGAGACCATCTCTTGTCCCCTACTCACTGACCTGCCTTTCTCCAAGACTCCAACAGATTTGGGGTTTGGGAGAGGATTTTGATATTCCTAGATATGGATCTGTTCATTCACATGAACATATATGAAGACTTATGATTATTTACTAACATAAATAATGCATGCCTTTTCTAAGGCGTATTATTTTTAATTACTTAATGGAAAACGTGTGGCCCTTCATCTTGCAACCTTCTCCCAATATGAAATACCCAGAATCTGATCTCAGATTATTTGGTTAACTTTGTATTTACTTCATAAAAACAAAGAGAACCTAATTTGAACATTTAAACTACTTTGTTTTGTAATCTGCTGAAACGTAAGTATTGAAATTTTCATCGGTTGACCTACATTGTTGAAATTATACATGTGAGTACCTGTGATAAAATGCTGAGTTATATAAGAAACATCCATGTCCTTTTTTAAACCTCATAAAACCTGTAGGCCTAGAGCAAGTTTTAACTGTTTTTATTTTGGCAAAATCACTTTCTATAAAATGAGCTCTGAGTTTTACCCTCCTTGTAGCAACTGGTTTGCATATATTTGGCAAATTAAAAAAAAATTTTTTTATTGTGAACTTAACAATCACTAAGAAACAAAAGCAAGAAACAAGTTTGTATAAAAAACTGTTGTTATGTATAGTTATATGCATGTATATGTCTATATATAATATGTATTTAATTTTTATATTTAACATGAACACATAGTGTGAGTGTTAATATAGTACTCATATTGAATTTAGCAATGTAGTAACTGCTGTATTTATCAGTCTTTTCTTCTGCATTTTTTTGTTTTCTTCTCTGCATTTTAAATCTAGCAGATTTTGAGCTTTTGCATTGGACCTGTGTCTTCATTGATAGAGGGAATCACCCATGAGGAACTTCCCTCTGGTGACGTGAATTGGCGGTTGCTTTGCAGCAGAGTGGCCAGCCGACTTTCCTTGGGTCATTTTGACCTTAGTCTTCTTGACTCCAAGCCTGGCTCTCTGTCTTTCACACGTGTAATTATTAAGATTCTTTTGAGGTTTAGTCAGATAAGCTTTTCTAAAACTGGCAAGGTCAGATATTTAAGATTTGCTTCTCTGCTTTCTGGTTTGTGTTTTTTCCTCCAAATGTTGGCTGCAACTGTTTTAGAAAAGCCTGCCTACCTCCAAGTACCCTACCTGAGTACCTCCCCCTGCCCCAAAAAAAGGGGTGAAAAAATTCTATCATGTTTATTGATCTTTTTCTTCAATTTAGATAGATTTGGTTTTAGAGTTTTTTGGAGTTTAGGGCTTTTGAGAGACCAAAATGAAACTAATTCAATACTCAGAAATTTTACTTGTGGGTCTCCATCTTTACCTACTTGTTAAGAACTTCATCCTATGCATAGAACACCCATGGCTTTCATTGGGAATTCCATTCAGGGAACAGCTACATCTTCAGGTTGGATTAGGAAAAACTAATTAAATGCTATATATCCCTGTATAACCACCTGTAGAGGAGATTGTTCTTGAAGAAACCTAAATTAGAATATCTAGCAGTGCATTAAATTGCCTCTTTCATTCCAGATATGAAAAGGACATTAAACTCCATAGCAAAAAACAATGCAAAGAAGTATTTATCTTGTTTATTTAAACACTGGTCCAATTTCCATTTTTACCATTGATCGTTGTATGTATAAAAATACAAAATAACATAACAGTATTTTATATTTTTATACATACACTCACAGAATGGCATAAAACATTTAAATAATTCTATCTAAAGTGTTTTAAATCATTGAAAAATTAATACCTACACAAAATGTTTTGCTTTTCTTTTCTCATCAAAAACTCGACTCTTTATAGGCCAATGATGCTTATCTTCAGATGGCCATCGGAAATGCTCCTTGGCCTATTGGAGTCACTATGGTTGGTATCCATGCTAGAACTGGTCGAGAAAAGATTTTTTCCAAGCATGTTGCACATGTTCTAAATGATGAGACGCAAAGAAAATATATTCAGGTAAGTAATTTGTGAGCAAGAAGTTGCAAAAGCTTTGCTTTAATATTAAGATATTCTAAAAAAATCAAATTTTATAAGGAAAATAACTAATATTTTGGTATCTGATATTTGCTATCTAATAGCAAGTGGCAAATTGTGATGGAGGTACTTAACATATTCCAGTTGAATTAATGGCAGACAGGGATTATCAACTCATTTTCCTTTAGCTGTTTAGAATTTCACATGCTATATTTTAGTTACATTAACACTGAAGTTATTTCAGTTAGGTGTTTTTTTAGGTATGCTATCCACTAAATCTGAATTATTGAATACTGAAATATATATTATGCTGTCTCCCTGTTTAGAGTGTGAGCTTCTTGAAATCAAGGACTTTGTTCCTTTTCTATTTGTATCCTCAGCTTGGCATAGTGCTTTGCAAATAGTAAGCACTTAATAAATTATTATTCATTCGTTCATATATGTGTGTATATGTATATACACATGCATATACACATAAACATATGTACATATTAATGAGTAAGACCTCATTAATTCAAACCAAATAGGGAGACCAGGCTGAATTACTGAAGAATTTAAATTGAAGAGTATTTGAAAGAAATGTTCAAATTACTATTATTTAAAATAGGCCTAAAATAGATCCTGATAAATATAGGAATTATTAGTAAGCAATATACAGTTATATATTCTTTATTTTTAAATTTAGTTTTTAAAATAAATATTAATAAGTGCTAGCATTTATATAGCACTTTAAGATAAGCAAAAGCACTTTGTAAATATGACTTTTTATCTTCACAACAACTTGGGAGGTAGGAGGTGCTATTATCATTTCTGTTTTACAGATTAGGAAGCACAGGCATTCAGAAATTTATTCACTTGCCTCTGGGTCACACAACTTGTAAGTGTCTGAAGCCAGATTAAAATTCAGGTTTTCTTGATTCCTGGTCCAGTGCTCTGTCTACTCTTAGGTGCAGAATGTAGGGGGAAAAAAAATCTAGTTTCTTTTGCACTACTACCTTCATTGGAGAAAAAGAAAAACCAACCCCTTTTAATAGAAATGTGTAGTTTAGTAGAACAAATTCCAGCATTCTCCACGTCCAAATAAGACCTGTCTCATTCTCCCACTGTCCATGAATTCTTTGGAGGTTGATAGCGTGTACGTATATATTTAATTACAACGGGAGAACTCTAAAATTGATTTTAGAGTATAGGATTTAAAAAAGACTTATTTAATCTACCTGGACCACCTTAAAAACGTTTTCTTACCATGTGGAGAAACTGAGGTCCAGAGCAATGAACTAAAACTTGCCTGAGGTCTTACAATAATGGAGCCGAGTTGAGTCCAGCTTCTCTGACTTTAAACCCAGAGTTACTGTCATGGTTTCACAGCTGTTTGCAACTGATTTGTTCCCTTAAATGTGAACATATTCCTCTGTGTTGTTATTTATGCTTTTAATTTGCTCAACAAAACTTTCTCAGTGAAACAGTAAATTACAGCTTCTTTTTGGATTTTAAGTTTCAAATTGTGTTGAATTAATTCTGCTGTACAGTACATTATTGCTAATGACTAAATATTGGTTAGGTGATGCCTTAAAATGGAGTATTGACTTTATGAATTATTCTTCTGTTTAGAATTCAATTTAAATGCTGAATATTCATTTCCTTGCAATATTTTTTGCCTTGATCATCCCTGTATTTCAAAGTGCTAATATTTCTTACCTCTCTGGGCATGAATCATAGAATTTGAGAAATTTAAATATACCTGTGGAAATATAGGCAACATAGGAGGAATAACTTTGGTGACCACAAAAAATTCTACTTAAAAGTATAATTCCTCAACTTTGATAATAGAAATATAAGTAGAATAAGTTTCACTTTTAAATGTCTTTAAATATTTGATGATTTATTATATTTAATAGCCTATTATATTGGCAATATAATAATAGATATTTAAGTAAATATGAAATAATTTCAATATACCATATATGTATACATTGTACACTTAGTTTAACTATTTCTAAGACTCCATTAGTATTGAGCCCATCTCCATCAAAGTTTTTCAAGCTGTGTGATTCTTTTTCATGATCCTATAAAAGTATAAATAATGTCCAAATATTTTTATACAATAATAGTATATTATAATATAAATGTTTTCTTATTTTGGAAGGTGACCAGTGTCTTCTAGAAGCTGTGTGGTATGAAAAACTGTCCTCTTCTATTTTTGAAAAATCTCTTATTTTGTGTAATTTCCCCCTCCTTTTTCCAATCTCTTCCTTCTGTACGGCTTCCCAGGACATTGCCCATGCTTTAGTGCTACTTGGAGCAAGATAAATTGCTGATTTCAGATAGAATTTTGTAAAATGTCTCATTCAGTTTAATGTAACTTAAATGCTAAAGCTTCTTGCTGAGAGTTGTGCTTTTAACTTGGATACCGAGGGTCGAACTAGGAGCATTGGGTAGAAGTTGCAGATGTAATTTTCAGCTTGATGTTTAAAACCTTTCTAACCATCAGAGCTGTCCAAACATGGAATGGACAACCCCTCATGGGAAAGGATTCCTGCCTCATTGCTGGCCTTTAAGTAAAGGATAGACGACTACATGTTGGCTTTATTTTAGACAGGATTCTTGCTTAGATATGAATTGAAGTTAGATGACCTCTGAGCTCCTTTCTAACTTTAGGATACCGTGATGTTTCCGGTCTTTTTCAAGCATCAAGTTGGTGTTTATATAATATTTTGTTTAATCATAAATCTGTACCCTAATAATAGTTGATTAATTCTATGAAACTATTCATTTAAATGGTTTATTACCTTCAAACATCCATAAAACATGTTATATATACCTGAAAGTTATTTATATGGAAATAAATTAATTTCCACATATAAAATGCCTGCAACTTATTAGTTACAGTATCCTTAAAGACCCAATTTAAGTGCTTAATGATTAATACAGAATTAATGTGCTAATTGTTCGCTACATTAGAAAATAACCATGAATTCCATATATTTGAAAGATTATCATTTATTTAACTGAGAATGAAAATCTTTTAGTTTATGAAATAAAGTGTAAAACATCTAATAGGACTATGGGGCCTCAAATCTTTTCAGCTCATGGCCATATTCAGGCCTTTATTGAATTTAACTGTAAAAGCTGTTCTATCTATTCCTTTTCTTTCTTTTTTTTTAGCCTTTTAAAAAATTTTATGTATATGTTTTGTTCTTTTTGTCTTTATTATCTTTTTTAAATTTTAGACGATACTAAAACTTAAATATATAATAAGAAAACAAAAAAGAAACATTTTATAAACTTAAATATAAAATAAGAAAAGAAAAAAATGT
Organism: Pseudochirops cupreus; assembly: GCA_028627135.1. Lineage (NCBI taxonomy): Eukaryota > Metazoa > Chordata > Mammalia > Diprotodontia > Pseudocheiridae > Pseudochirops > Pseudochirops cupreus. The sequence goes on from CM053581.1 coordinate 455,185,233, forward strand.
CATGCTCAGCAGAACATAGGAGAGAATTCAGAATATATAGCAATAATTTTCTATTTCAAGAAAGCCTATGTATTAAATGCAGTGAAACGTTTCCTTTTTTCAAAAAATTAAATTCACTTTAAGGATTTATTTTACAACAATTTAGAACAAATAAATAAGGTATAGATAACTATTAACTATTCATAAACCCAGAACTAACTTTATAATGATTCCAGTTAGAATTTTGTAGTTTCGGTTAAAATTTTGCAGTGGTAGTTCTAGGGACTTTGTATATTTTGCCAGACAGAACAGTTTGCTTTATTTTTCAGACTTCTGTTAAGAAATACTTTATACACATTATAGTCAACTTTTGTATTTCAGACTGACCATAAATTAGGTTTATGTTTTTCAGTCATTCAGGCTTTTCCTTTTTTTTTCCTCTTTGCTATTGACCCACATTTGAGGTATTACCCTATGCATTAGACCCTGAAAGGGAAGCAGAAGAAAAGAGAAATGTTGAAATTGACTTCAGATCTTGTGAATATGTGAATACTTAAAATATCATGAAGTCAATTTCTCTCTTTTTTTCCTACTTAGCTCTTCGGGTCCTAGGAGGCCTTCTGGGATAGTAGAAGGAATACTGAAACTGTAGGGAGAGGAATCGGGTTCAAATCCTGGCTCTGCTACATACTATTTGTGTGACATTGGGCTAGTCATTTTATCTTCTGTAAGATGAGGATATTGGACTAGATGATCCCTAATAATCCTCCTAGCCCTTAAGTCTTTGATCCTGTGATCCTGACAAGTAAGTAACAAGTATTTCTTGACAGCTCTGATAAAAACTTATATTAAAAACAAAATAACCCTGAAATTGATAACTAAAATAAGTAGTTTAAATTATCTAAGAATTTATTGATAATTTCACATTAGAATAGATAATTTGAAGTTCACTACCAATTCATTTTTTGCACTATACCAAGATAGTCACGAATCATGTATAAAATATTCAGTATAATTCTTTAATATCCATTAACAAAAGACAAAATAGTGAACAAGTTGTCTTTTAACAAGTTAAGATTTCTGTGACCTTAAATCTTCGCGTTCCAAAATAAAGAAGTCATTCCAGCATTTTGCGACAGGTGTTTCCTGTCTTTATTTCAGGTTTTGGCATATTCTCTCTGCATTATGCCAGTATCTCTGTTAGTCACACTTAGAAAAAAGGTGAGTTGCCAGTTCACTTTGGGATACCATATGAGTAATTGTAGTTTTATCACTAAACAGGAAACTTTTTCTAATCCACATAAGTTTTGGCAGGTGGAGAAGAATCAGACCACCCTTTGTCACATTGCAGTACGTTATTGGGTTAAATCTATAGTCATTTGGGCAAAAATATTTCCTCACCTTAGCTAAGTAGGTGAGTTCTGTGTTCAGATTGAATGTTCTTATGATGCCTCATTCAGGGAAGTGATTAACTTATTTTTATTGTTTTCTCAATTAAATGTAAAAAAAATTTTAAGCATTCTTTTTTTTTTTAATGTTGAGTTCCAAATTCTCCCCTTCCTAAGCACTGACCTCCTTCTCCTCAAGAAGGCAAGCAATTTTATATTGATTATATGTGTGCAGTCATGGAAAATATTTCCATATTAGCCTTGTTGCAGAAGAAAATACAGACCAAAAAAACCCAAGAATAATAAAGTTTTTAAAAAGAAGTTATATTTTGATCTGCACTGAGACTCAAGTTTTTTCTCTCGAGGGCGTTAGCATTTTTAATCAAAAATCCTTTGGAATTGTCTTTGATCCTTATATTTCTGAGAGTAGCTAAGTCATTACAGCTGTTAACTGTGTACAGTGTTCTGATATGCTCAGTTCACTTTGCATCAGTTCATGTAAATCTTTCCAGGTTTTTCAGAAAGCATCCTGCTCATCATTTCTTATAGCCCAAGAGTATTCTATCGCAACCAGATATTGTAACTTGGTCAGCCATTCCCCAATTGATGGGCTTCCCCTCAATTTCTAATTCTTTGTCACCACAGAAAGAGCTGCTATAAATAATTTTTGCACATATAGGTTCTTTTCCTTTTATCTCTTTGAGATACAGAGCCAGTAATAGTATTGATGGACCAAAGGGGTGCAACACTCTTTTGTAGCACTTTGGGCATAGTTCCAAATTGTTCTCCAGAATGATTGGATCAGTTCACAATTCTACCACCAGGGCATTAGTGTCCCTATTTTTCCATATCCCCTCCAACATTTGTCATTTTCCTTTTCTATTACATTGGCTAGTCTCCTGGGTATAAGATGGTACCTGAGAGTTGTTTTAATTTTCATTTCTCTACTCAGTAGTCATTGAGTATTTTTTTTAAACTTTTATTTATTTTAGTTTACATCATTCATTTCCACAAGATTTTGACTTACAAATTTTCTCCCCATCTTTCTGCTACCCACCACCCCAAAACAGCCATCCCATTGTATAACCCCTCCCCCGATCTATTCTCTCCTATGTCTTCCCCCCTCACCCCTCTGACTTTCTGGTAGGGCAAGATGGATCTCCCTACCACAGTGCCTGTGTATCTTAAGTTCCAGTTGGATGTAGTTAATAATAATAATAATAATAATAATAATAATAATAATGATGATGATGATGATTGTATATATATATATATATATATACACATATATATTTTTAACATTTGAT